>CM052130.1:2492196-2538277 GCA_028454255.1 Halictus ligatus | reverse complement strand
AGAGAGAGAGAGAGAGAGAGAGAGAGAGAGAGAGAGAAAGAGTAAAAGAGATTTAAGCAAAAGATATTAAACGAAGAAAACAAACTCACCTCAATATTATGTAGAATTTTCTCCATCCGCGATCGTACCAATGTTAAGGATCGTGGTAACCCGATGCCGCGAGGGGGACACTCGTAGGATCAATAATTAAGGTATCGATTAATTAACTAATTAATTAATTAAAGCGTATAAAACTCGACGTTAAGAACCGTTACGTAGGGACGTATTAACAGATAGGGGATGCCGCGACGAGATGTTTTTTAAAAAAGCTAAACAAACAAACAAGCAAATAAACAAAATGCCAACCATTGTGTTCTCGTGAGAATCATAATTATTCCGTAACTCTTAAGTGACATGACAAAAGTCGTATCTAAGTCGTTGATTAGTCTTTGTAATTTTAATTATTTCGTTAGGGGAGGGGGCAGGGAACGCGCGAACGAAATAGAGACAGAAAGAATGGGATAGAAAGAATGCGTGTGTTTGAGAGGAAAAGAAAGAAAGGGCGGAAGATTGAAAGGGTTAAAATGCCGGTTACTAGTTGAACGAAGCACGTGTTGAGAATAGAGAATGGTGAGATAGTGGTGTGCACAGTATGACGGATAGAGTGATTGGTCGAATAGTTCTATGAGCAGTGAGTGAAAGAGAGGGTGAGAAAGCGTGGGTGTTGTGGAGGGAGAGAAAGAAGGGCGAGCATAATAAACGGTATGGAAGTCTGTGTTTGCGATCGTAATTGGGCGCGGTGGGTGTGCGAACAGTGAGAAAGAGGGAGAGAGAGAGAAAGAGAGAGAGAAAAAACAGAAATAAATTCTGGACGTGCAAACGACTGAGACACACAGTGACGTCGACGTACAAGGGAAAACACATGTAGTTAATAAACAAATGGAACATAGTTCGTACGCGGTGTAGAAGTCGGCGCGTTTACCGGCGCGCCGGAAACCAGGTTTAAGGATTGCCAAATCTCTTTAATAAGTATCGAGACAAATGTAAAACTTTATTAAGCCGCATTATACGTGTGTATAGTGGATAGGGAGTACTTGCAGTTAAACGAATCATAGCTAAACCGTTAGTGCTTAACGCGAAAAAAAAATAATAAGATACAAGATGTGATGTACAAAGTGCCGGCGTAATATCTCCAGCTCGAATCCGCACACGCACCCACACGAAACAAACCTCTCCACCTAATTAACCACCCCGAGCTTTCGTTTGGAAATCTTTCAGGACCGATCAGAAGCTCCACCAAATTATTTCAACATTCTCAAATGAATTTTCAACGGAGAATTACCTTTGTCAACCCTCGAATACTGTTCGCGTTAATTTCTTGCGAAAGCTGATCTTCGATTTCAATTTTAATTTTCCTTGCAAGATATATACAAATCAATCCACCATTAAATCGGTCACAATTTCATTCTGAAAGTATATATAACGAAATTTCTCGAACAGTGAAATAGATTTTATTGAGAACTGAACAATTGATTAAGTCTCAATTTAATTCTGAAAGTGCCCACAATTTTCCGAACAGCGGGGGTTGATTGTCCCCCGCGGAGCAGCGATACAAAATTGCCGGATGCAGCAAATTTACACATACACCACACACTCAAATACACACGCGCATACTTACACACAGAGATACATACACACAGAACGATAAGGGAGAAAGGGACAGAAGTCCGAGTAGTTTAACTAGCGAGCTAACGATCGTTATCTAATTTTAGCGACATTAGTTTATCGGAGACGAAGCGGGCCAGTGATCGGCGACGGAGAGGAGATCGATCGGGAAGGGGATCGACAGCGATTATCGATTCGCGGGGCGGTTTCTTAAGCGAGTCACGGAAAGGGGAGAGCCTTTGTAGATGTTAGTAGCTTCGAATTGTTTGAGGTCGGGAGTGTTACAGTCGCCGAGGATAAATCCGGCGTTCAACGAGGAGAACAAGGAATGGGAGAGGATGGGAGGGTGGGATCGGGGAACAAAACGAGACAGCGTTCCAACTGGGAACGGGTTTCGTTGTTTGTTCGCCGAAATTCGGGGAGGAAGATAGGGTGGGAAGAAAGAGTAACACGAGAACAGGGAGGGCCGGGTAATGAGAGGGAGCGGAAAAATAGAATTCACGTGCGTGAACGACTGTTTTGTGATGGGGGGTTGTGTCTAGAGGATAAACCCGGAGAAACATCACAGAGATTGGGGAAGGGATTTTCTTGATCGTGAATCGTCAATATTTTGGATCCTTGTTGTTCTTTGATTTTTCTTGTCTCGCTGGAGAACACTCCAAACCACAACTACTGTAGAACCTTTGACTATCCTAACCCGCTCCCCTCACTCCCAAAATGACACGTGAAATACAGAAACAGTACTACTATTATTGCTACTGTATTATTACTACTACTGCTGCTACTATTATAATATTACTGCTACTATTATTAATTATTATTAATTAATTACGATTAATTATTGTCATTATTATTATTACTATTATTACTCATCAAGTACCACACGCATTCGACACACACACACACACGTACACACACGTATACACGCATATATATATAAAAAATATATATTAATATATATTAATATACTTAACGGTGTTTCTAGTGGATTAATTGATACTTAAGATATTATATTAATAATATTAATAATAACGATTATAAATGATGATGATATATAATTATATATATATATAAATATATATAATTTTTCCTATTTCTTCATATTTTTCATATTCTTGTTAGAAACTATTAAGTGGAATAGCATAAGTCTCGTAGAAATATCTGTGTAATCATGGTAAGTAAACAGAGCATGAGACCAGATAGATAAGACAATGTTGTTACACGGTCAGGAAACTATGAAAGATTATAATCTAGTGGAAAATTAATAATATAATATACACATCAGGACCTGGTAGTTCAATTTTCGTTCACGTATGGACTCTACGTGTCGCTACAGTAGTGCATAGTTGAAGTTAATTAATTCATAAACTGCACGGTCAAATTCTGGACGAGTCGTTCACTCTTGTATCGTCATTCCATACCTTGAGTTCGTCAAAATCATCTCAGTGGATAAGGACAAGAAACGAAATTGCAACGAAAAGAATGACGTCAAACGAAAAATATAAATTTAACCGTGCACTACTGTATTAACGAGCCAACCGTTGCCCTCACCATCCGGATCATCCCTTCGTAATGACTTCGATCATTTCTGACGACCACTCGACCTTCTTCTATAATAGTTCATTTTTAGTTCTCGATCCCTCCTCGAAATCACGTTTTTAAATATTTCTTTTCGACACCTATGAACCACGATTTTCAACTAAATTTTCTAATAATTATTATTGGAACTGAAATTTTAGCCGACCCCCTCCCTTGGTCCACAAAATCGATGCTTCATGGTTCTTCGCCCATCCGTACAACGATTTTTTTTTTAATATTTTTTTTTTAAATTGCTTCTTTGGCACAGCAGTTGGAGAGTCCGGGGAGATCCTCAGCCACCTAATCTATTCCTTTATTTCCCACAGAAATGATCCCTATCCCAAAGTTCAAAACCGCTGAGGCCGATAGCCCGACATTCATCCCTAACGGAGACGCAGCCCCAGGTCCCCAGCGATTCTCCCTCTCCCAGCACTTCAATTACCACCCTTACAGGCGTTAGTCCACGACCTCACCTACCAAGTCACAGACTAACACCCCAGATTCCCATAAATCACGAGGATAGAGAAGAGTATGATACATAGGTGGGGCTATGTCGGAGGATGGCAGAGAGGGAGAGAGACGAAGCAAGGTGTTCGAAAAATCCATTCTGACGCTAAAAAAAAAAAGAAACCGAGGAGACAAATTGATTTTTTTTTAGAGGTGTCATTCGTGAATCGAACGATAATGATCCTCTATAGACCGTAAGACGATTTACCGATTAAGGATTTATATAAGTTACGTGCAAGTGTCGGCGTGTACGAGCTGCGTCCTTTTAAAAATTAAGATTAATTAAGACCGCTAATTTAGTTGTACGGGAACGATACCTATAGAACATTAAATTTTATTCGAGCTTAGAAGAACGTTATTTTGTAGCTGAGCTAAGCTAGATTTTTTTGTCTTGATTTTTTAAAAATTTGTCTACGTGTAGAATCGTAGTGGACACACGGAATCATGGACAATAGAGTAGTGTTTAGGAGTTAGGTTGAGTAATAAGTCCGTTCGCATTTTTTCGGAGGAATGTTGCTACAACCTATTCCATTTTATAAAAATTACCAAGTCATGTTATGTGTCATTTTTCTCGTTTATTTTGTAACTTGAATGTACTTTGACGAATTTTCGTGTCTTCTGACCAAAGAGACATTTTTCATCATTAATAATGAATTCTTTTTGTGAATTATTTAATTTGTTCGCAATATCTCCTGTTCTGTATCGTGGATTTGCTCAAATTTACAATTTCGTCAGCATCCAACTATCTCAGCCTGTCGCTTCATTTTCGATCTTCCAGGTTGAAATTCCCCCGGTCGAATCTTACAATTCGCCTTCTTCAATTGTATGCATATTAATAGTATCTTTATACGTCGCAAGTCTTCTTGTTTACTTTCTCGTCATTTTTCGACGTCCAAAAATCAATACTCTATTCACACATTCCTGGGCACTTTAACCTCAAACAATATACAAAGAGAGCCGACCGATGTCACGGAGAAGCATCTATAGATTGTTCTTAATTTGATACGTTCACCCATTGCAGTCAACACGAGCAATAGCTCCAGAGAACACTGTAGCGAGCAGCGACTCCGCGCGAACGAAATTATTACTCCGCCTAACGTTTAACGAGTAAGTGAACCGCGAGATCCGGAGTAATAAACCAAGGGTTCGGTCGTCGAAACTTCCTCCTCTGACCCCGCGGGAACGTGTTTTTTTGCAGTCCACTTGAATTTCATTAAAATCGAGATTCGTTTGCCGGGAAACAGCTGGGACCGCAACCAGAGCGGTCCTGGTCCGCGAAACTTTCTCAGTTCAGCCTCGAAGTTCGTAACAATCGCGACATATAACACCAGGCTACTTTTACCAGTAATTATTAAGGTCCTGATGTAAGACAGACACTTTTTGTATACCGAAGATTGTAACATGGGGAACGTGTGAGAGTGAGAGGAAGATAGAGAGCGAGAGAGAGAGAAAGATAGAGAGAGAAAGGGAGAGAGAGAGAGGTGAGAGAGGAGAGAGAGAAAGAGAGAGAGAGAGAGAGATATGATGGAGAGAAATATTGAAGTAGTTTAAAAACCGTTGTCTTTATTTATATAAGTCGTCGGGTATCTTAACGATAAGCACATAAATTAAGGACGTAATGTAAGCTTCCTCCAACTTGCACGTCACGAGTATTCGGTTTCAGACTATTCTTTCTGTTGTTGCACGGTCTTTGATGTTTCTATTATACATCGATCACGGAGAAAAGAAACTTAGAGTGACTCTGGTACATAGAATGGTCATAGATTACATCGCTTTCCTTTTTCTATTTGACAAAGAATCTTATGTACTCTCGGAACTCTGTAAGATAGAACGAGATGTCGCTCCTGCGTTCCGGATCCTTGATCCTCCCAGAAAGGACCTTCTGAAAAAACTTTCTCCTTCGTCGCGGCGTTGTCTTTCTACCGCCAAAGCGAATCGACCGTACGAAGCTACGACGAGTCGGTCATCGAAGAGGCTCACGGCCTGTTTGCAACTTTCATTTCGACGAGATTCCACGATTAAACTAGAATCAAGTTAGTAGGCCCCAGCTAGGCTTGAAATAGTATCGAAACTGTTTGACAACGTGCAAAAATGTTCATACAATTGGAGTAGGTTTAGCATCCGATCACATTTGTTAAACTAACATTGCCAATTCTCTCTCGAAAACGATCAACCAGTCTCATTCATTTATCGAGAGTTCATTCCACATTCTGATATTCTTCTTTGCCAATTACTATTTCGTACAGCATAGACAGCATTTTTTCCCCTGTTGCATTTTTACCATCCAATTAAAATTAATCGGGCTTTTCCGTAATTCGCCTGGAGGGTATACAAAAATGATCAGTTAAGAAAGTAATGAGACTTCTACGTGGCCTCGTCCTCTTCGATGACCGTCGGGCAACGCGCAGTCCATGCTCTGTGGTCCGATTGCTCGCGCCGCTGCTCTCTTATGTCACTCTCTCCCTGACTGCGTCCACGTGGGGGCCGCGTGCTGGCACACAGTACTACGTTACTTTTATGCGATTCTAACAGGCACCGTATACGGATCCTCGAGACTAGAGAGCGTTCCTGCTGCCCCAGGAACCAACAGCAACTACAGCAGCGGTGGGCCCCAAAGGGGTTACACGGGACCCTCATCCAGCTCCAACAATTACCATCCCTACCGTCGCTCGAATGGATTTAGAGACAAAGTCGAGCACCCCGGCGCTTAGAGAGCGAGAATTGTTGTCTCGCCTTCTTTTCCCCTCTTCTCTGTCATCGATAACGCAGCCGCGTCGCAAAGAAAACAAAAAAAAAACAGAACAAAAGAAAAGAAAATACAGGAAAAGGCGCGCCCGTTTGGCGACTTCTCTTCACCGTAACTTTTTGCACAGTAGCACCTCGAGAGAAAGAGACACACACACGCAGAAACGCGTTTCGTTCGTCCTCCGCGCGATTATTGTACAGTTTAGTAGACGGGAACCATTCACGATGGTTCGAGTAACAGCGCGAGCGATCGCACGACGTCGTTTCCCGCGGTCGGTTTTGCATTCTATCCTCTTTACGGTCGCCTCGAAACAGAATCAAGAAGATTTCGCGGAGACGAAGAACCCTGGGACGCGTAAATCGCTCGCCAACACGAAGACCGACGTGGACCAATTTTTGCCGACGCGAGAGACGCACGGCAGCCTCTTCAGAAGATCGTCTTGAGTTGCGAGATTCGTCGACCATCCCTTTGAAACTGGACGGGCCTGTCTTCTCAAAAAGGGTAGCTTGAAGTCTCCCGAAAGACACGTCGTATTCAATCTTTTTCCAGGGAAAACTGTGCCTCGTACGTTCAGACTAGTTTCTGGGCTTTTTCGTTGTACCATAAATCTCGTTCTACTTGGAGAACGCACAAATCTTGTCGTAGATCGACTCTACGGTACACTGCTCTCTATTCGTGAAGTATAGAAAAATTTCATTATTTTATTCTGATCAACTTCTGCCGGTGACTTCTGCTTACTGTGCAGCAGCTAGGAAGCTGAAGCGCTTCGACAAGCGTTGTCGCAACTCGCGATAGGATCGTTAAACAAAAGTGAACGTGCTAAAATGAATTTTCCGATGGATAAGGCCACTGTGAGTCCACTTATTTAGAGTGTGGATTTTTTGCAAAACCATGGAGTCAAGTGAAAATGGATTTTTTCCTGTTCGTATGTTTTCGCTCAGGTCCGTACACTCTTATTCGTGCATTCTCGTCGATATTCTTACGTTCGTCCAATGTGACCAATGTCATTTTTTCTATGAATTCATCATGTCTGTAGTCTATCAGCTATGAATCAAGGCATGTCGAAATCAACGCACAGACCTTCCGGGCTAACGTTCGTCGAAGAGTGTAGAAGTTGCAGTTTCGCAGAAGTTGAAGGAAATCAAATGTGAAAATCTATCATAGATTTATGGTGGTACAATACAACTCGAAAACGTTTTTTAACGTACGCCGTGCAGTTTCCGTTGGACGAAACACGAGAGGATCGGAATCTCTGGGCCGACTTCCCCGTAAATACCCTAATCAGGCTGTATTGACCGGCCCTACAGTGCTTTCCCAAACTGCGACCGTCGTTGTTAAGACGTTTAGGCTCCTGTGTCGCGATACGAGCTTCCAGCGATTTCGCCCGATTCGATATAGACATTGGCAACATATCGACGCGGAAATCGTTTTAGGCTTAAGCATTCGAACCAGAACAACAGTGTTCAGTCTCCGGCCAAAAAAGTATTTCGTTGCGTGACAACGATCCTCGCCCCCTATTATGCCATTCTGTTAATTTTTTCTTGTTTTCAAACCCGTTTTCGTGCATCGGTTGGCAAGAATAAGCACCAGGGATGTAGATTAATATTTTTAACTCCCTCGGACTCGTGCGAGTTCTAGGCCTATGCCCCGGAGTCAATACTAACCCACGCCAATATTTCACTACAGTTTTCTTTCGATATAAGGCGATGCCTCGGGAACCTGTGTTCGTTGTATTTCGGATGAAGAAGAAGGGAAAGCGATTTTCTTATTTGGAAATAGAACGCCCCGTCTTATATCGGAATAAAATTGCACATACTGATGGTCGCTCGAGCTTATCCCCACCGCGACGGGTCACCAATGACTCCGGCAAAGCATACGAAGAGTTAATCAATGGCAGGGCCACCGGGTAACACCTCCTGCTCACGACGCATTGCTCGTGTTCGTTATAACTCATACTGCGATGCTTTTCGTCACCCCCCCCCCCCCTTTGAGTTTCTCCTAATTTAGTAGTCGCGACGACAAACAGCTCAGAACGATAAAACGAAATCTAACCCGTTGTTTTTTTCAATTTCTGCCGCAGGAAGTTTATTTCCTAGACGTCCTGTTCATTTTTCTGACTGGATGACGCGAGGCTTGTGGAGTACTTCGAGGTAAAGGGACTGGGAGAAAGACGCGCGTTTAGCCCGCGATCAGTTCACACGGATTTCTCGGTCGTTTCATAATCAGCTGGTCCATCGCCCTTGGTTCTGTTCGTTCCTTTCTATTTGTTTTGTCGTTCGTTACGCTCACGTTGTGTCTCCATATTTAGTGTCGTGTCGGTTGTGTAATTATCCGCGTTTTTCAAGCCCCCCCTCGGGAACTTCAGAGCTTTCTGAAGCTCCCGGCTAGCATAATCATTATTGGCACACGCGTCAAAACTCGCTCTGCGACACACCGACGATCAACCGTGCTCTTTCGGGTCGAACTTCTCGAGACACGATACCCGCGCGAATGATCGAGCCTCGTTCACGCGAAGACGCGAAAGAAACGGTTGTGAAACGATGTTGGAATCTTTCGTAATTCACGATTATCGTACCGCGGTTCGATTAATTCGGATCCTCGCCCGCTCGCTCGTCGACAATTACGGAATATGCTCGACGCGAAGTTTTCTTTTCCCTCGGATCGTGCATGCGCAGTTGTTAGCCGAGCACCAGCGTGGGTTACCGATGACCCGTCGGTCGCGGTGTGTAATCGTCCAACAACCCACGAGCATCAGAAGAAAATAGCTCGTGGTTGCGTTTATTTTTATAACGGGAGAGTTGAGCCTCTCTAGCGGATTTAGCGTGGGTCTCCGGTGACCCAGGCGTGTTCAGGGATCCTCGAGAAACATCTCGAGTATATTCCGAGCGAAGTGGGGACGTGGCTTAAGGCAGGAAGCCACGACGATCAGCGTATCGTGTCTCGGCTGTTATCCCCCGAGTGCACATGTGAACGTTTCCCTGTCTGGCGAGAACGCATAGGTGCGATGCAGATGCACTGCTCGTACTTTGCCTTGCGATGAAATCATGAGAGAGAGAGAGAGAGAGAGAGAGAGAGAGAGAGAGAAACAGAGAGGCAGAGAGAGAGAGAGAGAGAGAGAGAGAAAAACAGAGAGGCAGAGAGAGAGAGAGAGAGAGAGAGTTTCTCTGTCTCCTCGGCGTTCCGAGCGCACCAACAGAGTTCAAGTTCGAAATTGAGCCATTTTAGCGGGAACGCGAATCGATACGCGGGACAGTGATATATTTATATACGTTAGAGAAGATGCCCTCGTTGTATCGATGATCACGGTCGATTGATTCGTCGATAGTGTCGAATTGCATTCGTTAAGAGTTAAGAGTTTCGTCGCAAGAACCGTACACACGTTTCCCCTCGTTTCACTATAGTACGGTTTTGTAAGATTGCTGTCTCCACCGATACAGAGGGAGAGAGAGAACCTGCCGTTGACGGCACTTGGGCACCGTTTCCTACCATCGTCGCAAGATCAATCATCGTTAGAAATATGTGCACACGATTCGACCGATAATTACGTTCATAATGTTTTGTTTATACATATATAGATAGATAGATATATATATATATATATACGTATTACACACATGGCGAGGGTGGAAGCAGCAGAAATGCATTCTTTTATAGTATAGAAACAAATCAATATTCCGTATGGATTAATAAACATTCACATTTTAATAGAACTCGATGTTTGGGCGTCTGTTACCCTAATCCTGAGACCCTTCCGAGCATCCCTCGATGTTGTTACCTTTGGCGATGTTGGAGAGGACTATAGCGAGGTAAGTTGCTTTTCAATCTACGGTAGTGGCAAACACTGCTCGAAATAATCAAAGATTCTCGAAAGAATTTATCTCCAGTTCACCTGCATTATTAATTTAATTTTGTTCAGCAGAAATTCCATCATACTGCGAAATAAATTCTTCTCTTCTCTTCTTTCTTACTGTCTTGAATTTTACTTATTCGCACGAAAATGTATTAATGTAAGACTATGCAGTCTAAGTATAGTGCACACTCCAATTACAGTAATGTCTCAACCTAAGCGCAATCCTCGGGTCCGTTCTGTGACATGGATCATGTAGGGCTGCTATTTTCTTGTGACCACATCGACCACGCAGAACATAGAAAAGGACAGCGCTTGTAAACACTGCTCGGCGTCCGAGGCAAGACTTTAATGTAAAACGGAATCTCAAACAATCGAATAATTTGTTCATTCAAAAGATATTAATATCTTTTATGTCCGCACCAAAATTTTGTTCATCCTCGAACGAAGAGTTCAACATAGTTAGTGGACATTGTCTAAAATATCTGCACAAGAAATGTTCATTCTGAATTATTTCGAATTTCATGCCTCGCACGGTATCGTGTGAACAGATGTTCATAAATTCCCTTGATCAGTGCAACGAGCCGTTGACATGATCCCCTAGTTGTTTCGAGCAGTGTGATAATGCAGCAACAGTTAACATGTTCGATCTGTGCAGCATATTTGAATAGTTCGGTAATAAATTCTGTGGACATTTCAGTTATATCTTTATTGAATTGTACACTTTTCCTGGATATGTAGAGATTGTCTTCCTCGAATTGCGCGCAACTGTTTCGCACGATATCAAATCAATCTGCTCGTTTTATTACATCTAAAGCTCTGCAAGCTGAGCCCTTGCTCCAAGGTACGTATGCTACGCGTTCTACGTGTCCAGACCCGATGGAACAAAATCGATTCTCTTCCGCGTGTGCACGATCGTCAATCCGAGAGAATAAAACAGCACAGGACGGTTCGCTTTTTTGTAGCACGCGCCGTGTTCGTCGATCTATTAACACGAAAACTAAAAAACAAAAAAACGCATACCTCGGGACCCACCAGAGCAATCTCGTTTCGCCCGAAAAAAATTGTACAAATCATCTCCGCTTCGCAATGTTTCTTGTTTAATCTACGTAGAACCTCGAGACTGTAAAATTGTTTAGGTTTACACGGTTCGAAAGCGATTCGTTGACTCGAACAACACGTTTCGTTGATTTTTCGATATCTCTCTTTTTTTTTTGTTTTTATCGGACTATACAATAGATTTCGCTATGAACTGCGCGTTTTTATCTAGAATCATCGCACCGTAAAAAATGATCGGCAACTATACAGATATGTGGCAACGTGATCGCCGTCGGAATTTGCCGACGACTGTGAGATTCTTTTTCGCAAATCGTTTGAAATTACCGGTAGAATTAGGTGATGGAACATTTGTGACAACGCTGCTTGCTCGACTTCGTCTTGCCCTCTTTTTCCTGCTCCACATGCTTACGAACGGACTCTGTAACCACAGGTTCCTACAGTTACTACTTCCTTTGTTATTTTATAATGATCCGTAGACGAATAATGATCATTAGACTGTGGATCGTTGAAAAAAATTAAATTGAAATTTCTTAACTCTATTGCGTTCGATGATTTGATCAACACATCATCTATAAGCGATTTTAATGTAGTATCACAGCTAAAATGTTATCGATCAATTTTTCTAAGTCTACACCAATTTAATTTGCAAAGTTCTTTTAGAACCTTTATTGAAAAGATTTTGGAACTCCTTCTTGACGTAGTACAATTACCGTAGTGTTCTTTCACTCTACTTCTGATAGATGAAGTGTTTTCCACAAGAGATAAAAATCCCAATAAATCTCCACAATGTCTTATTAGGACCTTGAATAAGTTCTCGCTGTTTCTGTTACAAAATAAAAGCTTTATTTAAATTATAAGGAGCAAAAACATTTCATTCAAAGTATTGCCCATCACTAGCGACCACTTCCTCCCATCTTTCTGCCAGTGTATGAATTCCGCGTCGGAAAAACGACATGTCTTTTGAGGCTATCCAAGAATCGATCCATTTTTTAGCTTCTTCATAAGAATGAAAGCGCTGGTCAGCTAGGCCATGTGCCATCGAACGGAATAGGTGAAAATCAGAAGGGGCTGTGTCAGGTGAATACAGCGGGTGGGGTAGAACTTCCCATTGAAGCGTTTCCAGTTAGGTTTTCACTGGTTTTGCAACATGAGGCCGAGCGTTGTCATGTAGCAAAATCACTTTGTCGTGTCTCTGCTCGTATAGCGGCCGTTTTTCTTTTAAGGCTCGACTTAAACGCATCAATTGAAGTCGATAGCGCTCACCCGTCATAGTCTCATTCGGTTGGAGCAGCTCATAATAAATTACACCCTCCTGATCCCACCAAATACAGAGAAGAAGCTTCGAACCATGGATATTTGGTTTTGCAGACGATGTTGATGCATGGCCGGGCTTACCCCATGATTTTCTACGCTTTGGATTATCGTAGTGTATCCACTTTTCATCAGCAGTCACAATGCGGTGCAAAAAACCTTTTCTTTTCTGCCGTTGAAGCATTAGTTCACACGTGAGAAAACGCCGTTCGACGTCTCTCGGCTTCAGTTCATACGGTACCCAATGTCCTTGCTTCTGGATCATTCCTAAAACTTTTAAACGTTTTGAAACCGTTGACTCATCTACTTGTAATGTTTCTCCAAGTTCTGCTAGCGTCTGACATCGGTCTTGATCGAGTAATTCCTCCAACTTTTCGTCTTCAAATTTTTTCGGTGCGCCAGAACGTTCTTTATCCTCAAGTTTAAAATCATTATTTTTGAAGCGTCGAAACCAGTCTCTGCATGTCGTATCCGACAAAGCATTGTCACCATAAGTCTCAACAAGAATTGTATGTGCTTCAGTTGCAGATTTCTTTTGAATAAAGTAGTGCAATAAAATTCCCCGCAAATACACTTTATTTGGCACAAAAGTGGACATTTTCAGAACTAAGAAAAAATTACTTTGTTTAGACTAAAGTGAACGGGGTACTGCTCCTGCCATCTTTAAAGAAACAGCGAGAACTTATTCAAGGTCCTAATAATACCAGTGCGGCTCGAACTGTACGGTACAGCCCGATGCGGAAGCTGTAAATACACGAGATCCATAGTCTAGCGATCGCAGTATTTTTCTGAGAAAGTACATACCAGCAGCAGCCCTCTTGTCCACGGCGATCAAAGCATCGTACAGCTCCATCCCAATAGGGATCTCGGGACTCAACCCTGACGCCCAGATTGTCAGCATCCGGAAGCCGTGTTCCTTATAGCTCGAAGGACCTATAAGAGGAGCTTTATCGTCCTTTTCACGAGGCTGTCCTCAGTTTAAGGATGGTTCATCGAGTTGCAAAATGCTTTCGAATCGACCACACCCGTTACACCCTACTACATTCAGCGTCGCCAGAAGATGCCAATTTGGGTATCTGTTTCCTCTCCTCCTTTTTCCCTTCCCATTCCACCACCATGAGCAGACTACAACGTCCCCCACTAAGATCATAGGCTGGTCACGTGATGTGCCGCGCGCAACTGAGGCGACGCTTGGTGTCCCACGCAAACCCCGTCGCGCACGCGCAACGTGACACATATTATTCTGGTCATTAGAGAGGGGATACATTGTATTCCCCTAGATTTTCTCGATCTGGCGACACTGGTTACATCTTTCCGACAACTACTTCGTGTCGCAAGCTTCGTGAATTTTGCACCTCGACAACTTAGGATTGTTTGACCGTTCCTCGAGAAAGATCCATGAAAGATCACTGTCGTAGAAAGCAGAATCATGATTGTTTACCAGTGTATTGGTGCTCGATCGCGAGGATCTGCTCCTGCGTGAAGGCCCAATGGAGCGCCAGCTTCTTCCAGTCTTCAGGGCCCAGGTGTTTGTGCGCTAGCTTCCAGAGAACGGATCGAGTGTGCTCCGAGAAGCCGCAGTTGTTGCTGGAGATGCTGCCGCCTCTGGATTCTTCGCGCCATCTTCTTCTGGCTGGGGTTAGATCGCGGATTTCCTTGTCGGACGTCGAGGCTTCCTGCAAAACGAACCGATCATTTTCGATCTGCGACACTCCCGGGGCCATTACGTGCTCGATAAAGTGGTTCTCGAAACTGTTACGGTGTTCTACTACAAAGGATAATCGTTGTGGTCGCTATCTAGGAAGCAGCACGATTTCGGCCCCTAAGTTTAATGATCCATTATCGACGAGCTTGAGCCACCTACCGGCGCGGGATAGTCGAGTCTGGCGGTTTTAATAATCATGTCCACGATGGCCGTGAAGCTGCCCCTCGCCGCGATGTACAATGGCGTCTTGCCGCTCTACGAACATCCGGATAACTTTGTGTCTAATGTCATTTACAGAGCTCCGGGAACGTTCTTATAGGGAACAGCCGTCGACCGTCACGTCGTGCCGAATCGACGGAGATTTAAGCAAAGACTGGACACGCCCACTTGGGCAAACTTTGCCCGAAACCTTTGGCCGGGGCATGTTAGCTCGTCGTGATACCGTGTCGAACTTAGGTTAACATATCCGGGACAAAGAGACGCCTACTTTGATTGCGTTTCATCAAGTCGAGACTGTGTCCCCCGACACCTTTGATTGCGCTTTGTGAAGCTCGAAGACTTTGTATTTGGAGGGCGTGATTGGAGGTGAGTGGTTAGGAAAAAGAAATGGATGGATCTGGGGAAGAGAACGTTTAGGGAGAGAAGAGGGAGAACGATTTGGGGAAGGAAGTCCTTCATTCCTCCACTTTTTCCACGAAAAGGGAGGATCCTTAGAGGGGTCCAAAGAACGTAGTGGAAGGTTTCAAGGAAGGGGAGGATCCTTAGAAATGACTGAGAGAGCAAAGGGAAGATTTCAAGGAGGAGTAAGATTCTTGGAGGGCTCCAAGGATGAGGGGAAAGGGTCGAAGAAAGAGAGATCCCTTGCAGGAATTCAAGGGAGGGAGAGAAAGGATTGAAGGAAGGGGCGAGCCTTGGATGGAAGGGTTCAGAGAAAGGTCCAAGAGAGGGAAGTACTCCGGGTTCTACCAGGGTCCACCAGGTACCTGAAGAGGTCCCTCTGTCGGGGTCGAACCACCCGAGAGCTTCAGCGGAGTCCGTCCAGTACGCAGGGTGAGGAGATGGAGCACGAATTGAGGGGAACAAGTTACCCTCTCTCTGCCAGTACCGGAGTATGCGCGACACAGACGGAACGTGTCACGTGACCGGGCCGCGGCGGAAGCATGGGGAATATCGCGGTGGAAAGGGAAATTAGAGTGGGAGAACAAGTCTTGATCTGGCGACATAGCCAGCACGGCACACATTTCTTTATACTCGTCTGTTATACACAGAGGACGCTCTAATCAGTTACCAATTTCGAACGATTACTCCCTCTGTTCCGTAACAATAGTAACAAGTTTATTTAAACGGGAATTACTGGCGAATGCAGCTGTAAGTAATCTCGTAGAGCAAAATTGCCAAGCCTTCGATCAAAATCAAAGTTTCATGACATTTGTCATTTATTTTGACACATCTTTCAGTTTTTAGATTAACCTAATTATTACGAATTATTAACTATTTTTCTAATTTCATCCGTTAATCGAAATGAAGTGTTTTATTTCAGTTGAATATCAACATATTGTAGAAGTAAGATGAAATAAAGAGAGTTTTACAGACACTGAACATCCTAGGTCTCGAATTTGATAGTAAATTAACATGGAGTAACCATGTCGCCAAGCTCCGAAAGGAATGCAACCTACGCCTAAACGTAATCAAAACATTGTCAGCTAACTGTTGGGGAGCAGACATGAAAGTACTTGCAACCACGTGTAAGTCCCTAGTAAGGTCAAAGCTGGATTATGGATCAATTATCTATGGCGCTGCTAACAGTTCAATCATTAGGAAACTCGACCCTATACACAACTCGGCTCAGAGAATAATAGCAGGAGCGTTTAGAACTAATCCTATAATCAGCATCCTAAGGGAATGCAATGAACCTCCTCTGAGAATCAGACGAACCCTACTTAGTATCTCTCATGCTATTAAAATATCAACCACACCTAACAAACCGACATATAATAATACCTTTTCTAATCGTCTCATAGCGAAATATGACCAGCATAATCGCTTACCAAGGCCCTTTTATTATAGACGTTAATAAACTAGAACAAAAATTAAATATGAAATTCACTCCTACTATACCAAGGAGACTGCTCAAATTCGCACCATGGACCCTGCATCATCCTATCGAAACAGAAGAATCACTATATATGTACAGAAAAGAGGACACAAATCCAGAAGTATACAGAAAGCTATTAATGGAAATGATCGAAAAGTATAAGGACTATACCCAAATTTACACAGATGGATCGAAGACAGAAACGGGAACAGGATATGCAGTTATTACCCCATATGCTAGTCACAGTTATAAACTCCCAAACAACACTTCAATATTCACAGCAGAACTCATAGCTATTAGACATGCCATCCAAATTGCATACGAAAACGCATATAGACAAACGATTATCCTCTCCGACTCCAAAAGTGCAATTACTGCACTACAAAACCTTTCCTCCAACAACCATACCATCCTGCAAATATTCGAAACGTATCACGAAATCACCAACACCGGCGGGAGGGTAACACTCATATGGATACCAGGACATGCTGGGATCCCGGGAAACGAAGAAGCTGATAAGGCCGCTAAGCAAGCGGCTAATTCTCCAACCATGGACAGTCAACCCATCGATACCTCCATGGAAGACCTGATTAAAGAAGCTAAAAGAAATCTGATGCACCAATGGGATCTTGAATGGAAACGACTAGCTTCTGCACACTCCAAAAATATCTATGACTCCTTTTTTGAAGATAAAGAAGTAAGGCAAGTCCTAAAACGGAGGGAGCAAGTTACCCTATCCAGAATTAAAATAGGCCACACTAAGGGAACACACTCGTTCCTGATAACAAAGGGGCCAGTACCAATATGTGAAACATGCAGCATACCGACATCAATTAACCACCTGATATTATCTTGCCCAAAATACAATACACTACGAGAAAGATTCAAAATAGGAACAACACTGAAAGAGAATCTTGACGAAGATAAAATAAAAGATCTACTAGAATTTATTAAGGAATCGAAAATCCAGGAAGTTATACTATAATGATACATCTGTTCGTCGCTAATAACCATGCAGTTGATGCGACGTAAACCCTTGATGGAAAAAAAAAAGAGAGTTTGAAATGTTACGCATCCAAAGAACGAGCGAGAACCTCATTGCCGCACACCCTAATAGAAATTCAAAAGTTCATTAGTTTATAGATGCAATCCATTTATTACAAGCAAAAATCTCAGACATTTCATAGCTCCCAATAATTGTAAAAAGGCGACCCTATCAATCGAGAAAATTCCGAGATACCTGGACTTAAAGTTTTATGAGTATGACACAGGTCATTTTTCATCCCATCTGGCAAAACCTCATTGTCAACCAGGCTGCCAATCAAAACGTAAAATCACGCTGATTGGCTGTCCGGCGAAGACGAACATTCCTATAAATATGCGACCTCCGAGAAATGGGGACAGAGAGAAAGAAAAAGGACAGGACCACGCGCGTCCATCGTTCACATTTTTACATGACTGTTACCGCGACAGTATGATTGTACACGATATCTTGTTGAAAGTTTGAAATTATATTCTGTTAATGAAATCATTCTGTTTTACGTCAAACACCCTATCAGCCCTATCCCTGTGACCAGTGACAGGGTCCAACGCGATTCGCGACAACGAAGAAAATTCGGACGGAGATTTGCGATCTTCGTCGACTTCGAAACGTCTAGCTGCGTACGCGTTCGCAAAACATGAAGAATGATGATTCTAATAATTTTACGCTCACGCATATACAGGTTTAAAATGCCGCAACAAACATATTGAAAAATCCAGAAACTATCTGAACACTCAAAATAAAAATTAGGAGCAATATTTTTAATTTATTGCTTAATTTAATCTACTTTTTTTTATAATACACGTTAGGTTTTATATTTATTTTATTTAGTTTGCTATTATTATGGAACAGAGGGAGTATAAAATATCTGTCCGACGAGCTAACTCGTGTCCACCCGAGAGCAGATATCAAGCAAGAATTTTAATGGAAACGATAGGGATAGACTTCTTATCGATAATTTTCGGAAGGTACAGAGATGGTGTGCGTGCAATTCACCTGTTCCCTCTGCTCGATATTCGCACCTGCCGCAAGCAACAGCTCGCATATGTCTGTGTGACCCATCTCGGCAGCGATGTGGATAGGTGATTGTAGTCTCTGGAACAGTTAACTGGAATCTATTACTTCACTCCGTTACGAGTGCATCGATTTAATTAACAGTGTCCGCCCGGCTAATTGGTCAGTGAGCACGCACCAAGTTTAAGCAGTTCAGATCGATGCCTTTGCTAAGTAATATCTCGACCGTTTCGACTTTGTTGTTCTGGCAGGCCAAGTGTAGCGGCGTGTTCCCGTACTGAAATTTAATCAACAAAGACAACGGTTCGTTATTCGATTCCGGTTCGCGTGCATGCCGGCTCGACGCCGCGCCGCGGTACCTTGCACTGTTTGTTGAGAACCGCACCGTGTTGAATCATCGAGTCTAATATCCCTTTGCAGCCTTGACTGGCGGCAACGTGGAGCGGAGTAAAACCCGCCTGGTAAATAGAATTCAGTCGATCTCATTATTTGCGCTAATTAGTACCCCATTATTTTCGAAACCTGATTGTGCACACTAAACATAAAGCACTTCGATTTCTTTGCACGGCGAGATAAAGCGGCTTGAAACGCACTGAAATTGTTCCACGTTACTGAATGGTCTACAATAACAATACACTGTAAATAAAACGCTGGATCGCTACCTCCTTTGGTACTTAATGTTTAGCGATTCCAGCTGAACTTGGGAAAACGCCCACCTTCCTTTCGACACGTGACCGACGACATTTTATTCGTTTTGACATGCTGAACACAAAATGTACCTGTAATTCTTGGCGCAAATGAAGAGTTTTCGAGATATTCGCGTAAAACTACCGCTGCTACTACTGCCACTACCGTTACTATATTAAAGATCTCGGAAATCCCGGGTGGTTGGTAACTGGTGGTACAAGCGGAAAGGGGGTGATTCTACGCGAAAAAAGAAGTCGAAAATATAGAATAAACATTTTTCGTTTGAGCCTTTGTTTTCGAGAAAATCGACTTTGAGACTTTGAATTTTCGCTCGGTACGTGTGCACTTTATCACGTCTCGTTATTTTTTTTTAATTGAAAGCTTAATTAAAACTCCCCATAGGGGGTTATAAAGCTATACATTAGTAATATATGTACATCTTACATTAATAATGTAGGAACCGTAGAACACATTAGGTATAAAACACATAAGTACATAACTTTAAATCTTTAAATTACATTGCTTGAAACAATTGAAAAGAAAATAACATGCCTGAATATTCGGTTCATAAAGTAACGATCTGATATTTAAGGGTGGAAACAATTTGAGCTTCCTTAATTTTTTCATGAGATCAACTCTTTGTGATTCTAACAAGGTACATTGCCAAATGATACGGTTAAGATCTTGAACCTCATTACCGCAGTTACATTTGGGATCATCTATTATGTGTAGTCGTGAAAGAGATGCTGCAAGATGATAGTGATCTGCTCTACAACGATTGAATGTGACAATAAATTGCTGTGATAAACCTCTACCCGAAAACCATGGTGCAGTCCCATCTCTAACATAATACTGAAAGTATTCCTTGCCTTTAAATTGACTATTCACTAGTACTTTGTCTACATTTATGTTTAAAAAATTCCCGTAAATCAGAAAATGGAATGACAATACTCTTATTAGCTTGTCCTAGTGTAGCCGACTTAGCTAAGGCGTCAACCTCATCATTTCCAACAATGCCTGAATGGGACGGAATCCAAACAAATTCTATACTGCTATTATTTGATGTGCTTTTCTTGAACTTAATGTATTTCTCTTTAATTTCATAAATATAGAAGTTGATCATTATATTAATCTTTGACCTTTGTAGACATAGCAGGCCACTGAGAAAATCGGCAAGTATTTTATAATTTTTGTTTGTGTCCAAAAGAGCAATGTCAAGAGCATCAATTAAAGCAATGCATTCAGCCGTAAATATAGAAGCACTAGATGGGATGCTTTTTTTGGTGGATATATTTAAATCCTTACAAATGCATCCAGATCCAACAGAGTTAGAACCTGGAATTTTACTACCATCAGTAAAGATTGCGTATGAGTCACAGTTTGAAAGCCAATTATGTAATATGGAATTTGGATGGTTACATATTTTAAGATCGTGACCAAGTTCAGTATTTATTGGAATCAAATTACTAATAACATTATAATCCAGACGATAAATATCATAACAGTTACTGATTCTTAAATTTTTTTTATGATAGGGATATCATCAATACATTGATGTATGAGTCTTTTCCTCTTGCGTTTAAAATTCCTGGTCTTGGAATAATATTGATGTATTTCATTGTTGACCAGGATGGAAGTATTGGAAATAATTTTACACGATCTCTTATTAACGGAAGCTTTGACTCAGCCAATAGAATGTTGGTAGGAGTAGATACACGATAACCTAAAGCCGATCTAATGGCAGAGAATTGAATTTTTTCTAGTTTGTAGTTTAGATCTTTACGTGAAGGAAAATAAATGAAGCACCCATAATCAATATTTGAACGAACAAAACTTTTGTAAAGAATTAATAATGTTGTTGGGTCTGAACCCCACCATGTTCCGCATAGAAATTTAACGATATTTAAGGCTCTCATACATTTGTTTTGAACATAAGATAACTGAATCTTGAAAGATAGTTCATAATCAAAAATTATTCCTAAGAATCGAGTGGAGCAGCTAGATTTGATAATGCAATCATTTACTTTAATTTCAGTTTGTCCAGGAAGGATCTTTTTGTTGTTAAAGTGAAGGAAGGCTGTTTTCTGTAGGCTAAGTTCCAAACCTAATAAAAGAAGGTTACACTTTATAATGAAAATAGATCTTTCTATAAGATGTTTACATTTTCTTAGTGGAGAGATTTTTGAATAAACTACAATGTCATCTGCAAATTGAGATACACAAATATTTTTGGGAAAATTTTCAGTAATTTTTGAAACATATATTAAATAAAGAAGTGGACTTAATACACCTCCTTTTGGGGGACACCTTTGAAGACAAATCTAACTTCGTCGCCTGTCAAACTTGTGAACATTTCTCTTTTGTATGTTGATAATTTAACAAATCGAATTAAACGGTCAGTGCAACCTACAGAGGCCAGTTTGTTCAACAAAATATCACTATTCACGTTATCAAAAGCACCTTGGACATCCAAAAAGGCTGCCAAGGTGTCCTTTCTCTTATAAAATCACGTCTCGTTATAACGGATCTCACTGTAGATCGTTGTCTCGATGGATATTATCGCAGTTTAAGTTTGTTTTTGCCTTAACGGAAAATTAGGAATAAATAATGAAATAATATGAAGTAATCATAAAGTTTATTATTACAAAAATTGCTGAAAATGTTGCCCATTCTGCCGAACACATACTTCTGCTCTTCTGATTTTTCTATGAACACTTTCTAACGTATTCGATTGTTTTAAAGTATGAAAGGCTACAATAATGTTTTCTTTGAATTGTTCGCAACTTAATAGGTAGGAAAACACTTCGGTCACATTGGAAGTGTTTATCCACATAACGTCAATCGAGACAACGATCTACAGTGAGATCCGTTATAACGAGACGTGATCAAGTGCACGTCTACTTTGCGAAAATTCAAAGTCGATTTTCTCGAAAACAAAGCCTCAAACGAAAAATTTTTATTCTATATTTTCGACTTCTTTTTTCGCGTAGAATCACCCCCTTTCCGCTTGTACCACCAGTCACCAACCACCCTGTATATGTTGCTTGGTGGCCCCCGCGCTGAGGAGTAGAAAAGAAGGGGGCAGGATTCATGTAGTGGTAGCGGTAGTTTTTCGCGAATATCTCAAAAACTATTCATTTGCGCCAAGAATGACAGGTATATTTGGGTTCGGCATATCAAAACGAATAGAATGGCGTAGTTCACGTGTCGAAAGAGAGGAGGGCGCTTTCCGAAGTGTTACCGCGATCCCCGTTGGTGAGAAACTCTGCGTCCGTACTTTGAATCGAGAGTACTGGGAGATGTGCACATCTCTCGCAGTATCGATTGGAGAAAGGGAAAATCGAGTATTGACTTACTTGATCCGTAATCTCGGTGTCAGCTCCAGCTCGTAATAGTAATTGAGCGATGGCTGTGTGTCTCGTTCTCGTGGCCACGTGAAGAGGTGTGTTTCCTTCACAATCCTGAGCGTCAACGTTCGCGCCTAATCCTATCAGGACCTCGACAGCCGCCATGTTTTCTTTCGCACAGGCATAGTGTATTGGCGTCTGTCCTTTCTAAAAATCATCGTCAAATCCACAGACCATTATACGTTGCTGTCACGGAGCCATCTGTACTCCATGCGAACACTGTTTCCCCATTAACCCTGTTTAACTAAGCTGCCTGTGGCTAACGTTGCCGTTCGGCATTCGTGAGAATAACAAGATCATATTTATGGAGATCATATTATGCCTGTCGTTGCGACAGGCACGGATAGTGTTAAGCGGTGTCTCGGCGAAATGATAGTTATCCAGGATGAAGATCAAGGTTCACACGAGCAGAAATCGGGTCGTATGCGGGTTAGGGAGATTACGGTGCATCGACGAGACGCAAATATTCGGTGACTGCGAGTGGAGAGCCGGAAGCGGCGTCGTCACGGCACCAGTTCCATAAAATTCCCCGAGAGGACTGCAGTTAGATTCGCGCAGCTACAGCCCCGCGCTCTCTCCTTCGGGATTTCACTTGTCTTCGCGATAAGAAGGCAATATAGCTAATGCCAGGGACCTAGTTTCGCCGGTATCTGAATCGAAAGGAAACAGCCCGGGCCAGTTTCCGCATAAATTGAGGTTTCTTACATTCACAGAAGCGCGGCCGTATTTGCATGTTCCCGGCAATTAGAAACGGATTAATATACCCGGGTATTCCGGCCCACAGTGGTCCCTCCTAGCAATCTAGCTTTACTAAATTAATAACTTTTTACTGGGTAAAGTTATTTGCAAACAATTTTTGTAATACTGAAAAAAGAAAGAAAAAAATTCATATACTTACTGACCATTGTACCAATGAAAAAATGATCAATTGTCAGTTTCGTCGGATGAATCGCGTGAATCTCTGGAATCCGGTGGTGAATTCTACTCTTGGTGTTCTTAACAACAAATTGTCACCTGTTGGTGTATAGTATTCCATTTTTGCATGATTGGGACGCAGAAACGCAGTAACATGACAGTTTAGGATCAGATGACAACAGACATCTACTCAGTAAATCTTTCTTGGTACATATTCGAGAACTTTTCCGCGTAAATAATTCTCGATATTGTCCTTAATCTTTATGTCTGCTTTCCAGAGCTTCTTCTAAAGGAACAAGGAGAATAAGTAGGCACATGTATAGGAAAGCCGAGAATTCAGTGAAGCAAAGATAACGGGCGAAAGAAGAAAATCTCTTCCACTTGTGACGTTACAAAATAATTCTCAAGATAATTTCAAAATGGCTAGAATGGTATAGTTAATACATAATATGATTACTCTTTCATACTTATACAATACAGAATAACCAAACTACACAAAGGACAAAGTCACTGCATTAACACTTTGACTGCCAAACTGGAAACCTCAAAAATTCCACAAAATCAAGGCAAGTTATTGAATGAAATAAAATTTAAAAAATTAAATGTATGATATTGAATAGTCCTCCAAGTTTCTTGCATTTTACAGATCCTAATCAAACTTGGTACAATGAATACATTAACGTAAAAATTCGTTTTAAAACCTGGACAATTAATTCCGTCGCCCACATATGGGTGACATGGCGGTCAACGTGTTAAAAATGAAATAACTGAAATGAACTTCGTTCTTTTTAATCAATATTACAAAACGAATAGTGTTACAGTAATAAAATATTTAGTAATAACTCTTATAGCTCCCACAAGACATTTAAAAACCGAAAATTGAGAAATATTTTTCTTGGAACAGTTTATACTTCTATAAAGTCAAGCTAGATTTCTAGAATGACCCACTATGCGGCCCTCAATACCAACGCGAAATTACTTTCCCGGTTGTCCGCGAGAAAAGATTTTGATTACAGATGCTCCCCCCGGAGAGCAGGCGCAAGAAACTTGCTTCTTTAACATTTTAATCCCCCGATGCGACGCGACGCTCCCTTTTTCCTTGCAAATTGATTTCGCGCTCGATAAGCTCCGGGAGACAGCGATCGCGAATTTCAATGAATTTCAAGTTGAATAAAGAGCGCGGACGGAAAGTTTTCACAGCGACTCGTCGTACCCGCGCGATTTTCGCAGTCCGTTAATCCCGGGACAGCCTGTAAATATTTGAAACCGAGAACTCCCCGGGCCAACACAAATTCCTGGTTCTGCGGCAGCTCTGTTTCGTTTCGAATGCTTGATCATCTGGCTACGACTCCATCAAGTTTCGCAGTTTCGTGCGACGGGCTGCCGTTTCGCCTTATCGGAAGCATAGTGTTTCCAAAATATGTAATTGTATTGGACAACGCAACGAAATTATGTAGCTTGTTCAGCGTGGCAAAAATTCCGAACGGTATTCCGAACTAGTTATTCATGCTTTGGACAGTGGTTACGACAGGAAGTTGATCCTGGATTGCAGATGAATGCTCAGCCCGATGGGGCGGCTTCGTCATGAATAAAGTGCTGTCGGCTTTTCCCAGGCGAAAGAAATACCCGGGCGTATATAAAAAAAAGAAGGAGAAAGAGCACCCGGAGTACGTGTATGCAATTTGGCGGAATTTATGCTGTCGGAACTCTTTCCTTCCCCTGGAAATTGTAAATCCTTTGAAACGCCCGCTGCGACATTATCGCCGGCCAGGTCTCGGCAGCGTAAGTGAGCTTAGCGCTCGCAGGAAAGCCTGTCCGCCCGGAATAAATGGCCGCGATGCCGGAATTTTTTTGTTCCAATTTGTTTTTGTTGCCCGCTAAATTCCGGACGTCCTTGTGCGTCGAGCCGCGCGACACACGGTTCGCGAAAACGACGATTCCTCCGGAAAAATTCATCGAAATAGTCTCTGACGGAGTGGCAATAGGTCCTCGACAATTAAGAAAATTTTAGTGTACCGGAAGAAAAAAATATTACACTGTCGCGAAGATTGAGAATTAAAGCTACGAGTCTGGAACTTCGAATAAATTCCAAGTTTAAAAAGTTTCAAGGCAATTATTCAAATTTTGACGCGCGAAGAGAAAACGTTTTACCGTCCCCAAGATAAAAAAATGGAAGCTAAATGATTCAAGCTCGGCGTGAAGTTGCATCCCATTAACGCATCTCTGTTTATTGTCCGCTGTTTCTCTTTAGCATAGACACGAATTCATGAATTCGAAGCTACGACGTGAATCGATGGGCATGAAATTTGAAATGAAATGGTTTGAAACGGATGCAGCGTAGATGGCCGGGTCTGTGCAGTTTCATGAGGTCCCGTTTACCTTGTCGGTGGCGTTTAGCTCGATCCGGGATATTTTCGAGAGCGCAGTGATCACAGTTGGATGGCCGGCGCTGGCTGCATGATGAAGTGCAGTCGCGCCGGTGCAATCGGTTGCAGCGCCGTTCAGCGACTCGACAGTTTCTACAAGATATTCCACGACGTCGACGTTGGTGCCTCGGGAGGCGCACATTAAAAGGGTGTATTGTTTCTGCGGCAAACAGAGTGCATTATGGATCCCGTGTCACCCAGATCCTTTCAGTTTCTGCTCCCGGAAATTGCATTAAGACAGGAGCTCGATGTAAGCTGCTGAGAAGAAACTGATCTTTTTGAATTTATTTTCAAGAATTCACGGGGCCAATCTTTTTGAAATTATTTCGACATTCTACTACGAAGTACCTAACAATATGTTTTTGTTCAAACTGGCCGCGAATAATTTTGTTGTAAAGGCTTACATCCAACATATCGTCACGTCTAAATGCAGCACGTACGCTTCTGTAGATTACGAGTGAATCAATTCTTCGGACGACCACATCGGGCTCTTAAACTTTCTGAGAATGCTCGGCAGTTCGTTTGATAAATTTTTAATTGGTGAACTTTCCACGAGTCGTGAAATTTTTGAACGCCACCATCCTCGAGAGACTTAGCGATGAAATTGGAAATTTTGTCGAGCTGCGATTCCGACGAAGGAAACGTGCTGCCAGGTGGAGAGCACGTTCCGAGTTCGTTTTTATCGCGGCGAAGGATCCCAGGAAAGCTCGTGACTCGAGTTCATGATTCTCCACGTTTGTTCTTGGATTGACTTCGATTCCTTTTCCCACCGCGGACCAAGGTGCTCGAGATTCTCGCGAAGCAGAAGAAGCTGCTCGAGTACCTTGGTTTCTCTATCTCTCTTTCTCTTCGAGCCCGACGAATCCCCTGTCTAACATGCTGAGAATCGGGAGAAAGTTATGAATATTTGCTTCCGTAATTAAGGGGAATACCTTGTTGACAGCAGACACATTCGCCCCGGCGTTGATTAACATCTTCACAGCGTCTCGGTGCCCGTACCAGGCCGCCATGTGCAGCGGCCGCATACCAAACTTCAAATATTACGGATAGAATTTAATTACGGCACGACTAATTCGTGCAAACTGTCATCGAGATCTCGATATTAGCATTCTTCTACAGCGCGCATGATCTTACAGCTACGGGATCAAAGTTACTTCTCAAATATACTTTCCACCCCCGTGCCTGAAAGATTCTGAGTTAACGTTCATCCCTCTTTGTCTTAGACTATAATTTGCATGAGAGTGCAGTTAGTTTTTACATCAGCAATATCGCGGTAATATTCTAGTAAACTTTTACATATTCGATTGCAATAAATTCTATGAAAGGAACATGTTGGAATGGCTGGACCTTCTTTCAATTTAGTAATTTATTAGTTTATACGAAATGGTGACTTCTTGCTTGACTTATCATTGTACGTTCTACTGCAAGTACTGAAAGCTCTGTTTAATAGACATTTTGTGTTAAATAAAATTCTGTTAAGCATCGTTCTCAAAGTTTCAAACGGTGGGTCCTATAAAACGTCCGTTTGGTCTGCGACGTTCCTCGAAGAAGCTAGAAGTCGCGAAACATTATAGTCTTTGTCCTCCATAAACTGCGAATGCCGCGATTGTCGAAACAGTTCCCGAGTATAGTATTCGCTCGGTAATGCGGTACCAATGAGTTATCTCTTTTGTGCGCTCTGCGAATGGACTTCCGCGCGATCGATTTTATTGAAAATAAATCAGAGAAATATTACCCTGTCTCTGGCCTCGATGTCGCATTTCGCCTGCATCAACATTTCAATGATCTCCGTGTTTCCCCTTGAGGCGGCCCAATGGATTGGCGCTCGACCATACTGAACAAATCATTTACGGTTACGGGTGAACATTGTGTTGTGCAAAATAATGAATGGTCGGGTCGGGTCGCATCGCGTCGCGTGTATTTATGACTGTACTTTTCCGTCCGGAGGTTTAAAATGTGGCCGGTTCACAGGTTCAGGTTCGCCACACAGTTTCATTTCCGGTCTGGGCTGGTGTGGTCGCTAACAACTTATTGTTAGTTTAACGTTACAGCAATCGTAATTTAACGGATAGCAAGGTTACGAATCCAAAGCTTCGTTAGACGTTCAGATAAAAGCGCACACATACATATAAAGTTACACGCGTTGATAGTTGCTAACATGTCCTCCCATGATATATAGTAGCTAGAGAAATGGAGACACGATTTTCCTTGACAATACGACCAATTGAAACGTGTGTAGAAACGTTAAAAAATTCTTTCGAGACTGGGACTACCATCAATTTGAAGATTGAAATCTCCCTTTTCAACGAGCCCTTAAATTTCGATGTGCAATTCTTTTTAGTCGTTTTACAGGGTTCCGAATGAGAGGTGTAACGTCAACAGTAATGTAAGTTACACCGTGAGACCTTTACACGATCGGACTTGTTCCTCATTTCTTTTTTATGAAAAAGCTAAGAAAAATTGTACATCACGTTTTAAGGGGCCGTTGTAAAGAGAAGGCTTCAATTTTCAAGTTTACGGGCGATTTCGTCAAGAAAAAACTTTTCCTGTGCTTTCAAAAACGTTTACAAAAAAATATGTACAAATTATTCTAATATGAAGTCCTTTTCTCGTTTCAAAATTTTTTCACTTAAATATAACGAAAAAAGTTGACGAGGGCACGATTGTGTGCAATTATTGTACCTGTGCTGAATTTTGTGTACTTGTTAGAATATATAAATATCGGTACGAATCATTCTCCTGTGCGCACGTTTCTGCGCGCCTTTGTCACAGAGCCACTTCATTAGCGAAGTTTCGGTTCAGATGAAGAATCGCGACATCTTGGGGGAATTATTCCGTCGGGCGTAGCGACGAGTAAGAATTATAGTCGAGTTCTAATAGAACATCGTTGCTTTAGTCGGCCGAAAGTCAGCGCGTTCTGAAAGACGTTAAAGTTTCAGCAACTGCGAGCGTGCTCGCCGAGTGGAATATCCCGTGTTTAGTCAGATAAAGAAGGTTCCCGGAAAATATTAGAAGTCCGTAACGTCTGCCGCGAGCTGGTAAGTGGAATATTCTAGCTGCAGTCAGACGAAAGAGAAGGTTAAACAAGGTATTCAAATTTCCTCGGGCGTAATGAGACAGTAAGTGGAATATCCTGTGCTGTATCAGACAAAAGATTCAGCCCGCTGGAATTATACATTGTACAATACCTTGGCAGACAACGGCGGAATAGCCTCTGAATTCTGCACTGGTAAAAACTTCAGTTGTACCGTAAGTAGAACGTTCCGTGTACGATCAGACGGGAGTTACACAAGGTTACAGCGTTCCGGCGGTTCGGCTAATGCCGCAAATGTAACATCTCGCGGCTTATAAGCTGGAAGACAGGCGCGTTAGCGGAACCCGGTAGTTTTATCAGGGCGGCGGCCGATGAAATTTCGCAGTAGAATATCCTCACTTTTCCCAGCCCGAAGATACACGTCCGAGAGTTTACGACAAAGTTAAACGCGCGCTTCCTGAACGTATTTCCCGTTCCGCTTTCAGCCCGACAAGGTCGTGTTAAAAGCGCAATGCCGAACGATTTAGCAGCCGTGATGTCGAGTGAAACGTCCCGTTTTTATCAGACAAACGCACCGCCATTCCCATGGTACGACCGCGCGTTATCTCGCGCCCAAACCGTGTAACGCGTTCCCTGTACAGGCTAACGAAGTGGCGTCAGGTGAAATATTCCATTTCTGAGCGGTTCCGTTTCCTGTTTCTGCAACCTTCCTGTCACGATGTTCGTCGCGATTAGTTCCAGGGTGCTTGTTCGGTTATGCAGACTTGTGGAAAAAGGTTTATCGGCCCGACCCGTTGGTTCACGTCTTTCTTTTTTTTTTTTTTGCAACTTACGTTGTTTCTGGAGTCGACGTCGACCGTCTCTTTGAGCACTTTGCGCACGGTGTCCGCCTCATTTTTTATCACAGCCTCGTGCAGCAACAGATCGTTCTTAAGTACTGCCACAGAGAAAAGCCTCGGTCAGGAGAAGTGTTTTCAGCGATTCACAACCTCTCCCGCTTTTATTTCCGCGATTTGGGTGTCCCTCGTAACATTTTGACGAGATACAAGTATATTCAATGAATTTCACTCGTGCTTCAATGCAGTTGCTACTGAATGGCTGCTCCAGTGGCAACGTGAATATGTAGCATTGATAATAAACAGAGAATTCTAGAAAATACCGGAAGGATTGTAACCGTTGTAAGAGATTAATAATAATATATCCACATTCTTTAATTGGCTTGTTTCCTGTTTCAATTTGTACTCGCTCGTTCTTGCTGTAAATTGCACGAAACCCGTGGTCTATTATTATTTCATGAAAAAAATGGTTGGTTCAGTAACGTCCCGTGCCACCAAATGGAAAAGCATCGAAATAGAAGATGGGTTCCCGAACAGAGCACATTTTCCAACGCGTATTTTTCTAAGGATTGCATGCTCTGTCGAGATTTTTATATTTTCCATACGTCCCGGTAATGGAGGGATTTCTCTTCTACCGCAAATAGAATTTCCGGCTCGTAGATCTTTTTCGCACTATTCGGCTCCACCGGGGACAAACAGAATTTTCGCGAACGGTTAAAGATTGAATGTCGAGGGAAGTTGGAAAACAGTCTAGAACGCATTTATGCGTCTGGAATTGCACGAAGATCGGTTTCCACGAGATAAAATTGACACCGGCGGAGTATATTGTCTTTGGGTTGTACTCACTTCTAGCAGTCTTTCGAGTCAACACCTCCGCCTCGATTGCCTCGTTGATGTTCACCGGCGACGGTGTCTTCTCCAATTCGCTTTTGTCCACCATCTTCCCTTATGTTCGTCGAGGCCGCATGTTTTGCTTGTATTTACCGGACCTGAAAATTGTATCGTTTACCAAATGCATGAGTTTGCGGTCGGTTAACTTCGTGCTCTAAATTGAGCGTCTCGTTGACCCCGATACGGGAATGATTTCGCGGAATTGCTCGAGCGGTTGGTAGTTGCAAACACATAATGCGTACAACGAAATTACACGCTGGCGTTAAGAGCCAAAAATCTCCGGCGCGCTGGAAATTAGGCGAGCATATTTTTATTCGTTTAGAATCTTTAAAACGTTTTGATTTTCCTTCGCGAGAAAGAACATTTATCAGCGAAATCAAAACGTTATTTCAAGGATCAGGTGGTCTCCTGCAATTTTTATGTAGGAAACCATGCAGCCAATCCTGTTGAAATTTTAATGATATCTCACAGTGATGATAAAATAGCGAATAAAATTACACTTCACAGAGAACAATATTTATTGTCCGCACAACAATATAATTTGTTTGATATGACGTTCCAAGGACTAATTGGTTTTCCACAATTTTTCATTGGGCAACCAATTCTTCTGAAATTCTATTACAACTCTCCAGAATGTTAAACTACTAAATGAAATTGTTCGATTCGTTGCATACGATCCGCGCATTTCCGGCCGTGTGGCAATCGAGGATGCCACAGCTACGCGAAGCATGCTCTTTCGTCCCAAAACACATTACGCAAGGAGCCCTTTTCCGATTTTTGTCCGTCCTTCGACTAATCACGAAGAATGCTATCCTTGAGTTGCCGCACACGAGGCGCTTGAGGATTCGAGCTGATGGCATTGGAAAAGTGGCCATAAGTCAATCCGTGCGACTCTCACTCCGTGTACCGTCCGCGAGGTACTTGAGGGTCCCGGATTCGGACGCAGTGGGCCCTCTGGCCCACTACACACAGCGGCCAAGGGGTCGTAAATCCTCTTCCGCACGACGCGAAGTACGCTCGGGTTACGCTACAACCCTAAGAACCGTGTCTCTGGTTTTCATCAAACGGACGCACTCGGACACTCGGGCCCCAACAATACCCAGCCACTTGGCTGAAAATACATGCTGCTCCGAGGTACCAATAAACGCGCATTTCGGGGAATTTCCCGAACATCGGCCTAGGGTAGGGATTTCTTCCACCACCAAAGAGGGAGGTTCCAGAAGATCCTCTCCCTTGGGCTGATTAACAAATCAGGAGAGTTTTACTCCCATCATGGGCCCATGCCCAAAATTCTCACCACCCACACGAGGTGACGAACAAACTGACCTCGGAGCAGCAAGGCAGAATCAATCCAACTGTCAACGAGTCGACAGCAAGGCAGAATCAATCCAACTGTCAACGAGTCGAAACTGAAACCGCTCTAAGTTTATACCGCGCTAGTTTATACCGCGCTAGTTTATACCGCTCCAGTTCACTGTTCCGTGAAATAAAGACTCATCCAATGTTAGTTCGGCCGATGAGAATCCAAAGATTGTAAATAGTGTAAATAAATAGTCTGTTGCGCAAGGAAACGACTACAACATTAATTTACAATCACGAACTTTATCCAGAAATTTTAATTGGCCTAAAAAAGTATCTATTATCGAAATGGAAGTAACATTTGCTCCAGCGCGGATTGAAGTTCGCATGCGTTATTGGAGGCCATAACTGTGCTAATTTAGCGAACTTGAAACCGAAATATTGTGCGTGCACGATCCGAAACTAGTTTGACGAAATTGTTACACGAGTTTCCGGCTCCAAAATGCGAACAAAAGCGCGTATCAGGTGTTGCTGGTCCCTTGTCCCCGCGTTCCGTTTCCCACGAACTTTTTAATCTGTTCGGTGGCTGCAATTATTCATGCGCAAACCCGGCGGGGAAAGAGGGTGTACCGAAATGGTCACTGGTGAATTTAATTGCCATTATTCGAACTAGCCGCATTGTATTATTTATCGTTTATTAATTCGATTCTGTGTCGTCGTCGTCGCCGCAGCCACGGAGACGGCACACGGTGATCCGGATCGAAGAATTTCGGGACACTTGTGTATAATTTTTTAACCGTTTGAGATATATGTATGCAGGGTGTTCCACATAAATGGGAATATCTAAATATCTTTCGTATTTACAGTCCTATAAGCAATATGGGTCGTTGAGCATTCTTGCTCAAGGTCATTTCAAGGTCATAATGGTGGTATCCACTAAATTCAGTTTTTTTATTGTCTATTATGCTATCGTAAAAAATATACTATTCCATTAAAAAAAAACATCGGTGACCTTTAAATTTCATTAAAAAACACGAAATCTGGTCAAAATCAAGGTCATGTTATTATACATATCTGAATGTATTTTTCCATCAGTTACACGATGCAATAAAAAAAACTGTAGTTATGTACCAAAAAACATCGATGACCTTGACAACTCCGAAAAAAATGACCCCCGGAAAAAAATATTCGAGCCAGATATTTGGTCCATTGACACCGTGCACATTACGTAACAAATATTTTTTGCATCACAATAACCTGAAGAGATTTTTAGGTGTTCTTACTTAAACGGACCACCCTGTATACAGGGTACCTCACCATCTTAAATATATCGCTTATTTTGTATGATAGAAAAAATGCCAGGGGGAGAAAATATTCTGTTCGAAGGCGTCAATACGGTGATCGGCCGAATTTTTTTCTCAAGGTCATTTTTCGATATGTCAAGGTCATCATATTTTTTTATGGGATTGCATATTTTAACTACCACAGTCTCATAGTTTATATAAAAACGAATCCAACGGGGTGCAATATGTTGACCTTCACGCGACCCTTAGCGAGGAAATTATGAAATGTTTTTCAGTAACTTCAGTACGTGTTCGGGGACGGTAAATGGAGGAATTAAATTTCCCTTAAGTTAAATCTCCCTAAATTCCTCGATCCGGACCACTGTGCGGCGGAGAATCGGTCTCTGTTTGATTTCGAGTGGTCCGGTCCCGGTCAATAATCCCGTGCACTTTCCTGGCTTTCCGGAATGCTCCGATACATAATCCGTGCGATTCATGTTCTGTTTGAAAATTACCCGGACACAATTAACAATACCCCAGAGCCCTCGTTCGGATTCGAAACCAGGACGTGGCCACGAGGTGCCTCGCTACTCGCAGATGAAATAATTATAATGCGTACCCGCGGCCAACCGTGTACACGTACCTCCCTGCCAGACACGCTAACTTTCGATTCGAGCAATTTGCCCCGGATACAGGTTCGTTTCGCTGCTACACCACGAATTACCCCGTTATTACATCATGAATCCCGGGCTTCAATTTGTACATTACTAGGTGCATATAGCTCGACGTCCGACAGGTGTGTTCGCCTACATGTTTCACTTTCGTCGAGCGCTAGTCGAGCCGTGTTCCCAGAAACGATGCACCTTCCGAATGATAGCATTCAGACTCGGACAGCTGATAAAATAGTTGCACTTTACGGACGAATGCCGGTTAATGGGGGCTTTCGGAGTTATACTCGGCCGAATGCTAATTACTGGGTCGAGATAATGTGCTAGAATGTTGCTAAATACTTTGTATCATGCGGAATGTATCTGCGAGGAATTATTCAACAAATTTATTTCTACGGACGCACATTACATAAAAGGGTAAGAATTTGAATCAATACACTTTTGTTATCTTTATAAAGTAAATTTCACTGTTCCCTAAATCCAGTGTTATTGCTGTATATTTTATTCTTTGGCATGTGGTCTTGTTTCGAATATTCATTTGCACAAGTTATTTAGAATTTGATTTTCACATTTATGGACCGTGGGCTTTTCCTATTCGAGCATATGCTAACAAATACATATTGTCCGTGTCCCTCTGGATGGAACCACAGGACAACAAATGATTTTCCATGGCAATGTGAGTTGAGAAGAAAGGAAAATATTATGACCGAGTCTCTGATGAAACAGAAAATGTATTCACCGAGAGCGCACTTGGAAAAATTCTTGTTTGCAAAATATTCCACTTCATATACTGACGTATATAAGAATGTTCAGGACTTTTCTGGGTGAAATTGGAGAACCAACACAGGATTTCAAATGGTTCCTCCTTGGAAATTTGTGTCGAAAATCGATGACAATATTTCGTTTAAAATTCAGTTTTACACGGTAAATGTGTTCTCCTCACCGGAAAGTACACTTGATAGAATTCTTACTTGCAATACGTTGTTCAAGATATATCATATTTCCTCATTTGTTAATACATAAGAATTTTCAGCGGTCCTCTGGATGGAATCGAGGAAACACAGGACGACATATTCCCTATGGAAATGTGAGTCGGTAAGAAAGAAAATGATTACATTTAAAATTCTGTTTTATACAAAAATATTTTGCTCGCCGAAAAGTACGTTTAAAAAAGTTCTGCATTCGAAAACTTTGTTCGAAATATATCTTATTTCCGCATGTACTAACAAATAAGAATTTTCAGGACTCTCTGACTGAAACTGGAGCAACAACAGAACAGATGACTCTCATCGGAAAGGCAAGCCAAGTAAAACGAAACTTTCGTCAGCTCTTTCACCCGGAAACTGCACCGAGTGTGCTAAAAAAAGTTCACGTTTGCAAAATATCTCCTTTCCCCATGAACTAATAAATGATTTTACAGAGCCGGAAACTATAAAAACAACAGAAAACCAGGTGAATTCTCGACGGAAGTCGGGAGAAACGAATCTTATTTCATCAGAGATTCTATTTCAGAGAGAATCGAGCTTGAATATTCACCGGTTCTTCTTGGAGGAAGAAAATTGTATTAACTTTGAAATCAAATGCAGAGGATAAGAACTTTGTTTTTAAAGTATTTACTTATACAAATGGGCGTATGGAGGATTCGCGCTGACATACTGCTTTGAGGTTACCATCAACAAGCATGCGGAGCTTTGCGGGTCTCGCACAAAGCCCGTGCGTGCTGCAAATAAATGGTGACCCGTGTCACACAGATGAGCCGTCAATTCGTTCTTATTCTTCGAGGCGGACGGCGACAATGTGCCCGCGGTCCTGCGGCAATTCCTCGCTGATCAAGTGAAAAATATAACTAGCTGACGTCAACATTCCTTTCGCTCAGCTTACGAAGAAAAGGACATGTACCCTTTGTTGTTGGACACCGGAACATTTCGTATCCGCGGCTATCGTAAAGGATATCCTGGTCTATCCTGAGACTCCTTAGGCTGTCTGACCAATCGAGTCTGTTTCTACTTGATATACGTAAATGTAAGATAATAATACTAATTTATCACTGATAAATTTGACGAAGCGAACGTTCGACAGATTCTGTGTTCTCAAGTTTTTAGACCGTCTGCCCACATGTGTCCATTTCTACTTAACTGACTTTTTGGAAAAGTAAAACTGCTGTAAGTTCAAATATCCTAACGATAAATTCATGTTTTTGACTTGTGCCCGTTTCTACTGAACGTGCTACGTCGTGGAAATAGAAATGCTGCAAACAGAAAGTTTAGAGATAGAAATTCTTCCACTTTGTCCGTCCACGTACGTCTGTTTCTACTGAACACATGCTGGACGGTCGAGAGAATTAGTTTTTCTAGTGATCATAATAGATCGGTCATCCGTACATCGACTGAATAAATCGAACGTACACGTCATTGCACGTGCACGGTATTTTTAACTGGAACGTTTGCGCTTGTAATTAAAGCGGGATCTGCTTGGGATCCGATTCGATGCACTTGCTAATGGAGGTACTACATTATTCTTGTGGCAACCGGTATTTGATCAGAAGTTACTACTCTTTCGGATCGATTCACGGGAAGAAGAATGTTCGTTATTTCTCGGCAGGGTTGTTTCGATTTTCGTTTCTTGATCAGCCGTTAAATTTCGAGCGTGAATCGCTTGCGCGCGACAATCAGAAAGCTTACAGCAGCTCCCGATACAGGACTTTAATGGGTGAATGGCACCTCGCTAGTCAGGGAGCCGTGCACCGAGAAAGCTGATAATTTCCGCCTCCCATACGCAATTAATTACAAGCTTCTGCCCGGTCTTTTATCCACAGGATTAGCTTCTCTATGGAGAAACGTGAGCACGCACCCGGAGCACCATAGTCTCGCCAATAATTCTAGCAGGACTTCCCGGAGACGCATGCACGCATACACATACACGTGGGGTATACATATATTTATGACCCATTCGGCGAACTCTGATATTGGTATAGGCATATATCACGTATACAAAAATGTCCCTCACTTCGATTATCGATTGAAACTTCCAATAAGTGAGGGTGTGATTCCGACCGTGCCTTGGGAACAGTTTTCAACAAGCATTCGCTGCCTACACGTACTCGCGGACCTCGAAGATGCGCCGCAGTTTAATGTAACGAAAATGTTGGACTAAGAGGCCAGCCGAACTGGGTCATCGATTAATTAATTCGATTGTCAGAAAAATCCAGTGGAGATTCAACGTGTCCTCTAACTGGTCGAGGACTCTACCGCGATTTTACCGTCGTTAAGGTTCGATCTGTGCAAAAATGGACGTGAAAAAGTCAGAATATTTATTGGCGATTCTCTCTCTCTCTCTCTCTCTCTGCCGTCGTAGACATTGAGTCTGACTTGTGAATAACTATTCCACTTACTGCAGACGCTTTCCACAAATGCATGTACAAGATTTTGCATGTGCATTGGATTATTTAAATCATTAAATGGCGTCGATAATATGCTGACATTCATCTTGAAATTAACGGTCAATTTCAATTTTGTTTAAATTTAAATCTTTTATCTAGAGATTTATTTCTTGGTCGTAAATTGCAAAATAAAAGTTGTCTGAATTAATTGTAAGATATTACAATGGTTTGGAAGTAATATACACTTCTAAAAAAAAATTAAAGGATCGCCTCTACGAACCCGAGAAATTCGGTCAATTTCAAGTTATAATTCTGGCAAAAATTGTTGCATTGATATCGTTAAAAAATCATTTCTCTTCGTCTTTTCAAATCTTCAGCTACGTTGTTTTTTAACACAGTTATGGCGTTATAAAGAAGACTTTGAATATGCGTACCCAATAATTAGTTCCTAATATGTATATAACAAACAAGAATTTTATTAAGCAATATCCAAAAGTGTCACAGAAATCAGATAATACTGCTGAAACAAAACGGGCTTTATGTCTGTTCACAATTCGTTGGAACAATGGCGAGTTAAACGGCGACACAGCTAAGACTTTGATCAGGGCGATTTAAGTAATTTAATAATGTAACGAACAGATTCCGACGGAAGAATTAATTTAATCCCGGTAAGGCGGCAGGCAGCGTTGGATCCGGCAAAGCTCATTCCTCATCCGGCGAAACAAAGAAGGAAGCAATGTCACAGGATTCCGGGTGATTAATAATGGGCGAGATAAGTCCGTGCCACTTGTTCAAGCAGCGGCTATTAACCTACATATCGGTGAATTCGGATTTCGGTGGTTGGCATTGAATGGCCATTGATGCGCGGGTTTCACTGTGCGGGCGACGCGCGAAACCGGCCGCCCCTGGTTCTTTCAATGCTGTTCCTCGTTTCTCGTTTCGCTTCGGAACACCTGACACCTCGCTCGTTAGGACACAGACGGGAAAAAATTGAGGCGGCAGGCGAATTAACCGAGTCATTTATCACCCTCCTGTACAGTGGCATCGTTAAGTCAGCTGGAACCTCACGCCACAACCGGGAACGACGAAACACAAGGCCGACAACTGATCCGATCTTGCGTCAACTCTTATAATCACCCTCAGATTTAGTGATTTCCCCCCTCCCCCCCGAGTGTAATCGATTTGCGGCGACTAAAGCTGCTACTGCACGCGAGAATCTACGTTACATAAAATATCGTTCTACATTTCTGGCTAGGAGCATTCGCGTAATGCTTTTTTCTCGAGAGAGAGAGTCATGATGAGTTTCCGCTATTTGTGCAACAGCAAAAATACGTGATATTAAAAATTAAAAAACAACGGCCGCAAAAACGGGCAGGAGAAGTTAGCGCAAGTGGTTCATGAAGTCGGCGGATAGCGGAGTTTTAACCGACAATCTTTCAACAGCCGGCAACGCGAAGCGCGGAGCAAAACTTTCTTATTATCCCAGCGCGCGAAACTCGCGCGCGTGAAACATTCACCGCCCGGGAACGTCGAAGGGAACGCTGAATAATTTCGCGGGTCATGTCCCGTTGAAATCCGCGGGGGTTGTTCCACGGGAGAGCGCTCCGGAAGCTGTTTAATTAGCGTGTTTTGTCGCGAACACGAGAAACAATGTCGCGGATCCATCGCGGCTTGTCCACGGGAATCGAAGTTACGTGGGCGGGTGTCGCGTGGAAATTCGAATTGTCGGGGTGGAAAAAGAATTTCCCGCCCCGTTGCCAGACCCATGGGATTGCTTGGGGTGCAACGGGGTGAGCGTCGAGGTTGCACGACGTCCCGCTCGTCGTTTCGAATTCGAGACGGATGGCGCACATGCCATTATATTTCCCGGGGAAATTGCAGTAATAGCACGCGTCGCGTTGTCACGCCCTCCGTCACTGCCTAATTACCCTTAAGAGCAACCCTGTGTGCAATTAACGTCTACCCCGTAATGCATTCGGACCACGTTTCAACGTTCACGCGTCCCCCCCGGGGGTACTCGGCTGGGTTCACAGGAACACGAAAATCATTTTCTCTTACCTGTACTCCGCTTTTCGTGAATCGCTCTCGTAGGCTTCCCTTCTTATTTGGATTTGTTGTTCGTTCTCACCGGTTGAAAAATGGGGTAAGTCAAGATTCCCACTCGAGGGAACGATACTGTCAGCCTCCAGTTTCTGGTGGGGTCGCGTTCCACGACGTTCACGGCACGAAGGGCGGCATGCTACTGCCAGAATCATCCCCGTTTCACCCCCGACTCACCCCATTATCAGGTCGACGGTAGCGCAGCTGCGTGGTGAATTCGTCGACTATGATATGCGCTCGCAGCGGTCAAAATTCGTAGTCCACTCTGCCCTTTCTTCTTTCCAGTGCACAACTTCCCCTGGCTTGAGTACTTCGCTCTGACTTCAGCCCTTTAATCAACTCCTTATTCCGCTCTCGAGGGATGAAACTTTGGGAGCGACTTCGAGGCGGCACCCTACATTCCAGACACGATCTTTTAACCGATGGTCTTAGCCGAATTGAAAACGGATCTGCTAAGTTAATCTCAATGGCAATGGCAACAATCAATAATGTTTTTTGAAATCTTAGATGATCGGGTATTTGGTATTTGATTAATAGTTTTCTTCTACTGGTAGTCCCCACTTTAATCTTTTATTTTCAGTATTTAGTCTGGACGCGTATAATTTTTGTATTACATTAAAAGCGGTTCACCCGTGTCAATCTTGAAGACCTTCGCTGCAATTAATAACTTTTTACAAATAGGTAAACGCTTCGTGGTGCAACTTTCTGTCTCTCGAATGATGGTCGAACGAAGCACCAGATCTTCTGTGCACCAAATGGAGTATGTTCTATAAATTCAAATAGGCTTTTCTCTAAGTTGACCTGTCCAGCACAACCAGAGCGTGATTTTTAATTTATTATTCATGTTAACTGAATATAGAAAGGCTACTTTAGAGCGAGTGCTCTATCCGAGGGATGAACGGCAGCTCCCGATTGGCGCGTGGATGTGATCATTTATACATCGATCGCGGAGTTTGTTCGCCTTAAAATTCTCGAAAAGTCGAAGATTACCAACAGCGTTCTCGTGAAATCTGTATCGGATTAGTGAATTATTCAAGAAGAACGGCATTTGGAGGCTCCTCGGGACGCGCTTTTTCCATTGAGAATCTTGTTTCCGGATCACGGAAGCGTAAAGTAATCTACGGAGCGAGTAACGATTTCCATATTTCCCGGGGAATAAATATCCGCAATCGGCGATATTGACGTAACGACCGGGATCTTGTTATAGCCGCAGGGGCACCTATTCGCAGAGAGCACACGGGAGTTTTAGCTCGCCCGTCTCCCCAGGATCACCAGCATTAATTGTTGATTCGATTCCTAAAATCGTTACCGTTTCTCCGCGGTCCCGTGCAGTTAGATCGCGCCAATTTCCTCGAGGCCTGTCAATCGATGAAGCTAACAGTCTTTAATAACCGGTAGAACACGTTCCGCGTCGCGACTCCATTAATTCTGATTTCAATTAAACCCGCTCGCAGAAAAGTCTCGGCCGACGCCTGTCCTCGGATTTCGAGGAGCTGGTTCTTGAACCGATGTCCCGCCGCGCTGACGCTGCATGTCGCGTCGATCGCAAAGCAAATTGCAACGGGGCACCGCGTGTTTGCATTATCGTGCCAGTCGTTGTTTGGCCGGGCGACTGAAATTGAATTTCTGGTTGCGAAACGCGTTGCTTTGTGCCCGCCGCCCGGTGAAATTGGAAAATAAATCCCGAAAATATTACGTTTACCGTCGCAGCAGCCCTTTGTCCGCGATCCCCGGTGGCTGGGAGTAATGCAGAGCGCAACCAAGAATGTCCCCTTCAATTTTCCCAGCCACCGTGGAAGACAGTTTCGCGGACACCAGCCGGAATCTCATTCTGCACTCGCCTTCGAGTGGAACGCCTGGCGAGCCACGCTAATAGTCCTCGCCATATTTCAACGAAAACGTACGTCGGTTATGCATTACCGTGGAATACTCCAGGTTGCATTTTTACGCCGTAACCCCGGTGATTTAGCACCGGGAACCAATAGCTGCTCCCTAGATCATGGTTTCGACCGCCTTATTACACCCACATTTCAAAATCTCTGGTCTGGTACACGGTGATCCATTCTTGGCGATCCGAGCCGAGGATTTTGTACTTTGGGGCAATCTCTGTCGAGGGATATCAATTTCACCTGGATTATGGTTTACATCACCTTACTACCTTCGAATTTATAAAACTTTGTCTTCTACAATAGGGTGTACCATTTTCGGTGTTCAGTGCCAACGATTTTATACTTCAAGTACCAAAAATATGTGTAACGATTAAATCGATTCCATCGCATTATTGCACGCAAATTTAAAAAACTTCACGTTTTTCTACAGAGTGCTTCCATTCATGGTGGCCCGTGGTAACGATTTTCTACTATAGGCACAGTATATGTTTAAAAGTTGAGTTCACTCTCGCTCCATCACGCTTTTCATTACCTTATTATCTTCAAATTTGAAAAACTTTGTGTTCTATACGGTGCTTCATTTGTGGTGGTCCATGATAAGGATTTTCTACATTAGGCACAGTATATGTTTAAAAGTTGCGTTCACTCTCGCTCCATCACGCTTTCCATATCTCAAAATTTTAAAAACTTTGTGTTCTTCTATAGAATTTTTCATTTGTGGTGGTCCATGCTGAGGATGTTTTACTTTATGCGAAAAATATGTCAAAAAATGGTGTCAATTCGTTCCCAACTACGTTCTCCATCACCTCATTGCATTTAAATTTCAAAAACTGTTCTCCTACAGAGCATTTCATCTTTGGTGGCCCAGTAAATGTGATAAAACTCTTTTGTCCTGAAACTTTATATTTTTAGTATTCGCAAAGACTTTAACAAGCGTGATTACTTTGTCAAAGAACGAGTTTAGGGATTTGTAAGACAGGCTGCGAATATCGCGGCGGAAGTTGCTCCTTGGGATTTTATCCGGGAAAGAGTGTTATTATTACCATTCTGGTGCTCGGTACGATAAATGAAAAAGGTATGTAATGCTCGCGTAATGGAGCACGTCTTAAGTAGAACGTGACCGACTTTAGGTGTTTTTCTCTCTCCGAGAAACGCAATTAAGGTTCCTTAAAATTCTACGGGCCGGACGGGAGAGACGCTTACGCTCTCAGTGGCTCGCGCGAAATATCACAATTCTTGTGAGCAATTTGCTGGAACCATTCACGCGTTTTATGCGAGCGTGCGAGTGGCAGTTTGTCGCTGTTAACTCAAAGATCAACTCATAGATCAACACCAAATTTCAATCGAGGACAGACTCGTAATTATAAAATTTAATGAGCTCCGCATGTAAAATTTCAATCTCTCCGCACGGAATAACGAGTTTCCTTCTTTAAAAAGAGAACGGAAACGATATAATTGTGCTTGAAAACAATTTGCTAATTGCTCTGTTCTGCATGAAAAAGCAAATGGAAAACGCGGAATAATATCCTTTCGCAAACATGACGGAGGTCGGAGAATTATTAGCACGCGGATATGTGTTGTTGTTATGAAAACACATTCGTTTAGTTTCGAAGTATAAAATCATTTTTCGTAACGGGAAAATGTGAAGTGCAATTTGTTAAACACTCTCTTTTTCGATGGAATTGAATTCGAATCTTGTTACGGTGCAAATAACATTTGAGCGGACTTGGTTCACTGGTCTGTTCACTAATTGCCGTTTTCGTTTACAGCAATCAAATGCGTAAGTCTACGCGATCAATTTTCCCGGACTTGAAGCAACAAGAGCTCGTTTACGATAATTTAATTGATAAATTAAATTAGATTCAATAATTTAACTTTATTGAATCCGGAATAATAAATTTTTAGCGTGAAATTCTCAAAGAAAATCTCAGAACACGAGAAATTTATCTAGACAAGTCCAGCCGAATCTAGTGGAACATTTTGATTGCGACACTACGTGGTCGTGGAGGCATCAAGTTCTTAGTAAAATTCGCTCAAGTGGAAGCCATAAGTGCGAGGAACAGTGTTTCCCATGGGTCGTCCGATCGCCGCAAACGATCGGTGAGCCAACAAATCCGCCGCAAGGAAAACAGCAATCGTCTTAAGTGACCGAAGCGCTGCGAATTCTCCTCGGCAAACAGGGGGAAATTTGCTCAAGAGTCTTAGATTACTTTAGACTTAATTAGCTATGAAATACAGATTGCTGCTCCGACCGGCTACGTCTTCTTTAATTTCGGGTTTGTTCGTCGCGTAAGTTGGGACAAAGGATTCTGGCACTGCGAACAACAGGAGCTCCAGTTCTAAAATGTTGTTCTAGCCTTAACGCTTCGCGGAGGAGGCGTTTCCGGTCGAACAACACAACTCTGCAATCCAATATGCTGCCTAACCCACATCCGGGTATCAAAACACAAAACCGTTCCATCAAAATGGCTGAACGTTTAGCCAAACAGTTCTGAAGCTCATAGACACTACGATCATTCTCGCATTTCTTGCTAGACGCTCCGCAAAAATTTTCATTTCAGCTGAATAACTGTACAAAGACGTCTCAAATAAATTGTCTCGTGAAATACTCGAATAAATTGCAAATTGAATGATTTTTTAATTTTCAGAATGGTCAACACAAAGAAGTCACTCGTTAACAGCTCGTTAATTTCTGTAAAGATTTTCAAACAAATTGCAGTGAATCCTCCTTGAGAAGTGTTAAACACCAGTCTCTGGATTTATCGGCTCCGTGGCTGCAGATGAAATTAAACAACAATTTGCTTCGCAACGAAACCTCGTTATAATGCCCAAAGCAGTTTAACATCCAGAACAACCGTGGTGTCCCCTCGTAATCGCATTTCTTCAGAATTGAATAGCTTTTCAGTTATTAACATTTTGACAATTCCCTCTGAAATTCCCAAATGAATCAACACCGTAGACATTTTGCAAGCTCGATCGCAGGATTTATCGGTTCCGTGGCCGCAGAATAAACTCCGCTACAATTTGCTCGGCCACGGGACTCGATAGTAATCCCTCGCGAGTTCCTTGAGCCAACGTTTGTCATAAACATCGTTCCCGTCTGGAGGCGAATAGTCGGGGCTCTCGTGTTTCTCGATGAACGCGAAATCCGCCGTCGGGTTTGTGCCAGGGAATTCACTCTGCAACGAAAGACACATTCAATTCTTCCGCGACGCGCGAGCACGTCTTTATTGCAATTGGGTGACGTAATTTGCGTTCATTTCCGCGGGATTCTACTTGCCGTGTCTCGGAGCCGATTGTACTCGCGATTGTACACTTTTGGCCCGTTTTTGCGATAGCTCGGCATCACGCTCGTCCCGTGCAGAACCAATAAAAACGATCCCATCGTGCCATTATTCTCCTTCGGGCCGATCTGTCGAGAACACAGGCAACTTAAGGGGGCTGTTTCATTCAAACGGGTCCAAAAATCGATCTATTTTCTTGTTGCATTTTTCAAAAGTTACAAAAAATGACAAAGTTATAAATGCGTTCTCCTCGGAACGTACTTTTTTCACCGACGCAATTTTTTTTACAATCTTTCACTTGTTATTATCACTTTGGAAAATATTCATGAAAATTGATCGATTTTTCGGCGTTTATAGTTTGAAGTTGAACAGCGAAGCTGAAAGGAATCGATCGACGTCGCTTTTTTCATGTTAATTACCTCGTCCACGATGTCCAGCAACCAGCTGCCGTTTGGATCTTCGCCCCATGTTGCCACTGACATAAATTTCCATCTCTTGAACCCGGCAGACGAGTCGTCCAACTTTCTCGGCTTCAAAAGTTGCACGGTCGTCCCTTGAAAATGAGGCAACGAAAAATCAATCGTGTGTTCAAGCGAAAAGAGGGAGCTGAAAAATGGTAAAATTTGATGGTATAACGTTGTATAAATTCCCCGGAAAATGCAACGCGGTTGAACAACAAAATTCTGTTCTCCGGATAACAACTTTCCTGGAGAATGGCCAATGCACGCATGCTTGTAATAACATGCCAGCATCACCAGCTTGCTTGTAATTTACCGCTTTCTGTGCTTGTCAATTACAAAACGGTAGATGTTCCCATTCTATCCTCTTTAACACTAGACGTGCCAGAGGGATCAAACTGACCTATTTAGACCTGTATGCTTTACAACTATGGAAAGCTTGGAAAAGCTTCTACTGAAAAATACTACATAATCAATTCGCATAGACTCCCGTGTAGCGGGATCAAAATATTGTGTATTAAGTGTAGAAATGAATTCGTAAACCTTTCTTTCCACATTTTGTAAGGATGGCCAAAGGAAAAAAGGGGGGTTACACTCAGAATACTTAAAGTCTGTTTATTTGCGGAGTCCTAGAGGTTGCCCTCGTGCGCGCTACGACAACTACAACAATAATGACAGCTTAACAACGACAACGACAACTACTTAACAACTCAACAACTGCTTAATAACTCGATAACTGCTTAATAACTCCATAACTACTTAATAACTCGATAACTGCTTAATAACTAACTCTCTTTGCATCGCTCTACCTTTTTAAAGGTTTCCGCTTGGTAGGCGGTTACCTCTCGATGACCAATCGCAATAGCCAAATATTACTACACGCCCTCGAAGAGGCGACGGGGTGAGGAAAACTTAAAGGTCCGCATTTGGTCCGCAGATGTCTTACGGTACGTCAACGACTATTGAGACCTTTAGCT
>CM052130.1:2471882-2489760 GCA_028454255.1 Halictus ligatus | reverse complement strand
TTTTCGGTACCGAGGCAAGGGTTTGGAACTTCTTGTGTCGATGCTGCACGATCGCTATTAATTCTCGAAACTTCGCAATCTGTTGGACCATACGCGAAACCACGATTAGATCACCTCCTGATCGAGGACATTATGTTTTACAGTGTACGCTGGTAGTTTCCATTAAGGGTCGTAGATACTGTTAATTGGTTATTATTGGAAAGGTATTGTCACTTTATTGCACCTGTTGGGAACAGGTATCGGCATTGAATGGTATGCTTGACGTACCGTTGTTTGCACAGTCAGCGCACACGGCGGACGTGTAATGCGCTGAAAATCGAATCAGTAGGGCCAATCTTTGGAACTATGCCACGTCAAGCCCGAACGTCAAAGTCAAAGTTTTAATTGAAATCAACGCCGTAACCGGCGTCACGCGAATTTGGTCAAAGAGAGTGGCGGGGGCCTTCCCCCTCTCCTTCCTCGACTAGTTTCATGCACTCGATCTCACTTAACTCTTGAACCTATTAGTGCTGCATCGATTATGTTATGTACCGGAATTATGTGGCTGGCACGCGGCGCTACCCGTAAGTGTGCGCGTAAACTAGTACCTGATTTCGCGGCAATATCGTTCGGGAAAACTCGCGGAGCCAATAATAACGTCGTCACGCATCAATCTTCCGGAAACCAATACCATAGAAATAAATCGGTAAACTGTACCGTTAATAACATTCGAACACACGAAATAAAATCGCCTGGACACACGCGTTCCGAATCAAATACACAATTTATTACCGATCATTGGACACGTCGAATTAAAAGCCTTCTATAACTGTCCAAAAAATATTAACTCGCCAAACTGAAAATTACGCACCGTCCGCCGTTGAAATATTACCATAATCCTTCCCGCTAACTGTGTGCTCAAAACTGACCCGTTCCATATATTTTTATTCTCGTATCGCGGACCAATAAATTCATTTACACTCCTCTCACAATATTAATTCAAAATTTTAATAAAGAATTTTGGCACAAAAGATAACAATCCTACATTAAATCTGTGATTTTTCTGTGCGAGATAAATGCAATAATATAAATCGTGGAAGCTATCCAGTCATTTGCTCGGCAACGAAACCTACAAATACCTATAAATAAAATCCAAAAATTATATTTGAAATTGAATATATTGACAGATTCACGTTTGAAGTAATTTTTAGAGAATTTCAGTCAAAAGAGTGATAATTTGCTTGCATTTATTACAAATTAAATCACAATGTTACTATTTAGTCAACCATATTAAATCAATTCGAACGTAGCTATCAATGGAGGGTTGAAGAATTCTGGAACAATGAAATGGAAAAAAAAACGAGACAGAAATCTCGATAAAATCGCCATCGTTAATTGAGCGAGAAATTAGTCGCGTAAATGAGGTGTGTTTGCATGGTGGAAGCGTTGTTCGAAGTATCTTTTCCGGGCATCCGGTTGACCAGAAAGTTGCAGAAACTCCGTTAGTTTCATCGTCTTCCCGACAAACGGCGGCCATTAATGACGTTCGTAAATGATCGAGGCCGTGGTCTGCCGATTCAGCTTTAGCGTTTGGCAGTAATTGAAATAAATGACGCGGGCGCCCTGCTGAACGCCATAATGAACTTGCCCCGTTACGGGGGTTGACAGATGTCACAGCTACCTGCTGCCTGCTTGCCTGCCGGCTTGCTTCTCGCCTTCGTTAGCTTGTCGACCTTCGAAAAGGTTTAATCTTGGTCCGTGCAGACCTCGATACCCGATCTCCACACCCTCCGAGATAAGCCTTGATATTTCATACGGCTCGCTGGCAAAAGCGATCAAAATCACAATATTTCTGCACGATAAGGAAAAATTTGGAGAATCGTCGGACCGCACTAATTTTTTTATCTGGGAATTTTGACTTTGAATCGTTGCACAATGAATTTCGAAATTGCCTAGTCAGTTAACTATCGTTACTCGCGTTCGTTCATTGCATTTTTTGTGCCGCGAGAATTTATTTATTCTTTTTTCTTTTCTGTGTATAGGCGAGATATTGTCTTCAGAGGATTTCCAACGGGGACGCGTCGCTAGCAAAGCTTCCGCCAGCTTGTTGCCAATGCAAACGTTTGCGAAGGCTCCGAAAAATGTTTCTAGAATGCAAATTCATGACCCGCTGTTCCTATTTTTTCGACCCGGGTCGCGGTTCCCGCTTTTCGTTTCGTCAATTGCGATCATTGCGCGCCAATTATTCATGAATATTCCGGCGCGCGTGGCTTTAACAGCTAGAACTATAATACAATGGCGCGGCCGGGGACATCATATAAAACGTTAAGAAGATCAAGGAATCGTCTCTTCGGCATCTGCGGCCGTATTAGCGGCGCAGTTACATTGTCCGCTTCGTGAATAAAAGATGAGCGAACGTTCTCAATGCAGCCATGAATATGGATGCAGAAATTTTTATGAAATTTGTTTATTGTCGTGCCTCTGGTTCACCTACTTCTCTCTACCCCTCTTTCGCTTTCCACCTCGATTTCAACCGTAGCCAATTTCCTTGTAAATAAATGGATTCCGGATTAAATATTAATAAAGCCCCGGCCAATTTTTCGCATTAGTTCCGGCGAAGTTGTTCGCGTTCCTCGAGCGGACAAAACTCATTAGGGCTGATTTAATGTCAATAGTATTCCCTCTTTATATGATTTCCTCGGCGCCATAACGGCTCTGTATACCAGGGGGGGGGGGGGGAGGGGTGAATAAAGAAATCGCAAGGCAACCGGCCGCTCAGGAAATTAATGCTGGGAAATTCATTCGAACAGTTTCGTAACAGGTTCTCGATAACTGGATTTCAATTTGCTCCGGGGGGCCAAGCTTGATTGAGCAATCTCGTGCCTTTATAATATAGGGCCACACGCCAAGATATATGATATACCGGAGCAACCCAGACGTTCAGAAGTTTCATTACGGGTAATCAGCTTGCTTATCGGATTTTCTGCGCGCCACGCCGCTCCCATCTGCCGCCCCCGCGCGCCCTTAAATAAACGCCGGATTACTCCGAATTCTGAAAAACCCGGCGCCCATTCAACGGGATCGTTTTTACAGATTGCTCCTCTAACGCGCCGGTATCGCGGCTCTAATCCTCTAGTGGTTAACTCTTTAACGGATATTAATATTCCGCCCCTCTAAACTACCCATTAATTGGGTTACTCTCAAATTGAACGGGACACCATTAAACATTACCTTATCCACTTATTGGGACGCGGAAGATGCTGATTGTCTGTCAGCATGATTCTGGAAACAGCTTCGAAGATGGCACTGTTACTATTTTCCCGACTGTTTGCATTTTTGTGGACGAGACGAAAGCCCATACTATTCATTACGCTTCACAAGCTTCTTAGGAATGGTTGTATAAACGATTTTTGCTTTACACTTTCAGACAAGTTATGTTTCATTTGTATTGTCACAGTTCAATGAAATTCATCTTACATTGTAAATATGTAGAAATCGAATGTTTTATGGTGTATGCGAGAATCAAATTAAATATTCAAAGTCGTTGATTTGATAATAATAATCGCGAATTTTGTCAGATTTTCATGCAAGCGCACAATTTGGTTAAACTTTAGCTGAGGAAACCAGAAATTTTTAATTTTTTTTTATGTAATCCTGTAAATTTTGGGCGACAAAATTCCGAATTATTTCCTTAATGGTAGGAATGCACTAGTAATAGTAAATGAATTGAAATGTTCATAGAGATCAACAGTCCGATAATAGCATTGCTCCAATCGCTGGATTCGATAAATCACGCCACAGGAAATGGCCCAATCATAACAATATTAATCACAAGTAGGACGTGCAGTCGCGATACACGATTTGGCAAGGCCGGTAAGAGTCCGTTCAGAAAATGTTTCCGGATTGAGTTATCTTTCCGACTGATCCCCGTTTCAAATCGGGAGACCTATTAGTTGTAATTTACGACCGCTAGCTGGAGAAGTATAGTGGTGCCTGACACTTACGATTCTCTGCCAAATCGACGTTCTCGTTTGTAAAAACCGATTTATTGGATCTTCAACGTGACTGCTGATTATTGTTATTGATACTTGGCGATATTAATCGAGAATGTAAAGTAAGCTGACGTGCAACGCATTAATTAATTAATTAATTTTTGTTGGAACCTGTCCAACCATACCAAATATTGTACTAAAGTACAATAAACATTGAAACTGTCCTGTTTTGGAAAATAATCTTCCATTTGCGACAAGGTACTGTTGTACATTGTCAAACGTAATTTAATATTACCCGTCCGACATTAATCGAAATATTTCCGATGTACAGTCAAGCAATCGTGAAAATATTGTTAACAATGAATAATCGAACGTGTGTGGAGAAATGTTGATAAAAATGTATGGAATATAAAATTAAGTACCGGGTGCAATCTCGCAACAACAAAATGTGGATTACAAATTTGAACGGGTAAAAAGCATATTTTCCAGAGAACTACATCTGTATATGTAATATTCATACAATATACTAAGCATATTCTTTTTGTCATAACTAGGTTGCGGAGTTTAATGGAAAATAAAAATTTTCTGTGTTACTTGCAAGATACAGATACAGATTTCGTTGATATGAAAACAATACAGCATTGTTTTCAAATTCATCAAATGTTTTCACTGTTATGCATTTGATTGATTGATTTTTGTCATAAATGCATAAAATCGATATTATCGACGCACTGATACGTGTTAAGAACATTTTGATATTGCCGACGTTTCTAGATAACAGTTATCAATGGCCGCACTGTTACGTGGGGAGATCACCGAGCGATAAAACGGCAGAGGTGTTGCCGGGAAGAGCGTAGACGCCCTTCCAGACCGGCCACGTGAGCTTAATTACACGAAATAATTACACGAGCTGACTGGGAAATATACTGTCGAGCCTAGGGCCCGGAGAATCGCGCTCGGCGCGGATTGCGGTCGGCCGCGAGGCTCCCTATGCAGTTGGAACTGCGTCAGTCGGCTGCAGCTGCAGGGGAATGCAGTTTCGCGACCGTAGAGCCACGGTGCTCGACTGCGGGGGCTGCCAGGTGAAACGGTTGAAAAAGGAAAGCCACTCGGCTAGCGTAATTATGCTGCGCTGCCCGATCCCACTATGCTCGGGCTGATGTTCTGAAAACACGCGTCACTTCTGCACGCACCAAAGCGATTACGGCAATTACGGCCATAAGGTTTGCTACGTTAAACTATATTCAAATAGTGGAAGTACTTGGGGGTGTTCTCCTGTTTCCGGACAAAGGTATCAAAGGTTTCATCTTCTTTTCCTGGCTTTGCGTCTTTGTTCCGGCCATAGTAAGTTTCTCGTGGGCACGGTGATTGGTACAAACATGTTTTTAGAAAAATCTTTACTTGCCCCATTTCTGTGGCTTCCTGTTAAATCTGTGTACCATTTCATAGTCGTTTGATGATAGATTTTTACGCCAATTTTACTACAAGTTTGCTATCTTCGATCGCGAGTCCCATTGGAATGGAACTACTTTACTTGATGCTCTTCGTCCGACCATAGCTGACTGAATCCCCTTAAAAATGAAGTTACACTTTCGCTCGCCAGTTTAATCATTTTTTCAAATTAAATCGTACCAGGATTTCAATGACCTCTTGTATTCACCGTATGTCTGACTACGGATGGCTGAATTCCCTTTAAGATAATTGCACCCGTTTAACTATCAATGTAGTCATTCTTCGATCGTAGCGATAATTCAATTTCTGCTGGACTCGGTGTCTGTCCGTGGTTGTCTAAATTCCCTTAGGTGTTAATAACAGGCGGACTCCGGAGTTCTAGACTTTAAACAAGTAACACGCACATAGAAGAATGTAGAATATAAATAGAATTCTTCCCATCGAAATAGAGGAAATCCACATCTTCTAAAAAAATAAGCTGAAGAGAAATTTCAGTCAGACGAAGACTCCTGCCAGGACAAATATCATGCTGCCAAAAATCGGCAAGCACTCTGAAACGATTCAGAAGTGGGTGGAGTTGAAGAGGGTAGTCTAGAGCTTAATTCACGAGTATCTAGGAACTCGGCCCCATACTTCCGAGAAGACGCGAGGCGACACGTCGCGCGGGAATTCATCGTTATTCGAAGATCACGGTCGCGTTTCCATTTCCCCGATAGGAGTTTCCGCTTTGTGGCCTCGTGGATCTGCTCGGTGGAAAGGGGTCCCCAGTTGGGATTCTTTGCCCCTTCGTCCTCTCTTTGAACGCGAGAGGCACATTTTTCCAAGGCCGCCGGTCCCGAGCTCGGCTCGGTAAATCTGCGCGAGAGCGTAAACGTATCTGAAGCATTCGGGGAAGAGATCCTGGAACCGGCTCGGCGGTGGGACGCGAATGTACCAGGGAACCTTCGAAAAAGTGCGGCCAAATCGTTTCCCCCGGGGCGGTACGGATCGCTGCAAAGAGATTATCTCGGTAAGCAAGCCTCACGAACCATTTGATCGCTCGTTCCAGCCATTCTCTCCCTCCGTTTCCAACCCTGGGATTCACCTTAAACATCGGCCGGATCTCTCTTGGCTCGTGCACTTTGCAAAACGAGTTCCGCCTTGAGATCAAGTCGCGCGAGAGAAAACGCCCGTCGACCAAAGATATCAAACCACCCCGGCCTCGTCCTTACCCCCTTTGCTACCCTCGCTTCTCGACGCGATGATGTTTTAGCCAATCGTTTCGCCGTTCTCAACCCCTGCATCGCTGTTGTCCGATCCTGATGTAATTGATCGAGCGAAAACTTTTATTTTCGGTCGTAAAGAAGCCGCCGCGCCGGTGTGTAACAACACAGCCGCTATTCGTGTTCGAGTAAACGTCTTAATCTTTCGCTAATACAGCTAGCATTAGAGTTTACACAAAATATAACCTCTTGTCTTGAGACTAGAGGAGACTTCCATATTTTTTTGTAAGCTCTTTGGATCCATCATAAACGTCCAGCATTTTCTGAAAGACCCTAGAGCCTATCATGGTCACTCAGAATTTTCATCAGCGATTGTCAGAATTTTCCGGAATCTTCTCGAGTCCATTGTGAACGCTTATATTTATCGATCTCGCCAGTAACGTCTATGTTGCAATTCACGGGTAATTCAATTTTGCGCAACAAAATGTTAGTCGCTTGCAAGTGACATTTTTTGCGGCAAGTATATAACGCGCGATTACGTAAACGCGGATTCGTGACCGTCGGGCAGTTGCAGCGATTGCTTTTTTGCGGGGGCGGTAGGGTTTTTCATGCCGCGTGTCTGGTGTTGGTACTGGGATTCGTGGCGTTCCATGGTAACAGGGCGCTTCGCAGCTCTCGGCGATCAGTGTTTGCGTCACGGCTGAAATCGACCGGACGCTTTCCCCCGGCTTGTTTAACGAACACTTGAGATTAGAGTGACTCGTCGTGGATTATCAGACATGGAAACACCTCGTCCGGGCATCGCATCTGGTGTCCGACAAGTCTCTTATTAAAATGTTAATGGAATACGTCCGACATTCAAATTTTAATCCTGTCCCCCGACGCTTCACTTATTCGGCGATTCGTGCCTCGAATTCCGGCGAATCCACGCCGCCGGTTTCGCCGGAGCACGAACACGCTTTCCATGTGGAAAATAGACGCGGGTCACGGTGTGGCGTCGATGTTTCGCGAAATAATTTTCCTTCTGTTGCGATAAATTTTCCTTTCGCTCAGCGCCCCGGCTTGGGGCGAACTTCACTTCGTTCGCCTCTACTTCTGTCTGAGATAAACACGAAAGTTAAGTCGCGATACTGTGAATACTCCGGCCGGAGTTAAACTGGAATTGGACGTTGCACAAGTGGCTAACAATAAGTTATTAAGCAGTTGTTCAAGTTTTAATTGCGTCTCGCGGTGCTTCTGTTCGCTGAGCTGTGTGCTACGTTGACAAACTTATTCCATCGGTTACCGGGGACCGTTCCGCGCCGAGAGGATCGCCATTTTTTTTTCTGGAAAGTGTCGTCAAACTGTCGGTTCAGCTCAAAAACCATTGCGTCTACAATGAGTTTCAGGCTCTGAAGAAAACTTCTTCGTGGCTCTTTTTTCCCTTTTTCGGCTTCAATTTTGGCAACGAGATTCGATGGGAGTTGGCCGACGTGTCTGTTCGTTACTTACCGTTTCTACTTAGTCAGCATTAGATACAGTTTTAGCAGCAATTCGTTCAACAATATCCGGACCGTATTCCGGAACTGTTCATGGCTATCCGAATTTCTTTAAAACAGAGGTACAGTTTGGGTTGTGGATTTACCTAATTTGCGGAATTGAAATTACACCAGCAGAACGGTGATTCCTTGTATTCACTGTACGTATCGCCATGGCTGTCGGAGTTCCCTTAAAGATACAGACGTATTTTGATTTCGAAATTAGTAAATTTTCGAAGGTAAATTGCACCGCCCGTTCAGTGACCCTTTGCGTTCGCTGTGTGTTTGACGATGACTGACCGAATTCCCTTAAAAATAGCGGCACCATTTCAACACCGAATTTAGTAAACTGTGTCTGCGCGTGGCTATCTGAATTCTCTTGCACACAACGACGAGATTAAATAACAACGATAGTTTTCAAATTAAAATCCTCTTTAAAATTCACTGGTTTCCCGTTTGTATTGTATACACCCCCGCCCAAAAGTATGTGGACACTAACCATCTTTATGAAATTTGTGATATATTATGTATACTGTTATTGTTAGACGGTATTTACTGTTTAATTCTGTTACGTACATGTATCTAATGTATTTTAGTAACATAAAATTAAACAATTTACTTATTTAATTTTCTTAAATAAAAAAAATTCGCCCAGAAAGCCTAATGCTGCGTTATATTTTCTTCTCATCCACGTATCCACCGCGTGCTTTTATAATTGCGTTTACCAGTCGTGGCATCCGGGCTATTAATTTTTTCATTATTTCGCTGTCAATACGGTTCCATTCGGATTGTAAAACTTCCCACAAATGTTTTTCTGATTTTGGACAATGTTTTCTGACTTCTCTATACAAGTGACCCCATAGTTGCTCTATGGGATTCAAATCGGGGCTTTGGGGTGGCCAATCGATTATTTTTAAACCAGAAGTTTGTTGTAACTGGTGTAAATAGTCTCTACAGATTTTGGCAGTGTGTTTCGGATCGTTGTCTTGCATAAATGTGAAGTTAATGCCAATTATTCTCTGTCCGGATGGAATCGCCTTCTCAACCAAGATGTTTAAATATGCTTCTTTTTTTAAAATGCCGTCTATTTTTATTAATTCTCCCGTCATGTTGTTCCCAAAACATCCCCACACCATCACAGAACGACCTCCATGTTTAACGGTGGGCACCACACAATTGTCATTAAATTTTTCGCTAACTTTTCGACGAACCAAAACACGCCGTTTGGATCCGAACACTTCAAATTTTGATTCGTCGGTCCACAACACTTTTTCCCAATCTTCCAATGACCAATCTTTATGGTGTTTAGCCCACTGAAGTCTATTTCTTTTATTTTGTGCCCTTAACAATGGTTTTTTTAGTGCAACACAGCCACGAAGACCGCCCTCCGCAAGACGCCTTTTCACCGTTGTCACCGAAATTGTTTCATCCCTGGACTTATTAATTTCTGCAGCTATTTCGGGGGCTGTTTCTCTTCTGTTTCGTTTACTTACAGTTATAATATGCCGATCTTCTGCCTCAGTTGTTTTTCTAGGCCTTCCAGATCTTTTTGCAAAGGAACAAATTCCTGTAGCACCGTACTTTTTAACACTATAATTTACACAAGATTTAGAAACTCCCACTTTCCCTGCAATTTCCCTTAGAGAATATCCTTCTTCATGTAGCGTAATTATCTGAGAACGCATTTCTACACTTAATTCCTTGCTTTTTGTGCCCATCGTGTTCTCACAAGAATTCAAAGCGAACTGATGTCGATGGAATAACAGAGCGGTTGTCACGCTCTTATCTACGGTCTTTCCACTCTGGATACTGTTTCTAAATATCGATATTAGTCTTGAGAATGTTTCAGAATGTACAAAAGCAGAATGTACAAACGTTTATAAACCGCCCGCACGCAAAAGAATATAACGCAGTATTAGGCTTTCTGGGCGAATTTTTTTTATTTAAGAAAATTAAATAAGTAAATTGTTTAATTTTATGCTACTAAAATACATTAGATACATGTACGTAACAGAATTTAACAATAAATACCGTCTAACAATAACAGTATACATAATATATCACAAATTTCATAAAGATGGTTAGTGTCCACATACTTTTGGGCGGGGGTGTACGTCCGATCATAGCTGTCTCGATTCCCGTAAGTATGAAATTATATTTCTACTCGTGAGTTGAAACATTTCTTTGAAATGAAATTGTAGTCACTACGCTCACGAGAAACGCGAGCGGACACACTGATTTTCTGCTTCCAGTGTCCAGGAAAGGAGCACTTACCGGTCCAAGATATCTGTACCCGGACTGCAATGCCAAAAGCGACGAAACTCTAGGCCCGCCTTCAAGCCTGACGACCCATTCTTCTCGATGATCACGTTCACGTCCCGCATCGATGACCATGAATCCGTTGACAAGGATCCAGGTAACAAGGAGCCAGAAATGTTCACTGCGAACAAGAATCCACCTCTCACTGTTACGTGCAAACGAAGACTTCCACACGCGCGGTCCACGTACCAACGCGTCGCCATGTTCCGACAAATTCGATTCGACCAGGCGACCAACGTAATTAACAGCGACTACACGAATTGTTCACTGTAGATGCCCGTTTTTCTGTTCCGAGGTTCGGTTGCACGCGATGTCTTCGCTACATGATTGGAAGGACGATCCCTTGGATGGAGCTCGCGCTGCGACTATTGGATCCCGAGTGACCAGTGATCGGCCAGCGTGTGACAATTAGCTGGCGAGGCTCCTTTTTGCCCGTAGAGGGGTTCACGCCGTCCCCACCGTGGCTGACGTCGACGCTGGGAGAAGGTCGCTCACGCGGATAATGTCAACGAGACGCTGCTACTATGAAGATTGATGTTCCCCCTGTTACTTCGTCACTGTCGCGCCAGATTTTTTCCCAAAGTCCGCGAATTAACGCGTGTGACTGACGCGTCAACCGTCTGCGTAATTATTTCCACAGATTGAATTGCCGTTCTTTACCTCAGATCAAGGTACTTCCAGATGCAACAAGACCCCCAAAAGGTAAAGGTATCACCGACTAAGAAAATCGTACTGGATTGAATTAGTACAGATCGTCGTTCGCAAATAAAATTCTAGAATTAATATAATTCGTATACCTCTGCTGCAAAGAAAGCTATTGAGTATAGAGCGTTGATTCTTCAGTTTTTGTTTCATTAAATAAATTACCAGGATCAGGGCGAGCAGGAAAAGATTATTAACACGCTGACAGCCGCGTGAATTCTATGTTTCATAGAAGCATTAATCTATTTTATTAGTGGCTTGATAATCGAATTTGTGTCAATATTCCTATAACGGATGATTGATTGTGCCCGAAACGACGAGAAGAAAATAGCGGTTTTAATTGTCTGCTTCGTGTAACTTGATGCGTCTCTCTTGTGCCACATTGACGCAATAGTGAAACATCAAATGATTGTTTTATCGAGAATAAAGCTACAAATGTCACTCGCTGGCGTTCACTCTAATTCTTCTTCAAAGGCGTCAGATTTCATTCGCATGTATTCGACTTTGCTTTGTTTGGATCTTGTCGTTCTTAGCTTTGCCTCGCGACGAAGATGAGACCGAAGAGAATACGTGACGTCTTGTTGTCTTCTTCAAGTTCACGCCAACTTTTCATATTCAAAGTTATTCGCGTCTAGCTGCATTCTGAAGGGTTTCTGCAACGAACGCATAATTGTCGTGTCGCAATCACGAGACAATGAACTTGCCGTGAAAGGACTTGAGAAAAGGTAAAAATCATGAGCATCAGATTTACACACCGAGGAGAGTTAAAAGGGCAATTTCCGGTACGCTTGAACGACTACACTGCGGACCATATGTGTTTACGGAAAAACCGAGTAGGTGAAATTTAAAACAGTGAAGAGTGTCAGTATATTATCTTTACCTGCAGAACATTTTTAACAGGAGCATGACATTCGTATTTGGCTTCTAATCGATGAAGAAAATATTGATTTTGCATAAAGATCAAGACTCTATTCATAATCCGGTTCGTTCCCAGAATTCCTCGGTTTGATTTAATGAACAAGTAGAACGGGTGATTTCTTGATGCAAGTGTAGGCAACGATTAGGGTAAATCTGTGCGTAGACTAATTCCAGGCCTCTGTTTGAGCCGCAGCGCTCCACATCGATGCCCCAAGCAACTCGCGATTAATTCCAACCGTGTTTGCTCGGCAAAGCGTCCTATTACCATCCTGGAATCTCGAGAGAATATAACGGAATGCATCCACATCCCGCTACTATTTCGCATCTCAATTACAACGGCGGTGGAGTCAATCTTGCAAGAAATCGCTCGGAATAATTTCTCTATTTTAGCGGATGTCGTTTATGCCTTTGGTCGTGCCGTGGGGGCTGCGAGCCCCGGTCTGACGCCGTCGACAAACATTTTAGAGCGGTTTTATAGCTGATCGAGCTTTCTGCCGATGGGCTATCGGATTCTCGAAGCACGCGGAAAGAACACGAAACAGCCGAGGCTTATGGGACACTTGATTTTACTGCAATTTTATTCCTTTCTCGCTTGCCGTATTAAACTCCGATCGATCTGGCCAATTAGAACACAAATCCGGGCAAATTTCATGTGGGCACAACGTCGATAAAGTTATAAATATTTTGTGGATATTCGTAAAAAAAAAAAGAATACTCCTTTCGTGAATAATTTTGTAACAGTGGAGGCACGAGAAAAATGCATTTCGTCCACTAAAATATTCTCTCGGGTGGAAATAAAGCGGAGATGCTAGCATTGTTTGTTGATCCCAAAGTTGTTTCGCATTTCAGAAATTTTTTAATACCATAAACGCGTAAGCGTCCACAGTCTAGTTACGGAGAAGAAGCAAAGTGAAAATAGAAAGTCGTGAAATGAATAGTACAAAAAGCAAAGTAGGAATAAACAGAACAATAGCAAGAAGGGAACGAACGACATCAAAGGACAGAATGATTTAGACGATCGAACGATTACCTTTCCGAAGTTGGTGTAAGTGCAGCTGCACTTTGTTGTGTTCCGACCAGGAACAAAGAGTGTTAAAGGTGCCAGAAAATATCTGTCAATGCCCGTGGCACCGGAAGACGATTCCGCTCGAAATCCTCGACCCTTCTGCGATACCTTCAATCCAGCCGCCGTCGACTAATTAAAATCCTCGCTTTGTTCCAGCTCCTTCCGTTCCCGTGGGACAACAACTCGGCAATTACCGGGTATAACCGTTTATATAACGACATCGGGCACACAACAACCGAGCGAGGGAGAAAGCGCGGTGCGCTGTGCGCGCGTGTGCGCCACGGATTCGAGGCTAATACGGAATTGCGCTAGCGTATTGCGCTCTTGTTCCGCTGTTGAGATGCTGACTACGCTGGACCGCGAAATATGTAGAAATGCAACGGAATCCTTCGAGATAATCCGTTTAACGGGCTGCACGTTGAATTCGTCGTTATCGATTCGTTCGATGGGTTCTGCGTGTTGGCAGTTTAGAACTAGATGCCATCGTATTCCACCTCTAATTCAAGCCCTGGAACGTTCGAAAATTCCTACGGAAACGCATTGTAAAATTTATTGAAAAATATCTCTCAAACTCGAGTGATTTTTAGTCGACGTGTGTCGACCGGGTCTTTTTACTTTTCGAAATCCTCGCGGGGTTTCTGTTGAAATCTAAGCGCGCCTATGAGAATGTACAATCTTCTACCTGTAAATCAAGCTCTCGAACGTTCGGAAATTCCTCCGGGAATACATTTTAAAATTGCATCAAAGAATTCCACACCCCGTACGGCACATTTCGCGCTATCAACATTGTTCCATCATTCGCAACAGAACGATCATTTATTTATCGAACCCGGAGGAATCGCCTCACCCTACAGGTGGGCAACATCGAGAAAGCAAGCTCGTAATCCAGCCAGGTATCTCTGGAGCTCATATCGCGGTTGCTTATCGAATGTCAACTGCATTATCTCTCTTTCGGCCGATCCGAGTGCTGTCGCGGCCGTTCGTTTCCCTCGTGTTTCTCCATTATCCCTCGGAACGAATTAGTTGTTCCAGGTGTATAATTGATGGACGAGTACCGCGGACAGGTAAAGAGGATTTCGCAGTTCCCCGCGCTTTGTCCGTCCCAGGGGGGCGGCTTGTAAATAAATTCAGGCTTTCTTACCGGCTGTCCGCCGAATAAATACACGCAAGGAAGGACGTCTCGATAAAAGCTGAAACAGGGAGGCTGGCCGTTGTCGTAAAGTTCGCGGACGAAAGCCGGTTGGATATTTGTCGATAAAAGAGACTCGTTCCGCTTCGGCTCACGTCGAATACTGGATGAGCTCGACGCCCGGGTCTTATTTACCCGAATCTATCGGATCGACGGTGAAATCAGGATGCGGCCGATGCTTTTTAGCGACGTTTTTACAACGATACGTACCGTCGTGGTAAGAATGGTCGGATTTCACGGCTGTTTTCGCGCGCGCGACCGTCACACCGATATTCAACGCGCTCTTTGGTACTCTTCCACGGGTTTAATTAAACTGTCAGCACGTTCCCCGCGATCTCTCCCTTTCGACAACGTCTGACAGAGTCCCGTTTTAATTAACCCTTCGCGGATTGTACGCGGCCTCGCATATGTATCAATTTCTTCTTTGTTCACGCCCCGGAGCTTTCTGAAGAGACAAGGACAAGTTCTGGTTCGTCGAGAAGCCTGTGTTGCTCGTCGACATTCCCGCGAACACTTCCTGAACAATTCTGTAATTTGCTGTTGCTCTTCTCATGCTGTTTCTCGTTTTCATTTGATGTTTGCGATAGTGGTCAAGATTAATTTAAATTTGTTGCGTTAATCGCATTGCGCAGAACTTGTTGTATCGTGTTTCTAGCTGCTCTATAAGTTCCGCATCACCGAGTCCTTTCTCCTAGCAAATGATAATAATTGAGGGCTTGGGGGAAAATGTAATGCGAAACTGAAATTATTTTAGTTTTGATGAAAATGCTCTCTCGTTCCAGTGTTCCACTGAACTTCTCCATTATCACAGCATCTATGCGAATATATTAATGCTCTTGTGTCGACACCGCTAAACAAGCGCATTCCTCAGTTTCACGGGCCCAATAAACCGCTCTTTAAATTCCGTCACGTCGAAGAAGTTTCATTTACTGTATTTACATTTCTGTTTAAACATTTCTTTGAACGCACAACGAAACCATTATCGGCGGTAAAAGCGCGCAATCCATTAAGAATATATTTCGGAGCGTACACCAATTTTCCCAATAACAACGCGAGCATGAAAGGTAGAAATTAATTGGAAACGTTTATCGATTCGCTGCCGGTCCGAATCCGCCGATCGTCGTTCGAAGAGGGCGAAACCCGATTTTACGGCGAGCACGGAGAGGTTCGACGATACCCCGTCCATTTTCGGTACTTTCCGCATTGTGCCCGGACGAGTTTCAACTACTACGCGCCCAGGCCATCGTTTATGGTACCCGGTAAAACACGTAATGCACTGAAACGTGCATTACTTTCGCGTTAACACCGGGAAAGCCCCGCGTGTGCCCCGCGGACTTCTCTCCCGTACCCCTCCACGCCGTCGACAGTTTTCAAATAATTTCGTTACGATAGTTAACGGAAGTTTGTATTCCATTAAGGAAGTACGTATTTTGTGTACCCCGTGTGTCCCTCCGCGTCTCCCACACATCACGTTCTGTTCGCGCCAAACGCAACGGTGCGGTTTAACATCGGCGAACAGACTTCGGCCTACACGCCCCGCGTCGATCGAGCAGAAGAATCATTCTCGTGTTGTGAACCTGCTGCTGACAGACGAATCCTCGGATTCGAAATCACCGTTTGGTTAGAGAATCGAAAGAACGTAACACCTGACAGCGATCGGTCTTCTGAAAATTAAATGGACACCCTTTAGAAATGAATGACTTTTTAAAAATTCCACCGAAACCAGTTGAGTTCTCGTGAGATCTTAGAATTATTGGATAACGTATAAAAAAATTAACTAATAATTACTTTTTCTTATAAGAATAACGATATTTAATTTATTTAAAATCTATCGAGTCAATTCCTGTGAAGGTGTTATTATAATTTCGGTAATTGTAAAATAAAAAATAGAACTGGTTATATCACCGACTGTGTTAGGTATAGTGTTAAAAGAAACAGTTATTTTACTCCGGAAGCATACGACTTTCAGGATTTCCGAATTAATCTTACTTTTTCAGAGGCGAGGTCGAATTGTTTCACAGTTTACGTGAACTGAATGAAGATTTCGGTACACCCACGGGTCCAAATGCTCAACAGGCCCGAAAACACCACGGTCCAAGAGAATTACTACCGAAAGACTAGCAGGAAAGTGTGGAACCTTTAATCCGATTTTTGTTGCACACCGTTCTATTTTATTTACTCGTTTTCGAGCACCGAGGAGAAATTGGTTTCGCACGGAGGATATTCGGGGCGCACTTTGTACACTTCGCGGAGGATTTCACCGGCTCGTGCGCAGTAAAAAAAGGTCCCGGATCGCGCGGTAAGAAGGCATAATCAGGGGGTTGACGTTTATTAAGCGTCGGGTCTCGCGACGCGGGCGTCTCCGTCGCAAATTCTTCGCCAGCCGGTCGAAATAGAACGCGAAAGTAACCGTAGAAAATTGGAAAGTTTCCGCGCGATAAAATCGGACTTAATTTTCAATAAATTCCCCCCTCCCCTCCCTCGGCCCTCCACCGTTCCCCGTACGTGGCGCCGACCGAGCGAAAGGGGTGGAAAAGATTCGTTTGGAAGGAGGAAGAAGGGTCGTCGAGGACCGGAGGAAAGGTAATTTACTTGGTAATTATAAAGTTACCGGCTCCGGCGACGCTCATAGTTGTGAATATTCAAATGCGATTACATCTATGATCGCATAAATTATGCGGCGCGACCCCGCGCTTGTCGGCCATCCCTCTGCTCGTGCGATTTCGAGAACGCTCTCTCCGCATTAACACCCCCGGAAAACTTGGGCTGCTTTGCTCTGATTCCTCCACCCTTCTTATTTTCTTCGCGGCCGTCACCCCTTAAATTGGAGCAATTTTTCTTAAATTTTCATATCTCGCGGCGCCCATTCGTCATCCCCTACCGGGACCCTCGCGGAGTTTCTTCATCTACGCGACAATCCCTCACGAATCCATGAAAATGGGCCGAGCAGTAATCAGGACAAACCTTCGCATCATTCTAGCAGTTGAAAAGCTCCGTTCCAGCCCTCTCATTTTACTGAAAATATGAAAAATGTCGAGCTAATTCGATTCGCGTTTCCGCTCCCAAAAGATGCTTTTACTGGTGCTCAGCTCTCCACAAGCTGTCCCAACTAGTAACCAACCCTCGACCACACACGTTCCGCTCGCATATCATCTTTACGACTGCATAATTTTGAAAGAGTGGTGCGTACCCAAGTTCAGTCTGTAATAGTTCCAAAACATTCTGCTAATTCATTGATTCGCTTTTAAAGACATATGTGAGAGATTGCATGTCCACTTAACGGGCTATAATTTATACTACTCCATCTACTTCTTGCATTCCTATATTTTCACTAATTGTTAAATATCGATAACAAAGAGATAGAATTCTATTTCATTCATAGATGTACACCCCGCCCAAAGTATGTGGACACTAACCATCTTTATGAAATTTGTGATATATTATGTATATTGTTATTGTTAGACGGTATTTATTGTTAAATTCTGTTACGTACATGTATCTAATGTATTTTAGTAGCATAAAATTAAACAATTTACTTATTT
>CM052130.1:2374659-2471382 GCA_028454255.1 Halictus ligatus | reverse complement strand
ACGCAACATCCGCGTGGTTGCCGGAATTATAGAGACCAGGGGAGATTCACGCGGGTGAATCTTGTCGCCCGGATGAGCTCGCGCGGTGATTTCTGATCAAACATGGGGGTGCTCTGCCAGGTTAAAATTTGTTACACCGTTCGACACTGTCTAAGAGATATTTCCTATGCTTCTGTTATATTTTTGGAACTCGTGGGATCGAGGGGAGCGCTATTCATTGACGTGTACTACTTGAACTACGCTCGATTCGCCCGTGGCTCTAACAAAGTGCTCTCGTTTCGGGACGATAAATCGCTTCGAGAATCAAGCGATCCGAAAGGTAGATCAAAGCGCCGACAACGACGCGACGCGGCGAGCAGTTCCATCCTTCACTGTCGCCGTTATCAGTGTTATCACACGACCATTATCGTCGCGGGTAACAGCGTCAGCGTTATCCCCCGACGACATTACGAATCACGCGTTCTATTCACATGTTATTACGCGTGCACAATGGGAAGGAACACGCCCGGCGAGCCCGGGCGAGCAGTTTCTTACAGACGTCTGACTAGGCACGGACCTATTCCACTGTCTGCATCTAGCCGCCGCGTATCTCGGTCGCCGCCGCGCCGCGCCGCGCCGCACCGTGCCGCGCCGCGGTGCGCAGCGGATATGGTGGACGATCGTGTCAATTTAAAATTCTAATGCAGTCGAACAACTCTGCTCTTCTTCTTCGACTTCTTCTGGCTTTTCTTCTCCCGTAGCATACACGGATACGGGACGGCAACCAGAAAATGGGTTAGATTCTTCCTGACAGAGCGTCCTGGCCTCGCTTCCATCGTTCCTGGCCTTTGTCCCCACCCATGCCTCTGTCCCCTTTCGTTTCGCCGAGTCTCTTTTGGTCCTCGTTTCCCGGTAGATATTCCCAGCTAGGTGGAAGGAGGGGCTAACTGACTCTCCCGGAATCGGACCCTGAGTCAAAGGGTTATGCAACGCGACCAACCCCGCCTAAATGTCATGCAAACTCGATTCCACCGCGGCGTGATCCTTCGCAGCACCCAGCGTCGTCTCGCGCTTTGTCTTCCGGTCTCCGGACTTCTTCCGAACCGGAACGGATAAACTCGTTTCAGCCCTCGAGACAGAACCTCTCGAGCCTCTTTCTTGGAATTTTTGCTGCCGCCCGGCGCCGATGACGAGACGGCGCGAAATAAATGTGCATACATCTCGATTGAACCCTGCCTAGCGCATCGTCCCCCTTTAGAGTGCTAATGCCTCTCCGGGTCTACGGCCAGGGTAACTTCCAGCCATTTGAGAAAGACAAGACTTTCTTGCCGAGTCTTTTGAATATAAGGACACGGAAAGATGATATTCCCCGTGAATAAGAAGAGAAACCCCAGGTTGTGGTTTCCTAATTAGACCGCCGCTGCCAAGAGACAGCTTTTGAGCAGCGAAATACACATTCTGCGCTTAACAAGGATGTTAATTAACTGAGCCCTCGAACGATTCTTCAGAATGCCTTGGAGGACGCGCGTGCGCACCAGAGGAGACTGTATTGCTTGTTTGAATAATGAATTTCCCGAGATCGTGCGTTTTTTGAAAATATCGTAATGAATCCACCGAGCGAGAGAGGGAGAGAGAGAGAGAGAGAAACTACTCGGTAGAATGTTTGAAATATTTGGAACCCGGCGGAGCGCTTCCAAGCGGAAACACTGTTTTCTAAAGTGAAGGGACGAACGCGGACGATTAAAATGTTCGGGGTAAGTCGCCGTGAAACGAAAAATATCTTGCCGGGACCGGGACCGCGACAGACAAAGGATCTACAGAGGATTTCGGAAAAGAGCAGCGATCTCTGCAACCTTTCGCGACCCACATTTCAAATCGACTAAACAAAATAGGTCGCTCTGTATGCAACGCGACGATCCGGAAATCCTTTCTCTTTTCGACGCTGATCCTCGCGTCGCAGCGGAACGGTAGCTTCGAGCCTTCCCGCGTGCTCGAGCTTCAACGTCAATCTTTTCCTTGTACTTCGCATTTTCCTGGATTTAACGTTCGATATCTCCTGGAACTTGCGTCAGTTCCACTTCCCGTTTTACCTGTCCCCGAACAGATGCTTCGTCTCCGTAAAACTTAACCAGCGGCTCTAACCCCGCTAAGACTAAAGTCCCAGCTCTAGTTCAATTCGAGAGAATTTTTCCGGGGTATCAACGCGGACTCGACGGATGCTTCACGGAAGTGCCATTGTCACTCACAGAAGAGATAACTATGATTCAGCTCGAACCCGGCACAGAACTAACTACTTGTACTTGGGAGACGCCTAACGCGCACCTAGTATAAGCACAGCCGAGACCCAACAGAGATCCAAATCATTTTTATTTAAATTATTATTATTTAATAAAGCATTGCTTTACGCTCTCGGAACGTGACTTTGGAGATTTTTGGTTATTAGGTACGGAATGGCCTTGTCACTGTTTTAGCCATAATTTCCATATCGTATCCGTTCCCAGGGCGTAGAATTTGTATATAGTTTTTTAGGACCATGCCATAAATCTGCCAGAGGTCCCATCCTGCCCTTGTCTAGTTCGCACTTGACGATTGCCAGACGCCCTGGGTTTTCCCAGGCTCTGGCAACTCTTCACCCGTGGTGGGTGGTTGATGGCCCTGGGTTCATCAGGGTGGCCTTGGGGCCATCAGGATGTTCCTCGGTCCCATCTCCCACTCCCCCCCCCCAATTGTTCCCCGTCTTGTCAAATCCGGGATATTTTCTGTCCACCAGGGAAGGGAGGAAAATTCCGAAATAGTGAGAGGATCTACCCTTACGTGGGTTCTTGGCTCGATCCTCCCAGGCAATTCGATTCTAAGCACGCTAGGGAAAACGTCGTTCTCTAGCTGGATTCCTTGTACCCTACGGCTCAATTTTTATTCGTTTACGGCTCAACACTTATTTGTAAATACAGTCCACATTTTTTGTTTGGCATATTCAGTTTCCTTTTTTACGAGAGGAAACTTCCCTCCCACATCCTAGTCGACACATCGCGTGTAAATTCACATCAAAGGCTCGAACATCCTCGGGATAACCACGAGCAACCAAACAGATCGTGTGGTGTCGCGTCGATGCCGGAATTGGAGAAAATCGTATCGCGACTAGGTGAAGGTTAACGGCGAATGATTGTATTGTTAATCTCCGGAGAACTGGTCTTTATTTGCTAGATACAATACTTGGCTTGCTGTTAGAATCTCGGTGTTTCTAACGGATCGGGTTTTGAAGCAGTTCTGACTTGGTTACAATCGTATATGAATTAGGAAACCTCGGATGTGGGTGTGGTTTTAGGAAGTTGTCTATGATTGGTTGAAGGACGTGTTTTTGCGAGACAATGGAGGTAAAAAATTGTTTACTGCGATCAATTTTGCAGCCGGAGTAAAAAAAAACTGCCGTCTGCTGCGATGATTTACGCAATCCGGTCGAACTTTATTTCCTCGCTCGTCTCGGCAGGCTGCGAGGCGTCATCGACCTGTTTACCGGATCGAGTATCGGCGCGCCCGTTCCAGTAACACTCTGCTAATCCGATCATGTTTCCATTTCCCGTTCGCGGAGCCGCCCAACGCGCAACCGCGTTCTCTCCTCTCCGCCTCTTTCTCTATCACCTTCTCTCCTTCTCGTTCTGTCTGTCTCTCGTGTTGGTAATAGCTGAAACTATAACAACTTCGCTGATGCGAGTACTCCGTTGCCAAATTGCCGCGATTCCGGGGACAACGGTGTGAGCGGCGTTAGCGTCCCAGCTACCGAATGGAATTTCTTAGAATAAGTCCGATTACCCGGTCCGGCGATAAGCGAGCCGCGTTTCTGCTCGCTTCGCGCGCCGCTTGCGATCATCCTTGTGCTCGTGAAGAGCGTTTCGGCTCGTTACGCCGATGGCGAGCCAGCCGGCGGGTCATTAGTAATCAACGTTTGCCAGCTATTTAAGAGGCCGGAACGGCCCAATAAAACTGCCGCGGTACGCACCCGCTTGGCTCCTGATCGGGATTCAATTGCGTGGAATTTGTAGTAGTTAGCCGTCGCTCCGAGCCGGCCGCGAATACCAAATGAAAACTTCATTTTCCTCGATTACAACGAACGCGCCGGATAAAATATTTTCAATGGAATAAGCAGTCGGCTGCCACTCCCCCCCCCCCCCGGTATAATCGTCGGCCATGGAATCAATTATCGTCGATCGGAAACATTCGATGACCTCTGCAAGCTCTCGCGGAATCTAGCCGGGGCCCCACTTCATACTAAAATGCGAGGAATTAGCGTCGAATTGCCCGGATGGAAATTGCTCCTCGCTCCGGGGCGGGCCGTGCAACCTGTCAAAGGTGCATGATAAAAGGACGAGGCCGCGTTTGCCGGCAAGGATCGGCGGGAAGGCGGGCTCGATCCGCGAGGCAAGAATTTAATCAGCGGCGAAAAATGTGCGTGAACAGTAGAACAGCCCACGCCGTTGTATTGCTCCTTCGATGTAATGGAAACATAAAAATATTTAAAAAAATATATAATTAAAATATTCGAGAAACACGACTTAGTACTACCTACCCCATACAAAACGATTTATGATACAATCGTGCACAGACTGAATAATAGAGTTGATTTCCCTCGATGTATTCCCGAAATCTGTTAATACACGGTTCACAATATGCTTGAACCACAAATCTAAGTGGAATGAGGTAGTCAGACATCGGGATGTTCCTAGACGAATAAAGCCAGTGGAAATATCCTGCATTAGTCAGACGTAGGAAATGTACAATATACAATGAATAATATGATTAAACCTGTTGCTAAGGGAAAACAGTGTGCACTAGTCAGACATGGCAACCGAATTGATTTCCCTTGGTGTATTGCTTAAATTCATTCTCGTAAGCCTGACGATGTGCTCGAAACAGAATTGTAAGCAGAATGTGACAGTACTAGCCAGACTTCGTCGAGTTTCTAGGCGAAATAAACGCAATGCTAACTTCCTCTAGTGGAGATTAAAAAATGTACAAATTACAATTGACATTATTATGAAACTTGATGCTAAGTGAAAACAGTGCATTGTAGTCAGACAACACAACAAAATTTTATTTCCCTTGAACTGTTGTAGAAATTTATTTAGACAATTCTGATACTTTACTCGAAACAGAAGTAGAAGTAGCAAGACCATAACAGTGAGACACAGTGAATTTTCTACGATAAATAGAAGCAGTTGGAGTATCTTCGGGAAAAGATCGGCAAACTGGATCCGCGAGGAAAGAATTTAATCAGCGGGGAAAATTGCGTGAACAATGATGATCCCGTAAAACACCATTATATTGTTCTTCCATGCCGATATTAATTTATGTTGGTCCACTCACGTGAATCGTACCGTGTCGTATTTATAAACAGTACACAGGCGGCCGTTTCTATGAATTATAACAGAACTCTGCGGAGACCAGGCGCGGAACACTGCTGCGAGAAGTTCAACTGCAGATTTCGCGAACGTCGCGTCGTGACGTATTCCTTGTAACAAAATACTTCGCGTTCTTGCAGTTTCTCGTTGTTAACCCGCTTCTTGCTTTAACTCGTGGGCTCCCGTACGTTGTTTGTTTGGTGGCATTGACAATTATATTTTGCTGACGCTCTCTCCTCTGTGAAATACTGTATTCTTGGAGCCCCTAGATCGGTACACTTCAGAGGTATGCGAGAACCGGCAAATGTCGGGTCGAGAACTTTATTTGGGTTACCGACATTTACGAGAACTCAACTCGTCTCGACCTTTCCCGACCATTCGGTTCTCGTAAATTTCTAGTAGACTTCTTTGAGTCTAGTAGCCTTTCAGTTTTCAAAAGAGGGTACACATCTCAGGACAATTGAACCAATTTCAGAATTAATTTTGATCCTTTTGTCCTTCCAAACGCAAAGTTGTCCACAGTTGTCTGGTTCTCCGAGGCAGAGTTCTTTCACAATTTCGTTTGCCTATGGCAGCTTCATGTATAAAGCGCAGCGCATTGGCGGCTGCAATAAGCAACGAGCCAGTTTGGGGTCGCATAGAAAAGAAGCTTGTTATATCCGCGGCGATATCGGCCATTCTCGGCCAATAATGGAAAACTTCGAATAAATACGATTCATTTCGAACTGTTTACCTGGACGAGATTGAGGCGTCCCGGCTGCGAGGGCGTGTTTATAGATGGATGATTCCCTATCACGGTATTTTATATTAAATTCTTTCCGTCGACCGATCGCGGCACCGACGGCTTTCCATTATTCCCTCTCCCTCCTCGGCCCAAAACAAATACCGGGGCGGCTTCCTTCTTCCGCGGTTCAATTTCCAGCTTAGATCTTCATTTATCTTTCCACTGTCACATTCCCTATAATCCTAGCCCCGGCTCGTTCCCCGACTCTTTCCAATATTTGCTTTCTTCTAAACGTAATTTCCAACGCGATTTATATGGAAGATCGAATCAAATCGAATCGAATTGGAATCGACTCACCTGTTAAATCTTTACGAAGATTTAACAAGGGAGAAAAGCGGGGGGGGGGGCAAAAAAGAGGAAAAAGTGTGAAAAGGACGGGACACCCGAAGATTCGAGCAAAACAACAAGATTTGGAAATCGTCGCGCTCCTCTCTCTCCCTCTCTCTCTCTCTCTCTCTCCCCGTCTCTCTCTCTCTCTCTCTCTCTTTATCTCCCCGAAAGATGATTTTCTAACGCGTCTCTTGCTCCCAGTAATGCAGTTCATGGGCTCCGGATGCGCGCGCGCCGATGCAGCTGCCAATGCTGGCTTTGAGATCGCGATTTCCTCGCACACTCGCTTTCACAATCACCTACACACACACACACACGTGCACATCAACAACGTACCAACGCACGTTTCACCGCGCCGGGAATAACTTTCTGACAAACGCGATATCTAGCCTCGTCGACGAGAGTCAGTAGCGTTCTTCGCCGAACGAGCTCGTCTCTTGTTCTCCGGGCACGTGGAGCGGTTATAGCGTGTTGCGTAAGCGGTCTCGCATCATCAAACGCGGAATATGTATCGGGTCTTGTTCTGGAATTCGTTGGATTGCTCATAACGCGTGACAAGGGACGGGAGATACCATGGCGAACGAACATTCATGGCCTGACTCATCGCTTTCACTTCGTAGGCGCATCTTGTTTCGGGTGTGCAGCTGTGTACTTTCTTATTTTTATTTTCCCGGTGTACCAGAAACCATTATTCTTATTACTGAGAACGTCTGTGTTAATTCGATATTGAACCCTTGCTGCTTGTACAAATAATTCAGCAGATTCAACTTAACCCAGAAGAAAGGAAGTTGGAATCCGAATTTAATTAATCATGAAGACCGAATTAATTGGCTGGTATATTCATAAACGAATTAATTCCCATATGTAATTGACAAGCCCTGTTTACGTACGATTATTCGATACCATTTCAAGTTGAGTTACTGTCCTTTAAACGAAGAGCTCGGCTCCAAGTAGAAAAATCGCGCAATGATCAGACAGGCTAGCAGAACTAACGGTATGATGAAACTACACGAATAAAACTATCGTAGAGTTCCTCGTCGATATCAAATCATTAAATCGGACGTATAGGTTATACAAAACATAACGATCATCACATATACATAATATACTAACGAGCTGCAAACATTGGAAATTGCAGACTCCACGGAAATCGAATTAATTCGCGCACATGATCCTTCACGAAGTAATTATTTGCCAACATTCAAGTTGATTTACTTTCCGTGGTAGGTCGCACTCAAATGAAATTTGCTGTTAGAGGATGTTCGCAGGAGCTGCGGGACCTTTAGCGAATATAATGGATTATGTTACCGCCTTCCCCGAGGTGGACGGGGGGGGGGGCACGGGTATTAACAAATAAGACGCGTCCGTGTGCACCGACAGCGTCCCTCTTTTCCTCGAAGTTGGGCTAATTGGGCGTAATTAGTGTACCTAAACGAGGACGAGGCGAAGCGGGGAGCTTGGACCCGTCCGGCCACAGGTCTGGTAGCTTTGGTCGTTGCGCGAGTCCGGCAGGGTAGATCAGCAAAAACGCGGTTCCGCCGTCAAAGAGAGGGCGGCTCTGTGCCGTGGACAAAGAAGAGAGCGGTTGGCGTTGGGATAAGAAAGAAGACGCGGCTGCGAATTAGAGGAGAAGACACCGTGGCGGAGCGAGGTCTGGTAAAAAGAACAGGTTCGAGTAAAGAGGGTCTAAGGGCGGCCGAAGAGGAGGAGTAGGAGGCTGCGGAAGAAGAAGAAGAAGAAGAAGAAGAAGAAGAAGAAGAAGAAGAAGAAGAAGCAGAGGAAGAATGAGCAAGTGAATGTAATTGGCTTGAGCCGGCGCTATCGTGCTGGTCGAGCAGTTTCTCAGCTCGGTCGCTATCAGCGCGAATATAAATTTAGCTCCTTTTATTTCACCGTTCGTCCCGCTGTCCTCTTCTCGTTACAAACACAGCCTGTTCCTCGGGCTCGCTGTCTCTGTTTCGCGGCGCCTGTTCCCTAGGACAGTCTAGGGAAATTAACGGCGTTAATTTGTTTTAAGTAGACCGGGCGAAAGTTTCGAGAGGCCGGCGTATCGATGGCTGCAACCGTTGACCGTCGATACGACGAACCCTGAACCGCTCCGGTCCCGCGGCGTCGTTTGATTTCTTCAACGACTACAGCACCGTTACCAGGTTCTCTCTCGCAAAGTTCCTCGGCAACGCGTTAACGTTTCCGCCGGTTTTATTCCGTCCCGCACCCGCTCTCTACCGTTAATATGTTAATCGATATGCAAATCGAGCCGCCTCCCGCAACCCCGCGGAGCCAGCTCCGCATCGACGGGATCGTTCGATACACTCGTGAACGCCGGAATTCATTGTTAGTGGCACCAGTTTTTCCTCGAGGAGCGGCCGTTAACTCGGTAATGGTATTGTTTCGTTAACGTTTGCCGGTGTTACGACGATGCTCGTTACTTAACTGGTCGATCAGGGGGCTAAAAATGCCGGTACTTAACTCTTCCCGGTGTGTATTCCTCGCTCCTTTTTTCCGCTGCCGTTCCCAGAGACGACGGGGCTGATTAGCGGCGAGCCGTTTCCACTTAACGCTGCTGCTCGATATTGTGCTCCCTTCGTGACTGTCTTTTACGGCGTGCTGCCTCTCGTTCTGTACAATATCGCTGATCGATACCTCGTGTTTTTTCGCGTGTCTTCAACGATTTTAATTTGGGGCGGATTTCTCGTCGACTCGTACTACTGAATTCCTTTGAAAGTTATATTTCCTTTCTCGTTTTGTGGATTCTATTTCTCTATTATATTTCTTCAAGTATTCATTGTTCAACACGTAGTTTTCGTAGGATTTATCGTTGACAATTTAACAACTGTATTTTCCCTCTCGTTTTCGTAATATATTTTCACCGTGTGTTACAAATTGCAGATTCGTGCTGGTGAATTGATCTGCTGGTGAGTTGCAATTTCCTCCTCGGTTGGAAAGAATTTCCTTTCACCGCTATGTTCGCCAGATTTCGTCGATCTTCGTCAATTAGAAAGAGTTCCGATTCATTTATTCGTACAGAAGTAAATCTGGATTATTTATAGAGCCGGGAGCCACGTTAGTGTGCTCTCTTCTGTATGCCTATTTTTCCAAGCCGATATCCGCAGTCGAATGGAAACGGCAATATTAAAGAGACACTCGGCGCTAAATTGGATCATCCCCCTTTGTCTTGTTCGCTTTTCTCACGGCTCGCGAATTTCCGTAGCGTGAACGTACAATTTCCCTCCGTCCTTACCAACCGAGAGACTTTTCGATGTCATTATCCATCGGATAAGGAGAAAATAAACAATCGACGGTCCCGATAATGACAGACATGCGCGGAAATATAATTGGAAGTTTCTCGACCCAGTTTTTCGAGTGTGACGCGCTCGTTCGACCGACAAAATCGAAGAAACGAAATTCTTCGCCGAAGATTATCCACTCAACCATTACAGCGAGGTGTGTGCAATGACGTGTTGGGTCTTAACGAACGTGACGTCAATGCCCTGTAATCGTTCACGCCAATATTGCGGTCGGAAAGTTTTGTGCTGCGCCGTGACCAAGTCCCGTGGGATCCGATAAGAGTCCTGCCGAAGAAGCTGCGATTAATTGTGCGCCATCCTCCTTTTATCTCCCCCTTCTATCTTTTCCGTGACCGGTCGATATCACGCGAAGGACACTTTTGTCGCACTTGCGTGAACCGAAGTTCAATAGAAGCCACGCTCAAACGCGATAATCGAGAGAAACTGCGAAAACACTTGCCTTGGTCTCCGTCTCGTTCTACTTCGCTGCTGTGGAGACATAAAGAAATATTTATAGAGTCCACATCATCTTCGGCTCTCACTTTTATAAGCTAGAAATGATTATGATAGAATTCTTGTTTATCCTAGCTTTACTGTTGACAGGTCGTATCACCTTTAATTCTCATTTCCACAACATTGTAATGGAACACTTGCTTCCCCAAGCATCACTTTGTTTGTCACAATTAGACTGCGGATGTTATGCATTTATAATGAAAATGGGTTGATGCGATTTGAAACAGGAGGAAAACGAAGATATATGAAGAATATAAATAAATGAAAAATTAATCGTGCATCTGGCCCCCGTCTCTCTCAATAGATGCAGAAAATTTTCTACGTAGATACTGTTACGTTGTTACAATCTACCTAAATATTTTTCCACGATTATACGTAAATAATTTTTCTGAGAATGATGTCAAGATCTAAAAAGAACACGTGCTCCTACGTCGAGGACGGCATCGCTCGTGTTTGCCGGCCGATTCATTAAAGTCCACTTAATAATTTCAGCCAATTAATTCCGCCAGGCTCTATCGCGGTCGGTTTAATTTCTCAGGTGAGCCCCGATGTGTGTAAAAACACGTGTAATTATACGACTTGTTGGCGGACGACGCGATGTCTCCGACCCTAATATTTTACTCATTTTAGCCGAGGAAATCTCGGGAAGCAAAGCGCGCCATGCGCGCGGTAATTATTCATAGCAATTACGCTGTTTCCCGACCGGCACAAAGACGCCGCCGCCCTTTTTACGAGTGCTGTGAAGCGGGGCCGCCCTAGGATATTGTTAAAAATAATATCGCCCGGTTTAACGCGAAGCGGTAGTCGTAAAGCGGGTTGGACGGGGGGTCCTCGGCGAAACCATGAATTTCCTCGAACGATCTGCTTATGGGGAGAGTTCTCGGGGCAAAGGGAACGAGAGAAACGAGGAAGGACCAAGAGACAATTCCATAGGCGAACGGTACCTCCCGGTTGAAAAAGCCGCGAGCGGAGATCGTGATCGAGCCTCTCTCGCGAGAGCGGACGCGCGAGAGAGAAACGTATCAAAATTTTAATCCGTTCCCGGTTCCAGTTCGAACAGGAGATCGGGAGAGCTTCCCTTTATCCAGAGACACGGCGAATAACTCAAATTCCCATTCAACGGGGCCACTTTCAAATCGAGCGGAAACTCCTCGAATCGTTCGGCTCGCAAGATAAAGTTCTGGTCCAATATCCCGGCGATCGTTGCATCGAGTTTTGGTTCCAGCGCGCTTCGATCCCTTTTCAGGGGCTCTCGCGTAGGTGCGGACCCGTTGGAAAATGGAACGAGCGTGGAAAAAGAAATAGAAAGAGAGAAACGGGGAGAGCAGCGTGCAAAGAAGAGTGGGCCGAGAGAGAGAGGGAGAGAGAGAAGGAGAGAGAGGAGACTTTTCTAACGATCCAAGCGGTGATACAAAAGACGCGGTATAAAATGGACCCGGATTCTCGCTCGCTCGCATTCACGGTCCAGCGAACTCTCGCGTAAAAGCGCGTTTAAGCCGAAGGTCCCGGTCGAAAATCGACGCTCGTCGAAATCGCTCGTTAGCCGGGAGAAAAGTCGTTCTCGAGACGGTATCTTCCACGCCAGGCGGGGTGGGACGGGGGCGCGAAAAAGGGGGTGGCTCCACGGATCTCCTAAGTTTTATTCCCGCCGCTCTTCGAAACGATTTGATGCCTGTAAATTTCGGGAGGAGAGGAAACTTCCAGCGATATTAGCAGCGATGGGAAAAGAGAAAGAGAGAGAGAGAGTGTTTTAGTACGGGGTTGGTAGAGGGTTGGAAGCGTGGACTGGCTCGGTAAAATTGTTCGATATTCGAAGGACGTCGCGGGGGTGGCACGCGAATGGGCGGCCGGTCTCGAACTTCTATTTATCTGGCCTCGACGAGTTTGGTTATCGGCGAACGCTGCGAGAAAAGGGTCTCTCTCTCTCTAGTTTCACCCCCTCCCCGGAGAGAGGGAAAAGTTTACCCGTGGCTGGCATTCAGTCTCTGTTCGTTATTCACCTTGTTCTGCCTTTTGCCTCGATGCGAAATCGCTCTTTCTTTTCGGTGTGCTTTATTTGACGCACCCCACCCGCCCCGCATCACCCCAATCCAACAAGGATATTGGATTGACGCTGGAATGATATCAACAGGAACGTACTCTGACTGGCTCGAGCGCATGTTCCACCGTGATTGAAGCAATAGTTGCGGAATCGGCGGGAAAAGATAAATGGGCCCTCGATATCGGCGCAAAGTATTAAGTTCAGTTATAAGTTGATTCGCGTTTCATTGCTAAGATGATACTACGCACCACTTTCAACTTAAACTCACCTAATCTGCAGTACATTCACCATTTTATCTTGGGATATTTTGACACCCTCTTTACAAAATGTTTGTACTCCTTTAGTAACCTACTCGAAGCTGTTCGACTTCAGAATCCGAACATGTCATCTAATGCTGCAGCACTTTCGTTACGTATCATCTTTTCCGTTTTGTTCGTATGCAATTGAGTGTTGTAACTCGTAACACACTCGAGCATTCAGCAAGCCATTAATTGCAAAGTAGTGGCATAAGAATCGTTTTAAATTGGTTGAAATGGTTCAGTGCTTGATCTTCTGATGACCGAATTAATGATGCCGAGATTTTGACGTAATTCCGGAGTGTAGGTCAACTCGAAAAGAACATGAAAGGGGTGAAAATAATCCCGAGCTTGGCGAATAAATAGCTCGCACGTACGCGATCATTCAGCTTTAACATCAAGCTAAAATTAAATGTATACACACGTGCACGGGGACGCGGACCCTTGAAGAGGATGAATGTGTAGCCTGAGGGAAGCGGCGTGGTTACTCAAGAATACTTCAGTGCCGTTTCATTTTACGCACCGCGGTATAAACTTCACAATCTCGCGGCGTTGTAAAATACCGTGGTACCGGGGTGTTCCCTAGCACATGTTACCTTTTCATTTAACAGAATTACTGGGATGGTGGGACAGAGAGAGAGAGAGAGAGAGAGAGAGAGTCCTTCGAGGGAGCGGAATAAAAAAGAAAAGGGCGAGCAATCCTCCGGTGGATCGTACATTCTGTAGGTCCGGGATTCATATTTCAAGGGACGAAATAAAGTTCGACGTCCGACGTCCACGGTAACATTCCCGGTGTATCCACTGCCATTCCGCAGCCTCGAATTAATCTCTCGTAATCTTTCGTTTCCTACCACCGTGCCGTCTAATTAGATCGTTAATCACCTTGTCATACACTTCCGCGTGGCCCTCGCTAGATTTAACGCCGCAACGACGTAATAAACGAGCAATCTATCTGTGTGAGCTGCCGCGGCACGTGAATGTTGAGGTGACGTCGCGGAAGGGTTGGCGGGACAGAGTTGCGGTACAGCCCCTAGCTGGGGAACGCTGATGCGTGGGAGAGAGACGAGGTACGCATAAAAAACGTTCGCCACGGCGTTCGGTCGTTCCGCCTTTCATGACTATCTGATGTACATTGCCGACGTGATAGATGTTTATGCCTCGTGCGACACTCCATTTGCCCTTATTTTCCGGACGTACCCAACCCTTGCACCTTCTGTGGCCTCCCCGTTGCTTGTTCAGGCTGTCTCAGGCTACGGCCCACCGACTCGAAATCTGAAAACGACAAAAAGGAAAGAAACACGAAAATCGGTTGAGCAGCTTCAAATATTATTATTGTAGTTTCAAGTTGCATGGAATATGATTTCCTACACGTGCCTTCCAAACACACCGCATTTCGGTCGCGTCGTCGCGCGCGCTCGGTCACTATGCTGCTCTTCCGCACCTGGCTGCAAACATTCCGCACTCGGTCACACCGCCGCTCTTCTGCACGTGTCTTCAAGCATATCGAATCTCAATCGAACCGCATTTCAATCATACCGCCTTCACCAGTTCTCTCTCTCTCTCTCTCTCTCTCTCCTTTCCATACAGCACACTTAAAGAATTCGCGCACTACAGTTGTAAATCATTTTTTGACTCCGTGTTACTCTAGTGGTTGTTTACAAGGTTAACATTTCCAACTAGTATTTAGAATGTACACATGCAGTGTCTGGATAACAATGGTTAACTCTACATAATCTGTACTATGCATAGCTTGAAAATAGGTCTGGCAGACTGAGAAAATTATTTTATTGAATAAATGTTTCCCAATTAACTGGATATTTAGACATATATAGCGCCTGACTATTGACATCCTATTCTACTTAAATTGTACCTGGTGTAAAATTGAATTACGCCAAGCAGTATCAGCAGCTGAAATTGATATAAATATTTCGGACTTAAAGTGGTGCGTAGAAATACGAAATGGCTGATCAATGGTGGGATATTCCACTTAAACTCTATGTTCCATAGTTACCAAACACGACGATTGTGCTCAGTAAATTATTTAATTATTAAATAGACAGAAACACACGTTGTCTGACCACTGACGTCCTGTTCTACTAAAAACCTATTCTATAAATCTGTATACTTGCTTCAAGTCGTTCAGACAAACCGAAATAAATCGTTTAGCAGGCGTATGCTACAAGAAAGTGCTATTCAAGAATCGTTCTCTCTCGAGGTGTCTAGACCGGAATTCCGCCTTTGTGTACTGCTGTTTACACGCGCGAAGAGACCGTAGACAGAATAATTCAGAGAACATTACCGGAATGGACGTCGCTCGCAATGTCCGCGACCGGAAGTCGCTATGCCACGCGGATAACCGGCCGGACCAATCTAAGATTAACGCGGACGCAGTGCGAGTGTCACGTGATAAGCTCTTTTCCAATTTATTCCTCGTTCGGACGCGAAGCCAAAGACTAATGTCGATGCTGGCGTTAATCCAAATCGAATGTAGACCTGGGCACCGGTGTCGGTTCCTATTACCCGGCGAACCCCTTTCCACCCGGTCAGCATGACAAAAGACCTCGCGCGAGAGGAAAATACCAGTCCCGACGCGACCCTCTCTCGATCGCGCAGCTTCGAGGTGTTGTTTGGCCCCAGCGCTCGTCGAACTGCACGCTCGCGAGTCACCGTAGTGTGGTCAGATGCCGAAACGAGATACGGTCAGTCACGAAACCCTGTGTACACCTGCCAAATTTCGAGTATTCCGAACCAAACAGCACCGGTACTCGAATAATCTGTGTCGGGTCATCCCATATGTTACGTATGGAGACGTTTCTCCACGATTCATTTTCGTTTAGACGTTCTAATCTCTCTTCTGAGAACGAAAAGCGTCCCAACAGGCCCCTTTGTTTAATGATTGTACTCCGGCTGGACGCAACTGGCACAGAGCATGAGCATCACCGTACGATTTCTTAATATGGAAATCCTCAAAACATCCCCTTCTGGAATATTTTGTCAAGATAGTTCTCGATAGGAAACATCCTGGCTAACCCTTCGTTTTTACCCCTTTAAACAAAAGATCCAGCTGCAAACCTTAAACTCACCGGAAACGTCAAATACGAGTACGCGATCGTACAATAATACATACACATTTCTCTCTCATTTTTGGGGTATATAAACCCGTTCATTTTCATTCTCTTTGGTTCAGTCGAGACGCGGTTCTGTTCAGATTCAGAAGTGGTCCGGTCGCGGTATATCAATCGAGAAGTCACGTCGCGTTACTAGTATCGGGCTAAATTCTGGTGAGATCGGGTTCAAGTCCCTTTTGGATCAAACGTTAACTTATATAAGCCGTTAGTTAGTGTAGTTTCTATTTTGCCTTCAACAACTGCTCTCCGACCCCGCATTGCCAGTGCGTCAACACCGTGCAACATAGGTAATCAATTTCTATAATTGTACATTTATTACCCTCACTCGCGACACAACAATCACAATTGTAACCTATTCGAATCCAGAATAAATTGTCTTGTTTGTTAACTCGCGTAAATTACAACCCTTAATCACTGCCAAACATCCTAATCTAATAATTGAACGTTCCCACACGATACAATCTTACCGCTCGGATTGTATCAATTAAATTATATAAGTTACGAGGCTTGCTAATGTTAAATTCAGATTAACAAAGATTTCCAATTTTGAATCCATATTCTTGGGGTAACAACCCCTCGCCGGCCTCTCGCGTTGCTCGCAGCCCTGGCTCGTAGCACATAAGTAACCTTTCCACTCAATATTTTTGGAACGATGTGTGCCGTCTAGATGCTACATGATGTGTAGTGTAATAGTCACCACCGGTCTCTCATGTATCATTCCATAATTTCTAGTTATCATACAACATATTTTCGTATGACGTACATGAAGCTTCTAATCACCATATCTTGTGCTTTCCAAGTACATTTATTATTATGTACGCATGTATGACAAAATCGAGCAAGCGACACATATAATATTGGAAATAATTTATTAGAATTATTATGAGAAGGAATAATTCTTGTTTTGTACACAAATCCAGAGTCCACTTATTATTATCCGAAAGATTCGAGATTCGAAGGAATCCCATAATTTCTCTACAGGACATGCACGAAATTTTCCAGTACAGATTGAGTCGCTAAATGTTAGAACGAACGTAGGCTGTTATCGTAATAACGCCGACAACCGCAACAAGAGACCCGAAGAATTTTAATGCGTCCCTGCAGGCCGTATACTAAATTCGGTGATTCCGCGTGTTTGATTTGTTTATGTTTTCATGCAACGGCTTTACCGAAACATGAGGAATAATATATCTCCGGGGGGCTAGCGGTCACGTGCTGCTGAAAATTACGTCCCTATGTAAATTTTAAGCTTTAAACTATAGCCGGCATTTGCATGGGATCATAAATCTACCGTTCAAACGGAAACCGACTGGTTCCGCTCGAAATTTTGCGTTAAGTTTTAATGCAAACACTCGCCGGTCGTCAGCGACCGCGATAAATGAAACCGAAAAAACGAAACAAAACGGTATTTAGCCGCGTCTCTGGCTGGAAAAATCTATCTCACGCTTCAACCCTTCAGCACGATATTATTTTTACCATTCTGGAGCTTCGAAAATAATTTTCGAACTCGTTTCAATTCCGCTACCAAGGGAAAATTTACAACGTTCGGTCCCTCGAGGTAAAAGTAACTTTTGAATAGAGAAAAGTTGCTGGACCGCGATTTTTCATGGAAAATAAAAATTTTCTGCATCTGTCGGAGGAAATAGAAACCACTTGGCAATTTCTTTCTTTCTGTAATCTCTGGGTCCTGAAAAGTAATACTCTCCTTCGGTTCTTCTAATCGATTCCACTGTACCAAATTGAACTGACCCACAACAATTGCAACGTTGAAGCCGGTTCATTGTCAATTTAACGTGTTGCACAGTCAGAAATGTGAAAGGGGTCAGTATCAATAGGGAAAGTTAGAACGACGCTCGTTGCGGTTTCCTCTGAAGCATGTAAATGCATTCTGGGAGAAGCGAGGCCGGGTCCGTGTTCCGTTAAATAAATTTCTTGAGCTGAAACGCGAGGGCGATTCACAAAACGCGCTGGAATTTTTAGAGAGACTTCTCCCTTTTTCGTTTCCGACGAGGATCATTCATGGGCCGTACGAAATATCCGTAATTCCGTTCCCGTTTTCTGTGCTCTCGCCGACGACGCTGACAAAGGGCCGTGTATAAACAAATTACAGGTCGTGCTCTCTCGAAGTAGCGGCTCGAAAAGTGCATTACGGGTGCCGCAATGCCCCGCACGGCGATCAATTTTACTGCCGAGCACGTTCCCCGACGATATACTCGTTCGGAGACGCGAAATCGATTGTTCGGAGAAGGGCTCGTCTGCTCGAATAAGTGTGCAACGAGACGGATTTTAGGCGAACGAGAATCGCGCGGTAATCGCGCCGGGATTCGCTGTTTGTCGTGCATTAAACAGGAGACGCGTCGCAGCTGAGTCGCTTCGACGAACGACCGTAACCCACTTTAAAATGTATGCGATACGGTTGCAGATGAGGGAAAGGGTCTCTCAAAAGCCCGACAAGCGATGGGACAATTGTTTATGGCAACGGCGCGCTGCGTTACGAGCGCTCTAACACCCAGTTCTTGCGACCATGCACGGATCTCCCGCCGATGTGCTTAACGCGCCGGGCGTAAACCTGATTAAAACGACTGTTTACGTTTCTTTGATGACACTAAACATTTTGTGGACGCTGTGGCGGGTCGAGATATGATTGCGTTGACTATGGATTAACGGCAATTGCGTGTGGAATTGTCTCTTAAATTTTATGTTACATCTAAATCCGCCTGACCTGATTTTCCGGAAGATTTCGGATACGCGTGTGTAACCCAAGAGAATTAAATTAAAGTGCAAGAAACAGTGTGTTTCGGATTGTCATTGCATCTGATCGAGCCCAAAATATCTCGTATCCATATCGTTGCGACTATCTCATTTGTGTTTCAAAGGCCCAGTGGTATAAGCAGCAATCAGTCAGCCAGACGGACGCAACTTTGCACTGGCTGAAGTCTTTGTTTCACTCCACATTGAAATTATGCGTGACACCGGCACATTGTGTCGTCGTTTAGACACATTACTGGAAATGAATACGTTCTGCTTCTGAATAAGCAGATCTGCCACTATTGGCCGAGTCCTTAGTCCAATATCGACAGAAAAATATCCTCAGCACGAATCACGGACAGCACAAACAGAAACTAATTCCTTAACGATTGTTGTCGTCGAGTGGACAACTTCGCAACTACCGTCGTGAATGCACCGCCAGCAGAACTTTCCGGCCACGAGTCAGAGTCGATCACCCTTGTTCGTTCTTTATAAATACGCGTGCCGCAGACACTGGAACGTAATATAATACGCCCGGATAGATCTACCTATTTCCGTCTTGCAGCCAGACGTCAGCAGCTTCCCTTTGAAAAACAGAAAGAACGCCACGTCCCGCGATATAGAGGCTGCTTTAAAAAGAGGGGACAATCGCCGGTGACGCGGTACCGGGAACCATTTTGAATGGGGAGGAAAATTGATAGCGTCTGCCAGGGGGAAGAAAACGCCCCTAAGAATCCGTGTGAATCGTAAATATTTTTTTTTTGAACAGGCCGAGTGTGGGAACATTGTCGTGTAGACAGCTGGAAGGCTTTCAGAGGTATAAAGCGGAAGAAGTCAGGCAATGTTCCGTGTAAAAAATTGGTAGCACTTACAAAATGGAATAAAACGCTTCTGAGAATATATGTGCGGCACAAGGCACGGTTCGAGAACATACAAAGTCTGAGAACCTCCGTCCATCGTGACTTTTTCGTGGTACAAAGTAAAATAAGTGAGACGGTCATTGAAGTCAGACAGTCAGTAAAGAATTGCCTTTATCGACTAGACTGGGACGTCAGTGGTCAGACCTATTCAGACCTAGTCAAAATGCTAATTCATTCTTTTATTTGTAATTATGAAAACGTTAGGAATCTTGTCAATCATTAACAAACATACTTATATAAAAAAGGGTCTTGCTCTAGGAACTGTGGCTCATACAAGCTTGAATATTTTGGTTTGCAAAAAAAAAAAGAAAACTGATATATACTTGAAATTGCAAACATGCATGTAGAAAGTTAGAACCGGAGGATCTAATTCCACTGGAAAAAATCCTTCAAGTGACCTAAGAAATAACACTTTGGCCCTACCTCCTTAACGACTGGAGGGCTTCTGCGAAGAGGCGCACGCGGGAACTGCCTAAACATAATTTTCGAGAATAATAGAGTAATATGTGGTCTGCCGCGAAAATTACTGCGGCCCGGAAACAATTGCACGGATTCGGTATTTTAATATCGTAGACGCGAGACGTAATTCCGGCCGCGTTGTTTCGGCCAACTCTGAATTACGAACGTAATGGAATTATTCGTTCCGCCGGCAGCCCGTGCGCGAACCAGCGTCAGGTATTAACCGTTGGGACCTTTACACCTGTGCGGCAGGAACCTCGAGTGCCGGGATAAATTAATTGAAACGGCGTGGAATAAAATTGGACTCTCAACAATTGTTGTCGCCGCCGGTACCGCAATTACACGAACAAGAAACGATCGGTTTCTTGGAACCGTTCGTTCGACGTCGATGAAGAATTATTTATAACCGAGGACATTATTCTTCTGTGTAACGGTAGCTCTGCTTCATTTCTCTATTTTTCTTCTGCGTCTTCGTGCTCGTTTCACCGTGGTTATATTTTTATCTTTCCGTTTCGCGTCTCTGGTTCTCCGCGCTTTTATCCGCTTACTTGTGTCTTGCGATATAACTTATTCGAATGCTTGTGTATCAAGATAACGGGGAAATGGATGGGAGGTGGGGGAAGAATCTAGAACCGAAATAAAGAGAGTGTTTCTAATGTTTCTCTTGTGGTCGAGGACACTGTGTAAAATATTTCGAGCATGAAACACGGAACAATATAGCAAATAACAATGGACCTAGAAACAGGGCGAGGCAGGAAACTTGCTATGTAAAGGGTACCATGAATTGTTAACTTGCAGTTAAATGGAGGGGCGGCAGGGGTTAGGGACATGGCGTGTCTCCTTCAGTGTGGGACGGGCTCTATTCAATTCTTAACTTTTTCACGGTGTGGTTGTGTGTTATTTTTCATAACGCGGGAGGGAAGAGTCGGGACAGGAAAGAAGGTCCGAATACCGCGGTTAAATTATACGCATCACGGGGCACACGGTCGCGATCGCAAATGGGTTTAATGGCTTTAGCGTTTGCCTCGTATGTGACCGTGGTTTGTTCGCAACAGAACAATCTGAAAACAATTTGCGAGCCACATATGTACCAGCCTCGAGAACTATTTACTACATATGAATGCGGTAATACGGGAGCAGACGAATCCGCGGTCGCCCCGGGGTTACGCGCATTGCTCAGAATGTCCACGGAGTCGATATTAATTATTCCGGCGGGCGGTAACAATTTATAGCAGTTATTATTGTTTACCGGCACTTGCAGGCCGGCACCGGTCAGGATTTTCCAGAAAATTTTCCGACGATCGAATATTACCGTTCGAATTGCATCTCGTCCCCTTAACAATCCCGGAACCGCCGCACAATTATCGGTGCATCGAATTCTGTGAAATTTTGCGGCTGCAGAACGCATTTCTATTGTAATAGTACAGGCGAGTATCCAGATTGGGTTACACTCTAACTGATTGAGGGCGAGGCGAACTTAACACAGACCTGAATTCGAGTGAGCCAAACTTGGTTCAAGCTTAACCGCACATTAGAACCAACAAGATAAAACTATAATGGCCACAGACCTAAGTAAACCTAGGCTTAATCGGATCCAAGAACATGTTTAATGTGGTTCAGACTACATCATATTCTATACCTAAGCAGATCAAAATGTAATTGGATCGACACCAACTTGATTCGAGCCAAACTTGCTTCAAATTGAACTGAAGTTTGCATCCAACGAGATCACAGTCTGCATTTATCCTACATTTATCACTTGATACAAATGCATCTGTACTGAACTTGGTCCAGACCTAACTGAATTCAAACTTAATGAAGCCCAAACCTGAACTTGACTTACTCTAATTTGATCTCTACCTGACCAAAGTCTGTTTAAACCTAACCTGGTTTCACCCAGACCCAAGATGCAAAAATGCATAGTTTTTTATTCAACATATTTTATATGTATTTTACTTCTAATGTGACTCTGGATTTGTTAGTGTACGTTACCGAATGGGAAAATAGTTTGAATTAATCATGCGTTCTGCAAACAGCATCGTGATTCTCCGTACGACACCGGAGACGTGGTATGGGACCGTTTAGATATCGATTACGCCTGAACCCCATAGGTGAGCGATTTGTATATATAGGATTATCGATTAGTCTGTTTACTGTGCGTGACCCTCGACTGGATTATGCCTGGAATCGATTAACCGGAGAACTGATCGACCACATTCGGTTAACAGATACTGATACATCCTGCTGCAATTAACCGCTTAGCGGTGTACTCAAATTACCCAATACTCTTCGTCACGTTGTATTGGCTTTGAACCGTTGCCGCCGCGGCGTGGCCATTACGACTCGCCTTCGAAATACTAGATCCCGGTTTACAATCCTACCTATCTTGACGAGGAGATCTCTGCCAAACTGCTTAAAAGACACCCTATACAATCGAACAATATACAGTGTTTTCCTCTTCTATGTCTAAACAGGGGCATGTATCGGCTAGAAGATATTATTCTTTGACATCCTCAGGGGGTATACCGCACGACAGTGGGGATATTTCTAGGACTTTTATCGGCCAGATATTTGGAACATATAACGAGAAAAGACGATACGGTGCCGAGACCCTTATCCGCCCCTCGTCTTAATTTAACCGATTCTTCAACAACACTTTTATGAAATATTCGAATAATTTAATAAGAGCGAGTCATGGATTCTCTGAGTATTAGTGTGTAATGACTCTGAACAATAGGGTGAATACAATTAATTTAACTAGCTTTAAGTAAACTGCGAGATTGTAGACGTCGCATACTTGTGACGATGGTACTGAATTAAAGAAGAAGATACAACAGAGCTTGCCAAACCATACCAAATGTTACTCTAACTTCTTGTGAAGGATTCTACTTGAATGTATTGAGAGTGTGGGTAGGAGTCTTTATAAATGAACAGTGCTAATACTGTTGACCGTGTTTATTTCGTGTATGTACAATGGAACCAACATTCGCGGGTCTCGCGGTTTATGACGTTGTCTATCCAGGACGACTCGACGACCGTATTTCGGAGTGTGTCTCTGGAAGACTGTCGACCGACTCTCTCTTTAACGCCTTCGTTTGCCCTGGTAAAAATCCTAAACAACCCTGATTGGCTAACCCACGCTTTGGGTCCTTCCAATCAGAGCTGTTCTTTTTCTTTATCTCACCCCTATTCCTTCCGCCCTTGGCGTGTTCGTTTTCGGAACGACGAAGTGAGCGGAGGGAACGATGGGACTTTCCTCCGGGCCACCCACGCCTGACCCACGTGTCGATAGACCGTTGGGTCTGCATCAAGTGCCCTTCAGTCCGTCTCTTAATTTACGACGGTCTCAGTTTGCTATTGAGGACTTTGGGACAAAACTCTAATAAACACGCTTCGACTAGGTCTGGAAAGTGTCCACTCAAAAATAGTTTCGTCGAAGGAGAGTCGTAAATTACGTTGGCCGTTTGCACGAAAGAAAACTCTCTTGTGTGCGTACGACCGGACGCTACAAGAGTATCTACTCGACGACCTTGTTTTTTGGAATAGTTGCCGTTCAGTAGTGATATATCGAATTGGTCAGCCGTCGAAACGGTGTAGCGGTATTTGCCACTTTGTCTAATTAGAAAACGCGACTCCGTGGCATCAGCCGGTATCGTGTAGGTGCAAGAAGCACGCTAAATCGGGTCAGAACCGGAGGACGAGCGTAGCAGAGATTTCTCAAAGCCGCGACGATAGATTCGAGCGACAGACGGAGGTAGACGGGTGTCTCGTCTTGCGGCGAAACGTCTTCGTTCCCGGGCAAATCAGGGGGAGGTTAACCCAAAGGGAAGAGAAAAAGGGAGCGAAAGAGGAGTGGCGGGAGGGGGTGTCGTCGTTTGCGGATAGAGAAGACGCCGCGGAGCAGATTTGCGGCAAAGAAGACGCGCAAACAGCGCGTGCGAACGGGGACAACCTTGCGGAAGAGCGACGCGTGCAATGACAGCGCATCGAGAACGTCCCATTTGGCGAGCGTCGCGAACTGCCTCGCGAGAAATATCCAGGTCTCGTTCCCTAAGGCTGGAACAGAGCTTCGGGCACGGCGACAGACATTGAAAGGGAAAAGGGCTGTCCGATCCGGCGCGTTTGAAAGTGGTGCAAGGCTCTCTCTCTCTCTCTCCCTCTCTCTCTTTCTCTCCCTTTTTGCTCCTCTTCCTCTGTCAGACGCAAACTTAACGGTGGATTACTTTTAGCAGACCGTGTGTTCGATTGTGCCGTAAACAATGTGACTTTCTTCCGCCCCAATTAACCGTCTCTGTTTCCAGCCGGATCCAACGATTGTTTATTTCGACGTGTACTCCTGCGCGCCGGTTTAATTTCAAGGAGGATAAATCGTTATCGGTCGGACCGTGTATATATTTCAAGACGTCGGCCCCGTTTCGTTCCTTTTGCCGGATTAAACGAGCTGCCGAAGCAATTCAGAGCTTTCTAATTCCATTTGAAATTATGCTTGAGTACACTCGCTCGTCACTGATCGGACACAAAGTATTTTTGAACGTCGTGCTGTAAATATGTCACGTGCACTTTCACCTTTAAGGGAACAGAGTTTACAGGTTAAGTAGAATAGGACGCTATTGACCGGACAAGACATCCGAGGTGTTCACTAGTCAGCATTTTTCTTGCAAATAATAAGCATTAACGAAAAAAAAAAAAATGGAAGAGGAAAAAGTAGTACTGTTTTTTGCAAGCAATGCAATGGCGTATGTAATCGTTTTGTGTTGGCGCAATGTTTTTAGAGATCAAAGTGATCTTCAATTTTTTAAATGGAATACCATATATTTTTTTTTTTTTGATGTATGAAAGTGTGTGAATAATAGTGAATAATAGCTGCGAGCACCTTGGATATCTCACTGCCTGTCTCGCTGGACACGGCGCAGATTTTAAGTAGAACTCGTTGTCACTGGGCTGACATTGTATATTCCAGTAGAGCGGTTTAAACGTCGGCGCGTGCAGCAAACAAGACACTCTCCTGTCCCTAATGGGCGTGTTCAAGACAGCCCTCCGTCCTGCATCGTTCTCTCCAGGGCTTCTTAACGAAGTCTGCTCGATCCAGCGCAAGAACAGAGATTCCTCTCGTTCTCCCTGCGGAGAGCGTAACCACCTCCGCCGAATTCTTCGAGCGCTTTCGGCAACTTGAAGAGGCTCTCGTTCGGAAAGAGGCGACACGGAATCGCTGGGCCTGTTTACCCGGCAGCCGGTAGCTCGAACTTTAAACTTCGTAGGTGAGGCCGACCGTAAATCAAGCGTTTCAAACCGGCCACCTGTGGCGTCGTGGGCGCCGCCAGCGTCGTTCTGATCTGTGCGGGAGACTTCGTCGCCTCGTCGGGGTACTTCCTCCCCGTTTCCCTCCGGCCTTCTGGCACCTGGTGCTGTCCTACAAGCGACAGAGTCGATCGCCGGGGCGAAAGGGACCCCAGTCACAGATGGAAAAGGATCCGCGGCGAGATCCCCAGGCTGGTTATTAGGTTCGAGATGGCTGACCCCGGTGAGAGCGAGACGTGGTCGCGATGGTTACGAGGTACCTCGAGCTGACGTGGCCGGCGCTGCTTCTTCGGAACGAGCCCAGCCGCCATTAAGGGATTTCAGCGGCGTCCGTCGGTCCGAATGACGACCTCCAGCGATCCAGAAAATAAACCTTCCACCTCTCTGCCCTACGCGCGATGCTGCACTCGGGTTATGAACCGTCACCGACGGCCACTCACATACTGCCAACGTGCCTCGCCGTCGATCGAAGTCGCTTCTTTCGATTCCTCGACCTCGTAAACGAGTCGTGCCGCTGCCTTTGGTGCGACGAGCCCGTACACGACGGTGTACACGACCCTGTTATGGTCGTCAGGAAACGTGTTCCCAGCTGCCAAGGTCGAGCGTGTGACCTTGCCGATGACGTACTATCGGACGAGATTGTGGACAAGTCCGCTCGTGAAATTCTTGAGTTTTTTGACCCCAAGCTTTCCGAACATACACAAAGTATCTCATCTGACTTGAACTGGATTTTGATCATGCCTGAGGACATCCAATGGCTCGAAACCTTCATTCAACCTTGAGCAAAGTGCTTCGTCCTCGAGAAGAGTGAGAGAAACGCTGATATACTCCACTCGGTTCAATGCCTTCGGAATTTGTTGTAACCAGACCGCGGATTTTATGCATTCATAAATAAAATCGGTACAATTTAAATCAGTGGACATGTTAGAAAGATTTATGCACATCAGTGTATTAGTTTCAGCTTAAGAAAATAATTCCAAGGGGAAAGAAATTTTTCTTCGTCTCCTGTGTCTTGTAGTTACAACTAGTCTGCAGATTTTAATTTGAAACAAAAATTACCTGCCTCTGTTGCAATAAACACAGGTCACTAGGAACTAGCCTTCATTCTTTAATTATTTTGAAAAGTTTCCGTTCTATCATTTCAATCTTCGCGCCGAGTAAAACTGTAGCTACGAATTTTGTTATAAGCGCTGAAAATCGGCTATCTGATTATATCCGAAGTTAGCGAAATATTTCGGATGCTCAAGATCGCCAAAGAATTCCTCGATGATTTTGATTTCCCGGCAGCCCCGCAGGTTCTTGTCGATCGGCTCCTCGCTGCGAACCGGTAATCTCCGCGAGCATCTTGCTGGGTCCCGGTAATTCGAGGTTTCCCCGGATCGTCCAAGAAAGGGCGCACCGAAGGGTGAAAGTGAGGGCAACGGGTTCGTTTAATAGAGCATAAAAACGTGGAAGGTCGTTCGGGGATCGAGTCTGGCGGACCGTTCGAACAATTAAAGTAATCCCGCGGAAATAATCTTCGCGGGAGCAAGCTGCCCGGGGGACGAGGCTTTAAGCTCCGATGCCGAGTCGGTGCCGGGGTCGGGGCGTATCTCTTTAAGCCCGAGATAAGCGGGCAACAGTTTCGAAAGGAAGCAGGTCCGGTGGCATCGGTCGTTTATCATCAAGGCATAGCTATTTCGGGGGAACAATCCGACTTCGTTTTAGTGGGCTCTCAAAATCAGGACGGCGGGAGAAAATGGGGCAGAAGGTACGTCGTCGGCGGCGAACGACACACGAATGCCTGAGAGGGAAACTCGATGGGATCGAGCTTGGCCGAGAGGATTGGACGCTCTCCGGCTGGAAATGCGGCCGTCGCCGTTGTGTCCGACTAAACGCTAAGTGATTGCCCTCGCTAACGAAAATTACAGAGGAGCGAGAGCGTCGCCGGGCGCGCTAACCGGAACGATAAGTCACCGTTAGCGTTATCTCCTTTCCATCCGCGTTATCTTTTCTCCTTGAGGGCGAGGCGTCTCGAGCTCGGCATCCGTCTTCGAGCCGCCTGAAAACCGAACCCCGACACCTGCCGCGCGAAACAAATTAATTTACGAACACCGTTCCCGTCGTGCATCGTTCAACGGCGGTAAACGGAAAGCAAGCGGTACGGAATTGGGCGAAGAACCCGAAAGGCGGAAGCCAGAGTGCCCCGGGAATTGTGTTTCCACCGCAACGGTAACTGTGGACCCGTTGTTCGCCATCCCGGAGCTGTTCCCTGGCTCCTTTTTTTCCTTTCTAAACTAATTGATACCCCCTTTGTCGCCGGTTACGGGACAGCGGAGCAGGAAAATGCTTCGCTCGCCGCGTAAAGAGCCTTAATTAGGGGCCATTTATCGCCGGCCTCGAGGACATTTCTTCCGTATCCGCCGCAACATCTGTCTTGCCTTGTTTCGCCTTCGACTTTTCTTCTTACGATTACCGCTTCCAGTGAAGCGGCTTCTCGCGGCAGATTTAGCGGGATTAGCCGCGAATGGAGAGGCTCAAAGTTTACTGGAGACGGCGAAGATATCGTTAAAAGAACGGACCAGCGAAGTTCCGGACTATTTATGAGGTTTCCCGCCGCTAATTAGACCGCCGTCCGCGGTTACACGAAGAATGGGGAATCTGTGACCACGAATGGCCGAAGATATTCAACCCACGGGGACGGCGGTACGTTCCTGGATGGTTTATGCATGGTGCCAGTGATTTCGATGCCTCTATGAAAAGTGCATCGCGCACTATGAATAATGTATCTGGATGGGGCGATGGTACCGGTTCGTTTCACTTTCTCGGCGAATTTCCGTTTCGAATGTAATCGTCCCGTAGGAGAATAGTTCGTCGATGGTCGGACATGTTTTATTTGTACTCGTGGCCGAAGAATTTCAAGTTGCCAGCGATATTTACGTAAATCATCGATGTAGATTAAGTAGAATAACCGAGCGCTGATCAAACATAGACCAAACAATTCGTACCGATGAATTCTATGTTTGCAAATACGATTGTAAATTTCGGTACAAGTAGAATAGTTAAAAACTGGCCAGGCATGCTTCCTCTTCTACTAGTAGGCAACAAATTTTATGTTTCAAATAATGAAATATTTTTGGGACGTGAGATGTATTTGAAGAAAATATGAGTGTTGGTGCTAGTAGAAGAATCCGTCGTTGGTCGGACGGCCGCAGAGTTTGAAGTGGAAGAAATAGGCAATATCGTGATCTTTACGGCGTTCATTCTGTTCGTCGTGAAATGCTCATTCGCCGGAGTATGGAGGACATTTCGTCGCAATCCGAGACGAGCTCATCGCCTCGAATCGTCGTGGTGGTAATCCGTTAGGGCAGATATGATCGTAGATTCCTCCTTCATAACATGATCCTATTTTGTATCGTCTAGATTGTGCTCTGAATAAATTTAGATCGATATCTTATGGGGAACTCGTTCGCCCGTGTGTATTCTCGGAAAGTTCTCTCTTTCTTGTGCGGCGACATTATCGGTGTAATGAAATTCAGAAAGGGGAAGTAGATTCTTAAGGGGAGGGGCAGAGCACGGGAAAAGGAGGAGATGGGAGTTGGAGCTTATGTCGGAGCGAAAAGATTATGCAAAGCATTAGACTCCCGGATGAATCTCGTTAAAAGCGGAGCGTCACACAGCGACGAAGGACTTGTGTTTTCAGACGACGGAGGTTATAGGGAAGGGTAGGTAGTTAAGGATCCAACCTTCAAGGTGGCGGCGGACACTAATATAATTGTCCCTCCGATCGCGTGATCTCGTACCGGCTAATGACGTCATTACGTCACGCTAATAGGCGTCCCCTAACAGGCTGTCGAGACTGAAACTCGAGTTTCGCTGCCTATCATCCTTTTGCAGCTGCCTTTCTCCTTCTGCTCCCCTCGAATTTTCGCAATAATTATTATTGCGGCCGTTTAAAACAAATTCCCCGTGGCCAACTGAAGGAAAATATTATTGAGGCGACAAAGTCCACGAAATTCAGTAGACGGAAATGTTAAGACTCCAAGTAGCACGACCTGCTTTTAGTTGGACATAAAATTAAGTAGAAAAAATACTATTGAGACGACTTAGTCAAGAAAATTAAGCAGGACGAAACCATCACTAACCATCTTTATGAAATTTGTGATATATTATGTATACTGTTATTGTTAGACGGTATTTATTGTTTAATTCTGTTACGTACATGTATCTAATGTATTTTAGTAGCATAAAATTAAACAATTTACTTATTTAATTTTCTTAAATAAAAAAAATTCGCCCAGAAAGCCTAATACTGCGTTATATTCTTTTGCGTGCGGGCGGTTTATAAACGTTTGTTCGTTCATTTCACGATGACTGCTTCACTTTAGTACATTCTGAAACATTCTCAAGACTAATATCGATATTTAGAAACAGTATCCAGAGTGGAAAGACCGTAGATAAGAGCGTGGCAACCGCTCTGTTATTCCATCGACATCAGTTCGATTTGAATTCTTGTGAGAACACGATGGGCACAAAAAGCAAGGAATTAAGTGTAGAAATGCGTTCTCAGATAATTACGCTACATGAAGAAGGATATTCTATAAGGGAAATTGCAGGAAAAGTGGGAGTTTCTAAATCTTGTGTAAATTATAGTGTTAAAAAGTACGGTGCTACAGGAATTTGTTCCTCTGCAAAAAGATCTGGAAGGCCTAGAAAAACAACTGAGGCAGAAGATCGGCATATTATAACTGTAAGTAAACGAAACAGAAGAGAAACAGCCCCCGAAATAAGTCCAGGGATGAAACAATTTCGGTGACAACGGTGAAAAGGCGTCTTGCGGAGGGCGGTCTTCGTGGCTGTGTTGCACTAAAAAAACCATTGTTAAGGGCACAAAATAAATGAAAAAGACTTCAGTGGGCTAAACACCATAAAGATTGGTCATTGGAAGATTGGGAAAAAGTGTTGTGGACCGACGAATCAAAATTTGAAGTGTTCGGATCCAAACGGCGTGTTTTGGTTCGTCGAAAAGTTAGCGAAAAATTTAATGACAATTGTGTGGTGCCCACCGTTAAACATGGAGGTCGTTCTGTGATGGTGTGGGGATGTTTTGGGAACAACATGACGGGAGAATTAATAAAAATAGACGGCATTTTAAAAAAAGAAGCATATTTAAACATCTTGGTTGAGAAGGGGATTCCATCCGGACAGAGAATAATTGGCATTAACTTCACATTTATGCAAGACAACGATCCGAAACACACTGCCAAAATCTGTAGAGACTATTTACACCAGTTACAACAAACTTCTGGTTTAAAAATAATGGATTGGCCAGCCCAAAGCCCCGATTTGAATCCCATAGAGAATCTATGGGGTCACTTGGATAGAGAAGTCAGAAAACATTACATGCTATTAACCAGAAAGAAGCAAATTAAGTAGAAGAAAGTATTGCTGGGGTGGCAAAATCTACAAAATTATTCACGAGGAAGTAACAAGGTTCCAAGTGGTACAAGATCTATCGATCGGACACCGTCCGAGCATAGTAGAAGGGACAAAGTCGCGCTTGAAACGATCCGCAATTGCCGAGTAGAATAACCCGGCATTAGTTAGACATTCACGGCGTAAAGCGCCGGTTGCCCTGGTGCACGTGAATACACGCGGAAGAACGGGAAGAAAAAGAGGCTGGGCGAAGGCTTAACGACGCGTAATCTAGCGTTCTCGCTCGCAGCTAAATTCCCTCGTCAAATTTCGCAGTGAAAAACCGTGCGTGAGCACGTCCCTCGAATGTTTTTAATCACAGGTCCGGATACCGGTCTCGCGTGCAGTCTGCGCGCGAAATGGAGAAAGATTCAAGAGAGAACACAGCGGGGAATCCCAGGGCGAGTTTAGCGGATGTTTGTCAACGATTACCTCAGTTTCGGTGCGGACGCGTAACTGCTTTCGTCCGTGGAGCGAGCTCCCTCGCCTACTTCGGATTTATTTTCGAGCGAGGGGCGCCGCGCGGCTGTCACAAAGAATCCGCAGGCGCGCGCTCTTCTCGAAAACTGGGCCGAGTCGAGCGGCGAAAAGATTTTTCATGCATCCCGGCCGCGGCGTTATGGCATTTCTAACGAACCACTCCTCGCGGGCCTGGCTCAAAGAGTGATTACCACGATGCCCAGACGGTGATTACGTAGCGATCCTATTCCAAGCCGCTCGAACAGACTCCAGGAGGAAAGAGTATCCTCGAGCGTCACAGGGCCCGGCGACGCGTAAAGTCGGTCGGACGAGGAGCGGCAACTTGATTGTAATTACGATTTTGCCGCCACCCCTACCCAGAAGTGCACTCCAGGGTCGTGCGCGCGCGAGAGTAAGGAACTGCGCTCCAGAGCCACGCCAAACATTTGCGTGCCTGTATGCAGCCGCCGCATTCCCCGGATCTTTGTGCAACAGGATTGTGTGTGCGGGCATCCAAAGGGAAGTTTCGCAATGCCGGGCGTTCTGCGCGCACGTACAGAACGCCCAAACTTACCCCCGAGCCGCGTCGCGCCGCGCCGGTTAACACGCTGCGTTTTGGCCCGATGTGCAGGTGCCGGGGCCACCAGACACGATTAGGGCGCAGCGACGATTACGACGCTGCCGTATCACTTTCGAGAAGCCCCGTATTACTTCGACGCTACGCTACCGGGCAGAGCCCAACCGTACCGAGCCGCCACGCTAATTTTATAATTCACTTACGACCGTAGTTCGCGGTGGAATAGCTTTCCGTTCGAACTGCCTCCCTCGACGAAATGTGGTTTGTGCCCCTACCCCTCCCTAACCCCGGCCCTCAAAATTGTTGCAAGTTTACTTTCCTTGTGCGTGATCAAAACTCCCTTGTCTGGCCCCTGGCTGGGCTGTGCTACTCGCGCCCGATGCCTCTTACTGACTGCCATTTCGTTTCGCGACACTTTCGCGCGATCTCTGGCGAATACCGTAGGGAGACTATAGGGTGGAATGTTTCTATTACGGAAACTGATTTAGAAGCCGTTAATTTGCAAAACTATTTGAGTTCGTGTCAAAAACAAGTGCGCGAGCGAGACAAATGTTTGGCAGCAAACTCGGCGCCGTTTAATTAATCATTGGCAGACGGTCTCAAAGCGTCCCGACAAATTCCGTCTGACCAGAGACAGACAGTTTCCATTATCAGCCAGCGGATCGTTATAAATACGGCATCGAAAGACGTTGACGCACGGTTTCACCGACAAGGGCGCGTTGTTCGTGAGCTTCTATTTACGTTCCACGTATTATTATACAACGACCCAGTTATTTGCCGCAGGCGGTGGAACAGGAGTATACTAATTTATATCAGAGCATCGTATATCCGTCCCGTTTCACTTTGGATTTCCTATAATTACCTTGAGATTGAGGGATGAGGCGAACGGGCGAACCAATGGGGACGCGATCCGCGGCTCGACGGGAAAGCAGCACTCGAGGCTTTCGAGACGCGCGTTGCATCCGCCGAATATTCTCTGAATGCCTCGCGACCTACTATTCTCTCTCGCGACGCGCTCTAGCAGGAAGAACACCGGCTCAGGACGGAACAGAGTACATCATTATTCGTCGAATGTGCGTTCACGGCCGATCGCTCGCCGAAAGCTGCCGATGCAAGGTTCGTTGAGCCGTTCAACAGACCCCGCGGTTTCATTGTTACCGTCTTTTCCTTTATTCTTCCTTTTTCGCCCCATACCTCTGCCTACCATCCTCTCGGGCGCGTCTTAACAATCCTGTGGAACTTTCAGCACTCGTATCCGCATGGTCAGGCTGTCATTTCAAAACTGAAGTTCCACTTCAGGTCATTTAGACTGCTGTGTACTTATATTCTTACGTGTAAAACGGTACGGTCAGTTCTATGGAGTCTGATTCTGTACTGACCTTTACTACTTGCGTACGGTAATGTGGAGCTGTCATGTTTGACAAGCATTATTTTCAGAAATTCAGGAATTCTTTGGTTGTCTCTGAAGTGAGACCAAGTAGAAAGTTGTCGTATGTGGCCAGACAATGTTTGGACCGTCTCGATCTACATAAAATATAACAACAGTCCGGACGATTTCATGATTATTACGTGGATGCAGTTTCCGTTTGACGTTTTTTTTACTAAGAAATGGACATTCGGAATTGTAATGTTCTACAGGCATAATATGGCTGAGCCGTTCAAGAGAGCCGGTGGCTTTATTGTTACCGACTTTTCCGTTATTTTTCTTCTTTCTATCCGCCTCTCTGTCTTTTATCCTCGAGTCGCGTCTTAACCATCTTCTGTAACTTTCAACCCTCATGACCGGATGGTCCGGTGGTCATTACACGGCTCGGCCTGTCCGTTACGAGACCGTAAAAGACTACGTGTAGCTCGCCAAGCCACACGCTTTCGAAGAAATACACTTTTGGCTTTCATTCCCGTGGAAAGGCACGTCCCCCGTCTGCGGTTGGATCATCGTCGGGTTGATTAAGCTTCTTTACCTAGCCTCTCGACTCGTGAAAATTTGTCTGCGGCTTTTTAATGCTGCTTTTCGGTTCCGGCGATGTCCTCGTGATCCTCAAATGCTCCGAGTGGTAGGAGAAGTGAAAATGATCACAGAAGTAGATGCCAGTCGTTCGAGGGTTATGTTTGAGCTCGTAATTTATAGTGCAGAACTCCGCACTTTATCGCAGACGATTAATTCTTGTGATCTAATTCAGTCATCTTATTTTACAATTATTTTCGCGTCAAGAAATCGAATCGAAAGTGCCAAAAGGCTGGAGATAGTGATTGAATTGAAACGATCACCGAGTAGACTGATATCGTTGATTTTGGGATATCATCGTAAAAATTGCAAGTGCTAGAGGATTTCGATAAATCGCGCCGGTTTCGTGATTCTATGCGATTACAGAAAGAGGACGATTATTCCAACGATTATTTCATCACCTGATTAAACGTCCCGCGATTCCGAGGCAATCTCTCGCTTTATTGAGTTCCCGATTCGTTTTCTCGGTTTTGACGGTCGCGATTATACTTTCCGGGCCGATAAGGAACATAAATAGACGCTCGAGGGAATCGAGCGCGCGAGACACCGGCAAAAGGAGAAAAAAAAATCGAGCGGAAGAGGGGAAGAAGGAGAAAATATATTCCCAGGCTTCCCTCGGTCCTTTTTCTTGGCTCGATTCCTTGTCGATTGGTCCTCTCAATCGTGGGAACTCAGTTATCTGCTCTGATTCCCTTAAATCGATCCGGGAGGAAGTCGATACTTGCGGGGAGTCGGCGCATCCTGCATAACGAGCCAAGAAAATACCGGGGGCGAAAACGGTCGACGGTCGACGGTCGTCGGTCGTCGCTGAAACTTCTGTCCTGCTCGGGGTTTCGGTGCTCGGCGAACGTTTTTATTCGCGTGTAAAAACCGACACGAAACTCCACGGGGCGAAATAATTAAACATCCCGAGGACCATCCTTCGAGTTCCTTACTTTATCGTCAAACTTTCCGACTGTCTCGTTCCCTAACGCTCGAAGAAACGTCTCCCTGTCCGGGGTCCGCTCGTTTTCTTCTCGCCGGAGGATCGCCGAGGCAGCCGGCGACTCGACGATGCCGTCGAGAAAGAACCGAAGAAAAATGATTGCCATCCGTCCACCTCCCCTCCCCGCGTACTCCGGTTCCTTTCTCTGACCCGAATGTTCCACAACCGATACGTGTTGATTAGTTTCCCTTAACTACGGACCCGTTACCGGTCGAGAAGCTTCGATCTCGCGAAGCCGATCGATCCGGCCACACGTTGACTTTTACACCTGAACAGCATCCTTTAATTGAGCTCGGCCGCGTCGCTGTTAATTGAACACGCTCGAGTCGTTACTTCGCGCCTCGTTCCCCCATCCTCCCCGACACCGCCGTCTTCACGCTCCGCCGGATCCGAGCGAAGAAACTCGAGATATACCGTTCGCGAAATCCCTCACTGTTCTAGAAAATTCATTGATTCCGTGGGAAGAAGCGATGCTCCCGTTAAAACAAGGAAATGATCGGATTCCTCGGGTGCTCTGTAATTTGCAAGAACTCCCTCCCTAGCACGCTTATTTTCCTTGTACCCGCTCAATACTTCGATACTCGTCTCGTCTGATCTCGTACAGACTGTTTCTACTTGGCTGCGCAAAGTTAATTTGCACTGTTGTGTACTCGCATTTCAGCGTGGAAAATGATTGCATCATTTGCACAACGATGCAGCTTGTGTCTGATTTACCGACCTCTTTTCTATTTCCGCTTGTAGACGTGTGGAACTGTTTTGTTCTGGCATTACACAGGCGTCGCGCTTTTGGACATTTGTAAATTGAATTAATTGTGTACGAAGTAGATTCAAGTAGATAGGCAAAATTGCAAGCGGTCGGACAGCGGACGGATGTATTGAAAAATCTGTGAGAGTTTAAAACGATTTAATCATTTATGGACAGAGTTTTCGTCTGACCGTTAATGGACCCTTTTCACTTATAATCATGTAGAATTGTTTTATTCTACAGGCATGTTTGTGAACACTTCTGAATTAATTAATTGTGGTTTGAGATAGAATCAAGTAGAAAGATGATGGAAATGGTAAGACAACATTCGGATTGTTTCGGTTTCTGGACCGAGGTATATGGTAAGTGGTAGTGTAAATATGAATTCGATCAGGAGTTCGTTTCCGGCGTTTTGTTATCGCGTCTCGAAAATCTCGTTAAACCTTCGATCGCGCATTCTTCGCCAGTAAAATACGATGGCCAGGCGTCGTTGAATAGGATCGCTAAACGGTAAGTTGCGAAAGGTAATAAACGATCGGGACGCTGCCCCAAAAACGGAACGAGTCCTCAGTCGATTACCCGGTATCTGATTCACGTGGAGTCGCCGGTTGATCGCTGCCTTCTTATCGGCGCCCGTGGAGAATGATAAAAATATCTACGTGCCCTGAAAACTTTCGCCCTAACCCCCTGTCGAGGAAACCCGTCGGAGGGTCAGGAAGAGGACAGGGGACACCTTATACACCTTAATTGCGTCTGCGAGCGTAAGGTAATGTCATTAGCGCGCGGTCCTTTGAAGTCGAAATTCAATTATTTTATAGCGAGCTCGTGCTCGCCCGCGCTATCGCCACTTAAGGCGAGCATACAAAGAGGGCGGGGAGCTAAATGTCCAAGTTCTTCGGGGGTGAGAGAGAGAGAGGGGCGGCCATATAACTCCTTATTAGCGTTTCGAACTCGCGGCTAATTCCACCCCGTAATTTACGCCACCGTAAACGGAATCGCCTCTATTGTGTTGTCTGTTTAACGTTCCTTCCAGAGACCGCGCCCGAATATCATGTGTGCCGACACGAGCCACGTCAACCGTCGCCGGTAGCCATTTTCGTTATCGAAACGTTTTGGAAAGATCCCTGGTTCAGTTACTTTCCGCGGTGACCCGAGGACTTGGTAATTTAACCGGAATTTCTATTATCAATAGCTCACGGGCACACGCGGGGTCCAAGTATTTAAATAAGCAGCCGAGTCGGCCGATTGATTGCTTCCATATTGAAATTCCGATCCCGGCATCGGCGGACCTACCTCCTCCTTTTTTCCCTGAAGAATAAAGTACCGACTCTACAATTTTTTATTCTACCCGGTTCATTCGATTTCCGCGGTATCATTCTTCTCTGTTTACACCGACAGTTTGCAACCACGTCAGGCGATCGACCAATTTCAAACTATTTTGATACATTGCAGTTCGTGCAAGTCGCAAGATACGTCGGGAAAACGAAAAATAAAACATTAGCTCGGCAATTGTTAATTCTACTCGAAACAGTTCGCTCCTAGTCTACTGTTCTTCTCTGTTTACTTTGATCCCTTTTGACACAGATTCCGGAACTTTGCGAAACAGTGAACCAACTTAAAATTGTTTTGATACACTGCTCAGCCGTTCCCGCAAGTAGCAGGATACACGACAGAAACAACTTTCTTTTTGTCCTCTTTCAGGACAGAAAAATTTGAAAAATTCGAAATTTTTAACCCTTAGTACATAGAAGTACTTGGAAACACCGCTGGAAATTGTTGCGGCATTATTTCAAAGAAATTACAAAAAATATTTCAAAATATTTTGTAGGAATATTTTATGGAACTCCTACGTACTGGGTGCGGCGTAACGGGTGAAATGATTTAAGGCGTCGGTTTCAATAAAACACTTTATTTGACAACAACAACAACTCGCTCTACTAACTGACTCTCTCTACCGACTATCGACTGCCAGACATTCTCCGCATTCGTCCCTTTTATAATAATGCCCTCTCTCATTCTTCCTCTCTCGCATTTTCTCTTTATCAGTTTCTCATCCATTCGGAACACCCAAACAGTCACACTTCACTCCTGTCATCAAGTCCCAAACACTCTTCTTTCACACCTCGGCCCAAACAGACTTTCTTTCACGCTGGACGCAAACACGTCGACGCCACAATATCGCGTCCACAGTCACTCTAAACAATCACTCTAATATACTGTCTCATTCATAACCCTACAATTTGTTACATCACAAAATATATATTTCATAGTTCACTATACATTTAATTATTAGGTGTGGAAATCGGATCAGTTTCGTACGATTAAAATTAAAATATTTTAAGACGGAAGAAAAATTTAGTTTGTTACGTATGGAGACGTTTCTCTTCGATTCATTTTCGTTTAGACGTTCTAATCTCTCTTCTGAGAACGAAAAGCGTCCCAACAGGCCCCTTTGTTTAATGATTCTACTCCGGCTGGACGCAACTGGCACAGAGCATGAGCATCACCGCATGATTTCTTAATATGGAAATCCTCAAAACATCCCCTTCTGGAATATTTTGTCAAGATAGTTCTCGATAGGAAACATCCTGGCTAACCCTTCGTTTTTACCCCTTTAAACAAAAGATCCAGCTGCAAACCTTAAACTCACCGGAAACGTCAAATACGAGTACGCGATGGTACAATAATACATACACATTTCTCTCTCATTTTTGGGGTATATAAACCCGTTCATTTTCATTCTCTTTGGTTCAGTCGAGACGCGGTTCTGTTGAGATTCAGAAGTGGTCCGGTCGCGGTATATCAATCGTGAAGTCACGTCGCGTTACTAGTATCGGGCTAAATTCTGGTGAGATCGGGTTCAAGTCCCTTTTGGATCAAACGTTAACTTATATAAGCCGTTAGTTAGTGTAGTTTCTATTTTGCCTTCAACAACTGCTCTCCGACCCCGCATTGCCAGTGCGTCAACACCGTGCAACATAGGTAATTAATTTCTATAATTGTACATTTATTACCTTCACTCGCGACACAACAATCACAATTGTAACCTATTCGAATCCAGAATAAATTGTCTTGTTTGTTAACTCGCGTAAATTACAACCCTTATTCATTGCCAAACATCATAATCTAATAATTGAACGTTCCCACACGATACAATCTTACCGCTCGGATTGTATCAATTAAATTATATAAGTTACGAGGCTTGCTAATGTTAAATTCAGATTAACAAAGATTTCCAATTTTGAATCCATATTCTTGGGGTAACAACCCCTCGCCGGCCTCTCGCGTTGCTCGCAGCCCTGGCTCGTAACAAGTTTTAGAATGAAAATAGCGCCGAGTGCAAATGGTTAATCTCGTTCGAACCAGTTGATTTCTGGTGAATGATTTTTCTCAGTTTACGTCGACGCTCCTCGAGGCTTCGCGACTGTGTCAGATGGTGAACCGACCTCGGACTGCTTCTGCTAGCAGTTTCCCTAAGCGGCGGGGCGCACCGACAGATTGATAAATCACGGAGTGTTTGGCATGCTGAGAAGGGTGCCGGTGAGAAATCCACGCGGAATTGGCCGCGGTGGAATGGTCCGATAACTGCCGCCTCAATGGAAATCTAACGAGCAATACTTCGGCGACATAACCCCCGACAAAACTTTCGTGGGTTAGCCGAGCTGCTAGGCACAGGGGGTAGAAGGTGGATTTGGTGATTTTGTAGGTAACCCCGCGCGCAGGCATCACCCTGGTCGCCGTTCTTCTGCCGCACCCTCGCCCTCCCTCCTCCCCCGACACCGCAAGCTCTTTCCTCCGTTCCTGCCTTGGAAACTCGCTTGATCCGAGGAACTTGCACCGCCTCATTCTTCCCTTGAGCCACCCCGCGACCTTTACAACCCCGTGTCCCACTTTCCCTTCCCACGGGGGAAGGAAAGAGAACGGCGAGAACGACGGAAACACGAAACTTTGCCCGCGACTTCGACTTCGTGAGATCGTCCGCGAGCGTTGTTGAAACTTTGCTAGAATCGCAGCTCGGGTTCCCGCAATCATTGCTCACCGATCCTGACCGTTCGCCGAGCATCACCGAGGACTCGGGGGGGGGGGGGTCGGTGGATTATCCGCTCGTACGAACGCTACTCGTCGAGTGTCGCTGGTTATTGGGAAATTGCGTGAGAGCGACGAGAACGCGCTGCGGTCCGCCGTTTCAAACGAGATGCTCCCGTTCCTTTGACGGCGAACGATCCTCGTTCGAGGCAGATATCCCCGTTATGGAGGTTTCCCATTCGAAAATCGTAGCGGAAGCACTCTGGCGTATTTAATTCGTGAATAGTGCAGCGCTAGATGTGTTTTATCTATGTCTTTTTCAAGCGTCGCGCTTTGGAAGTGGAATGGCCCATGCGTGGTCATACTCGGAGCGTCTCGATTCATGGCACGAGCACTCGATAGATTGACGTCTTTGTGCTGGGCTCAGAATTTTCGGCGAAATGCGGTTCGAATGATCCTGGGGAGCTTTGGAAGTCTGGTGGCAGTGGTCTGAGTCGTTGTTGGTCTGACACGCGGGCATTTTATTAAAGAGGAGTTTGCTCTTGATCTTTTATATTGCTGGTTTTCTAGCTTTATTTGAAAAACTGTTGAAGTTCTAGTGGTATAAGTCGTCTATAGTCAGACACAATTGACAGAAGACGCTTTTGCGTGCTATTATACATTCGGGAAATTTTTATAACACAGTTGCCAAGATTCCAGCAGTACGGGTGACCATTGATCGGGTGCGAGGGAAATTGGCAAATTTTAAGAAACCTTCGAAGACGATGCGTTCATATGTCAATATATTTATCCTCAATTATGTAGGCAGTATTTTGCTTCAGGAGTTTTGAAAATGGAAGAGTCCGTGTTCCCTGGTTTTTCATGTTCATTAATGAATATCTCCACGAACTTTCTGGTCATTCCGACATCTGAGCCTCTGAAAGTATTAAGCGCGATTTTAAGCGCAATTAAACGAACTATTTACAAACGCCATAACCGCGGCAAGTTTCTCGCCACTCTTCAATGACCAAGTATCACTCGACTTCAATTGCATCGCTGCTCCAGGCGTCACTTGACATTTCGCGTGGCCCCGCCGCTCTCCGACCCAGTAGTTCTGAAGCACGCATAGTTCGCGGTGCAGTTCAAACACGAGTCGGAATTAAATTTGATCCCATGATTAATAACAAGAGGCAACCGAACGTTGAATTAACGCCGTTTCGCTGAAATAGCATTTTCCCGGGCGCGCGAAGAATATCGGAATGGCCGGGGAGCAGTGGGACGCGGTCTGCTAATTACGGTGACCGGGAAGAGCTCGAAGGTGCATCAGGGCGGAAACGCAATCTGGAACGAGATGATGGCCAGCTTCTTTTTCCGCGGCCGTACCGACGACCGTCGCTTTCATACTAACGTTCTTGGACGTGCATTCACCGGCCCGACGTAGTCTGGTCTCGACGCAAATTGGAGCAGAAAGGGTAATCATTCAATGGGATCAAGCGTGAAATATGGATCCCTGGGACGATATAGGATTATTATACTCTCGCAGAAATATTCCGTACGGTAATCCTGGCTCGGGAAGCCCGCAAAAGATTTCTCCGAAAATCCATTATTCCATTATTCTTCTTGTCCGCTTCACGGGCGCGTTCGAGAACGCGTTAACACCTGTTACCGGTGTTCTGGCTTGTTTTATCGCAGGAATTCCGCGGGCTGATCCGAAAACCGTGTCTCCCGGAAGCCCATAAATCGCGGACATTGTTCGCGTGAGCCTACGGAGCCGGAGTTTCAATTACAATACCAATCTTTCAGGATTGGTACCTCGAAACCGTTCCCGCAGGGATCGCTATTAAAATGATTTTTCTTTCAATGATAAAACCTATCTCTTCCCAGTACCATCGTTTTCAGCAATAGATAATGTGCGAATCTCGTCGTTGAAACTGTTGCGACGCGTTCCTCCTCACCAAGCCGTGTAACGGTCTTCGGACTGTCCTTGGGTTACCTGCGACCTCACCTTGCAAAACAATGGCCTAGGCGAGCCGTCTGTCCGCCACGTGCTCACCGCAAACACGGTTCTAACGCCACTATGGAGACGGGTCCGTTTACAACCCCGCAAATCCAAATAAACTGCCATTTATGACATACAGTAGCTCACGAAAGTATTCGAACGCTTCCAATCTACATCGTTAACAAATAAAATACACCCGTTGGGTTTAAGTTTTCAAAATAAGATTGTAAATAAAGACACGTAAGAGTCTTGAGAATGTGTAAGTAAAATTACAAAAAAATCTGACAGCAGATACGGGATTCACAAGGCATTGAGTATAAACATACCGTTTTCGGATGCCACAAAAGTATTCGAACGTACGAATAAATCTTGAATTGTTTGATGTTAATATCTGGTTGGTCCTCCTTTGGCATCAATAACGTGTCTTAGCCGGCTTTCCATACTATATACAAGTTTTTCCGTTGTCTTTTTTTTAATGGAATTCCATATTTCTATTATTTTGGTTTTTAACACTTCCTTGGACGTTATGTCAAAATTCATAAGTTTTCTTGCAATGTCGGCCCATAAATGTTCTATAGGATTTATGTCAGGGCTTTGCGGTGGAGTTTGTAGTATATGCGGGGTATTATATATGATCCATTCCTTTACAATCCCAGCTGTATGTTTAGGATCGTTGTCCTGTTGGAAGTAGAAATCATCCAATAGGTTCAACTTAATTGCACTTTGTTTCAAATTTTGTTTAAAAATATTCAGATATTTGTACTTATCCATAATTCCGTCAATAAAAAGAAGATTTCCCGTTCCATTCGCCGCCATACACCCCCATACCATCACTGAGCCACCTCCGTGTTTCACAGTTGGAATCATATTCTGTATTTGCAATGCTGTGTTGCACTTTCGCCTCACATAATGCTGTCCATCCGAACCGAAAATATTAAACTTACTTTCATACGAGAAAATAACTTTATTCCAAAATGAAATATCCTTATCAATATACATTTTTGCAAACGTTAGTCTTTTCTTTTTATTAATTTTACTGATATATGGCTTTTTTCGTGGTATTCTTCCATGGTAATCATTACTCCGCAGAACCCTACGACACAGTGCGGGATGTACATCTTTCCCAAAATTATTTGCAACAATCCCCACAAGTTTTGGTGCAGATGTGCTTGGATTTTTCTTAATTTCACGTATAATCATTTTCTCCTCTCTGGGCGTTAACTTCTTTGGACGTCCTGTACGCTTCTTGTTTGTAATATTACCTTCAGTTTTCGACTTTTTTACTATATAATGTATCGTAGATTTACTTCGATTTAATAATTTGGCAATTTCAAGATAAGATTTATTTTCATTATGCAACTTCAATATTAATTCACGTTCACATTTACTGGTTTCTGATTTTTTCGTGCTCATGATTAGAATAACTATGAAAGATTATACTCTACGAAATCTGTATGAACCACACGATGTCTCGGAATCGACTAAAGTGTAATGTTTACATTTCAATCACTAGAAATACGCTTCTTGTCTACGCGTTCGAATACTTTTGTGACGTCCGAAAACGGTATGTTTATACTCAATGCCCTGTGAATTCTGTATGTGTTGTCAGATTTTTTTGTAATTTTACTTATACATTCTCAAGACTCCTATGTGTCTTTACTTACAATCTTATTTTGAAAACTTAAACCTAACGAGTGTATTTTATTTGTTAACGATGTAGATTGGAAGCGTTCGAATACTTTCGTGAGCTACTGTAGCTACAATAAATTCTCGAAGCCATGGGGCATCACCATTTAGCGTTTCTAACTACCGACTTAGTCTCCGGGTCATCTGTGTAGGGTTATTGTCGGGTAGCGAAATCCGTTGGAGGCAATAGTGTCCGAGAACCGTTGCACGCCGAGGATTTAGTTTTTTATTAGTAAGTACGACAGGGTCTTAGGCCCTAGCCATAAAAATTAGAAGCATACGCAACGAAAACCGTTAGGATATTTCGGGATTTCCCCTTTATTTTATAACCCCTGGTCCCACTCTGAAAATACTGGTCAACGGTTTGTTGGCACCACCCTCACTCTCCAGCCAATCAACATCCCTATATAAATAGCAAGACGGAGCGGCGGAATCATCGCAATTGTCGCATTTATCGCATTTATCGCATTTTTTCTTGATTACCGAAGACAGTAACATTCGCATTAGGTCACTCTTGTACATATCTTCTCAGTTCGATCCTAGATTCGCTTGAAATAAACTATATATACTTGACTCTCCGGCTCAACAATCATTTAATACAGTCCACCCCTAAACATAGCGAAGTGCGTGTTTCACTATAGCACGTAATAGAAAACGCGCACGCAACAGTTATGAATGAGACAGTATATTAGAGTGATTGTTTAGAGTGACTGTGGACCTGATATTGTGGCGCCGACGTGTTTGGGTCTAGCGTGAAAGAAAGTCTGTTTGAGCCGAGGTGTGAAAGAAGAGTGTTTGGGTCTCGATGACAAGAGTGAAGTGATTAGGGGCGCCGAGCGCAGAGCGTACGTGACTGCTTGAGTTTTTCGAATGGATGAGAAACTGATAAAGAGAGAATGAGAGTGCGAGAGAGGAAGAATGAGAGAGGGCATTATTATAAAAGGGACAAATGCGAAGAATGTCTGGCAGTCGGCAGTCGATAGTCGGTAGAGAGAGTCAGTTAGTAGAGCGAGTTGTTGTTGTTGTTGTTGTTGTTGTTAAATAAAGTGTTTTATTGAGATCAACGCCTAAATCATTTCAACCGTTACGCCGCACCCAGTACGTAGGAGTTCCTGAAAATATTCCTACATCTGTTTGCCAGCCGGCGCCATCCAATTCATCGCGTTTTTAACTTCAAGATGTCCTGCCAGGCCCGAAGCGCTTCCTTGGTTTATTGTCTGTTACGGTCACCTTCAAAATTGCAATGACCGCCCCTAGACCATTCCGAAAACTCCTCCCAAAAAGCGAAAATGACGAAGGAGGGGAATCGTGAACTGGGGGCGGAAGTAGATATAAGTACCGCCAACCACTAACCAAGGGATAATATCAAAACAAGAATCGTAACGACAACATCGTATCTCTAACTCCGGGCTGTCGCTGTAACGCTAGTAATACCGTTTGCAACGCCGTCCCAATCTGTAAAACGCGAAGAATCGAACGGCAAGGTCTACAATCGAGTTTCCGTAAAGTAAAATAAACTTATAAAACCACCAACGTGTTCCTATATTCTTCTCAATTAGTTCCGCTTTTCGTTAATTCGAAAACGAACGCGAGCAACGCGAAAATATCCGTACGAATGAACAATGTTCTGAATCTAGTCTTGAAAATTTACAACGCTGTATTGCGACGATGTTGTGAATGATGCGCACCGTATGCGAGGCAGAAGCTCCCTTGAAGTCTAATAAAAATATTGGAAACAGCTGGAAATGCTACAATGAAGAATAACAAGACGAAGATAAATGTAGCAGTAAATTCCGCTGCCGTGCAAAAGAGTAGTTCAGAATTGTATACAAAGTACCGTGAGAATGTACAAAATTGTCTGGCTACCGTGAGTTTTCGTGTTCGAGGGTCCTTTACTCGGTCGCGTTTATCTGCGCGGAATTGCAAGATACCCATTAATCCAACACCTAAGCCAGCCACGTAACGCGCTAGAATATCAACAGCGATCGGTGTGTACGCTAATGCACACATGCTGTGACGACTCCCGCAGGCGCAGTTGCTAATTAAGCTAACTAAAGACGTTGTATCGTGCGTTGGCGTAGCGCAGCAATCAAGACTCCGCCGGCTACGTACTTGGGGCTTGTGTGTACCTAGCTGGGTCTCTCCCGATCCAGTGCAACCGGCTGCTACGTTCTTATTTCGATGGTGTTTCCTGTTGTGCCGGGTGGATCTTGTTTCGGTGACCGCTTGGCTCTATAATCGATACGGCTGGAATTTCTTCGGCCGAGTGACAGGAATTCCCTTATGGGAAACTGGTGAATATGCAGGCACGTTGCATGGTAACTATTCCGGGAACCGTATCTCCCCGGCTGTCTCGTATCCCGGGACTGCCGGCTGGTGCGTCAGCGTGGAATGCGACCGCAATCGAAACTGTCTTCCGGTTTACTTTCCTTCCTCCGCGGCTTTCGACTTCGTGCCAATTCCGAGGGATCGTGTTGCTCGGGAAGTTTCTCTCGTCTCGCCCACAAACCCTTTTGTAGGGTTTGGCAAGCTGACCTCGTTACCCCGGCGAATCCTTGATTTTCGGGTTATTAATCGGATATCCTGTTTCACGGTCTCTCTCTCCGATCGATCGATCGACCGGCCAACGATGCTGCCGCCGCCTCGGCGCTCGTAAAGTGTCAATCACTGTCCCGACGTGAACAGAATCGGCCCCGGCCCCGGGATCGAAACCGTTCGACAGATTTTCCTACCGGCCCGACGGCCAACGAGATTTCCAGGGATCGGATAACGCCGGAATTTCGCCACGGGAGGCCGATCGAGGCGCTAGAATGCATTTCGTGAGGCAACAATTCCCGCGAGCGTTCCCACCAGCCCTTGCACTTGCCACCGCCCCCCTCCCCCCACCACCCGTTGCGATTGCTAATTAGAGTGGCGTGAAGGGTCCACCTAGTGTGCCGAATCGAGATTGCAATCAGGATCTACACGATCATGCCCCCTACGCCGTTTTCTTTCTACGACTGGATGGCCGGCGATATGTTAGAAATACGTTAGGAACGCGACAAGGAGAGTAGAAACAGATTGTATTAAGTCAGACATATTCTGAATCTCATTAGCATCTCATCGCGGACAAGTATCCGGGCCAGAGAAATGTAAAATGTGGCACGGGTATCGCAACGGAAGAAAGTCGAATTATGTAGTTCAAATGGAAGAGGGTCGTACTTGGTCGGACGTTTATTAATTCTCCTTCTAGATAAGCTTGTTTGCTTTCTGGTAGAAGATAAGAACGTATAATGTCGCGTAGAAGATGCGCAGAGCACGATACGCGAAGGCTGACGGGATTTTCACTTTATCAGTAGATCGTTCTAAACGTATCACTTACAATAGTTGTAGAACCTAATCTTTGAACTGCAAGTAAGAATAGTAGAATTGTAGACTTTTACTGTACTTTTTTATTGTATAACTCAATTACATTCCTATATGCACCTCTGCCCACCTATGCAGGACAGCTGAGAGAACCGTAACTGTTGTTACAATAACGTAAGTAACTATTGACTCTAAAGTTAATGTTGAGTCTGGATCGAAATGGATTGTGTGAGATTAGACAAAGTGGTTGTCCTATTTCTTGTATTAAGATGAACTTGTGTCATCTTGAAGCTCTAACTAGATGCTGTTTACTGTATATATTCTGCGGAACATATTAAAGTCAAGATACGAGAAGTAGAAACAGGTTGCCACAAGTCAGACACGCTTATAATCCTATCAGCATTTAATGTTTCATTCGAATAGGAACGTAGACTTTGGCTTGAGAACTTTGGGGAAACAGAATAAATTATAATGCCTAAGTAGAAACAGACTGCGTGTGATCACACATGAACGATTCACCTATGTGCTACATTAAATAGTATCATCTCCAAGCACCAACTTGATGCCATTTCCTATACTTCCTGTAGAATATATTAAACTCAAAGTACGAGAAGTGGAAACAGATTGCCACAAGTCAGATACACTGAGCACCTTATCGCTATACATTTTCAGATGTCTTGTTGAGATAGTACCGTAGAATTTAGCTACAGCGTTGGAAAAGTCTACAATTACACCGTCTAAGTATCAGTGGAACGTACAGGATCAAACTAATTACTTTCTTCCTAAGCTGTATCGTCTTCGCTGTTCAAGTGGCGTGGCCTTTTCGCGATGAATTCAGGCCACGACGCGGAAAGTAGTAACAGATTGCGTTGAGTCAGACATATTTTGCATTTCATGAATATCTCGTTTCACGCGTCGCGGCCAGGTAGAAAAGCATAGGATCTACAATTCCGCGAGGAAGAACGTGGTAATTACGTCCTGTAAGTAGGATCGTATGTAGTCGGACGACCCAGGCGTCTCCTCTGCTTTTCCCCTCGTATTTCTGGAGAAACGGGGACAGGGGAAATTATCCGGAATTCTATGGGACGTTGCCCGCGGAATTCCTCATCGGATAGCTCGATGATCTTAAGTAGTAGTTTGAGGAAACTAACTGCAGCTGTACCGGGGCGGCAAGAGGATTGTTCCTGGGTACATAGAGGCGCCTGCATCGGTTGTTCGCCGGCTTCATCCGGCCGTTGTTGTACAATCAAGAGAAGTTTCGCTGACGCATCGGTGGAAAACTTGCGAAACAGGTCCGAATCGGGACTTCCGTTCGGGATTCTTGCGTGCCGCGAAGGCAAACGGGAAGAACCAACAGAGAGCCGGTGAATCGGGACGATGATCCCGAATGTTTCAGGGCTCGCGACTCGCGGAGGCGTCGACGGTGGGTGGGATTGGGGTTGAAGACGGTTTATCGTGCCGATGTAGACATGGAATTCTAAAATGTACGGTTCCACAGTTTAGACATAAATTAGGCGGAATGCGGAAGATTCCCTCGCCAGCTACACTCCCCGGTATAGCTGCGAGCTATCGCAACGACTACCGGGCTGGATGCATGATGCCTGTAATTGTTCCAGCAACGTACGCCCGCGTACTTGCCGCACCTCCGTCGACAAATTAATGTCGGCGAAGAATACTGTCTGGTTTAGGAAATGGAATTGTTAAACTTCCCGGTGTTCCTTATCGCGCCATACTTAGGCCAGGAGTTACGATCGTAGCCGGGCATAACTTAATATGCATGAAGAACGGTTGAATAATTGTTCCCGGCCAACGAACGAGCCGGGACGCTTATGCCTCGATTGTAAAGCCACCTGACGGTCGCACTAAGCTGCGACCCGTACCGCTTAGGCGAGCCGCGTTACACACGCTTAATTATTTACACAGTCTTCACAACGGTTGTTCGAAGTAAACGTCCGAGCCAACCACTCTTGGGAAGGCAATTTAGATACCGGCGGACGTAAACAATGGATCTCTCCGCATCGCCCCTCGGCCCCTCCCACGCCCCGGATTCCAATAGCAAAATGGCGGCCAGCTGCAATAAGCAGTTACAATCTCGTCATTCCAAAGATAACGCCGTTCCATAACAGCGCTGTCGAAGCAGCATCCGTTCAATCGATCAAAATTTATCAGACAGCGCGAGAGGACATAGATCTCGCCCCGGAGAGGATCACCGGCCGAAACGGGGAGAGCCGAATTGGGTGGCCGAGGCGAGCACGAGGAAACCAAAGAAAACAACGACCAACCGAACGAGACAATACAGCATGGGTGGGCGATAGAGACTGGCATCCGGTTCGGCGGGACCTCGGTTCCGCCTTTAGCGTGTGCCGCGTCAGCGTTACACCCCCCGGGGCCGACTTCTCCGTCCTGGAGATATACTGCTAAATAATGTAAGGACGTCTGACTAGGTCACACCTTTTCAATTTAATAGAAACTCTTTAATACGAAAGTGCTCCCAGTTGGAAAGTCCGAGATCCTCGGTAACTCGAACGAAACTCCGCCGATTCACAACGGGATCAATGTTGCCAAGTCGTAGCCTCGACCTTGTTTTCGCGGCCGATTCATAGTTGAACCTGCGGATCGTCGGACGTCCGAGGTCGTTACTAATATATACCCTGATAGCTCCATGAATTAATTAGTTATCTACTGAAAATTTTCGACCGCGTGCTACTTGCAACTGTGTCCGACCATACGCGGACCGCACCTACTTGCCCCGCCGCGTTATCAACGATCTTGATGCCGCAATAATAGCGGTGAAATATCGTACGAGCTGGTCTGCAACCTCTGAGAAATTACAACCGGTTGTAACTCCTTGGATAGCAATTGCTAGTCTGATCACAGGGGAACTCGATTCACTTGCTGCTGTGTTACAGAATTTCTAACGAAGTTTCGCGATCTAGTGGCTTTAAAGCTGCGTATGGCGAGGTACAGGATGCTCCGCTGTTAACATAGTTACTTTTTCAGTGAGCTGCGGATGGGTTTAGCTATGGAGTTAGGTCTGGATCTACAGTGATGATATTTAATGCGAAATATGTGATGGAGCTTAGAATGTTCCACAATTTGTTCTGACGTTAAACAGCATTTCTTTTTCTAGCGAGTCTGAACTGGATCTACATTTAGAGTTGAATTTGGATCAGCTCTACAATGTTGTCATTTAATTCAGAGCGTGCTTGTGGATCTTCAAAGACCGGTAGTCGTGTATGAAAAGTCCGATTTCAGAATTCATACATTATGAAGTGTTTTAATCAAGAAATAGTGTTATATTCTATATATAGAATATAGTATAATATAAAATAATATAGTATTAGTATAGTATTAGTATCGTATTATTATAGTATTAGTATAGTATTAGTATAGTATTAGTATAGTATAAGTATAGTATTAGTATAGTATTAGTATAGTATAAGTATAGTATTTCTATAGTATTTGTATAGTATTAGTATAGTATAGTATATAGAGTATAATATAGTATTATATTCTATATATGTTTGTTATATATGTAGTATAGTATAAGTATAGTATTTCTATAGTATTTGTATAGTATTTTGTATAGTATTTGTAAAGTATTAGTATAGTATTTGTATAGTATTAGTATAGTATAGTATATAGAGTATAATATAGTATTATATTCTATATATGTTTGTTATATATGTAGTATAGTATTAGTATAGTATAAGTATAGTATTTCTATAGTATTTGTATAGTATTTGTATAGTATTTGTAAAGTATTAGTATAGTATTTGTATCGTATTAGTATAGTATAGTATGTAGTGTATAATATATATATATAGTATTATATTCTATATGTTTGTTATATATATATTTTAGAGGTGCAGAGCTAATGTTTTAAGTCTTATCTTCAGGTTCGATGATGTTGAACGAGGTTATTCTGGATTCCGCGTGCTCCATCGAGGTCGGTCGACACCGGCCATTTTCCCGGGACCGATTTCAATGCGGAAATACGCGGATCCCCGATCATCATCGGTGTCTGGGACACCGTGTTGCGCGTTAAATATTTACGTCGATTAACAATCGGTAGCGCGCGACGGTACATAACGACGTCGGTGTAGGCCGGCCTCTTCTATTTTGGCAACCGGCTAATCGTTATGACGACGTAACGGCGTAACGCGGGATCGCTCGCGAGCGTACACAGAAGCCCGAACGTTAATGGCTAATCAACGTTCTGGCCTCGGCTCGTTCGCCGCGGCATTCGATAAAACCAGCCCGGTTCGACGACGAGGTGTCGTCGGGCTCTCGCGGTTTAACTGCTAATCACACGCGCATTAATTCCGCTGATAATTAGGGATTATATCGATCTTCTTCCATGCCATAGATGTCCGCCCGACACCGACGACGACCGGGGAGGAACGGAACGACGACGGCGGCGACGCGACGCGACGCGACGCATCGTGGATTTTTGTTTGACTTTCCGCCGGAAACGATTTCGAAAATTTCAGGTTGAAGTTGGCGCAACCGATTGCTGGGTAAATACTCGGCAGGCGTTTACGCGGTTCCAAGTTGCCGCAGAAAAGTTCCGAAAACTCGGTCCGCAAACACAAAATCTTATTTGCCTTCTGAAGAGCCCCGATAGGCTAGAAATACTGTAAAAGTCCCCATAGAATTTTACTCGAACATTGCGATTCACCATCTGATATTCTGCGACCCCGTTCGCGGTATAAATTATTTATACGGTACAACGATACCGATATTATAATCGAGGGGGAATAATCAGTAGATCACCGATAATACTGCGGAGTTTAATCTCTGGAAAACGCGGTAATTAAATATTTCGCTGGTGACACGGTTCCCAGGAAATCAGCCGGAACAAAGTGTCGATTTCGATGCGAGGCTGCATTAATACCGTCGTAACCGTCGAAATATCGGGTGTTGCGAGCGAGCGAGCACCATTTTTCTTCTAGCGAGAATCGGAGGAATGTTGGTGTGACCTGTCGAGGAGGAGACAAGGCAGACGAGTCGAGCGGATACGTCATTCGACGAATCGCTGCGACGCAACGTAACGCGGCAGAGTGGATATGCTAACCGGATTGTGCGCGTCGTGCGCGGTGTCAAAGCGTTTTTCCGGAAAATTGCTGCGGAAATTCGTTTCGTTACAGGCGGGCGCGGCGTTCGCGCCTTCGATAAGCGGCAAAAGGAAATCGCCCGCGGCGATCTACAATTCGTTTCGTCCATTGCGCGCTCATGAATCGCGTTGGAGAAACTCCCTCCGACACAGGCATCGTTAACTATTACAATATTATCCCAAGATTGTTTCACAACGTCTGAGAATGTCGAAAATGTCAAAGAAGAATGTAATATCAAGGAATCTTTTCTCATACGCTTCCTAAAGTAAACGTTTCTTTAGTCTCCGTAAAGCGAAAACCCACGAATTCTCTATTTCCGGTTACTGTAAAATTTGTTCCAAACGTGTATTTTAGAAGATTGTGAAATTATTGATGATACAGAGTACGCTGATTTTTAATGTGAAGTTCAAAATGTGCGAATTCTGGGTCTTTGGTGGACTTCATAAAAAACACGCACATCGTTAATACTTACGGTATTATGCTAAAATCGCTTTTTCAAAGTCTGAGAATTTTAAAAATGTTAAAGAACCCTGAGGAAGAAGAGAATTTCTCCTTATTCATTTTTTCACGGTGAACTTCCATACATTTTTTGTTTCTAGACACTGAAGAGTACGTTGCAAGACGTGTTTCTTTGAAATGAACACACATAGTTTGTGGATTTTTAATGTAAAGCAAAAATGGTTGGAGTATTATGTCGAGATGTTCTCTGTATACCTTAAGAAAGCCTAGACCTTATCAATTACTAACATATTTTGCAAAAATCGCTTTTTAAATGTCCTGGTTTCTTAAAAATGTTGGAGACGTCTGTAGAATGAAGAAATTACATCTTATACGGTTCTTAGGATGGTAATTCATCTTCATTGTCGTGTAAATTCATGGACTGTTGATCACAGGTTTTTTGCTGTCCTGCTAAATAACAATGTCTTAAATCAGACAGGTGGGAGAGGAGCTGCTGAATCAATAAATTCGTTCAGATTCGGGTCAAATTGAACGGTATCCGAAGACGGAATTTCCTAAGCAGGTTCAGGTTAGAGAAGGTCTCGACCTGTTAGCCGGTTCCCTTCAGGATGTCGGCGTAATCTCGTTCCTTTGGCAAGGAAGGCATCACGAGCCGGCTGGCAGCGTCGAGTTTCGTCGTTAACCAGGTAATACCGTTAACCTATCAGAGAGCAGTTGTGCCTGCGTTGCTCTAATGCGTAACTACGATATTCCCCAATGACCCTGGTCATTTACCACCAGACCACCCCTTCGCACCGTTACTTCGCAAGCCCTCAGTCTCCCTGGGGATACGAGGACAGATAATCGCGCCATCATTTCTAATGCACCTAACTCACGTGTGTCGGTTTAAGCAGATTTCTTCAATCCTGAAGTATCATTCCACTGCTCGGTTTCACGCATCCTTGTGAAATTTAAATGAATCCGGAATTATAGCAACGTCGAATAGGAATTGATTATGTTCTCAATGTGGAAAATACAAGACTGTAATCATTGTAGACGTGTAGAGCCTGCAAGTATATTTTGAGCGATTTCGGGACCGGTTGGAATAAATGAAGTCAGATTGCGAACCGGTGTATACGGCGCAGAGGGGAAATGCATGTATAGTGAATTACATCTTGGTCAATATTGTCCTTTCAGCATTCAAGGCAGCTCGATTAACAGAATTACATCGACAATGAACTGTGTAAAGGGTTCGTTTGTCATTTGTTTACGATTATGAGTAATTTTACTATTACTGTCCCCTTCTTTGCCGCATCCCTTCAATTGCCTTCTCTCCTTTGATTGCAAGTCTCGCCAATTCCGCTTGCTCCGACATAGCTCGCGGACTTCATTTTGTCACCGATTATTACGCACGGCTCTCACCGTATGAAAGTACCTGTGGGACTTCCATTAACACTCGAGTATTTCACTTGAGTTCGCCAGAGAGAGAGAGAAAGAGAGAGAGAGGGAGGGAGAGAGGGAGAGAGGGAGATAAACTGCAAATTATTTCTCGCGAGCTCGAAATCTGTGGCAAGCCCATCGATCGTCGAGTATCAAATTAAACAGTTAAACTAGTGCAATAATTCGTGTTTTAAATTTTCTCTGACACCGGTGCTTCCGTTCCAGCGAAAAGTGGAAACGGTGGATAATGGCCAACCACGTCAGCCGAGTCTAATTCAATAGCACGCTGTCCTGACGAATATTCAAATACGATATCCTCGGAAACGGAGCGCCATGTGAAGGAATTTCCGGGGAAAAAAGTTGCCAAGTGGAACACACGACAAAGTGGCAAGCATCTCCGCAATTTTTCGCGGAAATTAATTTGCATAGAATTCGCCTGATCGTCGCTGGAACGCCGACGGAAAGTTACTAGCGATATTACGGTCGTCGCACGATAGAACCGTCATGTCATCGTCTGGCCGGTTGGTTCTCTGTCGCTCACTCCGAATGCATCGCCGAATGCGTTCGTATAATGCTCGCGAAATACGTTATCCACTTGAATTTGTCAGCGGCGAGTTTTTCGTCGCGGCTCACGGCGATCCTCAAGATACGTGAAATTTCGTCGCATTGACGGAGCGCGCACACCAGCGCCGTGGAATTAGTGCTCATTGAATCGAACGTGAAAAGACACCGGGCACGTCGAATGCGTGCGACGGCGGAGAAAAAGCTGGATGGGTGTCGGTGCAGTCGCAGTCGTAGTCGCAGTCCCAGGTGCAACCCCTCACGCCCCGCCGCGTCGTCACGGTTCGAGTGGAGCACTTCTGTAAATAGAATTAACAGGCGTACAAGCGGGTTTAATTAAAACTTCTTTCGGTCAGTCGACTCCGCCGAGTTACGTGGCGAATTTTTCCGGACGTAATCGACGAGCGAAATTCACGGTGGACCGAAGATCCATAGTAATTATCCGTCGGACGCGGTTTCCTCACCCCCGTCACCCTCTCCCTTCGTTGCTAAGAGGTACAATCGTGGATCAGTTTTGCGGTGGCCCACGGCCATTTGTAACTATTATCGCACGTTAATGCATAAATGCCGGAACGTCGGATATAATGCTCAAGGGGCTGAGCGTAATTATTCATTATTCCGGGCCGGGCGTTCGATCGAACATGTAAAATATGGACGATTATTCTGAGTTACTGCGTTTCGTTGTTCAAGATGCTCGCCAGGTTCCATGACGATGGTAACACGGGTAAATAGCCAGTACTTGCTGTTGATGATTATATTGCATGAGGCACTAAGTTGCCGTGGGATGTCGATTGTGAGTCTCTGATGCTATACACAAAGCCAATGATATCCTTGAAGACTATTATAAAGAGCAGTGATACTTACGAAACATTTTGAGGGTGCTCGGACGATTCGGTGACCACTCCTGACCTCTCGCGATCACTTATGACCACATATGACCACTCATAATCTCTCGCGATGATCTATGACCATTTATGACCTCTCGCGATCATTTATGATCACTCACGATTTTTCATGATCCCACAAGACTACTCGGGGTCACTCATGAGCCCTCAAGACCGCTTGTGACCAGCCGACGTCATTCATGATCATCAAAGATCACCCCTGACCCAACATGACTCACGCATGTCCACTTCTGATAACTTGTTACCATTCCTAATCACTCATAGCTACTTACAATCACCCTTATCATTCTTAGAGCTTTCTTACCACGCATGACCACTTAACCAATGATGCTGCCTACCTTCTTAGCGACCACTTATAAACGATCCAGGTAATTTTCAACGACTTTTGAGCACTGTTCACCGTTTGAAGCCAGCGAATAACATTGCCATCGCTCTGTACTTTGGATTGCTCTCAATCACTCCCCGAGACCCATAGAACCTGGAATATCTCTATTTTCGATAGCCAGCCATTATTCACCAATACGCATCTTAATTACAGGACCATAACATCGACGATCGTCTATCTATATTCGCTGGAAACACCGCTAACTGCTTTGACATTATTAGAAAGTTTTGTCAGGATTCAGCCTCCGCGGAGCCACCGCGCCGGTTCGAATTGGGGGCAAAGTTAAGCTCGTTAAATAGTGCCCGTGCCGGGCAATCGATGATAGTTCCGCAGTGTAAAATTCTCGTCCGAGCTGGCCCAATCACTCATTCCCATCGTGTAATATAATCTATTTAATAAATCGTGCTTCGAAGACCGTACGTCGTTCATCGACTACACAGACCTCGAGTTCCAATACCAGCAACTTCGGGAGAGCCCCTACCGAAGGCGTCCACCCAGAATACTCTCTGACCAGGCGCCAAAATAATTCACCGGTCACCTTTGTCATCACGTAACTTCGAACGCTATCCGATACCCTTTGTCCTCTTTAGCTAACATCGATGATCAGCTACCAGGCACCTAAACAATTCTTGTTTGAAAGCGATCAAACTTGCGGTCCTCATTAAATCGCACGTGCTACCAATCGCTTTGACCGAATCGATAAACCGCAAAACACGGCTCGATCCTCGGTTAATTATCCAAAGATCCAGGGCTAAATGGATTATCAAAACTCGCGTCAAATAATTCAATTCTCCTCGTTTAATCTCAGCGTCGATACAGTAGAGTCTCGCTAACTACCCCCACCTCCGACTCTTATTTTTTCCGAAAATAGTCGAAAATTTATGATTTTTTTTTTTTTTGGTTTACAGTACACTACAGCAGAGCATACGTGTAAATACCAAGAACAAAGACTGTTAATTGTTCACGTATCATTGTTGGAACATTGCAAGAAAGCTTGACGGTTAAATTACATTTTCTGCAATTGTTTTGTCACTGCCTGACGACCATAGTACAATTTGTACAGTTACTCCAACACTGAGAGAAGGCGATTAGAAACATTATCATCTCCCCCATGGAAACACATATGTGCCGAAATTGCACACCGTAGAAAATGTCGGCTATTGACATACGTAGTTAAGGATGAAATGTCATCAAAGATTGACGCCGAGGCCTGTGCAACAAAGCTGGCATTATTGCGGCCGCGTATTGTCGATGAGCCAACGCGACTGGCCCTGCCAGTTTATTTTGTTTTTCACGAGAGTCGCGTCGTTAAAACGGCGCACGAACAACCGGCCTCGATTTTTTATTTTTCACGACTCAAGCAATCAAATCGAGCAACGTTGATCCACTGTCTTTTTCCACGGAGAAAAACGAGGCTCCGAAGGTTCCATTCCGCGATGGAACAGATATAAATGCGCGTTTATGCGAGACCGTATAAAATTTGTAAATAAAAAGGCTCGCCGGTGTTGCCATGGGAACGTTTCCGTTTCAATTGTTTTTGCACCACGTCGAAGCTATCGAAGCTTCGTTTTATCGTAAACACGTACCGATGAACAATAATTATGTTTGTTCAGAAAATATGGGACTGCAGCCGGAAACTTTCGATAACGTGTTGTTCATCATGAAATATTTAATTATCGGTCGATGGATGAACGATTTGATGACGATATGTCCGAACCTGTGGTTTCGTAAGGGGGATGGACGGTTCTAGAGGGAGTTTTCTATTCGAAGGATCTTTCGATCTGAAAAAAGGAGAGCCTTCGGGAGGACCTTACGGTGGTTGGAGTGCGTCCTGCACAGTCGCATCCCGCTATCCTTGCAATACGGTGTTTAATATTGGCCAGTTTAAAGCCAGCTTGCGGTGGAGGAACATTGGCACTGTCGGTCGTTCTCTTTAACGGTTATTGGCTCGCAGTAATTCTCTAATCTCTGCTGTCACCGGCCTCTGTGTTTCCGTTTCAATATGGCCGCCCCACGGATTACGATCGCAGGTACAGCGATTCGGTGTCGCAGCCAGCTGCCAGTGGAACTTCATTACTTCGAGGCTTATCGAATCATCTCGCCGGAAAATCAGCAGGGAGGGAATAACAGAGACCGCACCCCTTCCCAGCTCTCTCGACCCCACCCTTTAAGAACCTCCGTACTCCCTTTGATTGGATCCACTTGACGTTTCTACCCCGAGATTCGATAACTCCGGATCGAGTGCCTGATTTACGCGTTTGCCACGGTTTGCGGTCGACTCCAGAGCCCGGCTCGCTGACTTCGAGGGACACTGCGGCAACTTCTGCTGAATGACTCGCTTTTAATCTCCAATGAAAGTAGCCCTCATGAAAGTCAATCCCGTTGCCGCAAAAACTTAAACTGTCCCAGACGTTTTCTCGAAATCATTTCTCAGCCTCGATTTTTCTCCGCGTCGTTGACATTTCGCTGTCTGTTCTCGTTTTGCTGGAATCGAGCGTTGTTTAGGAGAACTATTTTTACCCTTTATAGTTTAATATTGTCTACGAGTCATCTCCAGAAAATGGTATTATCCGAAACAATTTTTACATTGCTGTTTCAGTATGTAGTAGTAACAGGCTCAATCGGAATTAATTCGGTAGCTTTTTCATCTGGTTAAAACTCACAATGACTCTGGGACATCGCCACAGAAAAAAAAACAAAAAATAGCACTATCCAAAACAATTTTTACATTGCTTAATAACAAGCGTTTTACGAATGACAGACAAACTGTGCGGAGAGTCAGTAGTTTTTTTTCGCCTTGCAAGAATATTGAGTATATTGTGAGTACAATTTTTGGCCTTTCCAGGAGACATTTCGCTGTCTGTTCTCGTCTTGCTGGAATCGAGCGTTGTTTAGGAGAACTATTTTTACCCTTTATAGTTTAATATTGTCTACGAGTCATCTCCAGAAAATGGTATTATCCAAAACAATTTTTACATTGTTGTTCTAGTATGTAGTAGTAACAGGCTCAATCAGAATTAACTCGGTAGCTTTTTCATCTGGTTAAAACTCACAATGACTCTGGGACATCGCCACAGAAAAAAAAACAAAAAATAGCACTATCCGAAACAATTTTTACATTGCTTAATAATAAGCGTTTTACGAATGACAGACAAACTGTGCGGAGAGTCAGTAGTTTTTTTTTCGCCTTGCAAGAATATTGAGTATATTGTGAGTACAATTTTTGGCCTTTCCAGGAGACTCGAAGAAAAATTTGATTCCCCCTCCAGGTTTTGAGAATTGTTGTTTCAATGCTTTAGACTGTTGAAATTTTCACGTAAACCTGTTCAACGGGTTAACGAGCTCAGGCCTCCGCATGGCGGGCGGAGCACAGAAGGCGTAACAGTAACCCAGATCGATACTGACTTCCGTTACATTCACCCTGTTCCCCGAATATTATACTTAATCCTCTCTAAAGATCCTTTAAGCCAGTCTTAGACAACCCTTTCGTGTGGAGCTACCAGTTACGCGCGCGCCGATCATAGTTCGCGAGCATTAGTTTGCATCCGGCTTTAAGCGTACTTAGGCATGGTCGACTAATAAACTATTCAATGGCTAGACTTTCAAACGGGATTCGAAAACGATCTCGAACGACTTCAAAAATCGATTATAACCTCGAACATTTTTACGGGCTGTGAAAGAAATCTTAACTGTAAATCGGGCTTATGGTTACGACGAAATGTTTAATAAAGTGTAATGAGATTTTTACGGTCTTTGAAACGCGAGAGGGCTTTTAATACAGTGACGGAATTTCTCTGTAGCTCCAATTCTTGTAAATAAGTTGGATGGTGGATTTATATATATATATATATATATATATATATATATATACACATAAACACACACACACACACATAAACAACTGGAGCGCGGGGATAATAAACGTTTTTATCTTCTCCGAGGAATGAAAAGCTTTTAAATACACCCTTGAATTCATTTCGTGCAGCGAAATAGCAACGGCTGTAAGGAAATTCAAGGCTTGTCTGACTTATTCGCCTCTTCTGCTGCTGGGTTTCGCCGGCTCGAACGCTTACCCGTCTAAGTGGAGTTGGCCCGTATAGATCAGACGCGAGATTCCGTCGGTTACGGTCTCTTAAAAATATCTTGAGTCGAAAGCTGCCCGTGAATGTCGGTTAGTTACTGTCACGGATGAGTGACAAGGACTCGAAACGCCTTTCGAGGTCGTTGGAAAATATTTTCTTTATCGCAAATGACGAGTAAAGGAAGACACTCAGGGCTTCGCGCAGTACAAACGACTATCGCGACATGACGCCACGAGGCTTTTAACGCTGGCTTCGGTTTCATTCATACGACCGTAGTATCTGAGCACACACACACACACACATACACTCACATACGGATAGACCATGATAGAGAGAAAACGCGCACACACTCTCGCCGCACACAGGAGGACAGTGTAGGAATGAACGTTGCGCAGAATATATGTCACATTTACGCAATATATCAGCGCGCTTTTCGCGCTCCGCACGCTTCAATGGCAGCACATATTTTCTTTACATCCCTCCGACCCCTCGAGAAGCCACTTTCATACGGAACCGGCTTGCACGTCAAAGCTCTTGTCAAATAAACGTTGCGTAAGCCGAATGATATTAAGTTCACCGTGGAATCGATGTCAATACCGGGGGCCGATGCTTGTTCAAATCTTATTTTACCATCTGTAGCACTTGTCACGCTGACGTGTTTCGCTCTTGACTGAATATTTTAAAGCCGACTCCTGACAAAAGTGTCGCGCACTACGGAGTTTGTTCCCCCCGCAGCGCCGTTCACGTTCATTCTACTTCGGTTTAGAACGCGGAAAGGAAACCCACGCCGCGGTCCCTTTAATTAACCTTTCATTTCATAATGAAACGCCCGCGTATCGGACAAATGAAAATTAAATATTCGCCGCCGTGCACGCGCCATTGAATTCAATTCGGCCGCGCGTCTGATCATTACCGACCGTTTCTACTTCGCGGCGCCGATGCATTGTACCTTGGCCTCGAAGCTGATTCTTTCGAGAAACCCTGTGCGGGAAAAATTTCGCTCTTAATTTACAATTCATCTTGCCGTGGACAGACACCTGGTGTTCTTCGGGTGTAGTATTCTTCACTGGCGATATTAACATTTTATTGTATGTTAATTATTCAGGTTTGAGGTTTTCTGATTTATATTTTTCCGTGCTATTATTCCTGATGTCAGAACTTTTTAGAATCATTCTTTTAACCCTCATGCGCTCTTCAGAAGTAGTTGCGTAAAAAATCCTAGCATAACATGTCATCGACATTTGTTTCATTATTTATTGGCAGATGGAGCTCTTGAGAGAACATTTAAAAATCATCATCCATAAGGTAACATAATCTGAAATCGCGTTGGCTATTCAAAAATCTGTACTCTCAACGAATGTCGCGATTGAGCTGTGACGTGTACAGATTTCTCAGCAAAACCAAAAATACCGAAGTTCTGGCGGCAGTCTCTTCGATCCTGCAGCTTGTGGGCGAAAATCGAGGGCCGTATGCGGGAATCGAATTTCCAGGCGACGATCATCGTTAAAGCGGAGCGGACGATCAGGATCGTCGCCGCAGAGCGGATTCGCAGGTGCTCGATCCCGCGAGCGGCGTCCAATCAAGAAGTTGGGGGGTAAACGCAGCGAGGCTGATAACGGGGCATCCATTTTTACTTCCTCCCATCGGACGAGGAAAGGCAGAAGGATGACGAGAAGGAAAACGGCGACGAAGGAAGCGAAGGGAGAGGTAGAGAGACAGAGTAGGAGATGGAAAAAAGAAGGAAAGGAAGAAGTCGTGCACGCCGGGTAAGTGGAGAGCTCGTTCACGGCGAAATTCGTTTCGAGTTCGCGGGCCGGTGAGCCGAGGATTACTCGCGAGGAGCGTATATGGTATCAGGATCTTCGCGAATTTATCATGAGAGTTCTTGGTCGGTGGGACGCGCGGATATCTGCGGACCTGGCGGTGGTGGTTGGATGGCGGATCGCGGCGATGGAATTTATCACCCGACGGGATCCGACGAACGAGACCCGCCGTAATCCGCGTTAAAGAGAAGGAGGTATCCCCCGCCGCAGGTATCTCACCAGGTCTCCAACACCAGGTTCCCTCTGGATTCCTCTAGGTGTTGAAGAAGGATATAGAGGGTGTCCGAAGCACCGCCAAAGTATACGTCGATATTTACGGAGGACGACGTCGAGACACGCGGGGCGAGCGAGGGAGGCACCGGCGTGAATCAGGCCCTAGCTTGAAGAACCAGGACGAAAGGAAGGACGGGGGGAGAGGGGGGACAGGCGAGAGAGGAACACGGCACCCGAAGACACAGGAGGTTGCCAGGCTCGAGCAATTTCTGCCTTCCATTCCGACGCTCAACCGTCGCCAATTCCCGAGCAAGACATTCAAATATCGCCCGTAGACGAGGAAGCCACGTCCGTGTTTCACCATTTTGGTCGCATCCCAATGTATAGGAATTCACTTTGAAGGGGGACACTCGGGGGTGGGGGGGAGGGGCTGCTCTGGCTGTGACCAGGTCCGACGCTGCGAGTCCGTTAGCGACGGGTAGAGGGGGGTGATCCCGTGAGTCGAAAATCCGAGGTGAGACGGAGAATCGTGGGAAGAGCAGCGAACAGGGCCGAGATAGAGAGATAGATGCGTAGGGGAAGCGAGAGGGATTCGGCGAGGAGGGGGCGAAGGGAACGGCGGAGCACAGGCGCTTTACGATGATGGGGGTTTCCCTCGTAAAAGCCAATGTAGCGCCACCCCTTCGGCTCGCATTCGCTACCCTTCGCTGCCTATATATCGCTTCCTCCGACCTTGCGACAGGTTGTCTGTCTTCCCTCAGCCGGGTACACCTCGATGTCGGCCCTCCCACGCTTCAGAGGACTCCACGAGAACCTTCATTATCCCGCCAGGTGGCTGGAACTTCCGATTTGCGTAATGATCGACGGGGTACCTGCAGATTTCTGTTGATCTTCGAAATTAATGGTTGCAACTTCGTCACCTTGATGCAGGTGTCCGAGTCCCAGGTGGTCCAGCAGGTATCTGCGGACGATTCCTCGGGAAACTGATTAAAAAACAAAAAAGGGCTTCGGATCTCGTGCGATGGATGTTCGCGGTAAGTTGAAATGGTCGGTCAATGGTCGGACGCGATGAATTCATCGATTCTTCTATTCCTGGTTATCATTGCTTGTAGAGATAATTCTTTTTTATTTAGACACACCGTGTGTAATACGGCAACCTGTTAGCGCTTATCACTGACATTTCAGAAACTCACCGGAAATCGCATAATTTGACAGACAAAAAGCTAAATGGGCTGTTAAATTGACTTTACGGTAATCGTGCAGATTAAACGGTGGAACTGACAGTTATTGCAGGCGCGGAGGTGTTTCAGACTCGCAATCTACAGCATATATTAACTAGCCAGCTATTCGTTCTTCTAAATCTCTTTCGGTTCATTGGCGTTTATTAGCCCGTAATCTTGGAGTCTATTTACATTGTTTGCATAGTAAGGAAGGAAGAAAAAGAATGCCCTCATAACCAATTTCTTCGTATCATATTTAGTAATACGATACGTATTATATTGAGTGGCAAAATTTAGTGAACGTCAAAATAAATAAATCAACAAATCGTACATACCCATACAGGGTGTTCGACTACAGGTGAGAGAAAATTTAAGGGGTGGTTTTCCAAGACAATATAAGATGAAAATGAAGAATTAAAAGATTGCGATTTCTGCTTCATTTTTTAGTTATCATCAATTAAAAATCCGCCCAAAATGCGGCAATCCGACCAACAGAGATGTACGTTGCTTACGTCATAAAGACGCGCGACAGTCACGTATCAAAGGGCGCCCTTGCACGCACCCAATGGTTAGGCTTTGACGTCACACACTTTAGCCAATAGCTCGGGTAGAAGCGAAAATGCGTTGCATTCGCATTCCTGCCAGGTGACTTCTTGTAAGGCACGCGGAGTATCTGTCACGCGCCTCTATGACCTACGCAACGTACACCTCAGTTGGTCGGGTTGCCGCATTTTAGGCGGATTTTTTTTTGTTAATAACTGACAAATGAAGCCGAAATCGCAATCTTTTTAATCTTTATTTTCATCTTATATTCTTTCGGACAACCACCCCTCAAATGTTCTCTGTATACTTTGGCAGTAGGGACTCGGATAATATTGATTTCTACCCAAATTGTTTCATTCATAAGAAATAAACAATCATAATTTGGACTAGTTCTTTGAATCAATAAGTTCATAGTGACTCATCACAATGAATGAAAAGAAGTAGAAGCAGGTCCACCACTAATACCGTTAAATATTGTGCTCGGGGTTCCGATCAGGAATCACTTGGCGAGCAAACCGATGGTCGTAGCGAATGCCGGGGTAGAACGGTTGGGTCAGGTTTTGCGGCGAGAAGCTATTTGTAATCTGGCGCCTTCGCCGGTTCTTATCGAGCCGGGAGAGGTCGTTCCGTCCCGCGGGAGTTGCGGTTCGATTCTTTTATCTTCCTTGATTTTCCGCTTGGAGATGAAGCGATTTAATAGTGTGCAATGAGACGGACGAAGCTACCCGGCGCAGTTGTAAAGGCAGCCATTCGTTTCGCGGCTTCCGATTCGCCGGCTGTAACGCGTAAACGGAGTTTCCTCCGGTTTGTCAGGACCCTCGTTCGAGAGAAAGAAAACAACCGTCGTGCAAATATGTGGCCGGAACAATACGTCTCGCTGGATCCCGTTAATCGAGAACGATGCGCATTCGGCAATACGACACGTTCACCTATTATTCGCACACTTAATCAATTACAGATAAACAATTACCACGGGTGGCAGGGTCGGCTAAACAGTGTCTGATCAGCGCACTGGACTCGACAGGCGATCGCTTACTGGCTGTTGCCGCTGGAAGGTCTAGCAAATATCGTAATCGAGTTTCAAAATAACTCCGCCGGTCCTCTTCCCGAGCCGATCAGGAGTGGCAATCGGTTCGGGAGTGGCTGGCGCGTTTTTGAAAAGTTCGACGCTCGGCGCTCTCTTCATTAAGCGCGTTGTGTCGGGGGGGGGGGGGGGGGGGGGGGGGGGGAGGGGGGGCGAGAGAGCGGTTGCAAAGTGCTCAAACAACAATCAAGCCACGATGGCATGGCGTTCAGTACATATTGTGGAACATCGCCGGCCGGGACTCTGCCGCCTCTCCACTCCAATCCCTTTGCCGACAACCGCCCCCGTCTAACCCCTTTAACTCCGCCGGTGGGCCGAGTCTGACAGTTCAACCGTTGACCACTGTCGTTGCACGGGGGTTCACGGCTATATTGCTATTTGTACAGTGGCAACTATCAATTTACCGCCATCCATTACGCCGTCAGAGGGGGAGCACGATTTAGGGGAGCGTAGCGCTGCGTGCGTGGCCGATCCTCGAATCGTTGGCTTCTTCGAATACGATACCTGGATTAGCTGAGTGATCGACCAGGGAATTTGACCATCATGTAATTAGCCAAAACTGCACCGGAATGTTATCCCAACACCGGTCAGAATTAGTTCAGCGTCTGGTAATTGATAGAAATGATGGTTCCAGTTGCATGTAGTAGAAAACGCCGGATACAGTCAGACACTCTGAATTTATTGATTCTTCTACTTGTCGTTGTTAGTCTCGACTTCTACAGGTATTCTGAAAAAAACGGAGCTGAGTAGCATCTTTTGCGTCCGAACACATCAAGGTCAATTCATAGTTAGGGCAATAAATAGTTAAAAAGGGTTCTGAATTATTCAAACTATGGCTGTTTAGAGGCCGGGGAAATTTCTCTTGCGATCCTTCTAGCGGTTTATGGAACTGGACGATAAATTCATATTTCGCGATATTTCACAGTCCCGGTTGACAAGCTGCTAAACCGTAGCCTAGAAAAAGACGACTCCGGTTTGCCACGTTGGCTCTCGGGGTTGCCGGGATCATAAATTCTATCTGCGAATAAGGAGCTGGGGATATCGGATCTTACATGGATGGGCCAGGTATCGTTGGTCCCTCCTTCCGGTCTCTGTTTATCCTCCTGGCCCTTATGTGCCCGGTGGTGGGTATCCATGTAAAGGGGGACACCGTATGTACACGATAGAGTGCCGGTACCACGGACATATGTATGCACAATACGCGGGCATCTACATACATCGTCGTGTTGCGACAATTAGGTAACGGAATGCAGATTGCGGTCCGGTTGCTATCCGTAGTTACCATACGAGAGAACGGTCAGGGTACCAAACGGGGGGGGGGGGGGGGAGGAGGAGGTTAAAGGGGACGTTCACCGATGGTGACGTCGGTGGTAGCCGCGTTCAGCCATTCCGCCACCGTGACAATCCCCCGGGATGCAAACCAATTGAAACAGTCATTTCGTAAGGGGCTGTTAAACCGACGCCGCTACTCGAACCGATCGGCCGGTCCCGGTGAACGCTGTTACCTCATTCCCGCCGGCGTATAATTTAACACTTCACCGGAGGAACGGGATTTCTGAGCTACTTCGACCGTTACACAGGTCGGAATTCGATTTTACAGCGACTTACGCGTGTCGAAGCCGCCACGGATACGCGGGGAATCGACGCCTGGGAATAAAGGGGAAATGCGGTTACTCTCTTACCCGGTGCCTTGTCCGATTCGATCTTGCCGGGGGACACTTTGTTTGGCAGGAAAGCCAGATACTTCTGTTTGACGAGAGCTATGTTGCCCACGGACCTAGAAGCGACCTGCACGACGATCCTAGGATTCCATTACCAGCTAGGGACCACTCGCCTGAATCCAAGAGAGAAGAATTAGTAGCTTGTGAACTGTGATTAAAATTACGGAGGGAGAAAGGATGCAGCTTCACCAGGAAATAGCATATGGTAGCCTATCCTAGCCTATCCTAGCCTATCGTAACCTATGGTAGCCTATCATAGTCTATCCTTGCCTATCCGAGCCTATGGTAGCTTACCCTGACCTATCGTAGTATATCCTAGCCTATGGTAGCCTATCCTAGCCAACCCAGCTTATCCTAGCATCTCCTAGCCTATGGTAACATTTGGTAGCATATTCTAGCCTATCCTAGCCTACTATAGCCTATGGTAGCCTATCCTACACTATCCTAGCCTATGGTAGCCTATATTAGCCGATCCTAGCCGATCCTAGCCTATCCTAGCCTATGATAGCCTATCCTAGCATATCCAAGCTTATCCATGCATATCCTTGCCTATGGCAGCCTATGATAACCTATCCAAGTCTATCCCAGCCTATGGTAGCTTACCCTAGCCTATCCTAGCCTATTCTAGCCTATCCTAGCCTATGGTAGCCTATCCTAGCCAATCCAAGCTTATCCTAGCATATGCTTGCCTATGGCTATTTAATAATGTAGGAAATATCAACGGAAATAATGCAAAATTAATCTTAAAAGGGCTGAATCGCAGTGCAATTCGATGCAGATATAACAAACACTGACACTGTCAATAATAGACACTGTCAAGCATGCCGTGAGGACTAGCATAACATCAACACTGTTAGAATCTAATAGGACTCAACCCATCATAGTCCATTCTAAGAATTCATGATCTAACAGGGTCTGATCTAGGTGGATGTAACCCAGAGGTGATGAATCCTTACCAAGTCTAGTCAATAGCTAGCAGGGCCTAACCCAGCAGGCTCAATCCCAGACCCTTTGAAGCCATGCCAAAGCGTAAGAGTGGACCCAGTCATGCCTAACCAGTCCAATGGCCACCGAACATTTTTTTTCTCTCCGAAATGTGTTCGAGGATCATTTCCATGGCTGTCGACCGTTTCGGAAGAAGATCTGATCCCATTAAACGATTTTCGTCCGAAGTGTCGGTGCCTGCGTCTTCACGGGCGTGGCGTGGCCTGCAGGAAATTGCGCCCTTAGGGTGTCGTCCTCGATCAGCCCGTGGACGATTGCACCTTCCGGACCTTGTGGATCGTTGGAAACGTCGCTGTCGTTCATCTGTTAGGGGTACAAGGTAGCTAGGAGCCCGTGATATGGTTATCGGTTCCTCTCTTTAGCTTCGCAACAGACAACACGTGGAAATTAACGCCCGCACAATTCATCGTATGAGGAATTTGGTATTTCCGAAGAGACCGCTCAATAATCGATTTAAATGATCCACGATCCAAAGCACGATACCGTGCGCAATATCGCCGGAAAGAAATCAGGTGTCGAGGGAACGAGTATTTTCAGAAACGTTCTAAAGGGGTTGGGGTCACAGTTTACGTCACCGGGGCGCAGACCCATTTCAGACTTTCCTGTTGGTCGGCATCAGATAAGCCAATCGGGAAACAAACTTTTCGGCAGTATCGTGCCCTCTTCCCCCTTTTTCTTCCGAAGGAGCCGGGCTCTCGCATTATATCAGCGGCCTGATCTGAGAACGACTACGCCGTATCCAGCGGCGCTCCTAATAACTTCCGGTTTCTTTAATTGAATTTGATCAAGTGCCGCAAGCCCCGTTTCGTCCCTCGCGATCGTAAGCTCGCCATTTGCGGCAACACCTGTCGCCGCCTGCGACGATTTATCGACAACGCATCCTGTTCTGCTCCCAAATTCGATCCCTTAGACCTTCCCGGAGTCTTCCGAACGATCCAGGCTAATAAGAGTCAGTTCCTCTCGAGTTTATTCTTCTGTGCACTTGAACTGTTAGAACGATTTTACGCGTTTTGAACGAAAATGAATAGGTGAAATTTAAAACGGTAGAAAGAATTTTAAAATGTTGATGAATTACGTACAACCAGGTCCTGCAAGGACTTGTTAACAAATTGCTCGACAGCGATTTTATCAATGAACTCACAAGTTGCCTCGAGTATAATAATCCAATGACTTTTCACATAACCTTATTTTGGACACACCATGGTTGTTGCGTGCGCGTTTTCTAATACATGCGATAGTTAAACCCGCACTTTGCTATGTTAGGAGTGGACTGTAATGAAATTTGAGCCGGATGGTAATTCTATATAGTTTATTCAAGCGATCTTAACTTAGATTGTGTATAATAGTGACCTCGTGCGAAAATGCGATACGAAATGCTACGAATGATGTGTTGTACGAATGATGTGCGAATTCTGACTCTCGGCCGCTCCGTTTGACTATTTATCTAAGGTACGCCGGGGCGCTTACAAATTGCTCTACGGACGCTGATTGGCCGGAGAGTGGGGGTGGAGCCAAAAAAACCGTTGACTAGAGTGTCGCGAGTGGGAGCAGGGGTTATAAAATAAATGGGAAATCCCAAAATTTCTAACGGTTTTTCGCGGTTTCTAACGGAGTGACGCGCGCAGGTATACTTATAATTTTTATGACCAGGACTGCGTAGAACATGCCCATAAAAATCCAACCCCTCGGCCAGCAACGCTTTCGGAGATATGGTCTCAACGCATTCGCTACGCGACAATGGTAACTATTAAAGGGCTCAGTAATATCCTTGCTTGAAGCATTGGATACGTAGGCAGCGCGCAGCGTTTGCGGTACTCTCAGAAACAGCAATTGCAGTAGGACGACGCGTTGCGTTCGCAGCGGGCCCAGTTTTATTTTTCGTTTCATTATTTCATAAATGCTCGTTCATGGTAACTTTTCTCTTCGTCGTCAGCGAACGACCGTTGCTTCTCGCAGGCGCTAACGATCCGCACTGTCTCCCGCGGACAAATTACATTAAATTCGCGTCGTTCGCCGGGATGTTATCAAAGTCGAATCTCTGAGCGCCGGGGTGATAAAGTTCGAGGTGTCGAAGAAACTCCTATGAATATAGGGTCAACGATTTATCGTCCAGGCCACTTGTTCTGCCCACATTCCGAGACCGGAAAATGCCTTCTCGTGTCACGGCTGGACAGTGGAACAATATTGACGACGAAATTTTGTCCCATTGGCAGTCAATGTGACGCTCGGCGGTTGCCAAGGACGCGCGTGAAGATATTTCCGGTCTCGGGGGGTGGGGGAGGGGGGCGGAAGTTGGCAGTTTTAGGATCGACCGTCGAAGGATCCTTCGCAGAGCGAGATTAATCGTCGAGTGTCAATGCGGCGAGTAACCGAAGAAAGTTCTTTTTTTTGTTTCACGGATCACGAAGGTTGGTTATTCGAATCGCGAGCCGGATATTTCGAGGAGCAAGACAAACTGAAGCCCGACTGGATTTCCCTATTGATCTACAACGTCCGATCTCCTTCTGCCACTGTCTGCGACCACTAGACGAAGTGGACACTCGATGGAATCGATGTTGACTTACCCGGAACTTGTTCGCGATTTTTAAGCAAGATCAACAGAGGATCGTCCGCCGACTATTACAGTGTATACGGAGATCCTGGTTTCTTTTCTTACTGAAAAGGAACTCGACGGTGAGCTTCCAACTCTTCCCGGTAGTTAGAGTCAATAATATGTGAAACGTTGATCGACCGTGCGCAAATTATTCTCAGCTACTTCCTTAACTTGATTAACAATGGGCTGAAGCATTATTTACAGTTCTTTCTAACCAATAATAAATTTCGTAATCATTTCAAGGCTGTTGTAAAATATCCTTATGGGTTCAAAGAGATTGCTCCAGCTACTCGATTAAAATAAATTCGTCAATTTTCAGTAGTGTAAAGTAAATGCTCCTCGACGGGAGTAATCGATGACCAGGGCCAAGAAAGTTCGAACTGTTCGCTTCATCGGCGATCGTTACGTATGCGTGCCGAGTACTCGGTATCCAAAGTCAACCACCGCGATTCCGCGACGCGGAAAGTTGCCGGTAATATTTCTGAAAATAAGGCGCGTCCCCGGCCATTGAGATGCACCGCGGAGGATAACTTTTTCCCAGGGAAAAGAGAAGCGCGAGTTTCCGCAGCGAAAATGTATAGAAGAAGAAAGTTTCGTTCGGTTCCTACGGGTCGTATAAAACTCGCCCGCAACCACGCCCTTGAGTCGCAACAAGCCCGTGGGATAAATATCCAACCGTCCTATTGCGAGAGACGCTGCGAAACTTCTGATCGGCTCCTGTGTAATCACTTCGTAAATGATCCGGCTGTGAGACGTCTAACTATCCTGTAACGGAACGCCTATGGCGGTTTTCCGGGAGTGGGGTGGGGAAGGGCGGCAGCACGTTCTATCCATTCATTAACCAAGACGTCGGGGCTGTTAGTTGAAGAGGACAGCTTAAACTTGGCCCTTACTCTAACGATAACGATAGCGAAACCGTAGATGTACACTCAACTTTCTGTTTTCGAAAAGATTCTCAAATATCGTTTCGGCACAAAGTTCCTTTTTTTCGCTCTGTAGTGAAATGCCTGTGGTCAAGTTGTGGTCTTGTTTCTTGGTTGTCTGATCATAGCCAGGCACTATTCTATGTATTAGACTTCCGTTCTACTGGTCTGACCATGTACCAGCTTCATGACTCTTCCGCGATCACGTTCTAGCCGTGTACCACTTGTCTGACCACGGATTATCCTATTCTACTTACACAATCTTACCTCTTGTTCCGTTTACTCTACCGTGCTCCATACATCTGCTACTTGTTACGCCATACATCGTCTCTACTCGACTTATCTGATCGCATGCTGTCCTATTCTACTGTCTCACGTCACAGAAAATTTTTGTAACCGATGACACAATAGGTAAAGTCACAATGAAATAACGAAAACAATATTGTAGCGGATCCAAGATAGAAACTTTCAGAGACTGAAGCTCCACTGGAATGGATATATAAACTCCTGGGACACTCGTGGTTGCGCAACCCAGCATAAATCCGCGCGCAAGACGGAGAACATTAACTGTAAAGCAATTTCGGCCAATGTGTGGCACGTGTATACGAGATCGAGCGATCGTACAAAGCACAGGAACTTGTCACTTATTGCGCAACCGTGTCCTGTCGGTAGTTTGTCACAATTTGGTCACTGTCACGCGTGTCCTATCTCTCCTTCTCGCCCGAGATTTTCCGTTTTCCAACGGCGGGCACCAGGTTTTCGTATCGTACAGTTACAAGCCTGCCCCTAAATCCTTCGACGGCAGCGGTGCCACCGTGAAGAACACACAGAGAACCAACCCCCTTGCTATTCGTCGGACATGCCTGTTAAAGGGGTGAAAGCAGTATCTATCTACCTCGAGAGCCCGGGGCTCCGGGGTGCAGCTTTCGAGATTTATTTATCGCGCCGCTCGGACCCTTGTCTTCTTCGACTATTCCTTACGGGACACTCCTTTCCTCAGCTTCCATGCGCCCCCTCTCGCCGTCTCTAGTCTGACTATTCGGGGAACGACACGATGAACGATCTAAGTGATAAACCTCGGACTCCGCCGTATCCACATAATAGTTTGCGGGAAATAAATGAACGCCTTTCGTTTCCGCGAGGCTCGGTGCTCGGTGGACAGAAATGAAGCTAAACGAGCTTGATTCGTCCAGAAACTGATTACTCCGCTTATGCGCTTATTATAGTAATTGCTGCGGATTTTTATACGAAACAAAAATGGTCCGCGCCAGTTGCAGATGACTGGATCCAAATAGGAATATCATTCTTATTTTAATCGTCTTAACAAGCTGATCATAATAGATTGACATTCTTAAACCATTTCAACCTTCCTACTATTTTATGTTCCACCTGCCCATTATTGCACGAATAGCAAATCCCCGGAGGTAAGTAAGAATGTGTTACGAGCCAGGGCTGCGAGCAACGCGAGAGGCCGGCGAGGGGTTGTTACCCCAAGAATATGGATTCAAAATTGGAAATCTTTGTTAATCTGAATTTAACATTAGCAAGCCTCGTAACTTATATAATTTAATTGATACAATCCGAGCGGTAAGATTGTATCGTGTGGGAACGTTCAATTATTAGATTAGGATGTTTGGCAATGATTAAGAGTTGTAATTTACGCGAATTAACAAACAAGACAATTTATTCTGGATTCGAATAGGTTACAATTGTGATTGTTGTGTGGCGAGTGAGGGTAATAAATGTACAATTATAGAAATTAATTACCTATGTTGCACGGTGTTGACGCACTGGCAATGCGGGGTCGGAGAGCAGTTGTTGAAGGCAAAATAGAAACTACACTAACTAACGGCTTATATAAGTTAACGTTTGATCCAAAAGGGACTTGAACCCGATCTCACCAGAATTTAGCCCGATACTAGTAACGCGACGTGACTTCTCGATTGATATACCGCGACCGGACCACTTCTGAATCTCAACAGAACCGCGTCTCGACTGAACCAAAGAGAATGAAAATGAACGGGTTTATATACCCCAAAAATGAGAGAGAAATGTGTATGTATTATTGTACCATCGCGTACTCGTATTTGACGTTTCCGGTGAGTTTAAGGTTTGCAGCTGGATCTTTTGTTTAAAGGGGTAAAAACGAAGGGTTAGCTAGGATGTTTCCTATCGAGAACTATCTTGACAAAATATTCCAGAAGGGGATGTTTTGAGGATTTCCATATTAAGAAATCGTACGGTGATGCTCATGCTCTGTGCCAGTTGCGTCCAGCCGGAGTACAATCATTAAACAAAGGGGCCTGTTGGGACGCTTTTCGTTCTCAGAAGAGAGATTAGAACGTCTAAACGAAAATGAATCGTGGAGAAACGTCTCCATACGTAACAAATGCACTTTGGGTACGAGCGTGTCCGAATGAAATCGAGCTAGAGCAAACAGATCCCCGAATGCAAAGGTATCAATTTTCAGGGTAACGCGAGAATAATGCCGATAATTCAGACAGATTCGCTCGGAGATCAGGCGGATCATCGGCGGGATATTCGTTTGATTGGCTCTAATCGGTACGAGCGGTCTAAAATTTCATTGTACGCGGCCGGTAATGGGATTCCTCGGATTGTTCGAGATCGAGCGGGGGGCACGTCGGGTGTACGAAAAGGTCCCCGATCTAATCGAGCAGGCCATCAGAAGTAGTGATTAAAATGGCGGTGTGAGTGCTTGGTCGGCAAAAGGGGTTGAAGGTGTCTTGAATGGTGGTCGGCGGGGGGTCTAGTCTCGGGCTTGGGGAAACGTAGATAACACTTCTTACCCGAGGGACTTCCCGCGACCCCAATCTCAAGTCAGATATTGTTCCGAGCTTTGAAAGCTCAAAAGAACTCGTGAAAAGGCATTTCGTCCCGATTCGATGTATTATACCCGGCCTCGTACGTATTGTGCTCTCTGTCGATCCTTTTCCTTCGGAAAGACCAGCCGCCTCTCGCCCAACGACCAAAGGAAAAATATCGGGAAGTCGTTCCCGTCTACGCGGAACCCACGGATAAGCGACGATTGTAATTTATAATCGTTGCGGGGCGAGCTCGAGCAAACCGGGGACCATTATTAAAACACATCCGTGATACCGGCACGTCGTGCAATGCGTTCGAAATCCAGTTTTCCGGTGAAAATTCCATTACTCGAAAATGTTAGAAAATGCGAGAAAATATTTCAGACTAATGTAGGGGCAACTAAACATTGCATAATTTTCCGCATCTGATATCTGAGCATACTTCTGCGGAAAATTAAGTTTAAATTATTAATTTGATCTTAAGAAAGTGGATACAAAAAATAACCCAACATCAAAACGACATTACGTACATCCAGTAACACGTTCTATGTGCTGATAACGAATAGTTTACACTTGCATACACCGATCACACCAGCACAATTGGGAAACAAATTTTAGTAGAAACTTGAATTTGAATGGAAATTTTAATATACCCATTTACGTAATGTGCGTATTTTATGCTTCCATGAACGTTTTAAATACCAACGCGAAAGATGATTTCTTGATTTTTGTTTCCGAATTTCTCGAGAGACGATCCGAAATGAAATTTGTTCGACTCCGTGGCTGGACGACGGTTTTTCTTCAGTATGAACCCCAAGGCTTTCGGTCGATCTTGGTATTGGGAATTGAACAAGTGCCCCTCGATCGTGCCCCTGATCGTTTCGGTCCGTTATCGAGAGAGAAATGTAACTGGTACGTTTCTATGGAAGAGTAAAGTATAATTATTTTTCTCAAATTTAAATACACTTTAGCACTTTAAATACACTTTAAATATTATAAAATACCTTATTATATACGTACACTCCCAAACAAAAATATAGCACACTTGTGCTATCTTTAATTTCTCATATTAAGATGGTGCTAGCGTGAAAACTCTGAATTACATATAAACTGTACCTTCTACGAATATGTAAACATAACATATAATTGACCTTACTTTAATGTTCTGTTAGTTGAAAGAGAAATACATAATTCGACGCAGACAAAATGATAGCACACTTGAAAAATAAAGATATATATATTATATAATATAACTACATGTTGGATATAACAAAAGTATACACATTTCTTGTAATAATATACATACAAAACTATCTTTTTTTAATAATGGGTAGAACCTCCTTTGTTTTCTATAACTTCCACCATTCTTTTAGGTAAAGATTTGTAGAGTTTTTTAATTTTTGTTTGTGATAAATTTTCCCATTCGGTTGGAATGCAAATTTTTAGATCATTTATATTAGAAAATTGTCGGCCTTCGACATAAACTGCTTGTGAAAGCATTGCCCAACAATTTTCGATAATATTAAGGTCGGGTGAACACGCCGGCCACTGAAGAGTAGAAATATTCTCCTTTAAAAAATATTCCTTGACAATTTTAGCAGTATGTACTGCAGCATTATCTTGCTGGAATATATATGGTGTAACAGCAATGCGTTCTGCGTATGTATAAATTTGATTTTTTATTAGTTCGAGATAACGGACGCTATTCATTGTGCCCTGAACAAATCGAATTTCTGTTTTTCCCTTATATCCGATACCAACCCAGATCATTACTCCACCTCCATGCATTTGACGTCGAATTTTTGTTAGTGGTTGTTTACGAACATCATGATAATACTGTGTGCATCCGTCTGGGCCATCAAGGTTGAACCTTTTTTCATCCGTAAAGATTACTCTTCTCCAAGTCTTTTTCCAAGTAACATGTTCTTTTGCAAATAATAAGCGTGCCTCCTTATGTTTTGCGTTTAATGATGGTTTAGCCATTAATCTAGTCCGATTTATAATATTGCTAGTCTGGAGTACACGAAGAACATTTTGTATATTTGTTTCCACTCCAGCTTTCTTAGCAATTTCCCTTGCAGTGGCACACGAATTGGATGCAGCACGTATTATTGCTCGTGTATCACGTTCCGATAATGCTGCTGGCCTTCCTGTACTTTTCTTCTTTCCGTATGCACTTGTATCTTTTAATAAATTATATACCACTTTTCGACTTCGATTAACTTCTTTTGCTATTTGACTAATAGTCAACTTTTGTTTCCTTAAAGCTAAAATTGTACTAATTTCACTTTCCTTAAGTTTTTTGCCACGACCCATTATGAGACTACCGAACTGACAAAGCTTTAAACACAATTTAAATATACTATAATATATACTATAATATATTATAATATACTATAATATAATATACAATAATATACAAATATACTATAATAAATAGTAACTCTGTGCAAGCTCACGAAACACTGAAGAATATGTAAACATAGTTCGAGTGTGCTATCATTTTGTCTGCGTCGAATTGTGTTTTTCTCTTTCAACTAACAGAACATTCAAGTAACGTCAACTGTATGGTATGCTTACATATTCGTAGAAGGTACGGTTTATATATAATCCAGAGTTTTCACGCTAGCATTATTTTAACATGAGAAATTAAAGATAGCACTAGTGTGCTATCTTTTTGTTTGGGAGTGTATGTAGGATGAATGGTTCATTGTGCGTGCGTGCGTGCGGGCGACCGGATCATGTTGCGACAGACCGGCGTCGGTATGTTTGGGAAAACTCGAGTGAGTGCGAAGGTGTGAACGAAAAGTGTTTAGAACTGAACGACAGGGAAGTGTATGTTTTTGCGAATGTAAGTTATGGATGCGAGAGACAGAGTGCAAGCGAGATGAATGCAAGGGGCTGAAAGAGTATAAAGCGTGGATGTGTGTGTGTGTGTGTGTTCGGGAAGAGCGTAGAGTATAGTTGCGACTGCCTTGCGAGAGAGACTGTTAATTGCGTCAGCGTTTGCATACCGTTATTCTTTTAAATATATTAGCATTTAGCAAAGTGTTACAAAGATATCAATCACCCCATTCCTCGAGAACCCTACACATATATATTATAAAATACCTATATTAACCTTGATGGTTTTCCTCCGATCGTTCTGTTTTTGGTAGAGAAATGTACACTGAAAAATGTCGTCAAATTCGTTAATGATTAATTAAGAATGTATCCACAGGTTCCAGAGCGGCGGTATACAGGGCTCAGAACCTTCGTGTGAATTTCCCAAATGAGAAAACTCCGCGGCCCAGCCAGTCTAATTATATGACAAGAAAAATTCATTTAGCGGCGAAAGTTCATCAGGGGTCTCGTTAAACAGATTATTCAATTATACTTCGCGCCGGTGCGTTATAAACTCCTCCACGATAACAACACGCGTCTTTATTTCGCGGTGTATCGCGGCCCGGGAAAACGACCACGTTTTAATAATTAGTTACCTAGACAATGACTAGATAATTAGCGCTCCCATAGAGCCCGAATCTTCGAGGTTCGTTTTCGCGGCCGGTTCCCTCGGAATCGCAGGGGAAAACAAACGTAATAATTATCAGCGGTGGCGTGAGGACGGCCGACGGTGAACTAATTAAACTTGCGCACCCCTGGACAATAGGTTTATTATGCATTTGCGCAACAACGCACCCGGTATCTCTTTGGGTACTCTGTGCTTCAGCGTTGCAACAGCGTTAGAGGTTTCTTAGCGCTGGAGGCGGCGAGCTTATTGCCGCGGCGGCTAGACGAAAGTTGGAACAATGGTTCGAGATGTCGGATCCCGTAAGGTCCATTAAACTCGAATTTCGAAATGCCACGGGTAAAAAGTCACCTGGTTTCCAACGGCCTCCGCTGGCCACCGCCGCCGCCGCCGTATCGCGAATGGATTCTGATCTTCATGGGACCGGGTCCGGAAGTTGGAACATTTTGTTCCGCGAAAACTTTCCTGGACGTTAGATATTAATAAGCAATGGCGAAAGTTCCCGTCACACCGTTCGTCGACGTTTCCACAGAGCCGACCAGGTAATATAGACGCCGAGCCGTGAAAAGACCCTAAAGACCGTATTCCCGGCCCCGCCATTAAACCCTCGATCGTTCAAGCGCTAATTATTCGCCGGAGTCTAATGATGCCAATTAAAATTTTCTGCGATGGGCTCCACCCACCGGGGAATTTCAGGTTGCCGTTTTCTTCGGCTCTTACTATCCCTCCCCTCTCCCTCTCTCTCTCTTGCTCTTTTTCTCTCCTCCATTCTTCCTCCGCGCCGATAACTTTCGCTTGGATATTTATCTCATCGAATCAGTAATTATACTGATCGACTTTTCGCTGTTCCCGGCGAAATGTTCATTTGCAAGACAGAAATTCAACGACTTCAATTACTACATTGGAACTAACACGCCTGCTTCAGACTTTATTTTACAATTATCGGAAATTTGTTTCGTTTGCGTTTAAAGCATCTCGACGAAGTATTTTGTTTCACTGCACATTGTTCCCGCGGATATTTTATGCATTTTGTTTTCCGCTTGCAGGCGATAGATACAAAATAACGGAGCGAATTAACCTTGGATCGGTGGTTCGCAGTAAAATTTTGTTTCATTTCTACAGTGCGATGTTGAATTTTAAAATTGTTTATAATTACTTGCTCGCAATTGTGTAATCCTTTCGTAACCGGTGGAAATGTGTAAGCTTGTACTTCCTTTCCACCTGGAGATAATCAGACACATGGTAGATTATTCTTGCATGATTCATTATTTAGTAGAGGATTTATTTACTGGTATCATTCATATTATCGAACGTATAATACTATTTGATGTATACAAACATACAAACACTTAGTACAATGTCCCTGCCATGGTCTAACCACTGAGATACAAAATTTTATTACAAGTTTAAGATATTGTTCAATGATGATAGCAGTTTTGAGCGATGTAATTTAACAATTACACGACAAAACTTGAAGAGGAAAATTGAAAGAGCTTCTAAAAACGAACGTACGCTGCTTCATCAATCTTCTCCACCTTTTACTCTCTGAAGTTAATCGATCTAGCGAATCAGCAGCTCACTTCCAGAACCTTTTAAACCTGGATAACCGTGAGAACAATAGACACAAGCTTCCTCGTCGAAACCGCAGTGGCTCGAAGGGTTGAAGAGACACAGTAGCAAATTTCGCTGTCCTTGAGAACAGGATTCGTTTCGTCTGCGTCGACCACGAAGACAGATGTTCGTGTCGAGTAGAAAGGAAAGTCATCGATGGCGTGGAATCCAGTGAGGTTTGTGGATCTTTCTGCGAGCATCGATAAACCCGGGGCAGAATCTTTTCTACGTCATTGGCGAGGTCCAATTTCCCAAACCTAATCTCGCGAAGTGGGTTTCCACCTTGGAGGGCCGCGGGCTCTCTCTCTTTCTCTCTCGGTCCCGCCGCAAGGGCTCCGTTGTTATTGTTATTGAAATCTGTAAATAGGGTGGTTTCGGGTTCTAGTCTATGTATATATGTATAGGTGGGTCTCTCTCTCTCTCTCTCTCTCCTGGTCCGTATACCTAGGTATCCATGGGAGAAACGGCGCGAATATATCGTGTACAACATCCAGTACCGGGGGGAATGGTTGTCCCAGGGCCTCGGATAAAGGGTACAAGGACGGCTAAGGTAGGGACGGATTTGGTGATGTAGCAGCCCTGAGATGTAGCCGCAAGCTATGCATGGAATGCTCCAGCTCCAGTCGGTAGATTGGGGGTGCGAAAAGGGGTGATCACGGACAGTGCCATCTTAATTAATTTCCTCTCAATCCCCGAGTCCTCGTCGTCGAAGGATGCTTGCACGCCCGTGGAATAGAGCCCGGGTCTCGATCATCGCTGCCCCGAGGGGCGTACACTGTAATTAGCGCACCCAACATCCTCCGTACAATTTGTTCTTTCTGTTCTTCCTCTTGAAGAACGCTAGTCAGCGTAGATAGCATATTGTGCATACACAGTCCGATTAAACTCAAGTTTCTACGATTTCCTTGACTCGCACGCCTGCGGTCGATGCGGGTTTGCGGTCGGAAGGGAGCAAAAGGGAACCTTCGATTGTCGGACCAACCAAGTCTAATGCAGATTAAGTAAGTGCTCCAGACAATGCCGCCGTAGAACACTGTTGCGCCCTCCGAATCTCTCCGTGTATCTATTTGTTGATGAAGACCATTTGACGGAGCGTGAACTAGTCGGGGGATGTTGTTCCGATTGAATATGCGACGGGAAAGTTTTCAAACTGATCTACACTTTGTGGTTCGGAGATCTTCTCACAGCCGAGTAATCAATATAAGTGAATCGATTCATCAGTCATTTAGGAAGATTTACGAGTAGACTGCGGATCTTTGAAATAAAAATTATGTTCATTAATTGCAATACACAGTATTCTTCCGTTTTACAATTTGCATAAAGTTGTAAACAGTGTATTGATACTCTCAGACTCTTTCAATCTTTCTCCTGTTTCAAACGGCGTCCAGGATTTTCTGTGAGAAATGCATAAAATGTAAAATTATTAATCCAAAAAGAAACTGTCGCTAATAAATGAAGTGCTTCCACTAAAATGCAGATTATTCTGCCCACATGCCACTCACAAAACCGCAGAGACCTACACTAACGAGCAAAACTGAGTCTACACTATTTGAAGCAAAATAACTTTTTAAAAATTAGATCAAATGACTTGAATGTTATTGAGAAGATAGAAGGATTAGTTTATTAGACGAGGTGTAAAAAATTTTTGAAAAAAGTTTGAATTGGTCGGAATCGCAAAATAAATAGTAAAAGTTGGTTTTTTTAGCTTTTTTATCTGAGCCTCTATTGAAAATTTAAAAAATTTGTTTGATTCGCTTGAATAGAATATATCCATGCTGAAAATTGCATCGATATTGGTTAATTCGTTTACGAGTTATAAACGATTAAAAGTGCGATTTTAAGTCGAAAAACGTGAAAAATGGCAATTTCTCCACTTTTAATCGTTTATAACTCATAAACGAATTAACCAATATGGGTGAAATTTTCAGCATGGATATAATTTATTCGAGCGAATCAAATACATTCTTTAAATTTTCAATACAGGCTCAGATAAAAAAGCTGAAAAATCCAACTTTTACTATTTCTTTTGCGATTCCGGACAATTCAAATTTTTTTCAAAAATTTTTTACACCTCGTTTAATAAACTAATCCTCCTAACTTCTCAATAACATTCAAGTCATTTGATCTAATTTTTAAAAAGTTATGTTGCTTTAAAATAGTGTAGACTCAGTTTTGCTCGTTAGTGTATGTAAGCTATTCAATCGAGAAGGATCAATAACATATGTTTAACCCTGAGAAATGTTCTATTCGGTAAAATAAATACGGTGCCCATCGAGGAATTTGTAAGGCAGTATATGAAGACCAGAATTTTCCAGCTGGAAAGGATTTGGTAGAGAGAGAGAGAGAGATAGAGAGAGAGAGAGAGAGAGAGAGAGAGAGAGAGAGAGAGAGAGACCAGATAGGGATCGATCGGGACGGAGTGAAGTGAAAAAATTGTTAGCGTTAAATTCCCCATCGAAATAAGTAAAGGGATCGAGCAGGTGGGACTGTCTCTAATAAGATACGTTTCTAAACGGCCACCTTGTACAAATCCGATTGGATTGAAACGGTCGGAACGGGCGACTAGTCAGCCAATTGTCCCTCTGGAGTGGAACTGCTGATAGCCAGTCTCCGTTCCGGACGAGTACAGGCCAGACGGCCGTCGAGCCGTGTTATATTTTCTCCTCTCGGAGTCCGCCTGACCCTGACAATAAGAATTAATCGACGTCCCCGCGATTCCTTTCTCTATTCCCAAGGTTCGTTCGTCGTTGTTCTGCGGCCCTTCATTCCGGCAAATAATTCTCCCCCCTTGATTTCTCTCCCCGCTGCTGCTCGTAAAATCCGCGTGAGACACAAGAAGGAACGTCATAACCTATTGATCCCTCGATCACCCCGATCTCGCCACTCGATGACGCGCCATTCGTTCTCCGCGACGAAATTTTACAGCCACGCGGTAAATTTTTATTGGACCGATAAAGGTGCATGCGCGTTCCCCTCATGTTTTTGCTCCTAAACTGTGCACAATATATAGGTTAACAGCATCTGGGCTATTCTAAAGCAGTTTAATGAGTTCGAAGAGCCGTAAAGCAGTGTCGAGATTGATAGTAGAATTGTCTCGTAACGGTCAGGCGGCGAGCGCGGCGCGGAATACACTGTGGAACTTGTAAATAGATCGCAGTAGAATGTCCCCGTTCGAGTCAGACGAAGCGGAAATCGGATTTACCGAATAACGTATCTATTGATTGAGTTGAATGTCTATGCAAACTGCAGACAGTTTGGTTAGTAGTGTCTTTCCGATGAAAGGGGTTAATGCATGACAGCAGGTCGCGCATGGGTCAGACAGCAGGACGTACGATGCAACATACAGTGAACCAGATGTTAGTAGTATTTCAGCGGAACATGCTCGACGTAGTCGGACAGAAGGAGTTTTGTTACTATTTTAGCACTGTGTTAGTAGCGTAATCTTGTTATAGTCGGACATGGAGAACGTTTTTACTAAATCAGTAGCAGAGAATCGCGGTGAATGATCATTATGTTAATTTTAACGACTGCTACGTTCTGTGAAGTTTATTGTCTTCATTTAGTAAGCGATATAATTTAATTTTAACGATAGTACCGTTAAGTTGCATTAAGTAGCGTTCTAAAATTTATGATGCGCGCGTTACACGATATTGTCGAGTGCAGAGACATCCAGATTACCAGGGCGCTCCGGTACTTTCGTAAATTTTCGAGATAGAGGCTATTGAGTTAACTATCCTCGCCCACGGGATCAAGCAGCGGCACGTTAGGAAGTTATAAGTCTTTAAACTTTAATTTTAAGTTGAACTCTCCGGTGGAAAGTTAGTTTAGTTTCGGCTTACTTATACTTCTCTGCGGTCAAGTCATGAAACCTTAAGAACCCCCCAAGATTTTACAATAAACTCCGAATGGTTTATATCGCTGCGCTGGGAAACTTTCGAGATCCGAAATACATACATATGTATGCGCTTCGAACATTACCTCATTTCCTGATGCCTTTTAAATCAGTGAAGTAGTATTAAATAAATCAAGCAGCTTTAATTTTTTCGCCATCGCGACACTAAGTGACACGACCTACGTAGAAATGTACGATAATTGTACAGGAAAGCAGAAATTAAAAATATTCAGTTCATAATGTAACTGAGCATGTTAAATTTTTTCTCTTCAACCATGAAGCTCATTAAAGACTCTTGTTATGACGAGATGGAATTTCAGAAATACAAGAAGGTTAACTACATGTGGTAAATAAAATCTCAATTCCATGAAATGTAGAATGTGTGTCGTATTTAATTTTAATTTTCCCACGATTAATTGTTCAGTAGAAGATTGGGTTAATTTCCCAACGTCTAGTAAAATTTCTTATGGTACTCGAGCATAATATAGGATATCTCTTAATGGTCAAACGACCAATAGAATATCTCGGCCATAGTTAGACGACTAATACAATACCATGCCATGCATAAGAATTCTTTAGAATGTTTCAGTAACTGGACAAACGTCTAGTAGGATGTCTTAACATGGTTATACGCGGAGCAGGACGATCTAGTATAATCAGACGTTTAGTAGAATATTTCAGTCATTTACAAACGACCTGGAGAACATCTTGCTTGTAACTCATATATTCACTAAAACACATCATTAACGAACGGATATACCGTGATATTTTCTAATCTAATCAGACATTTAATAGAATATGCTGACTGTTGTGCTTAGACATGCAATAAAATTTTTTATTAATGGACAAGCAATCAGTAGAATATCCTGACACGATTTGACCTTCAGTGGAACATTCCTGTCACGATCTGGCAACTAATACAATATTCTGTGATGCACAGACCTTTAGTAGAGCATTCCAATTATAGACGGACAACCTGTAGAATGCCTTGATGTGCTCAGACATTTGACAAACGGTTTCCGTACGCTTTTAAGTAACTTGGTTAAACGTTTAGTAGAATATTTTAATACGGTCGGACATTGAGAAGTATGCTTTGCTACGATTAGACTTAAAATAGAACATCCTCCATAGATCTGTAACATGTCTTCCTACGCTCAGACATCTAGCACAACCTCTCAATAATGGACAGACAACTAGAATATCCCAACAATACATTTACGAACATTACTAGAATATTTCGAGAATATTTATATTACTAGAATATTTTGAATATTTATTTCGAACATTTACTAGAATACTTCAACATAGTCAGACATTTCGAAGTATACCGTACCATGGTTAGACGTGAAGTAGAATATCCCAGTCATTTCTAGACAACTTGCTGTTGAAATTATCAGAAATAGACAGCCATCGAGTAGAATACCCAGGAATGGTCGGACGATGACTGGAGTATACACCCACGATCAGAGACACAAGTAGGAAAGCCTATCCATGAACCGACTACCTGTAGATCCCCTTGTCTCGCTCAGTCAACGAGTAGAACGTTCCACTAGCGGCCGACAGAGTTAGTAGAATATCTCCTCATGGTCAGACATCCAATACTACATGCCCAACATTACATGCAGCTGTCCACGGTCTGAAAGCTTAGAAACGAGCAAGACGTCATTCCACGATAAATTGCATTGTTGTCGATTCCATTACACCTTCCACAAGACACACCACAAAAGAACCATACGGCAAGAGCTTGTTTGTCTTGAGTGGTTGAATATAGATCACGCAACGGTGGGTGCGAAGGAAAAGGAAAAGGAAACGAAACAGTGAACCGTATTCGGGCGATCGTAAAGATACCTGAGAGCCCATGGCGTAGGGTGACGTTCCCCCATTCGACGCCACTGTTTCCACCCCGTGGCCGATCGCGGTTGGGTGACCAGGAGGTGCGCGGGGCGGTGAAACCGCTCCGGCCCGAGTCGTCGCGACGCTAGCGCCGCGCCGGAGGCTCCAGTCCGAGCCCAGCATCACTCGTGGTGGTTTCGCGCGCGCATCCCCCGCCAAGGTGCGACTGCCGTTCGAGAAAACGCCAGAGATTCCGTCCCGGCGGTTCCGTCGCGTTCGCGTTTCCGCGTGGCCCGGCTCCTCGAAATCGTCGGAAAAATCGCCAACGTCATTGGTCGATCATCGATCGTCGCCTATCGATCGATCAAAGACACCGCGCGAGCGGTGCCGACTAAAAGGGTACCCCCAGATTAAAAGTGTATTTTTCCCCGTGGCGCGTGCATCGCGGCCCCGAAGCACGCATGTGAAGAAGATGGAAAATCCGCGAGGAGACCGTTCCGGGAGTGCACCAGCGGATTCGCACGCGTCTACGTGGCAGTCGGCGGCGAAACGCGGCCAAGCGACAACCCCGGGTGACAGCCCTCGAGGGTAGACCGGTGATCTAAGCCCCCCCGGTTCTGTAAATAGAAATTCCGGTCCCGTGAATCTGTTTACCGGCAAGCGGGCCGTGGTTCTTCATCCCCCGACGCACGAACTAACCCTGTTTGAAACAATCCCGGTTGAGTGCTTCCCCGCGCGCGAATGAAAAAGGTAACAATCGCGAGGAATCGTATTTTGGAGAGCCAAAGATCCCTGTGTGAGTTCCCCGGTGACAGTGAGTGTTCCCATGCTACTCGCAGTGCGACTCGAGGATAGCCCGAAAGAGGATTTTCCATTGTGACGGCGGTGTTTGTGCCCGCAGCCGGCGATCCAAAGCGGAAACTTTGCGACGCGCATCGCTGCGTAATCATGCCAGGAATGCACGTCGAGTTGTACGCGTCTCGTAACGGGGCATCATGCTCGGTCGCTTGAAAACGTTGACGCAGAATCGCGTACAGGATCGATCCGTTGATCGACGGTAAATACGCGGCCGTTCGCGACGCGGTGGAAACGCAGAAGCAAGCGAACCGTCAGGAGGGAAAACGGAGAAAATAGTGGAGGAGGAACGGGATTAGAGTGCGCGGGTTGCTCGCCGGGCCGCGAATGATTTGTTGGTCGGATATTTGGGAAATTGCGGCCGCCATTTATCGGATGTTCCAGTGATCCTGCGGGAACGGTGATCGATCCGGAATCTACAAACTTCTTTCGTCCGACTCTCGCTCGGTCGGAGCTGCAACCTCGCGAGCTCGTGTTTTGTGTGCACTGCCATCGAATCGTTTAGGTTCCAAGGAGAAATCGTGGTAGCGGAACGGTTCGGTGTCGAGCAGAAAACGGGCGGTGAAAGTGCGTACATACGCGACATCGATCGGCCATCGCGAGGAGTGGCCGCGCGAGAGTTGTTCCTCGCGAGTGATAAATAAAAAAAGGTGCGAAGATACAGAGAGGACGAAATCGACGGAGAAACCGGTCGAGGAATTGTTTTTCCCACGGTGGTGGTTTTCTTTGTCGCGCGCCGTTTTCTTCGGGGGTTCTCGCCACCTTCGCCGCTTGATTTCGTGGCATTGTCTTCGCCCTCGGCCGTGGTCCAGTGTTTCTCGCGTGAAAGCCGATTCTCTCGCCCCTCCGTGCACAAGAACCGCGGACAAAGGAGACGCGATCTACTCGAAGGTGAGTGTGTTTCTCTTTTTCCCTGAAACCGCGGCGAAGCGGTTCGTTCTTTTTCTCGCCTCTCTAACCCCATTCAAAGGGAGTTTACGACGGTTATCCAGGATGTTTTCGCGATCGTTTCACAGTTTATCGATCTAGATCGCGATTACAACGGATCCGGATTCCTGTTGTACGAGACACGTCAAGCTTGCTGTTGTGAAGACTACGGTGACGATGGAATATCTTCATCTTGCGTGGAACGTAAACACCCGTAATGTTTGTGGTTCTTTGGGATCTCGAGGCTGTGCAGCTTGTGTTTTCAACGCGGATTGCTGTCTTTTTACGAGGCGAACTGTGGTTTTGAGAGATACATTTTTAGAGAGTTGGGGAGAGGTGACAATGATAAAAAATAATTAATCTGATTATTCAGATTAATTGTAAGCTTCGTCGAGACAAAATTTATTCTGGATTTTCTATTGATATACTCGAGAGATTCTGACGACGATAGAAGTGGCAACGTTTAGATCCGCTTAGGTTGTTCTTTGTTAATTTGATTCTTACTCAAACCAGATTCTATTCAGAACCTCTCGTCGCCACGGTAGAACAAGCAATATTTTTAAAAAAGTGTGCTTTCTCTAATGTGGATCTTGTTTCTAAATTGATTGTTACGTGTCCGGGCTGATAGCATTCGAGGTGCAGCAGCACTTTTTACCACGAGTGACACCATTAGCCGACTGCATTAGTCCTAGAAACCCATTTAAGGATGGCGACGAACACACCAAAGTGAATAAGTTCCATGAGAAGTTTCCATGGTGGTAAAAAGCGACAGAACTTTCACCATGCCGAATACCATCCATTCTGGCAGGCGCGCTATAAATTTCCCTCTCGACCTTCTTTTCCGATAAACTTCACCGATCCTCGGGATAGGTCTTTTCCAACGGGGTGGCGGTATTAGTTTCTTTAGATAACAGCTCGGCAAATTTATTCGCAACGTGGATCGTCGTCGAAGCAACGGGACAGAGAAAGATATAGATGGAGAAAGAGGGAAGCGAACGTGGCGGCTGATACTTTAATTACTTTTCCTCGCATGCACCCTCACGATTTACAAGTTCTAATCCCCGTCCCGAGGGGAGAGAAATGGGGAGAAAATCGGAGCATTAACTGCCACGTAAACGCACACCGCTGCGGAAGTATTGGATCAGGATTTGTTGAACGAAATGTATCAAATTAACGGATAGAGAAGGAGCTCCTTTCGCGACACGCGAGTCGATGCATCACGACGAGAACTGCATCGAGGGTCCTGTTCCGGAATTGTTTGACAAAATATTTATTACGTCGGGGACATCGTCGAGTCGCTTAGGCGTCACGCACACGAAATTTATCGAACGTTTACACCGCCCGGTTCCCCGTACGTAAATATGCCCGTCCCCGCCCCCGTTCTTACCCCATACAACGTTCCGGCGTTATTTTATGAACATGAAAAAAGTTAAAACGCTAAAACGTTTTCATTGCGCGTAATTTGCCGTGAAGCCGATTCCAAAATGTTTACATTTAATTCGCGGCGTTTGAAGCGACTCTGTTAGGAACGCGGTACAATTATTAACTTCATTCCCTATTAAAACCGTATGCATTGGGTTTGATTTTCGCATATTGCGATGGCTGATGGCTTCCCGCCATTTTTGCTGCTTTTGTACAGGAAGTGATGATACGTCCAGAGGGAGCGACGCGAATTCCATCGAAAATATTTATGAACCCTCTGATGAATAGCTTATTAACCGTGTGTGTGTATTAATATCTGCTGAACCGGTTGCTGGCGAGAGAAGGGACGAGTTATCGGTGCTTTGACTCCATTCTTGTTTAATTTTAACGAAATCTAGAACATACAAAATTCAATATTTAATTCCATTTTGTATGACAATTTTAACGAAATCTAGAACACACAAAATTCAATATTTAATTCCATTTTGTATGACATAAAGAATTCTTTCATATCCCCAAAAAGTTAAAATATTCTTCGCCATGAACAGCTTCTGAGTGCTTGAATCTTTGAATTCGATTGATCAAGCTTCTAGGAAGCTCCAACTTTTGAACTAGCAATGGTTCTACTAAGTCTGTGTTAGGCCTCAGTAGAATATTTAAAACATTCTTTATCACGAATCATTTGCAGTTTCAACAACTTCATAGTTCAAATGAGAATGCATTTTATAACCGTCGGACTCCTGCGAATTCTAAGCCTTCGCCGGAGTCATTTCTGACTAATGCCGATATTTCGCTACAGTTTTCTTTCTATATAAGGCGATGGCTCGGGACCGGCTTTCGTCGTGTTACGGATTAAGATTTTCTTATTTCGAAATAGAAACCGTCATCTTTTATTGGAATGAAATTGTATTGAGCTTATCCCCACCGCGACGGATCACGAATGACTCCGGCATAGCATATGGAGGGTTAAGCTTTTCAAATTGTGATCATTAAAGTTAGGCCCAATAAGGTGAACCTTGGCTACCTTACTCTAGCCTACCTGACAATAACTAAGAAACTAAACTCTTTTCTCGACTCTAATTACTTGAATATTACAGAAACTGAGCATTAACATCCGAAGACGGGGTCTGAGCAATCCCGACTAATTACTCCATCAATACAATAATTTTCTACAAGACGAGGTGCACTGGCTCCGACGAACTCAGTGTACAAACAAGTGCGTGCTCGATTAATTCAAACGGGGGTTTCAATATTCCTCGAACTCGAACAATTATTCCTTCGATCGATTTCTTGTCACGCTAGATCCGTGCCAAGGAATACGTACCGAAATAACCGTCGCCCGGTGAACGAACGATACTCAATTTATTTAACAACGACTAATGTAGAGGTCTGGCTCGCGTGAGGTATCGTAATTTTTTCGAAAACGGTTCTCCAATCGTTGCGTCGACTCGGGAATAAATTCCCTGGCTGCGTAATTCAAAGAGCGCAGCAGTATAGCTGAAACCAATGGGTGCTTCTGACGTGGATTGCTTTAACCCTGTTTCACGGATATACCAACACTTTCTGCAGCTAATTGTGAATAAATTTGTAAGTAATTTAAATTTGAAAAAGTAGGTGTTGAAAATTGCGGAAGTTATTGAGCGACAAAGGTAGCATAGCTCTAGTCGAAGCGTGTTCAGTCGCTGCGTATGTGGTTGTTAATCCTCCATATGCTATGCCGGAGTCATTCGTGACCCGTCGCGGTGGGGATAAGATCCAGCGACCGTAAATATGTACAACTCTGTTCCGATATAAGACAACGCTTTTTATTTCGAAGTAAGAAAATTGCTATCCCCTTTTCTTCTACTTCATCCGTAATACGGCGAAAGCCGGTCTCGAGGCATCGCCTTACATCTAAAGAGAACTGTAGCGAACAAATAGTATGTATACAAGTCGTTAATATTAAATTATTACTCCAAGAAATATTACAATTAAAATCAAAAGTCTGCTGTTGGATCAAATTCACCTGACCAGCCCATGAGGTTACATTCAGTCCCATAATTTCCGTAATTCCATGTCAATCTCCATGAATTTTTTATCGAAACATTCAAAAAGTACGAGGCTCTCAAACCCAACAAATAAAATCCGATTTGTTCAAATTCCTATTACGCTGCTTCCTCTGGACGAGCGCCCATCTTTTTTGTTTCCGGTCAAAATCGTTCGAGCCCGGTTCGGACTACGATCTTTGGTTTACCTGGACGATCCAGGATTTATTGTACACGCTTGACTCGCTCGCTGCGAGTATCGAAGGCTGAATCCGAGCGGAAACGGCGCGCTCGCGACAGAAACGCGAGCGTAATGGGTGAATCTTACGCGAAACTGAAATGATTGATGGAAGAACGGCTGCCGGGGCTGGAGGCCGAAGGAAACAGCTCGAGGAACAAAAGCCCGGGAGGAAGTAGTTATGCTTGTGTACAGAGTAGGTCGACACCTAGGATCCTCGAACGCAGTTAACTCGGGTGTTTCCGATAATAGTGATAGTCCCCCGGAGTCATCAACCGGGACTGCTACGGTTAATGAGTTTCCCCAGCCTTTTATGCTGACAGACGTTTGTCATCGTTCGATCTGGACGAAGCAGTTTCTGCAATTTCTAAAAGCGACCCGGGAATCGTATCGATAAATAGGTGGGCGGGTATCGTTCTCCGCGAGCCCCGGGGAAATTATTAATAAACAATCGGTGGGAGTTCGGTCCAGGGAATGGAACGCTCAAAAATTGCGATGGGTTGTCTTAATAATAGCTCGCGTTCGAATAAAAAGTTCGAATAATTCGAGACGAATGATTATTCCTTCGTTTTCATGCGCTCGTACCGTTCTTCTAAAAGTGTAAAGCTCTACGAATTTGTAATGTAAATCTCGGAAGAAGCCGGCAGAAATTCTGTTTAATATATTCTTTTCAGTGACGATGCGGTTTATTATAGAATATCCGTCACATTTATTCGACCATTCCCGATATTCAGATTTTGTAGATTATTGATTCGCGAGCGCGGTTCTCTATTATCTGTACGCGTTAAATGCAGATTTTCGCAAAACCTCGTTATTCGTGCCCGGAGATATTCGGTTGTCGTAAATATTTTATTACAACGATGCTGGCTGAACGTTTCACGACTGGTTAAGGATCCAGAAAGCTGTTGATTGCTAGCTGGAAAATAAATAACAACCGTGAACGAAGTATGTATATTTGCGATGGAGCTTCGAGCCGAATGAGCCCGACGCGTCTGACCATTGCTCGGCGTTTCCACTTGCAACAGAACATTGATGAATCTAGCGGGTGTAATCTAATTATCCGCAGAGCAAACAAACCGGAACGTGTCGAAAAATTGCCCTCGGCACGCCGCCGGACTGAAATTCCCGTGAACTCTCGCTGTTTTCGCAATAACATTTCCACGCCGGTTCGGCGAACACTTTAATTTGAATTCGCACGCTACCGAGGATCGCGTGGCACGGCTCCAGGAGCACGGAATCTCAAAAGTTCGCGGGAGATCGTGTTTTCGAGAGATTCTAGAAAACTTTTTGGGCGCTTGTTGTTCTCGACAATTTATTATAAGACTTTCGGACTGTCGGCCGATCTTGATTGGTTAGTGGAATATCCTGGCTCAGTCGTACGTTTAGTAGAGTAGCATAGACATTGACAGGCGATTAATAAAAGGTCTTATTGTGCTCAGAGATTCAATAAAATATTTTTGTAACGGACAAACAAGTGGAATATCCTGATGTGGTCAGACATTCAGCAGGAAATTTGTATTCATTGCATTTTCACGCGTATTGTAATGGCTAAATATTAATAACAGCAACAGACAATTCTGCCACGATGTTCACTCGAACAATACAAAATGCAATCAAATAGCACACACTTGAAAAAGCACACAGTTAGTAAATATTGGATCGAGTGACAAATACTACTTGCTGGCAACAACAAATTGCAGAGCAAATCTAAACTGTCAATAATAATGAGAATGGACAAATAGAGTGTACGTAGAAATGCGCAAACAGAATTAATAGTGTAATAATAATCGAGAGTACGGCGATTGTTATTGAATACTTTGCAGCGAAAAATTTGAAAAATGAAAACGTAAATCTATCTTTATTCGGGCTAATAAAATTTGTTTAATACATCAGCATTATTGAAGCTGATAGGTGCGTGGACGAAATATTTTCAGCTTCCCATCAGAGGAGTAACGGTATCTAATTCGGTGATCTAGGAGCGATATCAGCGTGGAATAATTTTGCTACGTAATATATTTTGACGCCAGTATCTAGGCAGTTTGTATCAATAACCATGCGTCATAATGTATCTAGCTGAGATCGTGATGCCTGGTTACACGATCGCAGTTCCGATCAGATAAGCCATCTTATGGTTCATTTGAATAACGCCTCGCCTTGAGTCACGAACCTAGGGTCGCGATCTTAACCCTTGGACTATGCTCGTTCAAATCGCGATTCGCTCGACGAGTGTAGGATCATTTTAACTGGAAAAATTCCGCATCATAGTACCAAATAATCTGTACAATCCTACTCAAACATCGAGGCCGCGTTCGCCTCGCCATTTTATGGGAACTTTCATGAATTGAATAAGCTGAATCACAGGCAAGAATTCTTGATTCTTCCGGTCGATTTGTTGTTAAAAGTACCAGGTGATATGCACTTAGTGAAATATTCAAGGAAATTATCTTCCCCGTTTATTAGTACGTCTATTTTCATTTTCATTCTCCCCTGTATCGATTTAACATAATGTTTACTGCTTTTCAAGAGGGAGTCAAGCATGTCAATTTATCATTTGTGAACGATGCAAGTAATTTTTTTCTTAATCTTATCTCATCCTATCGCAGTAGTGCTCCTACAACGGAAAATGATTTAATTACGAAACTGTGAAATAGGTAATAATTTCAAGCAAAACAACTGTTAGAATCTGTAATCATAGAACGGAGATTTTGAGGCAGACAATTTCTCTTTGACATTTTCGTTCGATCGTTAGAAACGAATCAGACGGCCATGAACCGATCGGCAAAGAAAGGCAGCGAGCGAACGAGCTCGTGACAGAGCTTGAGATTTGAGGAGACGGTGGCGTCACTGGATACTAGATGGAACGAGCGGTTTATCGCGACGAAGAATCGTCGGCGGCGTTGGTCGCGATTCGAATGTAAATGCGCGGTTTAACGCGAGCAAAAAGCACGGATATCGGCCGCCGCAAAACCCGTGGAACCGTCACCGGAATATGTAATCCCGTTTCCGTTCAATATTCAGGAAGCCAAAACGCGGCTCGACGCGACGCGACGCTACATAACGCGCCAGGTCAAACTAATCACTCACGCGGGCTACCCGTGGCCATGACGATTCTATTCGTTTGCCTTAACGGTGCCCGATTATCAGACTCGTCATTGGACCTACTATTTCGGGCCCCATTAGCGACAATGAGATCGAGTTCCTTGAAAGTAGGTTCGAACTCTGATCTTATTGTCAGTTGCCAATTCCTCCAGTTCATTCAGAATGGAAGTTTCATTGACGAATACTGTTACTAAAATCAAATGTCATCATCTTGAAGCTCCTCCAACGTCGTATCATCCACAATAAAGATCATTGTGATCAGTCCACTCTCGAGGAAGTATGTGGTGGAAATCGTGGAATTTTCTATAACATTTGTTTATCCGAAGATCTGAAAATTGTATGATACGTCTGACCATGACCAACACATTCTCCTTCCTGCCTGTACTAAAGCACGCGAACCCGTCGGATATTTAAACTCGATTATTTCGAAAACTAGGCGTCAAACAAGTATACATTGTTGCTAGGTATGTGTAAAGCTAAATAGATCCTTTGCAGGGGTTTGAGAATAGTAAAAAAAAACAAAAACAGAAAAGGTCGGTGAACTAATAATGAAAATAATTAATATGGTCATCAGAACTTAATTTCTGGATACCTGACGTGTGTATTGACCTCCATGCCATCGCTATCCATTAATACGCAGCGCTATCACTGACAATGGCTGCCGTAGCGAAGACGGGACACCTCTGACTCGCTGCCTTCGCCTCTCGCTGTCTATCGCTGTCTATCGCGCGAGCTCCCGCCAACTGATCAATGGGAATATCCTATATTTCGGGGAAACAGTACGTCATCCGGGGAAACTCTGCTCGTGACGGCGGTCCTTTCCACTTTGAAGTGGATTAATGCGTGACACACGCGACGGACGTCGCTACACACCCGCGGCAAGGGACACATTACACCGTGTAGTATTAGCGGAGTGCTCCCGGAACGGATTTATGGTCGGGGACGGAAAACATTTTTTGGAATTTTAGTGGACCATTGGAGTGGCCACTTGCGTGCCCGAGCAACGAGTGCCCTTTCGCTCCCTGTCGCTGTACCATTGCCGTTTCATTCCATTCGCAAATTTCTCATTCCAACCTATGCGCGATTCGCGCTCCGTCTCGCGAACACACCGTCGCGTAGAACATTGATGAGGAAATTAACGGATAGAAGGATCCCCGAGCAAGAAGCCTTTTGACGTTAATTGTAACGAGGCCCTCTCGAAACTTCAATTTCTTGCCGAACTACCAATCTCTTTTTAATCAGCCCCGGCGGGAGAGGTAATTGTATTTGTTGCGGCCTTATCGCGGGCCTGCCGATTAAAGGGCTCATTCCACTTCGGAAACAGGGGAGGCTTTATCCTTACCCTTTTCTGAGTTCTTTAGCCGATAATTACACTTTTAGATTCTGTTTCTTAGATTCAGCGATAAAACATTCTTCAGTTGAACTTTATCGTAAAAACGAGAATACTGTTTCGCTACCGGTGCATTTTATGCAGCGTGCAATAATTAAAAAAGTGATGTATTATCAACTGGATTTGGCTAGCGCGTCTGACTGCGGCTGGCCGATACTACTGATTCTCTTAAACAGTAAAGCCTCCACTTTTGTGTATCTAAATTTTTTTTCTGACTCCAAAATTGTTTATACTAGGTAATGAGTGTATAATGGAGCATCTCGAACATGAGTTACTTTTCACCTGAGACAGCGATCCTAAAGTAGAGACTCGAAAAAGGCGTTGTTGACAGGGCTCGCAATGGAATTTTTTGATGCAAGGAAATTAAATTCGGATTTAATTGGATTTGGCTGGAGCGTCTGATCGCGGCTGGTCGTTTCTACTTGTCGATGTTGCGCGCGCGCGCACACACGCGTATCAGATAAGAGTCGAATTCGTGTGTATTCCCGGGGAGTTCAGTATTCGTTATTATCGACCGGAGATGATTGTTTTTTATTGGTATCGAAGCGAAAGCGTAAACAGCCACAATGGGCCCGGAGCGTCTCTCGCGAGAGGGTTAGCAGGAATTTCTGCCACGGTTCGTTCGGCTCCAATCAGTGGTAAATTTTGATTAAAACACATGTTATTCGATAGCGTGCGGTAGAAGAATGGCCGTAATGGTTATCGGGACGTGGTATACGGGGCGAGAATGTAATAAACCAGATATATTTGACAGAGTTACGAGCGAGCAAGGAAATCATGGGAAACGTGTTCCATTGGACCGAGCTGCGTGCGAGCAACTATAATGCTTGCTATATCGTGTAAGAAATCGCACGGCAAGCCTGCACTCGCCAGATACAGAGTAGTGCTCACTTGCTAAATCTGTTACGCCTAAATTCGCACAACTCATGCTTTCTCTGTCACGCAACCACAACGCAAGGATTTGACTTCCGGTTCCGAAATTTTACAAATTTAATAGGCTTGTCGACAATTGCGCAGTGATAACTTGAAACGTGAAAATCTTTTGCACAATAGTCGCAAACGAAATTATTCGATATTGTGACGTGGCAAAATTGCCGACGTATCCCCGTGTTAGTATCGGGAGACCGGGCCGCCCTCTGGCAGTACTGTGGCGACCATGGTGCGTGGGAACGTGGAATTTTCGGGTTGAGGGCCTGGTCATTTAAGTGACGATTGCCAGAACCCCGGCTCGACCGTTACAGTACCCTCAAGAGTGAAGTCCCCGGATGCAACGTTTCGGGGGAGGAAACTTTCTCCGTACCCTTGTGGAGGTGGAGAACCTCTCCTTATTTTAACGGTTTTTAGGAGAATATATAACGCGCCTCAGGAACCGAACTAAAAAAGAAAGCTTTGGACTCTTGCGGAGAACGATAGCTCCAGAGAGTTAGTCTGAGTATCGCGAACGGTTTTGTACACGAGTTTTAGTTATAGTATTTTGTTCGCGTTTCCTCATGGACTTTGTTTTCTCGTTTTGTTGTTGAGTTGTTATTAATAAACTTTATTTCGTTACCCGTCAAACTACCGTACACATAACATTTCTTTAACCCCTCTCACCTAAAGTACCAATGCAAGGGAATTGCTGCGAGCGTTCTCCCTAAGACGGTCTGAACAGAGGGAGCGTCGAATTAGGGTCGGTTCATATCTGACGGCGCCGGACGGTTTTCCCGCCGGACTCTAGGCCTAACCCTATGTAAAAAAAATTCTGTTGCCTTCGTGCCAGAATTTCGACTATTTCGACAGAATCCCACCGTCCGGCGTTGCCCGGCGAGCGCTGATCATTACCAGATACCCTTTCGAGAGCGCGTTGACAGTTCCCTGTTGTGCGTGGCACAAAAAAAAAAGGTTTTTCGGGGCTCTACAGCTCCTTAGGTAAACTATCGGAATCTCTCCTCTACAACATTATGGAGATAGGAATCGTTCCTGCCTCTTCGTGAAACAGCATCACCTCTCCATGATCATTTATAAGATATAGAGTATTTTTGTTCTGAGTTTTATTGTTCCTTATAGTTTGAACTATTACTTCTTAACATTACAACTCAGATGAACAATTCTCCGTCCATCCTGGAAAGGCACCACAGTTATTTAAGATGGAAGTGGGATAAAATAATTTGTCTTTACGAAATCCTGTTTTATTAAACTGTATACGTGCTCATCCGTAATCACGAAAGCAATTGTGACATTGGAATTTCATTATTCTGGTTATCAAGGTACAATTGTAGATAACAGAAATATTATACAAAGCGTGGAGATTTAACACGATATAACGAAATAAGCTTTAGAATTCGCAGAATTTAAATGAGGGAAGACAGAGCTAAACACATAATTTAACAATGCTAAAATTTATTTGTGAAACTGAATTTTATTGTTCCTTATGGTTTCAACCATTACTTATTAACATTACAACTCAGATGAACAATATTCTTTTCCCTGCTTCGAAAATGGATTCTGTGCGGCCCGTGGCGTCGGCGCCGCCGTGGCATCGGACATCGGATGTCCGATGATGGGATGCGCTGGCCGGCGATGGGATACGCCGGCCGAAATCGGACATTACCCAGCTCTCAGCGGATTCGT
>CM052130.1:2334056-2374559 GCA_028454255.1 Halictus ligatus | reverse complement strand
AACATTACAACTCAGATGAACAATATTCTTTTCCCTGCTTCGAAAATGGATTCTGTGCGGCCCGTGGCGTCGGCGCCGCCGTGGCATCGGACATCGGATGTCCGATGATGGGATGCGCTGGCCGGCGATGGGATACGCCGGCCGAAATCGGACATTACCCAGCTCTCAGCGGATTCGTTGGCATACCCGGGGGTAGAGGGGAGTAAACTGTTCTGGTGTTAGGTAGAAACCCCCGCTGTGCGCGGCTCTTAGATTTTGTTGCGAGCATCTCGAGCGCCTCTCAACTGACCCTCCGATGGGTCCTTCGAGGTTCCGACAGATATGGTGCATGGAAATTCTGTCGTGTCCGGACGGCGTTAGATATGATCCGACCCTTAAGCGTTGGAGCGTCGCGGCAGTTTTGGGCGCGACGCGAATTTGCAGGACCCTAGCAGGGCCTGGGGGCCCGGATCCTAGTTACCCATCAAGGAACCTGCGGAAAACCTCAAGGGGAGAACCACTTTCCGCGGACCACGGAGCATTGCCCGCATCGAGGCAGCGCGGGAACGACCGAGCCGGGGTTCTGCAACGTGGAAGCGCCGGCGAGGGAGTCGGACAAGAGGAGAACATCTGCTCAACCCTGTCGTCGCCTCGCCTGGCGAGTCTCGCCGCGGGAAGCCGCAGATCGTCCGGGACGACTTGGAAGAATTTCGAATTCGCCGACGGCCAGGGGCCCCACCGCCTAGAGTCTGATCCTTACGCGGGAATGCGTCGCATAGGGTAGTGCGTAGCTAATGGGGGGCTAGATGAGGAAAGTGGAGGACGCCTCGCTTCCACGTTCCAGAGGTACCACGAACCGAGTCACTGTTGCGTTGGCCGTAGTCGCGTGTAGTATCTGAACGATTGTTTAAACACCCAGGCCTTGTCGCAAAGTACTGCCAAGGCTCGTGGTGCAGTAGAGCGGAATTGCTGTCGGTTAGCCGCCCCAGCTCCCTGTTGCTGATTGGTAAGTGCCAGCCAGGGACGACGACACAACGTTGCCGGAATAAACGCGAATCCGGTCGTCGCGAGTCGCGGAAGCCGCGCCGCCGTCTATTTGTGATAAAGTGAAGCGCTTCGGTAGATCTTCACGGTGGGAAGCAGCGACCGTTTCGCATCGTATCGTGCGACGCGATCCGACGGCAACGGTCCGGAAAAAATTCTAGACGCGTAGAACATCGGGAACCGGGCGGAAATCCGCGTAGAGACGCAACGTGGAGAGAGCGACGGCGACCTTCTGATTCGCGCTCTACTGAATCTCGCTGTCTTGATTCTCTCTCTACTGACACAGCATCCCTCGCATTCGTCCCTTTTATTGAATGCCCACTTTCATTCTGCCCCTCTTGCACTCTCATTCTGTCTCTCTCTCTCTCTCTATCAGTCTCACATCCATCGGAAAACCCAATCAGTCAGGTACGACCTCCGCTTGGCGCCCCTAAACGCTTTACTCCTGTCACCGAGACCCCAAACACTTTTCTTTCATACTTCGGCCCAAACAGACTCCCTTTCAAGCCGGACCCAAACACGTTGGCGCCACGACGTCGCGTCCACAGTCACTCTAACACAGTCTCACATTCATAACCCTACACTATTGATCTATGAAAATATCCACATCATAGATCTTCAAAAATTATGAAATAATCGTCGGCGGATAATGCGTTAAGTGAGCACTACTGTAGTCTCTTGACACGAGTGGAAACGTAACGGAAAGTTGTTTACAGAACGACGGGTTACGGGAACGAAGTGACCGTCGATGCACACAGATGCATCACCTGCGTTCCCGAACGCCGGAGAATCGATAGATTAAACGAGCCATCGCCGTGTCGGTGAAAAACAGATAAAGAATCGTTAACGCCAACGGTTTTTCAAAAACGCGTGTTCCTTTCAGTCATTCGCGACTTGTTTCCCGACGCCCCCCCCCCCCACACCCCATTTATTTATCGACGTGTAAATTTCCTTCCATTTTTAGCTATTACTACCGCTGATAGACGACCAGCATCCGACGCAATCCCTCGTCCAATTGGCCCCGCTGACTTTATACATTTTGTAGCAGTAACTTGGAGTAAAGAACGATGGATAGACTGCGGATCTTTGCGCGAACGTAAATTTTCATGATCACGGAAAATGGAATAGTGGAAAATTTCGTTACATTATCGAGGCTTCCGTTGTATCTCAAGGGACATAAATATTTCATTGTTGCTTTCTCATTTTTTATGTCGAGCTTTCAAAGCGTACAGCTTAACGGTGAAAAATTGATGCCGGTGATCGAACCTTTTATATTGTTTCGGAAGAATTTTGGTCGGTTTACGAACTATTGTTTATTAATTTTATAGAAAGTGGAACTTTTATTCGACGGTGTTCGTACATCTTTGTAAATTTATGCAATTTTAGTGCTTTTTACGTATTTGTACGTGCTCTGTGCACATTTCATATTACAATGCAGTCTATTGAAAATATCAAGATAAAATATTATGTGATGAAAAAAAAGAAGAAAACAATTATATAGAAAAATATGATGTAAAAGCAACAATTTAAGCTTCTTTGAGAATCACTAGTCCTTTGTGCAATATGAAAATGTGTGCATCAACTGTATGAAACAGAACTTAAATGAAAATGTGTTTCAGTGGTTTGAATAAATTGAAAATGATGTAACAGTACTGTTCAATTCTTTCAATATCTTCGCTGTTCCACATTTCACCACGGTCTGGTCATTCCAGTGGCTCGAGAGGCTCTTGAATTTCCGCAAAATCGTTTCGGTAAATGAATAAGAAGCCGTGGTTCGGTTATTGATCGCGAAACGTTTCAAACGAGCGGCGTTGTTGTCACGCGATGGTCACGCGACGTCGGACACGCGACTCGCCTGAAAGAAGTTATCATTTCTCGGTGACTGTTCGGTGTTTGTCCGGCTTAAACGCGATAGCCTCGCGAAATACGTGTGCGCCGTTGCTCGAAGCAACGATTCAGCCTGGGAACCATGTTGATTTTCCATTCTTGGACGGCCGGACTGCGTGTTGGCATGGCCACAAGCACGCGTCGACGCACGTGATATTTCCGCGTCACACAACACTCGACGTGGTTTACATTGTCAGTGTAGAACGGCAAAGCAAACAACACGGACAGCATAATTTCGCGGTGGGGGAGGGAGGATGCGTGTTGGACGTGTTCGCGATGCAAAACCGCGTATTCGAAGTTCTGCACGTCGATCTGAGAAATTGAAATGTTACTGCTCCCGATTTTTCCTGGACGTGTCTATCGTCGTTTCAGCTTACTTCAACGGATGCAACATGAACTGTACACTGTGGCAGAAAATTCGACGAATCGAAAGAAATATTTTATTACGAAAAATCGTTAAAGAAATCCGTTCCCCTTCCAAATCTATCTTTATACTATTCCCCCTTTTCTTTGGATTTAGTTTCTATTGCAATCACTGTAGTGCAAATATTTCTGTCATTTTCCATCTTGGTGGTTAAACCCTGAGGATTTACGATGAAATAGAATTTTATTCTGAGTAGCACTAGCTTTATAAATTGAAAATAAATACAAGTCTATTGAAATTTGTAGTGTAGAATTCTTTCGATTTTAAAAAGCTCCAAATGCGTAAAGATCCGCAGTCTTGTAATCTCCGTCTATGTTCAGATTTTTCTGTTGATTGCCTTTCATGAATAAACCTAGTGGCAATTGGATGATTATTATTGTTAAGCATCGAGTTATAGATGCATAATCTGCCCGATATTATTCTCAAGGCGTATCAAGCGCGGAAATGTTTAAACAACAGACAATTGTTATGCTGCAACGGCGACATCGCCGTTCGATGCACCATTCCTCTCTATTTCTCTACCTAATAGACGCAACCTGTTCGTAGAGGACAAACTTCGCTCTACAAATTGGCCAGCGCGCGTTCAGCATAAATCCATCTCGATAATAGCGTCGATTGTTCCCCATTAAAGCAGCAATCTGCATTAAACTCGCTAGGGAACGGAACGGAACGGAACGTTCCGAATCACGGCTCTTTAACGAAGAGAACACCTTGAAAATTGATAGCCGGACTATTTGCAGCTTCTCTCGAAGCCGAATGAAGTTTTCCCTCCGAAATTAGGACTTTCCGATTCACCAGAATCAAGAGAGCCGTTCTTTTCTATTTTTTTCCATTGTAGTTACATTTCATTGGATTCTGCAATTATCGCAAAATTCCCGAGCAGGTTGATCGATAACGAGCTACCATCAGAACGGGGTCAGTAATTCAGGATAAATGGTACTCTATGTTTAAGTGTTTAAGTTAAGTCCCTGAAAAAAATCACAGAGAGATCTACTTATGCTCATCTTAAAGGATAAATCCGCTACTCTCGTACGTCTATATTGTTTGGTCTCTTAAAAATTTTTTAGACTAGGTAGGGGGTTGAAAATCGAAAGGTAGATTCATTTGGAAATTTTATACACTAGGAAGTCCCTACGAAGATGAAAAAATTTTTCTCGGCACTGAAAGCACCTTGGTTATCAAGACTGAAGTGTCTGTTTTGTAATGAAATAAAAAAAAACGTGATGTACGGATTTTTCCGATGTTTTGTCAAACATGGGAAGTGCGCCACTAAGAGTACAGTAAAAAGTCTACACTTTATCGCTTATATCTTAGTAAAAAATTATTCTAAGAGAAAACCAATTCAAAAGACACGCAAATAGGGACTTCATTCTCTAAAATCAGGCTAATTAGATTTTTCTCCAATTTTTTTTTCAAGGAATTACAGCATCTCAAACATCAAACAACTTTTCACGCGAGATAACGATCCTGTAATTTCGATGGCGGGGGCGTCGTCATAGAAGAACGGTGTTAGAGTGAACAGATGGAAGCGTATCAGTGAGTCAAGTGGAATATGATAAACTTGTCGGCCGGCTGTCTTTACGGGGTCGTTTGAGCGTTGTGTCGAGGTTTTCTCGAGGGTTAGTTGTTTGATCAAGAGGAAAGGGGACTCGACGTTAGTCTCAAGGCCGGTGTCAGAGGAGGGTTGCGAGCGTCGACTTCTGCTCGCCACTCGAAAGCCGTGCGTGGACAGTTATGGTATCTGACTCGGTTGCGAGTCGGCTAACGTAGCAGAATATTTTACGAAAATTCTTGTTCGAAAAAACCTAATCATCGCCCTGTTCACGGTTGCTCGAATTTGCTGCAGTACGTTGCGGCAGCGCGCGTACACGATCAATCGCGTTCCCTGGTTCCTGTTTTAGCAGGGTATTGTGTTGTCGAACACGGTGGTAGCAGGAAGAAGGAGAAAGAGAGGGAGAGAGAGAGAGAGAGAGAAAGGGAGAGATACTCGCGTTATGCACGCGGTTCGACCGATACGTATGTCGTTTCTTGTTTGAATAAAGAGCCCAGCTGGCTTTCAGCGAAATAGATTTTTGTTCGAACGCCGAGGCAAGGATTTCCAGGAGAATATTTCAGCGCGGGATCGTTCGGCAGCTTTCGCGTCGTTCTGTCGAATACGCGAATCATTTTATATCTCGCGTTCTCGCCGTGAATCCTGTTCCCCGAAGTTAGCCAGAATATCGCGGAATTGCTCGTCGTTGCGCTGTTCGTCCTTGCGAGAATCGATTAATTGCGAGGAGAATCGCGGGTTCCGCTGTACAGAACAGAATCTTACTCGGGCCGCGGGTACGCGAGGCACGAAAAACTTCTAAACGAAGATCGATCAACATTACCGCAGCGGAATCGCAGGCAGAGGAACCATTCCACCGTGTCGGACAGACAAAGTTTCGCCGAGCCGAGGCCGCGACATTGTTGCGAAACTTTCCCGTGTGTAAATCGATAACAAAGCGGTCGTTAAAAGCTAGACCCCTTGCTATTCCTGCTATACCTCCTCTTTGTGAAATTAACCCCGGGATCCCGGAATTTCTTCGCGTCGATTACGCCCGGTCCCCGCGATCATCGATTACGCGATTAAACGGTTTACTTAACCCGACTCGTTAATCACTTCCTCGCGGGGAACCCGAGTTGTATCTAACCAAGCCTTAATCTCGACCTAACTAGGATTTACCCCGGACCCGGAACTTGCCCAACTTGGACCTAAGGGCGCCTCGATCAGGTCTAATCGGGTTAAATCTAGTCCGGGTTAAATCCAATCACAACTTAATAAGAAAGCGGAATTTATTTAGATAGAGGAACCTCAGATTTAGATGGGACTTGGAATAGACTTCGCCGGGTTCAATTCGACCCAAGGATGTTTAGAATTTCATTATAAGTTTATTGAATTACAGTCTAATGAAGATTTTATCTAAGCCAGATATCAGCCAACTTTAAACACGCATAACTTTCGAGCCAGTACATTCGTAACATTAAAACTTGAATTTCTGGAATTTTCTCATCAAAGTCTACAGGATTATACATGGTGGTTGGTAACTGGTGGTACAAGCGGAAAGGGTATCATTCTACGCGAAAAAAGAAGTCGAAAATATAGAATAAAAATTTTTCGTTTGAGGCTTTGTTTTCGAGAAAATCGACTTTGAATTTTCGCATAGTACGCGTGCACTTGATCACGTCTCGTTATAACGGATCTCACTGTAGATCGTTGTCTCGATTGACGTTATGTTGATAAACACCTCCAATGTGACCGAAGTGTTTTCCTACCTATTAACTTACCATCCGTTGCGAGCAATTAAAAGAAAAGATTACTGTAGCCCTTCATACTTTAAAACAATCGAATACGTTAGAAAGCAGAATTAGAAGAGCAGAAGTATGTGTTCGGCAGAATGGGCAACATTTTCAGCAATTTTTTAATAATAAACTTTATGATTACTTCATATTATTTCATTATGTATTCCTAATTTTCCGTCACGGCAAAAACAAACTTAAACTGCGATAATATCCATCGAGACAACGATCTACAGTGAGATGCGTTATAACGAGACGTGATAAAGTGTACGCGTACCGAGCGCAAATTCAAAGTCGATTTTCTCGAAAACAAAGCCTCAAACGAAAAATTTTTAGAATTGTAGAATCAGCCCCTTTCCGCTTGTACCACCAGTTACCAACCACCCTGTATATAAGAAAAATTAAAAGTTTCTGGGTTACCGAGGTGAAGTTTAACCTAAATCACATCCAGATCCAACCAGATTACTTACCAACAACCCATCACCAAATCCTAGAAGCTTCCAGAATCTCTCCAAACCCAGTTCAAACGTGTAACATAACCAACAAAAGTAATCTCCGATGAAAGATCGTATTTAGATCTACGATGCCAGCATTCCAGCTTCCTGAACCTTACCAAACTTTGATGAATGCGACCAGGATCTTGTCTCTGTAGAATGGCCGTGACTCCTCAGATCCAGAAGATCGTGAATGACAAGGGATTTATGCCCACACGTCCCAGCTCCCATACGCCGCGCAAGTTAATCGTAAATTGTTCCCGCCGCGGACTCTTTCGACCGCGAGTCAGACAGGACATTTATTTTTCTCTGTTCACGGTGCTCGTGATTTACGATCCCGTCGGTTCGATTCCGTCGATTCCTCCAGGATCGCAACCGGAGCATTAACGAAGCCTATCCGCGACCATTACTCGCCGTGGGTCTCTCCCTCTCTTTCGGAAGATCGAATCGTGTCTTGGAGAATGAGATTTCGTGGATGTTCGACGTGGCCGGCATACTGTGATAGTTCCAAAGACCTCCCGCGGCTTTCTTTATTTAAGCTTCGCCATTCCCTTGTGTCTGCACGGGACACGAATAAAACATGAATATAGAGGATGCCGGAAGAAACCTCTGCCTCTGACTCAGTTCAGAATAATATTTATGATATTCCTTGCGCATCAGTGATGGCTCCGCAAGTGGAAATTAATAGAACGATTTTGCAAAACCTCGTAATCCATCGCTAACTCCAAACGGCATTATCACACTGCTTACTCTTTCAGGAATATGGAAAGTTAAAGATTCCTTTGCATATCTAGCATATCTGAGCAATATCGTCCAAGATATCGACACGTACGAGCTTTTCCATCCCCATGAGGAAGAAAAACTGTATTCTTGAGGATTGAAGCCATAAAATAAACCCATTCGATTCTGAAACCGTAAAACTACCTCCTCCATGTAGATGATACTCTCTCGGACAGAAATTCGTTAGACAATCTCGCATACTTACACAGAAGCTTGCATATGTCTTGACGTATAACCTTCAGAAATATTTTTCAAATCAGCGATACGTGTGGGCAGACTAGGGTGGTCCTTATTTCTCGACTTTCGATTTTTCGTGAGAAGTGTCACAACTCATCGGGGAGCGGAGCGAGACCAAAAAAAAAAAACACCGTTGACCCCTATCCTAAATTGAGCACTTGCGAACCCCGGAAATCTGAAAAAGCCTCATCTCCGACGATCCGAGTGCCTTAAAATATCCCGATCGGGCTCGGAACCCATAAAAGCGGCTCTCTGCCGACCTAAATGACTGCGCTCTCGCGGCATACTTTCATTAAATTACGGGGTTGAAGTCTGGTTATAGCAGGAGGGGAACGGTTCCATCGGCGTATGTCGCGCAGAGCAGAGGATCTATCGTCGTTTCGACGTCGACACCCCCCCCCCCCCCCTCTCTCTGGGGGGATGGCGAACGCTTGCGTTGCTGAATTCGAACGCGATCGTCACAGAGACCGGCCCCGGGAAAGCCGATCTTCCTCCGTTCCTCAGTGGCGGTAGGAGGAGCGAACGTAAGGAAAATAAAGCGGCCGTGGAAATCGTTTCCCGGCTAAATGAGATTCTGATACGGCGATCGGATCGCGCTGCTGCGGCTTGGCGTTGCCGGTGGCTCTGATAAAATGGCGAGAACGGGAACAAGAGGAGAGGGAGGAGGGGATGCGGATACGCTACCGCCCGCGGGGGTGGGTTCATTTATCGGAAATTAATATGCTACGCTACCGACGCTGGCGAAAACACCTCTTCGCCCCGGCGATGCTCGAGGAAGACCGTGGCGGAACGAGAATTTAAAATAGATTTGCTGCGAAGACCTGCCAGAGAGAGAGAGAGAGAGAGCGCCTCTCCTTGTCGGTCCCCAGGCGAGCTTATCGGGCCTAAGAAGCTACGTAACGAACCGTGGAAGGGGTTGGCTGAAGCATATTAATGCCTGCTTGCTACCCAGCAAGCCCAGCTACGGGAAAACCGGTTGCTGCAGGAACCTCCCCCCACTTCTCTCTCGGACTCAAGGGACGGAAGAGATTCTGAGAAGAGGAGATAGGGCCGGGCTACCTTGCCGAACGAATTCGGGAAATGAACCGACGGAGACGAGGGTGGTGACTGACTTATGGTCGCCAGCCAACTGTGCGATGGGATTAAGACAAGTCGGGATCGTCCGGACGGTCGTACTGCGGTCGATTTGGCTGTGTTTAGTTGGTTTCGAAGGGTCGTGATTCGGCGGGGTCAGAATTTGGTGTGATGGTTGATTCAGGGGTGATTACAATCACCCCATTCAACATGCCATTCTAAAAACACGGGTTCAATGTCTGCTCTGACTGTTGACTGAGTACTCCGTTCTGGATTTTTGTTGATAAAAAAGACTGACTACTGTGCTACGCATTTTTGTAGTACAAGAAAAACTGTTCATTCTGTCGTACATTTTTGTGTGGAACAAAAAAGATTAATTGACGGGCTGAGAATTTTTTGTTCCACTGTTTGTAGTACAAGAAAGATTGTAGTGTCAGGGATGAACAGAGTGGCTGTAAAATGTGTAACCTGTTTAACGAATTGTTTTTGGATGACTGTTGCAGGAGGTCCATGGAATAGAGAGGCAACCATGATCAGGATGAAGTTTTTTCGGATCGTTCTGGCACTCCTGGGAGTCACGCACGTCCTCTGCGCACAGCCCTCTGCTTCCCCTACAGTGAAAAGCTCCGGTAAGTCGGATTTTCATTATTTACAGTGAAACGCACCAGAGACATTTGTCATCGAAGATTGAAATCTCTCTCTCTCTCTCTCTCTCTCTCTGATGATGAACCGATGCGCGGTTTCAACAGGAAGCCTTCAAAGAAGTAAAAGAAACGACTAAACCGAAAAATGATCCTAAGTGCGAGTCGTAATAGCGTATCACGGTCGCCGATGTTATCAATGCGCGACATCTATTTTATCGGACGGACCATTAAGATGCAGTTTCTCTTTCATATCCTGGTCCTATTTGGCTCCATCTATTTTTTCGTGTGTGTGTGTGTGAGAGAGAGAGACACAGAGAGAGAGAGATATTGGTGTGTATCTCCGTTTTTCCAATCAACCCCCACGAAACCGTTAACGAAGCTACGCGACGACCAAATCTGGGTCAAAGTGTAATCAATATCCGCGCCCACAATTCCACAGATTCATCAAAATCGTGCAGGTGGATCTCTGCCGGGTCCCGTCTCTATTAACGTTAACCCTTTTTGGACTTTTTCATAAACGAGGGATTTCCTTATCGTCGTCGCAGATTTTTCCAGCTACGTTTTGTACCAGGTCAGCTTTACGGACGAGTAATTAGTTAGAAAAAAAGTGGCTGGAAGTTATAATACTGAGCGACGTTCGATAAATAACATTTTTTTCCATAATTATTTTTAATTTCTGAAGAGTTTCTAAATGTAAATAAAATAACTGACACAAGCAACACATAGTTGTTCGCGAAAATTCCGAACGAACGACTCGTTTGGTTCGACACCTTTCAGGGCGTAATTAACGAATATGCGCACCTCGTAATTACGAAGTCGAGGCGGGACGGTAATGAAATCTGTACAAGCAGTTCGTGTAGAACGAGACGGCTCCCGGATTGGTCTGTCAAGGAAACTGACGCGCAATTTCTGATGCGTTGAAACAACGTGACTGGTCTTTCTCAATATTTTTCCCCATTGACTGATCAATTAGTTTTCACTTTATTTTCAAAGCCTCGTACACAGTATGAATCAATCTTCTGTTGTATTCTCAAAATGAAATAAAAATCATCGTATAACAATATGCTTTTCCATTGCTTCCACTCGAGCAGTTAATCGAAACAATCCCTCTAAAAAGCGGAATATATAAAATTCAATTAAAATAGTGACGAGTATTTTTGTGAAAAAATTTGCTGTTCAACGCAAGTGGCTATAACAATTCTATCGCCTACTACAGCTTCCAGCACTTCTAAAATTTAATGGAAATAATAATAAATCGAGGCTCGCAGTCCGATACTCCCACTTGGACTTCATTGTGGCTAGAAGTGGGAAAACTGTCCTCGAACAATCAACCGAATCAATTCTGTAAGCAATTGCCGGCGGTTGTCCTTCAAACGAAGGAGTCTCCCCTCGACAATAAATGGCGGAGCCTTCGAGCCTTCTTTCAAAAGTAAAAGGGCTCTCGGCCCCGGATCTCTCGGATGCAACAAACTTAATTGCCTTCCGAAGATCACTCTCCCCACCACGAAGACGCCACTATTCCCTCCTCACGATTTCGTTCGCAGGGAACGAACAATCCCGAAGTCGATTCATTCAGCTTCTTCGACGGTTGTTCGTACTAACGATTTATGCTTCGAGCAAAATAATCTTCTTTCCAATATATTCGGAGCGGCACCTGTACAGTTCTCGAGGCACCTGTACACGCCGATACAACAAACGCGATCGATAGACCACACCTTCCCCTTTGCTACCCCCATTAAATATGCTTTAATTCCGCCAATTTGGCGCTGGAGTCACAGCGCTAATCGAGCGTGCCCCACTGGAATCTTATTCTCGCGAGCTCCATCGACTTCGATTCAATCGCCGCCGATCGTGCCCTGTTCCAATTTTTTTGATTTCCTGTCCGTGTGGCCATTTTCTCCGATCGACGCTCTTCGAGGGCCCAAGACATCAAGGAGCACGGGAAAATTCATTGCTCTAAAGGTTCTCACGTAACAGAGCTTTCAAGATATTTGCATACTTAATACAGTATTCCATAATTGTTCATGAAATCAACAACTCACCCGCAATAACGTCAACCAATCAGTTTGTCTGGGATTCTTTTGTAAAAAATGTTTAGAAAACCACCGGGTACAGCACAACTACTGGAAAGGATATTAACCCTCGGACTCCTGCGAGTTCTAGGCCTATGCCGAAATCATTTCTGACAGTTTTTTTTTCGATATAAGGCGATGGCTCGGGGTTGGGTTTCGTCGAATAAAGAAGGAGAACAGAGGATACTGATTTTCTTATTTCGAAATAAAGAGCGTCGTCTTATATCGGAATAAAATAAAATTCCGCACCTCTACAGGTCACTAATGACCCCGGCATAGCGTACCAAAGGGTTAAGAGCAATCGGACTTCGATTTTGGTGAAAAATTTCGATTTTTAGTTAACTTTTTTCTTCGTATTCTGAGATTCAATTTAAGACAAAAATCGCTCACTTCTGATGAGTGTTTCGGTTCCGATTTCCTCTAAAAATTACTGGAAATGGTTCACGCATAAAGAATACCTGTATTAGCTCAATATATCATCAGACTAGGGTACGGCTGTTAAAACAAAGGTCGAAGCACCTCGCTCCAATCTCTCATTCGCGAGACTCGTTTCAGTTTCGCAGGAACCGCGAGAATCGCGACTGCTCGGGATGACGCATGGGTTCTACGCGATTGAGAATTACACCGACGTCGGCCCCCGGTCCAGGAAAAATGGTATTACCTCGTAAAGTGCCGGTAATTTATCGTGTAATATTCCGCGACACCGCCGACCGTTTCCCCAACGCAATGGCGGGCTCGCGAAACAAGTTCCGCGGTAGACGCGGCGGATCCGCGGCGGATCGGCCACGAGAACGCGATAAATTCAATTCCGTATTCGTCATCCCGGTTAATGGACGAAATTCCACGGTGTGTTTCGCGTTTCCGTTTTTATTGGAAACCGATATCGACGGATGGACTCTCCGGCTTGGAGACGGGGCCGGGACCGGCGGTCTAGACCATTTCGGCTCGATGCCCCGTTTTTTCCCTTGCATCGAACTTCTATTCAAGTCCCCGTGTTGTCTAGTTTCTCGAGTGCCACTTACGGCTTGATTACGTTCGATGAGAACAAAAAGTCGATACTTGCGGCAATTCCCAGCCCCAGCGATTCTCTCTCCCGGAACTGAGAACGCCGAATACTCGCCTAAGCTGTCACGTGCACACCAGGATCTTTGAAATTGTAACTGAGAACAGTGATCAACCAGTTTCTGGCTCCGTGTCCAGCTAGACATTGATTTCTCCATTTTACTGGTTTCTAGGCAATTTACGAACAGACTGTGGATTTGTGTGCAAAAGAACAATTGTTTGCATGAATGGCGTAAGGAATGTTTAGAATTTTTTGCTATAAACACATAAAACGGTATAGAGTTTTTCAGAAGCTATAAGTATCAGTCTACTATAGTGGATCTGAACCTTTTCTGTGATCGATGTCCCCTTCTAAAAATAAGTTCTCTCACCCCCTTACAAAATGTGTTTCTATTCTTTTATCCAGAAAATGATACCTACTGTAAGATAATTTATTTATTGGAAAATAAATTTTCCCTAGAAATGAGACTTCTCTCGCACCCCTGGAAAAGCTTACTCACGCCGTAAGGGGTGCACGCACCCCAGGTTAAGAAGCCACCGGTGTTAGTAGATCGCGTATAAAGAAAAATTGGATAAGAAGCTTTTTTGGAATTCAGGAAGGAGATGGTAAAGGCTTACTAAACGGATAATAAAAACTCAAAAAAATATATTTTCTACTTTCCTCCAACGCAGCAGCGAATCAAAAATAATGAAAGTACGTTCAAGATTGAATAGTAAATTCTCAAGGAAGATGAGAAAAGGATTCAGCATCTCTACAGGAAAGGAGCATGCTTAGTCTCCATCGTCCTCGGTATTTATTTTCACGTACATACATATTAATTAAACGAATATCTCTGCGAGCGTCTGTCGGAAGGTGACGGTTCTCATCTCTGGTGCGCTCAACGTTGCTCGCTTCTCCCCATTCGGCTTGTTACTTTCATAAATCAGCAGAGGAGTGTGCTTCGCCGTGAAAAGAGCTGATGGCGCGAGTGTCTCTTGCAACGTACATTTCATTAATTAATACCTAAGTTGTTCGGGACTGGGAAATTATTTTCTTTGTAATATCGACCAGCCGTCGCTGTCGCCGCCGCCGCCACCGTCACCGTCGTCGTCGTCGTCGTCGTCGTCGTCGCGCAACTCGGAGATTCAATTTTGTCGAAACAATTCAGAGCCGGAATGAGATTGTACGGGTTTGCTCGGCTGTTTCGAGGCAGACTTTACGCGGAACACGGTTATGCGATTTTTCGGATGTGACTCTAGAGCAGCCAGCACCGCCGGAGGCAATTCTTGCTCGGACCCCCCCCCCTGCGCTCGTCTCCAGCGTTCCTTAAAGCGTTACACGGCCAAAGTTGGGGAATTACATAACAATGTGCGAGACGATAGCGCGTATAATAACGGATAATTGTACCCGGGGACTTTAGAACTAACCCGCCTCCACAATGATCCCCGCCAGGATACGAAATTCAGCCAACTCACTGCGAGCACGACGTGCTAGCCCGGAGTGCTAGCGTGGTTTACCGGTGACTTTAATTAATCTATTTTTCTAACAGCACCCGTAGACATTGCCGATCATTACGGTTTCTCCGCGGTGTCGGATCGAAGTCAGTGGGCACCCATTTTGTCGCATGTCTTACAGGGGATTACAGCATTGAAATAGTCGAGGAACCTAAGGACACCATTTCTGGGTGCATCGAGGCTGCACAAAATTATTCAAACTACCATGAATGCGAAGATTGAAGTCCTCCCTATATGTCTAAATTATAAATGTATGCTTTTCAGTTGCCCAAGTCTGGACCCAAAATGAATACGGAACGCTACATCCTCATATAGCACGAGAAATTGTTTCGAAAAGTTTAGAAATTATGTAATACATAGACCGCCACAGAGGATGCGTGTATGAACATTTTCGTTTTGATAGCGTTAGACGGAGGGCTACTGTAATAAATTTTCACGGAACTTTTCGACAGATTTCAGCGTAACAGACCATGTTCCAAGAGCACGCTATACTAAACCGGAATTAAATTTGAAGCTCGCGTGTCCCCGATTGAATCTATTTAAGCAGTCCAGGATCATCGCGAGGTGTCCCGTTGAAGATCGAGCCGCTTAAGCCGCGATCAGATGGGACCGATTTATCAAACTCCTGGGCCGACAGCGTCGTCAGATATTGCTTCGATCTTTTTCCCATGGTTTTTCGCGAGGTCCCCGACCCTATTCGCGCTGGGATTATACGCGATGGCGGCGGGTCGTGGTACCGCGTGACCCTGATATCATCCGGTGCGGGTTGCACCGGGTAAAACACAGCCCCCGCACGCCCGACCGCCAATCTCCAGACACGGTAAAAACTAAGATTACTATGCAATGCAATCAGCGGCGTACCTGGGGTTCTTTCAGATTAAAACACAGTCCGGGATTACCGGTCGAAACTGCTGTTTTGCCGGGAGCCGCTTCCCAACGAGATTGTCCGACCAATCCCCTCACCGCCCCCTCGAAACCACCCTCGTCATCCGCGACAAAAAGTTGTGAGCAACAGCGTTCCTCGAGAAAGAGAGAGAGAGAGAGTACCAGACGAAGAAAACGCGGCGAAACGAGCCCCGGTATCGCTCGTTGATGGCCCGGCACTTTCCACGGCTCGAGGAAAACTCAACCGAGCAATCGGTATTTACATATTCGCGGAGCATTTTTACCTGTGCTGCGATACGAGTGCCTACCACTTGTTGAGCCGATCGCTAGAACCGGTCTCGTATAGGTGTGCAGCGTGTCCTTTGTCGAGGATTTTCGGTATCGTTGCTGTCGCGAATACCCCGATGTCTGGCTGCTAACGTCTTTTCTACTTCAGAAGAGTTTTAGTCTCCTTGACACTCGTACTAGCTGAACAATCTTTGAAAATTTTGCTGTGCTGAAGCATCTATTGGAGTCGGCGCAATTGGCATAACCTGGCCTCGATTCGATCCTTATGTCAACAAGCAGACTTTTCTATGACATTCAATGATGTTGAACTTTTTAACTGTAAATTAATCTGTGATCTCCCGAGTACACAAAAATGTACAGTAATCTTGAAATTTGTCGATAAGAGCATTAAAGAAGATTTAAAATGAAATTGAAATTGGGGGGCATCTGGTTGTTAGTATAATGATTAAGGTCAGTTTAATTCGTTTAAGACTTAAATTGGGTCCAGCTCGCGTTTCTCCGTCTTCCGGAAATGGAGATTAAGGCAAAGGCTTTCGTTATGATTGCCCCTAAGCCTTCAGAATGAAACCAACAAGTTCCTCTGTATTAGGATAACGTTCGATATAGTTTATGGGCCATTTAGGTTATTACGTGGAAATTTCATCGGTCCCCGTGCACCTCAGATAAGTCGCAAGGATGTCACTGGCGAAAATGACTTGTGCGGGAGGGTGGAATCTTAAAAGCAATAATATTCACACCCTCGTGGGGTCATCAGGGCCGAGGCAGGGGCAGTTTTTCGTCGATAATCCTCCCACCAACGGCCGTCGTGCTTCACGCCAGACCCGTTCTATCCGTCCGCGTGTCTGCAGGGTAGTTTATTATTCATTGGGGTTGCATCCCCAACGCGGATAAACGGCGCATTGTTTATGCATTAGCCTACACCCTGCCTCTGGCCATCTCTCGATCTGGCTATTGAGTTGATTCCGCCTTTTCTCACATTCTCGCCCATCAAACTTTCCCGGTTAATTGCGCCTGCGTTCACCGAGTTACAGACACCGAGAACGCTCCGCTTAATCTGTGTTTGCTCAGTCTCCCTTCTGCTATGGAAAACAGTTCTCGCGAACCTCTCGCCGCACCGTGTACACGTATCTATGAAAGTCGATTCTTTTGTTTTTGTTTCAATTACGCAACGGGAACCGGGAGCATTGGGGAACGTTTGCGTGGACGCTTCACGGTCAGCTCGAAATTTCCCGAAAATCCCCGCGGTGCTGACACGCAATCTATATTTTCCGGGAAAACTCTTAAAACGAATTTTTCCTCCGTCACGTATGCAGAGTTTTTAGAATTTGACACCGCACTCGAAGCGTTCGATTGGTCTCGACAAGAGTTTCAAGGGGAACTCTCGTGCAATCCGGAAAAATCAGCGAATATTTTAACACTTTTTTTTGTAGTCCCTTTGACTGGATAGAAGGATTGCTGGCAATTACCTTACCCTGGAATTAAAGTTTTATAAAATTCATCTAAATAGAATTTCAAACGAAATCCTGTTTGGCCAGTTTCGACAGATCCCAGCGTTGCTTTACATTTTATTTAGGTGTTACTTACCACTTCAGAGGGAGAGACCTCTCCGAGTTCAAAGAGTTCATTAATTACGGCAGAGACCAGACATGAGAGAAGAGTGCACAAAAAAATTTTCCCCGTCCGCGTACAGGACGGTCTTTCAGTCTTTCCCAGCGAATGTTTCTTTTCCATCGGGGACAGGGGATTTATTAAGGTTCGACCGTGGACGAATCGAGCGAAAGAGGAGACACTGTCGTCCACGAAATAATCCGGGGTGGAAACACTTAACGATACTTCTTACCATTCCTGCTAATATACTTCTTGTGCTGGGCGGGATGTTATTTACGGCGTATCTTGTGACGGAATAATGAACGGTCCCGGGGCGGCGAAAATTGAACGAAAGAAATCGGGGCTTGGGTTTTTCGGTCCTGGATCGGACTCGACCCGAAAGAACGAGCGCGAGAGAGAGAGGGAGAGAGAGAGAGAGATGGAATCTACAAGAACCGAAGCGATTAATCACGAATTTCTGTCGCGGACAATCGGAATACGAAATATACAGGCGGAACAAAAGGAAACCAGAACGCCGGCCGCGGTATGAATAAAATAACCATTAATTCGATCCGGTGGCCGGGCGCCGGGCTATCAAATTTATAACAGAAGGGACGCCCGGTATAATTTCGAAACGGGATTCCCGCGGACTGGTTGGAAACCGGTCCGAAACACCGCATAAAGTTAACGAGTCCCGGCGACTTGAGTTCGACTCGGCGCACTTCAATTTTCAAGGCGGAAGTGACCCGGCGCCGTCACAGGCGACACGTTTTCTCGGTCACGAAAACAAGCTCAAAAATACACTACGCGCTTATTAACTCTCTGCGACACCGGAAGGACATCGACGAGTGGTACACGCTTCCTGGACAAACGAAAATCGTAGGCCAGTACGCGAATTTTCTTCGCTTATTGCACGGCAGATTGCCCGAGCACCGTGATACGCGGCCTGTTATCATTGCTAATATGTTCCTCCTCCTTTGTTTCCTAACTTTTCGCCGAGGAGAATAGCCCCGACTCTTCGGATTATACTTTGAACCACACCTCTTGTCAGAAAATTTGTTTGCCATAGGGTTAAAAATGCAGTGGATGTTCTGCTGGAAAATGAATTAGCTAAGACATCGGGACTGAATTATGCAAATTCAACCCTCTACGCTCCTCAGAAGTAGTTGCGCAAAAGATCCTAGGATAATATTTCTCCTATTTCTGTTTCACACCTTAAGACAGTATTCCGGTCTTTGAGGCGCTTATGCACGAATCTTTAACAATTCCTTTTCGGAAATACTATTGAATTCGGATTTTTCACGCATATATTTAACCCTTAGCACTCGAGTGATGGCTCTGAGGCGCCAATAAAAGTATTCTTTAGTATTGTTTGTTTGTTTGTATTAAATTTGTTTGTATATTATAAAATGAAAAAAAAATTATAGTTTCAAAGTTCCACGGAAAAATAATGATTTCAGTTCTACTTGGCGTATTGGTCCGACGGCTCTTGTATACATAGGATGGAAATATTCTAGGTTAGAAACAATGTTTTAGTTTTCGAGCTAGAATAGCTTCGAGTGCAAAGGATTAATAATATTTGAAGTATATGTGTTGGAATTTATTTCATAAATGCAACAAAATGAATCTGTTATTTTTTTAGAAGGAAGGATCGTTTGAATCGGTTTTAGATATACATTGTATCTGAAGTTGATATACATTGTATCTGCAGTTAATATACATTGTATGTTGTCCCCGGCATGGGCCCCTCGATCTTCTGATGTTCATATTGGACTGTTCCTCCTCTGTTTCGTTTTCTTGATTCATTCGCGACGTTTCTCTCAAAAGGTAAAGACCTATCTCAAGACGTGCTTATTAGAGAACATTTGAAATATAATTTCGATTCTGTGCTTTATAAGAGAGTGATCTTTTATTATATATACACCCATTCCCAATAATATGTTTGTCATTTTCGTCAAGTAAAAATATTGATCGTCACACGAGTTATATATTTTTTTACGGAGCATGTTTTGAGATACATGGGTCGAATGCAAAGGGTTAATTTTACACATTCAAACCGATCCTACAACTCTTGCGCTTAATGAAAATGCCAAAGAGGAACAATCGATTTTTGAAATTGAAAAACCAAAATACCGTGTTTTACAGTCTTCAGAGAAACCTGAAATAAAAATGGAACCGAAGAAGGTGCAAAGGTGGTTGCTCCACCCTTTTCCCTCGCAGATTTGTTGAATCTCACTACACTCTGCATATAGTTTAAAATTCTGCGTCCGTTCAAAACCGAAATGAATTTCCCCTGCGATCTCCATCCAGCATTGATCGTTTACAATAAGTTCCTCGCAATAGGCGGAATCGGTGGGGATTTGCTTTGTCGCAGGATCGGCAAACGGGAATCGTTTCGTTCGGCGATAATCACCTATTCCCTGGCAACCGCCTTTTTGTTCGCGTAAGTGGCTGCCGACTTCACCGCAAACTGCACTGATGGAGTGCGCGTTATGCGCATCGGATGTGCACGGGGCGCCGTTAGCCGCCGAAAATGCTAACTGCGGTATGTGTGTGAGAGGTGAGAGGGGCGAGAGGTGCGGAGGGTGGCATAAACGAGATAGGGAAGCGCGAAGTGAAATTAAGCGTGCACGGTTTTTGCGCGAGGCAGTATCCGGCGAAATTGAAATTGTTTTGCGAGGCGTCGCGGCGACGGCGGCGTCGACTTGAACGAACAGCCTCGAATGACAAATTTTTCTCGCGGCCACGGTCCCCGCAACGTAATTCCGCGCCGCGGCGTTACGGGAAGCCGCGGAATACGTTAATAGGGGAAAAATGAAGGGGTGAAATTAGAGTTCCCCGAAAATTTAAGCGATTCCCGCGCCACTGGGGGTCTCGGCCACGGAACACCGGCGCGCGAACCGTTTTAATTATCCGCGTTTTCCCGCGACAAGACTTGTCCCCCGTAATTCTCCACGTTACGCAATTAAACCGTTCGAGCGTCTGCCGAGCCGCGGACTCCACGGTATAATGAATTCTGTAAAACTTTCCGCGAGTATCGTTTGTCCCGCGCGGCTCAAACTGCTAAAGGATTCCCCAGAGGGTCCAACATCCTCGTGACAGAGAATTGTTTCTTCACGGAAAAATGAAAAACACTGTTTTCGCTCGGAGGAACAGCTGAAGAACAAGACTGAACCATAGAGTGGACGGATTAATACGATACTTGCCTGTTGTTCGCTCGACGGCCGCTTTAGACGTCGAAGAGATCTGTCATATTTAAAAGTCTATTTAAAACTCTCGGCGCTATTGTTTCGAAATTTATCTCGGTGGGTAACCACAGATATACAGAATGTTCGACTACAGGGGGAGAAAATTTAAGGGGTAGTTCTTCACGACAATATAAGAGAGATATAAGAAAATTGTATTTTCGGGTTCATCTTGTAGTTATTAACAAGTAACAATCACGTATCACGTGACAGATACTCCGCGTGCCTCGCAAGTAGTGACCTGGCAAGAATTCGGCGTGTTAACCGTCCGATCGGGTTATTTCACACGCATTTTCGGTTCTAGCCGAGTTATTGGCTATAGTGTGTGACGACAAAGCCTAACGATTGGGCGTGAGTGAGGACTCCCTTTCATACGTGACTGTCGCGAACCTGTGTTGGTCGGGTTGCCGCATTCTGGCGCATTTTTAATCGGTAATAACTAAGAAATGATGCCGAAACCGCAATTTTTTATTCTTCATTTTCGTGTTATTCTGTCTTGGAGAACCACCCTCTAGATTTTCTCCCACCTGTAGTCGAATACCCTGTATGCATATAGTAAATATAAATTTTTTGTTTCATATAGAACGATATTGACAACAAAGCAGTTCCGTGTATTGCGTTTCTACTTACGGCGATACAGAACCAGAGCCCATGGAAAAAGTAAACATCATTGGAATGTAATACGAGCAGATCGTGGGGATAAGACCTTACAATTGAAGTTCCACAGTGCACCATCTTTGCAACACCGGATATGACGAAACCTGGGACCGAAAGCCTCGAAAAGGCGAGGATAAAGTGGGGAAGAAAGTCGGCAGAGAAGCCGTCGTAAAGGGTTTTCTTTAACTCGATCAAATTTGATTCCCGGTTTAACAAGTTAACCAGTAATCCACTTATTTTTATCCTGCGGGAGGGGTAGAGGGATGATGCGGGTGTCGGATTTGGAGCGATCGTCGGAATAGCGAGTGAGAGACAAGATTATGCAGGTGTAAAGCCCGCTCCGCGGCAGGAAATACTGCCTTTTAACTTAATTTCAAGCAACGCTCGTCACCGTGCACAGAAGCGACGACCTGTTTGTCCCTTCGTCCTGTAATGCTTTCAACCCTCATCCTCCCTTCTCTCTCTCTCTCTCTGCCTCTCTCGTCGTCCTCCGTTCTGTGTGCCACCCCAATCCTCTTTCTGTTCGTCCCAGCCATCGGTTGCCTGGCGTTTCGTCTATATCGCGTCCCTGCCCGTTGGACCAGTTCCAATTGCGAATTGAACCGTTCGTAACTGTTGAACGTGAATTATGGCGTTTATTTATTCTGCCCTGTCCCCGGTGCTATCCCCCGTTGGCCGGCCTGTTCGCAGCCATCCATCCTACCACCGCCCACGAAATCAGTGCCTCGCGGATGGTAGTCCGATTGTGTAACGACAACGATTTCCCTTGATTATAATCGAATCGGTCATCGGAGAACCGTTCCGCAACGTTTGCGGATTGAAAGCGATAGAAATGAACGATTATTTTTAACAACGACGCTCTACCCCCACCCCCCTGTTTATACAACGACAGCACCCTCGTGACTTGATGGAGACACCCTTATCAGCAGAGTTATTTCTGTCAACGAGATTTCATCGTTACCGAATTTTCACGACGATCGTTCCGTACTCAATATTCATGCAGCCTTTACAAGATACTCCTCTTCACTGTTCTCACTCGGACATTCCTTTTTGTGATAATTGAATTTTCTTCTTTCAGAAGATAGAAACATCAGCTTGCTAGATGTAAAAGAGATTTTGGAGACGTTACACAATTGGTCAAGGTCCAGGGAAAGTAGGCGCTAAAGATTTCTTTTTGTAGCTGTTACAGTTGTATTAAAAATTATGCTATGCATGTTGTCAGTGGTCAAATGATGACAACTATACTGCGGATTTTTATGCAAAATAAAACTTTTCTACCTGAATTGCAACTGACTGGAGCGAAATAGATATTTATCTCCTTTCTTAATATGTTTAAAAGGTTGAAAATAATGTAACAGTATTTAAAAATTTTTCTAATATTTTTACCGTTTTAAAATCCTCCTACCCATTTTTCACAACATCCGCTGTCTAACGATAACAATGCAGATCAGAAGTTCGCAACGACGAGCGAGCATTGCCAAATTAAATGATCGTCGATGGTTTAAACGTACTGGTGAGCAAATATTGTCAGCGAAGTTCACGGAATCGTGTCAATGAAGGGATGGCCATCTCTCAGCCAGTCGATACACGCTCCTGCTAGTCTGCCCTTTGATCTCCACGACTTAGGTACCCGGCTTTGGGCACAGGATATTGGTAGGGAAGGTTAGGACACGGTCCTAAGTCCTATCAAGTGATCTTGCGGAAACTCTCTTTCTAGTTCTTTCTAGATCTAAAATTGTCTTTCGAGTAGACCAAAAAAAAAAAAAAAAGAAACAAATCCATCAAAGAGAATCTTAAGTACTTTTATGGACAATTGTTCTTTCTGTTAGATCTGCGTCCAGCCTTTGAAGATTTGAGAGGAATAACACGACGTGGCAAGGCAGTTTCTGAAGCTAGGATAGTATCCTAAGGCTCCTGTGAGAACTCTGGACCGAAATATTAGGGGCAATAATAGTGATTTTAGTTGGATGAAAGGTACAAGTCGGCAGAAAGGGATGATCAGGTATAGTCCTCGGTTCGTAGCTGCTGCGAACAGAGATTTACTGAAGATGGGGACGCCTGTCCACCTCATCTAACCCATCCATCCATTCATTTACATCCACTATCTGCTCACCGTTATCTGACCTGGCCTTCGAAGACAAAGAGAGGGACAGCGTAAAGCTAGCAAGTACCAAGTGCCCGCGAAGGCGCTATAGTTGTTCCGTCTGAATTATCCAACGTCTAGAACCTTCTGATTCAGTATAACACTAAATCCTTGTAATTAGCTTCCCTTACAAACGACGGTAAACGGTTATACCGTTGGAGAATCCCCCTGCTTATAGCCAAAAATGTTGCTGCACTGTGTGACACAAGCTCCAGAAGATTGTTATTTTCTGTAGAACACAATAGATTGCTTCATTCTACAGGAAACGACTTTGTCTCGATCTGAATGTATGCTGATAGCTCCACAGAATTAATATTCGTCCATAGATCCTCAGTCTTCTCACAAGTTATCCAATCAAGCAGCATCCAGTGGTACTGTTAGCGAGCATGGCAAAGAGTGGTAGCGATTAATCAATTTCCAGGGCGAGTTGTCGCGACGACACGCAACAGTGAGGGATAAACGTGTCGTCGCCAAGACAAGCATTGAACAGTAGACACAGTGCACAATAGAAATACTTAGGTGTTTCTACGTGGAGCACAGGGTGTGCTCCGCCGGCTGGCGCATGCACACACGTGTACATGATGGTCTTCTCCTCCTATGTCTCTCTGTATATATGTATGTATATATGTGAGCATGTACGATCTTCATTACTATGCCGTCACCATTATTCCGTATCAGAGCATCGCCGGGCCGTGACGCAAAGTTTTAGACGTTGTCTGAGTAGTTTATGAATACCGCGACGCCGGGATGATTGTGGCCGCAGCGGATGACTGGGGTCGTCGAGATGCCGGTGAAAACGGCTGGGAGGCACCAGGCACAGGCGTTTATCAACCCTCTGTCCCTGACAACCGCGTACACCCGCGCCGACTGTATACAGAGACGCAACCCTCCCCTCAGCCATCGGGAATTCTGTCTCTTTCACCCCTGAAAGCAGCGGAAAGAGAAACAGAGAGGGTGTGATAGAAAAATCCATCTTCCCTTCTTCCTTTCTCAGGGGTGGGAGGATTCTCTGTTCCTCATATTTTCGGGAGTGAGAGATATCAGTTTAGAATCTCTATAGAACATTAGTGGCAACCACGTATTTTCTGATTACAGCAAATTCTCGATATGTGTCAAAAACACGGGTTTTGCCAGTTTCGTGTATCGTGCAGGAGACATGCCCGAGCTGTGTTATTTTTACAGTCTTCGGCGACGGAAGTCTCTTGCGGCAATGGGGACAATTCTGCGACGATTATCGTCCAGGCCTTGCCCACATATACAGAGAAATCAGTGTATAGTACTGCGGAAGAAATCCTGACCAGGGCTTAAATAGTCTGACCATTACGCGCCGTTTCTACTTAGCTACCGTCAATTTTATATGCAGACAAAACCCTTTCCTGAGCCATCGAGGAAGGAAGATCTTTCGCTCCTAAGTTGGAGAGAGAGAGAGAGAGAGAGGGAGAGAGCGATATCTCAAACCTGAAAGTAGGAAAAAGAGAGATGTCTCTCACCCTTGAGAAGGGGAGAAAGAAAAATTTCTTTCATCCCTGAGAAGGGGCGAAAGGGAGATCTCTCTCAGCCCCTAAAATAAGAGGAAGAGAGATCTCTCTGTCACCCTTTCTCTCTGTCTCTCTGTCCTTTGACTGGTTCTGGGATAGCAGATATTACTTTTATACACGTGATACTGCATCAGTTCCTCGAGACAAAGACGAGGGAATATATGAGGATGTGGCGGGCAAGTCGCACTCATTGGACGAGCACTGGACGTGCTCGCTTCAATTTCGCCGGAATGGCAGTAATTTTCTACTTCCGACGTTCGTTTTCCTGCTCCGCATCCGATGCACCCTCTTGTTTCTCTTTTATGCCCCCCATCCCCCACATTTTTTCGATTAATTTCTCGAGTCACTAGGTCTCACGGGTGTTCGACGATGGTACGGCTGCTGGTGAAGCTGGTACCGAGGTGGATGTACGATGAACTGTACAGGGAAATGAGGCTTTAACATTCTGCTCGAAGAGAAAGCTCGTCGCTTTGAAATTGAAGAGAGTTCGCGAAGAACTTGGGTTCTCTCATTTTTCGTCGAGAGGAGCCGAGATTGCAGGCGAATTCAGAAATAAGAAATAAATGGGACTCGATGAAATTTGCCAAACAGCTGCCCTGCTGTCTGGAGATTGTCGATCATGGCTGTCTAGCTGTCTGGCAATTCTAAGCATTGTATTGCGATCGAGCGTGGAAGGTTTCGAGCATGTGTGTCTGGAAGTATAAAAATTTTGTATGCAATATTTCGATTGCGTTTCAATTGAGTGCATTTGAAAAAGGACTCTGGGAGGCGTAGAGAAAATTGTGACAATTCAGTTTCACAATGTCCGTTGCGGTAGAACTGGTTTGAAAATCAAATCAGTGCGTAAAATTCGCAAAGTAGTCCTAACTACGGATAATTAAATAAAAAGTTAGACCTGTATCGAGTCAAATACAGTCCATCAAATATAATATAAAAATTCTGCTCTCCGTCACGAGTGATATAACACTTTAATTGACAGGCGGAGATGTGCTAAATTAGCTTGATAGCTATAAAATGTGAACAGATGGAGAAAATTATTAACGCAATAAATCTCTGTTTTTGTTTCATGAAATAAATTCGCTTTTCTCTTCTTTTCTTACCAAATTCTTGTGACCGCTGAGTTGGCGACGTGATGATAGACGCGGGTTTGCATTTAGGGCGTGGTGATTTGTGCGGGCTATTAATGTCGCAGGAGGTGCTAAAATTTCCTTAGACCGGTTCTCGCGTTTTACGACGCTCGGCCGCGACGAGAGGGATGACTGATCGCGGGCCGAGGGTGTCATTTTATCTCGGGATAGCACGCCGGAAGACTTTGACTAACGATATTGCCGCAACAACTTATTTGTTATCGGAATTGCCTATTACTTACCGTATTGGACAATATGTCTACCGTCTCGCCGCTATCGCCGCTACCTACGGAAGCACGAACTTCTCCCAAGGCTTCCGATCGATTATTGCGGACCATATTTGTCCCCGCGGGAGTGATTCAGCTCGCGTTACCAACGACCTGAAATTTTCTCGTCGCATCGTAGCGAGCTGGCGTGGTCTTAATCTCTCTCTCTCTCTCTTTCTATCTATCTCTTTTTTCTCTCCTTGCTACCCCGTTGTCCTTCTTCTTCTCCGGGACGAATGAAAAAGAAACGGTACGGGTTTGCTTTCATTTCCTCAGGCATGAGGAAATTTTATACCGTGGGACACTGTTGCACAACAAGATAATGGAAACGTCCCAGCGTTCCTTTTCTTTTCTTTTCTCACTCTCTTCTCGCCGGGAGTTGTGGCCTATCTATTCTCGCGTAATTCAGAACGTAAGGTGATTCTGAGGAAGTGCGTCTTCTAAGGGACACGCGACGGAGATGAAATCATGTAATTGAAAGCTCCTACACAACACCAGGAGCCGGAGTGATTAAATGAAGGTTCTGCCGGGTTTGAGAGGTCGTCTGTCAGTGAACAATCGTTTGTCGTTAGTTTGTGTTATTTTTAACGGCGTTCGTCTAACTTTCAAAAAACGAGATACAGATAAGACGAATTTAGAATCTTAAGTAGACAGAATAAAAGATTCATTTACCCGAATAGTACACAAGGCTTCATAATAACACCATGAGTATGCAGGAATCAGAGATACATTACGTTCATGGTTCATTTTTCTTGGGACAAATCAGCATCGAGAATTCAGTATCTGCATAATAATCCTTCATAATACAAAGCCATAATAAAATCGATTGAATTTCGTATTCGACTCTTTAATTAATTACAGACACCGGAGAGATAAATCGCAATAAGAGTTGGCGAATATATTGAAATTTGTGTGATAAATTATGACGAGACCCAAGCCATTTACCGAAATCCCTTTCAATAAAGATAGAATGAGCAGTTTGAAAACAACTGGACGCTGCTCGCTGATTGGATAAAACTGAAAGGAACCGGTCCGAGTAAGATGGTCTACACGCAAGATCGAATTGATGGGGGATTTATTTCAGTATATCGAGGACAGGGAACGCGGGTGATTAATTTGATCGTTTGTTTCGCGTCACGTACACGCGCGCGTCCCCGCACGAGTGCGTGTCGATCGCACGCATAAATATGCGCATGGACAAACACCGGTTCGCTTTAATTGAAAGGCGAAATGCGTGTACCGGGCTTCCGAAGATATTAATTAGCTTTCAGAGTTAATCGCATCCTCCATGATGCCCGCGGCGTCCACCAGCGTCTACACAATTTCACACGCCGCCATTCGGACTCCTGTGCACTCCGGGCTTCGATCTACCGATCATCTGATGGATAGATCCCCCTGTATTTGATCATTTTCGCAGTTAGAACATAACGCGGACGCCTGCTACTAATTGATGCACCGCAACCACTCGTAACGCGATAAAATTATGCGATCCTCGCAGCTAAACCGACGAATCATAAGCCTTATATTAGATAATTTCATCAGTTGGATAGCTCCCTATTAGTGGGCTGCTAATTTTATTATTAATACAATACAAATATTGATGGACTGAATTTTTTTCTCAAGGTAATTTTTTCGAGACTTCAAGGTCATCGTTTATTTTTTTAATGGGACTGCATATTTTAATTACAACAGTCTTATAGCTTAGAAAAAACGAATCCAAAGAGGTGCAATATGTTGACGTTCACATGACCTTTATCGAGGAAATTATGAAATGGTTGTCAGTAACTTCAGTACGCGTTCGGGGACGGTAAATTCATGTAAGTATATCGTATTTCACACGTTCATGTAAACTGTAGCCGTTTGCATTTGGAAACTCAGATTAATACAGTGGTCTGACCACTGCCCGCCGTTTCTACGCTTGAACAAGAACGTTTCCGTACTAAAGTATTCCCTCTTCTAATCCTGGTGTATATTCGTCGTGCACGGTCGATTCCCGCAGTCAAAAGTCGCTGATAGAATTATTCCCGACAATCGTAACTTTGTTACGTCACTAGCGTCATCGAGTGATTAGCTTGATTCAAACCGTGGCACATGTAGCCTCGTTAAACAATTCCAGAAGTCCTGATCGACATTGATTCGAAATAAGTGATATTTCTGCGCCCGACAATTGACCGTGATTTGTTCAAATGATCCTTTGAATCAAGCTCGTTACCGGCCCCGGTTGCAGTAAGTGTCGCCGTGCATGTGTCTACGAACAAAATCAATGTATGGAATCCATTGACGTTCGACTCGAATAGCCGGGTTCGACGCGTGTCATTCTGGGCCACTCGATCGAGCTTAATTGCTTGTTAATTTCATGGGACATTTATAGAGAGGTGGAGAGGGGGGGCAGAGTACCTGGCTACCTGTAATAGATTCCGATAGTTGCAGCGGTATTTTCGGCGTAGCATGGTAATTAAAAGCATTCGATGTAATCATTCATGTAACCCCATTCCGATGTTTTTATCAATTATGCATGCTGCCAGTCGCTACCGAAAAATATTCGTGTTCCCACAAACAGCAATTTTTCATTTTCGATATTCTCTCCGAGTGTTTACTACCGTATGATCCTCGGGACAGAAAAATGTTATCACACGAATGACGCGCGTCTGTGGTTCAGTTTGTTTCCTACGCGGCAATGATAATTGATTTTTATGCTTTCAACAAGAACGAATTAAATACAAGCTTGTAAAAACAAATTGGAATTAGTTATCTATATGATTATAGTATTTTAGAGTGGTTAAAATGATTGAAGGAGGAAATACATTTTTGTTTAGCTTCTGTTTCCAACAATTGACTGAATTTTTATTTTCTATATAGAGATTTGCGAAAGGCCCCCTTGCGATGCGTCGGGTTGCAAATATTATTTAGAGGAAATTTGCGTACTTACAGGATTCGTGGCGATCGATGAAATCCGGTGAAAAATAACGGCTAAAATAACGGTTCTCCGATGGCCGCAAAAGTGCGAAGCGCATGCGGATATATATTCTATACCTATAACGCACATATATTTTTCTCGTCCGGTATTCATGTTCATCTCGTCCACGGATTTGTCGTCGGTCGAGCGGCCGCACAGAGGGTCGGCTCAGAGGTGTACAATTAATCTATAAAATAGGAACGGGCTGTGCAACGCATGTTCAACAGCAATTTCATCTGCCACCTTGTCTTGCTTACTCTCGCCCTCTCCCTCTCCCTCGCCCTCTCCCTCTCCCTCGCCCTCTCCCTCTCCCTCTCCCTCACCCTCACCCTCACCCTCTCCCTCGCCCTCACCCTCACCCTCACCCTCACCCTCACCCTCACCCTCACCCTCACCCTCACCCTCACCCTCACCCTCACCATTACCATCACCCTCTCCCTCTCCCTTTCCGTCTCTCTCTCTCTCGCTCTAGCTCTAGCTCTCCCCCCTCTCTCTCTCCCTCTCCCACTCCCCCTCCCTCTCCTTCTCCTTGTCCCTCTCCTTCTCCCTCTACCTTTCCCCCCTCTCTCCCTCTCTCTGCAACTTCGTTTCTGCCAATCTCTTTCTCTGTCGGCCGCGAGAAACGGTCACGACGCCACCGCCGCCGGTCAGCATGAGGAAACGTAACGCTGTACATTTATTCAAAACACCGTGGGAGCAACGTTTCGTTTTACATGAAAGTGCGCGGCGGGTCCGGTCTCTCCTAAATCTCCTGGCCGGGCAAAGATTTACGCGGCCCCGGGCCAATGACTGTTCCAATGACAGCATGAATAATTCGCGTGCAGAGTTGGTCGAACAGTGCGCGTTGCTGCCATGCCGAAAAAAGCCGCGGGGTTGATTAAACGGGCCAGCGAATTAAATCAGAGGGAAAATATTTGGTTATTCCCCCTCCCCTCACCGGCATACGAAATGCTTCTGCCGAGTGTTGAATTTTGTTACGCGGAAACGATATTCAATTATTCATTCTGCTGCATTACGCCCTCCGAGAAAGAGGATTCTCGTTAAACGCGCCGCCGCACAGAAATATTGCAACGCGACCGAACAGACGGGCGCATAAAAATGGAGAGAGAGAGAGAGAGAGAGAGAGAGAGAGAGAGACTGTTTCCCACAAGTTTTCACCTGCCATAGATTAAGCGGATTGAAAAACTGTAACTACAATTGCGGGAGAACGGAACTGGGTCAGCTGGTCTATAGATGGTTGATGTCCAGCATGCCATCGACGAGAATTATGACCTTGAATGACCTTGGCGTGCTCGCGTCGACGGCCTGGATCAACGAACTGGCCCTCCGGCTGATTAATAATTACATTGAAAATAACAAAGCGCGATGGAGATCAGGAAGATTGTTTATATTCATAATTCGGAAAATTAGGTTGAATTAGGAACTGCGAGTTGGGGGTTAGGTTTGTGCCTGTTCAGGTAGACAAATTGTAACGAATTACTATTAATAATAGATTATAGTCGTAATTATAGACTGCAATGGACTCAAATTGCCGATAGATGATTCAAGAAAAATCTCATAGTTCAATAAGCCGAATGCTCTGTATGCTCAACCAATGGAAAGAATTTATGTCTTCACATTTTCTAACAGAACAAATTCCCTCTTACGGAGCTGTCATAAAAATTCTTGCGATATCGAGAAAAAATAGATGCTGGGAAAAGTTTCCGATTTCCAAAAGTTAGAATATTGTCATCTACATGCTCCATGATTTAAAAAATTCTGATTTGCCACAAACAGAGTAATTATTTCCAACGGCGAAAAGTGATGTGCCATATGCTCAGCGATAATGAAAAAGTATTTGCGGTTCCTGGTTTCGTAATTCAATAAATGTCCCGAATAAAATCGGCCGCCGTAAAAATTCGTATGATTCTAAAACCGTGATTCCTTACCTCGATGAAACGGTCAATATTGGTCGATGGGAGTTTCTCGGGCATTGAACGTCGCAGCGAGTATTGGTCCGTCGCTTTTATTGCTTTTTCGGAGTATTAAACATGAAAAAATTTTCGTGTGTTCCGAACGCGATTCGCATGGCCGTCGGTCAATCTTTATGGTAATGCCGGGGCAAACGGGGTCAAAGCAGGAACTCGTTACCCGGCTCGTCAATAACATCTGACAGACGGTCGCGGGGCGAGAATTAAAATTCTCATCTCGTTACGATATATTCGGCGTCGAACGGAAAGCATGTTCTGTACATTGTTAACTCCGTGAGCGATAATATATCGACGAGGGTCGCCGTGTAATCCTATCTAAAACCGTGTCGATTTGTACTATCACCATTGGCGGGCTCCTTCAAAGAGCAAGCCGTTTCGTTCATTCGAGTAGAAACCGAATCGTCATTCACCAAAAATCTCCCCTTTTGCAACATCGATTAATTCCGTAAAATAAAATGCAGAGAAGATTGACACGATCATTCCTACAAGATAAAATCTCAAAATTTCTTCTAAATATAAACATTTAAGCATCGATCATCTGCTCTCCTAAGAAATTGTGAAAAGACTCGAAAGGTATCTCAACGCTTCGGGTCGAGGCTGAATTGCTTCACATCCCCTCGGCTCGTTTCTAAATCCTCTCATAACAGTGAGCTCGGGAAATCACAAACTCCTAGCATCAAACGTCATTCTCAAACTTAAGCAAATCGTCCAGCCGTACTCGAAATAGAACTAATCTTTACACAACGAATCCCCGTGTATCATTGAATAATCGATGCATCGAGCACCCGATACGATGCCACAGCCTGCGGACGCGAGATGCGCGGAGATTTCAACGAGCATCGGATGGATCATCGAGAAACGTAATCTAGAGATCGAGCAGGCCCATTTCGTCGAATTGGGGAATCCTCCTGGTCATCACCTTCCTGTAAGCCGCGCCTCTGTATCCAGGGTTGTCATAGACGCCATCTTTAGGCAATAGTTCGTCGATCTCCTTCACCTCGGATTTGTCCAGCAGAAGGATGGGCAAAACGGTCACCGAGGAGATCAGCCCGTAGATCGCTCTTTCCTTCATGCATCTCTTGATGTCGTCCATGGTAGGCGGTGGGGTCTTGCAGTTGAGTTGCATCATGGTGCTCGTCAACGTGTGCAGGTATTCGACGATCAAGCTGTCCTTATGGTTTTCGTAGACCTCCTCCGACGGGCTGGTGTGCAGGAAGTATTGCAGATCGATCGCCGGCGTCGTGTAAACGCACGTTTGGAAATCCACCTGGAACGTAAATCGAAGCTCGATCGATCGTCGCCGACACCGGAATTGAATTGTAAATGAAATCTGCGCGAGCGAAAGAAGCGGGATTCGTGTTTAGGAAGTCGTCGGGCGTGGAGGGTTTGCTTGCTTGCTTGCCGTTGCCTGTCGTCTCTCTCTCTCTCTCTCTCTCTCTCTCTCTCTCTCTCTCTCTCTCTCTCGATCTTTTCCTCGGGATTCGTCGTTTCCTGCTCTTTACTACTGCGCACCGACAGGTGCGGAATGTACCTAAACGCGATCGAATTGGATTTATTGCATTATTCATAGCGCGCGACGTTCCCGACTGTCGAAACGCTCTCGTTTTTTTTTTTTCGAGCGCCTCGTTCTCTTTCGTCGCGTCCCGCTCGAATTGATATCAACGTTTCGCTTCGTGGCCGTGTTACAAGGGTCTGTAACCCTTTCGATACAACCGTGACTGTCCATCCCGAGGAAAGTGTTGCCAGACACTACGCATCCGTGCAGTATCAGCGCAAGCGGCGTATAAGCATCCGTGCGCTCTCCGAAAGAGAATAACTTTTTAAAAACTAAATGGAATGCACTTACGAAAATGTGTTCAACGGGCTTCGAGTTCTCATCGTATTTGAACAACATGTTGTTCACCCAAAAGTCGCCGTGATTGATGACACAAAACTCGTCGCCTCGCCGTTTGACAGCGGCGATGCCAAGTTCAAACATTCGATTAGCCAACGATCTCACTTTGTCCGCGTATCTGAGAATTTATAAGACCCATTAGTGGTTCGCTCATTCAAATATTGTCACTATATTGTTATTGTTGTCTCTAATATTGTTATTATTGTCTTATTTAAAACACCCACGCACACACATACTCAGACTCACCTCTTCCCAAGTTCAGGCCACTTTTCAATTTCAGTTGCCAACGCTGCGCATCCTAAGTTGAATAAAGCGGACATCTCCTCCGGAAATTCCTCGTTAAATATACCTTTCCAGTATTTTGATTTCTGCTTCGGTTCCTGTAATTGTAATTGTAATTGTATTAGAAACAATTGTTGACGGTTTCTCGACCAAGATATAAAAAATTCTGTGAAACTTCCTGTGGCGAACATTCCCTGGGACACCTTAGTCTAGCTCGAGAATGCCGTAACTCTGTGTCTAGGAGGTATTAGAATTTTCGGATTATCTTGGCTTAACTCGAGGATTAGGGCGATCAGCTCCTGGCCTTCGGAGGTTCAGGGACTTCGTATAACTTCGAGTCGAGTTGGACCGGGCCTACGATCTTGACCAAACATTTCGGGAACGATCAACGGGCAATACTTTCTTTGTTAGTATCTGATAAATCCTATTTCGTCGATCCTACAGACAAATCCTTGTACACAAATTTTTCAGGAGCGGATTCTCCTGATTCTGAGACGTTGAGCAAACTCGCGACCAAAGACTAGGCTTTAAGGGTCGAAGAATTGATCAATGGTGTTTCACCTTTTCGCACAAAGCGACCGAGGCGGCGTGAAACCTGCCCAATCCTCGAAGTGCCAACAACGAGTGGTCCAAGTCAAGACCGGCTTGTCTGTCAGCCATGCGGAATCCGATAGTTGCCAGATCCTCCATTACCAAACACAGCGGTCGTTCCATTCGCACGTGGTAGATTTCGGCAGCAAGCCGAACGCCGGGACCCAGCATGTCCGACATCTTCTTCAGGGTGTCCGACATCATGATGATCTCCGTGTCGAATATTCGCGATTTCTCGATCTATCGTCATATAAACAGGTTGGCGATTATAGCCGAAAGGCTGATAAATGGCTCCCCAAATTTCAATCTAAATTCCTTTAATATTTCCCTATGTTGGTACATCGAATTCTACATTTCCAGGCCAATATTTATATATTTGCCAGGATATTTATAACGTCCGTGTGTACCGTATCACGTCACGCATTAGAAAACTATTCTCAACAGAATCAAACAGCTGCCGTTTGTTCCTAGACAAATTCCGTTTAAATGCATTGCTTAAGGAAACATATGAAAATATTGTTACGGAATTTATTAATATCTTTACTACCCAAATCCTTGATTTTCAATTTCTAAATCAATGAAGATTGGCAAGATGGCCGACACATTTTTTCATATGTTCTCACTAATCTTTCGAATGATTGATTTGAAAATTCGTGTGGTTTTACTACTAACAATAAGTATAACACGCATTTCATCCGAAGGCTTCGTTGAAATTTGTTACGTTACATCGCAAAACGACCGAATCAGTTTGAAGTCAGCGATTTATTATTTCCATAAAAGAGATAATAATCAATATTCTTTCTCTATTCGAATAAACTTTAATTTACCAGATCCTTGCGAGATCCCTCGATGATCGGCTCGATCTTGAAGATGAGCGACTTCTTCCCGTTGACCTTCTTATCGCCCTTCATGCGGGTGTACTCGATGGTCACCCTCATCATATCGCTGGTATAGTTGTCGCCCTTGGCGGTCGCCGGTTTCACAAATACATCGATCACCTGCAGCGTGCTGTCGTCCTCGGACAGACGCAGTATCCTCTCGGTGAAGTCGACGTTCAGCCATGACGGTGTCTCCAGGGCCATTTCTGAAATTGGAATTGGAATTGGAGAATTTCCCCGACAAATCATTGTTCTTCTCGGAGCGTCAGCCAACGCGGAAACGATTCTTTACGGTAACTTATTGTTCGCGGCGAGATTTATCACGCTTCTCTCCCCCCTATTTCTCTCTCGGTCTCTCCTTCTTCCTTTCGACTCCTTCGCTTTTCAACTCCTCTGTCTACCGTTCATCACCCCCCCCCCCCCCCCCCCCCCCGCCCCCCCCCCCTCCTGCTGCCCCTCTCCCCGCCATCCCCCCCCCCCCCCCCCCCCACCCCATGGGGCCCTTTCCCTTGCTGCTGCTCCTTTCGATGCCATTAAGACTGTCCTACCGTCGAATGTAGACGTCCCCATTCAACCTCCTCGTGCTCAGACAGTGCTGTTTCAATTAGAAATCTAATGAATCACGGACCTGTCCCTCATTCCAGCTAATCCTTTTTTTCTGAATGGCAACCATTGGTCCAACGGACATGCTCTAGTATTTACTCCGCAATATTTTAAGCCAATTCAGAGCGAGCTCTAAAGGAACCGATCACGTTTCCGGGAACAGGGAGCATACTTTAGTGTCGTGGAATTGGGACGTGCGAGTGTTCGAGACTGGAATAAATACATACGCTCGCGAATAGGTTCCAAGTAATCAGAGAGGAAGTTGGCACTCGATTCCATTGTCGGTCAATGTGAACACAAACAAACAGCATAACTGTTTGTTAATGTCACGTGGTTAATTGTTCATTAATTTGTCTGGAAGATTCTGAATTCACATTAATCGAGAACGAAACGAATTTTTGGGGCCACAGTAAAGTCTTGATCTAAGCCCGATCCTCGGGTTCGAGTTGTGACATAGATCGTGCTGGGCTACTAGTTTCCGAATGTAGAAAAGGACAGCGCGTGTAAACACGGACCGCACGGCCGAAGGCGCACTACATACCGTCAATTAAACCACTAAACACAGTTCAAATTCCTGATATATGTCAATAATACGGGTCTTGTCAGCGTCGCGTATCCTCCAGGAGACATACCCGAGCCGTGTTATGTTTACACTCCTAGGCGTCCGAGGCCTCTCCAGCTTCGTGGAACCTCACGGGGTATACCTCCCACCCAGGCTTTGGCGACATATGGACCGTTTATTTTGAAAGTGGTGTAAGTCCATTTTTGAGAAAAATGAGATATCACGTAATTCATGCTTAATTTAATGTAAATTTTTTATATATAACTGGTCCGTGTTTAATTTCTCAAAAAATCCAATGTTTTGTACAACTTAAAATCGGTCGGCAAATGAAATTCCATAATCATCGATTATGAAAGTGGTGTAAGTCCAATTGACAGAGGTAGGTGGCATAGTTTGATTTACAAAAACCGTTACCTTACCCGAAATTGTCTGTCTCAATCGCATATTACAAGCGAAATATGTACGTCTTAAACGAGGGTTCTCACAATTTCCACGATAATAAAGTTAATATGTATGTGTGGGACGAAACCATTGCTTCTAGAGGATCGCAAGAGGTAGCTTCTTGCTGTTTGAAGCATTTAGAAAATGTAACGACCCAAAGCCATGTTATTGCCTACAGTGACATGTGTACTGGGCAAAATCGAAATTTACAAATGTTATTGATGTGGTTGAAGGTTGTCCAGTCGGAAAATAACATTGAGATAATTGATCACAAATTTTTACTCTCGGGGCATTCATACCTTCCGAACGATGCAGATTTTGGCATCATATAAATGGTATTGCGAAAAAAGAATTTTGTGTAAATTATTGTGTAATGTAATAGCGTAATGTAGAAAACATGATAAATTCATTTTACATGAAATGAAACGGGAGAATTTCATTTCAACAGAAAATCTCCAAAATGCGATTAAAAAACAGATAAAAAAAAATACTAATGGGAAACAGGTCAATTGGTTGCAGATATGTTGGTTGAGGTTTCTCAAAAGTGCACCATATACCATTTTTCATAAAACAACTATGAAGGACGCAGAATTTAAAATTATAAATTTATTACCTATACATCCTGGAAGACCGCTAAAATTTGATAAATCGCCCTGGCGCCTTTGTACCAAAATGCCAGGCCTATTACTTACGAAAAATATGAAGACATGAAGCAGTTATTACCTTATATACCTCCGGTGCATCATGCATATTTTGAAACACTACCACATGCAGAGAATAAGTAAATACTATCAGTATCTTGTAATTTTGACAATGTAATTGGCGTCTAAAATAAAATTTTATGTGTTGTTATGCGTAATTGTAAACAAAATTATATTAAAATGAAGTATACTTTAAGTGATATTTGATTTTTCAAAATTGAAATTAAACGATTTTTACAATTGTCTAATTTTGACAGTGGTGTAAGTCCATTTACAGCCCATAAATGTGTGTTATCGTACTCTAATTCGCCTAAAACAAATCTATATAATCAAATTAAATATTGATAAAACAATAGAAACAATGCCAGACCTCATATAATTTGCCTATATTTTTAAATGAACAAATATATTAACCTTTCATTTTCTCGAAACAAAAGAAAATGGACTTACACCACTTTCAAAATAAACGGTCCATATATAGAGAAATCACTGTATATCGTATTAGAGCCTCATTTTAATCAGAAAAATGCTACGAATACGTTGGTGAAAGTTCCATAAAAAAAAAAATAATGAAAAACAAAGAAGTTTTTAATTGGATTAGTAGTCGTTCTCACCGATATACATGATCCGGTATATCGGATTATGCGGCATGTTTACATTTTACACTGCTCGGTGACGCGAGCTTCTCGGATAGGCGAACTGACTAAAGCATACCAATGCATACCTCGCAGGTCTGTCCAGCCGGTTCAACATTACAACCATGGTTTTGGACATAGCGTTTAGGTGTCGGCAACCGTGTCAGGCTTTGGAACCGAGTTTCTTTTCTGGTCTCTCGGGCCTTTTCCAGATGGCCTTTCGAGAACGCGTTGACAGTTCCCTGCTGTGCTTGGCACAACAAATGCTTTTAGGTGCTCCACAGCTCCTTAGGTGAACTATCCATATCTCTCCTTTACAACACCATAGAAATAGGAAAAGTTCCTGGCACTTAGTGAAACAGGATCGCACATCCTTATATGTACTTTATCATACATAAATTATACATATAAAGTACTTCTTGAATACGCAAATGTAATTTCTTAATGAAAATATATTGGAAACACGTCTTTGTTCTGCAAGTTTTGTCACCGGTTAAAGTGTAAAAATATTTTTAAAAATATGGTCGTACTCTACGATTCTTCCTGTTTGACATTCCGTTTTTTAATTCGCGGAGCATAAAAAATTGCAAATATTGGGTACTTGAAACTGTTATAAAAATATATTAGATTGGAGGGAAAGTTCTGCCGTATTTTAAAGAAAACATTTGAATCGATTTATAAAAATACGTGTTTAATATTATTCAATGATATAATTTCCATTATTTGTAAGGACTTGTTGCCATCTTTCAGGTAATCTGTCCATTCTTGTTTCCCAATGACTCAATAGCAACATGTGTTTTTGATTTACAAGAAATATTACCTGCTTATTTAAAATACGACAGAAGTTTTGAAAAACATAACAATAGATACTATTTTTACTAAGAAATTCCCGTGTGATTAACTCCATGGTATTCGACGTAACCTGTAGGTTATAGGAGTGGGCTAAGATATTAAACTGTTACGACTACTACACGATTGTAGGGGTAGGGGGTGACAATACGCCATTTCGTATGGGTTCGAAGTGGTGACATTGTATTGCAGGACTGCGGTGACGTATCTAGATACGAATGCGCGGCCGATTGGTTCAGAGTGGAAGAGGCAGGTCTCGTTTCACACGCATTTCCGGCTGAATTCGAAATATTGGCTACAGCGGTCACACATACTGTGTAGCGTGACGACCTTCGGCCTAAAAAATTGGGCCAACAGCCGCGGCAGAGATGGGGATAGGCATACCTACGATACACTCGGTTTGTTCAGGTACCATTCCCTGGCGCTGCTCTGTGTGGAGCGGTTTGTGACAGATCATTATTATTGAGCTGGAAGTCGGCACAGTCGGACAACATCTGTTTACTGTAAAGTAATTTGTAGACCCCGAGCTCTTCGTCGAATTTAAAAATGCTACCCACGAGAAATTTAAAAAACGGTGACCACGAGGAACTCTGAAATGTTCTAGTTAATAGCTTTTTAGATAAATAATGACGAATTGTTTCATCGCATAGATTGTCAGATGATATTCTTTCTTTTTCGTTAGCGTAGTAATAAATTGTTATTTTTTTTTATTATAACGTTTCAATTCCTTAACAAGGTATTCCCCATCTATTACTACGAGGAACTCTGAAAAGTTCTGGTTGAAAGCTGTTTAAATACAGTAGCTCACGAAAGTATTCGAACGCTTCCAATCTACATCGTTAACAAATAAAATACACTCGTTAGGTTTAAGTTTTCAAAATAAGATTGTAAGTAAAGACACATAGGAGTCTTGAGAATGTATAAGTAAAACTACAAATAAATCTGACAACACATACAGGATTCACAGGGCATTGAGTATAAACATACCGTTTTCGGACGTCACAAAAGTATTCGAACGCGTAGACAAGAAGCGTATTTCTAGTGATTGAAATGTAAACATTACACTTTAGTCGATTCCGAGACATCGTGTGGTTCATACAAATTTCCTAGAGTATAATCTTTCATAGTTATTCTAATCATGGGCACGAAAAAATCAGAAACCAGTAAATGTGAACGTGAATTAATATTGAAGTTGCATAATGAAAATAAATCTTATCTTGAAATTGCCAAATTATTAAATCGAAGTAAGTCTACGGTACATGATATAGTAAAAAAGTCGAAAACTGAAGGTAATATTACAAACAAGAAGCGTACAGGACATCCAAAGAAGTTAACGCCCAGAGAGGAGAAAATGATTATACGTGAAATTAAGAAAAATCCAAGCACATCTGCACCAAAACTTGTGGGGATTGTTGCAAATAATTTTGGGAAAGATGTACATCCCGAACTGTGTCGTAGGGTTCTGCGGAGTAATGATTACCATGGAAGAATACCACGAAAAAAGCCGTATATCAGTAAAATTAATAAAAAGAAAAGACTAACGTTTGCAAAAATGAATATTGATAAGGATATTTCATTTTGGAATAAAGTTATTTTCTCGGATGAAAGTAAGTTTAATATTTTCGGTTCGGATGGACAGCATTATGTGTGGCGAAAGTGCAACACAGCATTGCAAATACAGAATATGATTCCAACTATGAAACACGGAGGTGGCTCAGTGATGGTATGGGGGTGTATGGCGGCGAATGGAACGGGAAATCTTGTTTTTATTGACGGAATTATGGATAAGTACAAATGTCTGAATATCTTGAAACAAAATTTGAAACAAAGTGCAATTAAATTGAAACTATTGGATGATTTCTACTTCCAACAGGACAACGATCCTAAACATAC
>CM052130.1:2304324-2333956 GCA_028454255.1 Halictus ligatus | reverse complement strand
GGAATTATGGATAAGTACAAATATCTGAATATCTTGAAACAAAATTTGAAACAAAGTGCAATTAAATTGAAACTATTGGATGATTTCTACTTCCAACAGGACAACGATCCTAAACATACAGCTGGGATTTTAAAGGAATGGATCATATATAATACCCCGCATACACTACAAACTCCTCCGCAAAGTCCTGACATACATCCTATAGAACATTTATGGGCCGAAATTGCAAGAAAACTTATGAATTTTGACATAACGTCCAAGGAAGTGTTAAAAACCAAAATAATAGAAATATGGAATTCCATTGAAAAAAAGACAACGGAAAAACTTGTATATAGTATGGAAAGCCGGCTAAGACACGTTATTGATGCCAAAGGAGGACCAACCAGATATTAACATCAAACAATTCAAGATTTATTCGTACGTTCGAATACTTTTGTGACATCCGAATACGGTATGTTTATACTCAATGCCTTGTGAATCCCGTATGTGCTGTCAGATGTTTTTGTAATTTTACTTACACATTCTCAAGACTCTTATGTGTCTTTATTTACAATCTTATTTTGAAAACTTAAACCCAACGGGTGTATTTTATTTGTTAACGATGTAGATTGGAAGCGTTCGAATACTTTCGTGAGCTACTGTAAATACAGCATGTTCATTCTGTCTTCGTACTGCCACGCCACGAGACGTCAGGCTCTAGCATTGGCCAGCGAACCCCTGGGGTTCTGGTAGCAGGGGACACGCTGTGCCTTTGTTCCGAACCTCTCGAACCCTCTCAAGTGGCTGGCCCGGACTGCTTATGAACTGGGAAAAAACAGCAGGCTCGCCGGCCTGTGAGATATGCATTGACCTTAAGATCGCGAAACTCTATTCGGCGTAGATCAAGACTTTACTATACTCGACGAATAATTGATATTTAAATTGTGATCATTTCGTTAAAAGATATAGTACCACAGTACGCTTGGACTCATTTTAAAACTTGAAGTCTCTACTTTTACAATCTGTCGTTAATTTTTGTCGAAAATATTTTTGTGTGTTACAGAGGCGGGGGAGGGGAGGAACATGTGACACGTTGGAGACTTTTTTCACTCAAAAATGTTACAAGTCGAAACGTCTGTAAAACCATTGAAAAATGTTCGTCACGACTGAATCCATCGTAGATTTGAAGAATAAAATTTGTCCTTAACTACGACCTGCTAAAATTTGATGTAGCAGTTTGTTTTTTTTTCGGCCGATTTAATAGGAAATGATAGAACAGATCGTTCGATTCTCTAAACTTATTAAGCTCATAAACAATGTGCTAGAACAATTCGACTGCCCGTGATATGGGCAACGTGGGGAATAGAGAATGGCTTCGGAATGGCTAAACAAACACATACTCGCATAACAGTCACGCTGCAATATTTGTTACCGAAACTTGTTATAAGGATACGGCTCGTATTTCACTTCGTGGAGAGCGATATTGTCGAATGATCAGCGCGGCTTTGCGTCTGACCTGTGTCAGATAACTGCGTAAAAATACGATTCGTATGTAGGACGATGTTCTATATTCGCTATAGTGAATTTTCAATCCGATTTTTCGAATTGATTCATGGAATTCGTTCAGATTCTCTCTGAATTTATTCCAAGAATGTTAATTAAACGGATGCCTGGGAGGGGGGGGGGGTCGTGATTTGTGGTGACTCACGAAACAGCCAGGAATGGATTCAATTAATTTAATTCACGGCGCGTACGATTGAAGATTTGTGTTGTATTGATACTGCGTGCGTTATCGGCCTCTGAAAATGGCACGCGGATTGCTGACTGCGGATAGTTATGCATTTATAGCTTCTGCGATACCGATGCAACAAACATGACGCTCGTTAGAAAATTCTGACACAGTTCAAGCTCATTCCCTGCACAAACAACTATGTTAATATAAAGACGAGAAGTGTGAGAAAGTAAATGGTACGTATAGCGGTCGGTCTCTGTTAGGGCGCCGAGTGTTTAACCAATCACTGGTAATCGCCTCGACCTTCGTACAGTGAAGCAGCCGTTTTAAATATCTAATCTGCCGTTAGGTAATATATCAGTCCTTGAAGCTATTTATCGTCTTATGTATCCATTTTTACTCACAGTTGGTTTTGAGTCAACGACCCTCCGGCGATTACATCACGGATTTAACGAAGATGACGTATCCGAGGCACGAGTGAAAGTCGGATATACTCCTGACTGAACCGCTCACATTCTTAATCAGATCACTATGACTTCAAATAATTCAAGGTCGAATATTCGAATAATTACAGTGGTTGATGAAATTATTAGAATACAAATTAACAAACTTTCTCTAAAACGATCAAGTTTTATACGAATGTCTAGATACAGAGAATTCTTCTTATTTTTATAAAGGCTGCAGGCAACATCGTCCGTCACTCGGGCAGCAAATACATTTTTCTCTTCTAATTCCGCCAGCCACGGCGGATCAATTACTCCCAGAAAATTCGATTCGCATGCTCGCACGACCACCCGAAGCTCACCGAACGGTCTCTTATCGCACGCAAACATTCGAACGGAGAGATATATCGCGGACCGCGATACGAGATCGGGGACAAATGATGTGCCGGCTCTAATTAGACGATCGAATCCGCTCTAGATACTCCGATGCTTTCAAACAATTTTTCGAATTATCACTAATTGCCGGCGCGAGAATCGTGATCCGAACGGAAGCCCCCGCGAACGTCGGGGCTTAATGATTTGACAAATCGGCCCCGGGCGAGATTAATGATTCCGTTTATTTCGGTGCGGACGGATCGGTGACGGGCCTGTGATGCATGGGCATTTTATGCGTGAGGAGAGTGTAATGTCGCCGGGCCGGAACGAGAGCGGGAAATGAGTTATCATTTTCAGCAGAAAGACGCGGCTCTTTCAGGCTCGATCGAACACAGAGAGAACTTTCACTCGACCGTGTCTATTCTCGGATCTCCCCAGAATTTCTCTCTCTTAGAGAGAAAGAAGCGTAGCCGGTGACGCGAGACGCTCTGGGAACTCGTTATTGACAGAATTCGTCACTGAGACAGTGCTCGTGAAGTCACTACAGTGTTGAAGCGTTTTCTGGTATGTGTCGCCATTGACAGAAACGCTATAGCAATTGATGCAAAGTTTCCGTGGAAAAAAGATCTCGTAGAACCACTAGGAATGTGCAGAACTGTTTTATGCTGCCATAGACAGAACTCGTCACTGTGACAGTCTATAGAGAATTCACAAAGAAATGTCGTAGAACCACTAGGAATGTGCAGAACTGTTTTATGCTGTCATAGACAGAACTCGTCACTGTGACAGTCTATAGAGAATTCACAAAGAAATGTCGTAGAACCACTAGGGCCATGCAGAACTATTTTCTGTTACCACTGACAGAGATCGTCACTGTGACAGTCTACGGAAAGTTCACACGAGAAAAGGCATGTCATAGAATCACCAGGACTGTGCAGAACTATTTTGTGTCTGGTATCGTAACTGACAGAACTCGTCACTGTGACAGTTTATTGCAGGTCCACGAGCAAGTGGGATCTTGTAAAATCACCGGATCCCTGCAAAACCATTGTGTGCGTTATATCGCCATAATTCGTCACGGTTTCAGAAAGTCCAAAAGAAAGAGGGGCCTCGTCGATTCACCAGGACGATGCAGAATTGTCTTGCATTTAATATGTGTGTTTTGTCTGGAGGCCAATTGTTTCGCACTTTGTCCACTTTTTGTTTTGGTTTTCTTTTTATCACACGAATGAAAGAGTAACATGAGAATGAGGAATTCGTCGGTCGCCACTGACCTGTCAGTCTATTTCGTAGATCGTCAACGTAAATGGATCACTTTACTCCTCCTTCGTAGATCTGTGATACGGAGCCGTGCCAAGTAGAATCGAAGTGTCACGTTCTGCACGGACGCCGGGCATTATTTATACTCTAACGAGAAGCCCCCAGACCACGGGACGCGGACGTCATCTTATCGTCGGCACTCTCTACGGATAACAATCGGCATGAGTGCGAGGAATACCTTGCAATTTTCTCGTTTGCGTTAGTCGCGCGCGCCTTTCACCATGATCGATCTTTTTTCGTTCACGGATTATTGGCCCCCACCTCCCACCCCAACTGTGATTATCAGTTCTTCACAGAACTGTGACTCTCAGACACCGCTTTGACGATGACCGGCGAAGTCGAATGGTTACGGTACTTTTAATGATTGAAACCTAAGAGAATAACCCTTCTTTATGGATAATTTAAAATAGATTCTTAACCCACGCGTCCATTCCTTTCTACATATTTTTTAACCTACTTCTTTGGTCTTGGTCTTCTTATTGGACCGTATACAAATAGACAATGACTTGCATTTTCAAATTGCACCACAAATGTGTCCAGATGCACGTTCCACTTGCTACATCAAATTGGCTGCTTTGTGTCCACGAAAATACTAATATCTCACTGGCTAAACGAAAAATTTGCCATGTTACTAGTCGATTGATCGGTCAAGGGTCGACCCAATTTTTCAATTGCGTCTTGTGAATTAACTCGCTCACATATTGATCCGACACAACTGAGGAAACAATACGCTGTAACCGCAAACGATCCGCGCATTACAATATTCTGATGACATACGCGCGCATCGTGCTCGCAGCTGGCGCATTGAAATTCAGTGCACTGAATCCCAACGTCATTTCGCAACACTCTTTTCACAAACAGAACTGCATGCAAATCGCGGGTAATCTGTCAGAGGGATTGCTGACAAGCCATGTCGGCAGCATGAATTACCGATATGAATAGAGTATGGCATGTTCGAGATGCTGTAGCTCCTTCGGCGTCTCGACAACCCAATCCCGAAGCGTTATCGTCGATTTCTGTGAACGTCGGAGATTGTTTAGGACAACTTACGGGCGTCAAGGTTGCTCTCTTGAACTAGCTTCGTCTTGAATCGCTATCGTTTCCGACCCAGTAGAAATAGCAACGCTATGGCGAGACAGTGATGTGAACTTTCTTTACCTTCGCTGGCGTACTATCTTCTCGGACCTAATAGAAACGGCAATGCTATGGCAAGATAAAGGTACGAAACTCGTTAAAACGAAACTTATTAAAATGAATATCGTTGATGGACTATTATGAGTTTTCACGTTGTCCTGCTCGGCTCAGATGGATGTACATTCATCCGAGCGCCAGGAATTCAGTAAAGTCCTCGAAGACAAAGTTCGAGAACTCTTAATGCTGAAAAATTGCAGCGCGTCTTGAAGAAAATTTGAAGAACTTCGAAGAAAGAGCCTTTCCCCGCCTCATTATATCTGTATTAACAGTGACAGCACGCTGACATTCTCTCTGAAAAAGTTGGAGCTGCCGGCAGACGGACGGTCGTAGAAATCACCGGGAAACTTATAATTATTACTAGACTGCGTCGCGCGACAATGTCTGCAATCAAACTAAACTTCGTTAAACTCCGTTAAAAATTCTATTAAATTTCCTAGCTGTAGCGTGAAACTCTCGTTAAACTTCGACAAACATTTTACTGCGCAAAAAGTTTTAGATGGCGAACCAGCGACGATGAAAATTCCGCAAGATCGTGGCTATTTATTTAACGATACAAAAACAAACGACTCATTACCTTATTCTGACCGAATTTTCAACTGTCACGAGACACGTCCGTACGTCAACTCTAACGGTCACAATTTTCGGATTTAGGATCGAAAACTGTGACTGTTGCACGGCCCGTTCCGAAATATATTTGATCATAGTACGTTCTAGTATGATTTACAGCAGAAGAGTTAATGGAGTTTGTTGAAGCAGATAAAAAGCAGAGGGGCAACGACCTCGACTGAGGCCTTTTCCTTGGGCATTCTGATAACCCTAACCGCGGACACTGTAGTTCTTGTGAGAGTGCGCGGACGTGCGTGTGGCCTACTGTTCAATTAGCGAAAGCGATCATTTTCAACTATCCGTATCTCGAAAACGAATACTGAACTTGATGAATGCCACGCTTCTCCACCCAAGAGACTAAACTCTGTAAAACAATAATCGTGTAAACCAATTATTTGTCACAATGAACAGACTGTGGCAGCACGCCTCTTCGACTGTTTTTTTTTCCTCAGAAAGCGTGTCAATTGTACGTAGTACCTACGCGACAAGCTGGACTCAAAGTTCAGCAGAAATGTGTAATATATTTGAATTTTCGTACGTTTCAATCGCAGCAGGCAAACCTGTCATTTTCCGAGCGTTTTCTCGTAATGCATTTTAACTACCCGCAACAGCGAGTGTTTACAAACGTGCACGTGGCACTTGTCAGTCAAGGCCAATGGAAAAAACGTCTTAAACATCGAACACAGCCACCGCAAAGGTGCAATTCGGATTTACGGTTTCCAGGTCATAAGGAACATCTTCGGGGCCATCGTAACCAGGCGTTTGCGGCAAATTCAAGCAATCACGCGGATAAGTGACTCCGAACACATCAAGAACCTCGTGTCACTTCGCTAACGTTAATCATCGACACGCCAGTGATTAACGTTGACCACCGGGAGCTAGCTATGTATCAGTTCGCTCACGCGAACTTGAAGCGTTTATGTAACCAACGGACACATATACTCTTCCGCCGACGAAGGAACTCAATTGAAGTTATTATGAAATTCCCCCCAGAACTGTCCCTACCCCCTCCTTAATCGCCTCGACGTAACCGTGCAATCAACAGAAGTTTCATGGTGCATGTGCTAGTCACTGTCCACTATCATCATCGTATCCGAGGTGTTCCACGCGGTTTCGTAACCATAAATGCTCGCGGATAACTACGAAGGCCGCAGGCGCTTATGCCTGCCTCACCTCTCAAGGAAGTCAGAACCCTGTAACCGGAACACGGCAAACCTGTTTTCACCTTCGATGAACCGACGGTAATCGATCGGCGGAATGAACGATCGAAACCGTGGCAAAAAGAATCGTCTGATGAGGCCTCCGCGGATGGCTTCTTGCTCATTCTTTCGTTTCATTTCTGCACGCGCGTCTTTTCTGTTAATCGACTTTTTATAAGCTCGCCTATAATTGGGAGCGTGGATCTTATAGACGGACATTCATTAAGTCGTAATTCAACAGAGGATCTGTATACGGAATAAAAGATTATATTGATTGAAAGGCATAGGGACCACATAGGGAACTTCCTCTTTATTGGGTTTCCAAAGTTCTAGGAAATTTGTTGATATTTTTATATTCCCTTAATCTGTTAATTGTTTCAAATTGCTTCCACCAATTCATAGTATTAGTGGGTAAAATTCGCTGTCCACTCATGACTGGGCTGGTAAACTGCATAACTGTGAAGACATCCCAAGAAGATTAGAATATTGTTTTCCGACTTATTAAGATTGTCGAAAAAGAAAATAAATTTTTCTTGCATACCCGTTGCTGATTATTTAGTCGGGTAGTTTATATTTCTCATAAAGATGAAATACAATATTATGAAGACATTAGAAAATGTTCGTAAGTTTCTAGCACTGTTTTCGACTTGTTGAAGTTGTTAAAAGATAAAGTACACTTTTATTGAACTCCTCTTTCCAACGATCAATGTCCGAAAAATTTCATTTTGTCCTAAGACGTTGCGATGAGATCTTGCTCGGTTGATTGCGCGATTTAATAGCAATTTTTCATACACCGGGATCTTCAGGTGCTTCAGATTATCCGTAAAAAGGCGTGTTTATTTCTATTCCATTTATCTTGATTACGAGAGTCCCAAGTGTAAATTATTGCACAACTTTGTCGACTATTTTTACACTGTTGCTTTACGATAAAGTACCGGGAGATTAGGTGTTGCTTATGATTCGCATGCGCTATCTGTCATGCAATTGTTGCGGTGTTATCGACGGTTATTGTGAACAGATAAAAGTTTCGGAACGGTGAACGACAACATATAGCCAGTGGAATTAATATCGGGCACTCTTAAAACGACGAAAACTTTTTTAATATTGGACCATGCGACTTGGATTTTTTGAGCAGTTAGAACAGTTCGTTTACGACATGACGTGAAAAAAAATTTAGAAAATTGCAATTGGTCCAAATTGCAGAGAAAGTACTAAAAGTTGTGTAAAATTTCATAAAAATCGGTTAATGCAGGAAAACGACAGCACGTTTATAGCTCATTGCAACGTTGAATGATGTTAATGAAAATTTTAGAATGTTGATACAAATCTACAAAACATTTTTGTTTAATTTTCAACATAACTCACATAAAAAAGTTATAAAAAAGCGTCTAGTACTAGCTTTGTCATTCGGATCAATTGCAATCATTTCAAAATTTCTTTTCGCGTCATCTAATAAACTAAATGTTCTAATTTCTCAAAAAAGAAATGCAAGCCACATGGTTCAATGTTTAAAAAGTTATCCAGTCACTGTACTGGGAAGAGTGATAATTGCTTGAAATTGTAACCTTCGTGTAACCTTCTGTGGCCTCTAATAATGCCATAATTGAGAAAACACTCTGCGCAAAGAATGTCAGGGTCACGCTGAACTGGTGCAGTAGATTAGGTCAGCGATGGTCAGACAAGTCGCCACAGTTGACATACGTTCCGTTGATTCTTGCACGTGTCACATATCATAAAGCGTCCGAACTGAATTCATAAATACTAATTGAATCATTATGTATGAATCTGTTCTCATCGTTATTCGAGTCTTCTCAGAATTACGAAACGATCTCTTTGATCTATCAAGGAAAATCTGTTTTCGTGAAATTCTTACTGCTATTTCGAAATCGTGGGGGAAGGCTATTGAAAGAGTAACTTCGCTCCGATTCTGGAAACCCTTTTCCAGATCAATTCGCCAGACTCCTTTCAAAAACGCTGGAAAATTCGCCAGCATCGAGGAGTGTTCTCAAACTTCGCTCGAATTTCCTGTTTCTCGCGCGGCTGAATCAAACGGGTTCAAGAAAGGGAATATGGCTGGTCGTTCACGTCCATTTAAATCGACCCCAAGGAAACGCCAATGTGAGCAGTCCATTCCGATTGGCCGTACACTTGACAGCCTTCATGAAAATTACACCAAAGAGTGGGGAGACAACAAGAGGCGACTCTTCGGGCGGTACCTTTTCTGTCGGACGTTCGACTGTCCCTTTATGTTTGTTCTATAGGCATGCGGGAAGTTTAAATCCACTTAATATTTTTACACCGTGGCAATGTCCTCATTTTTGGCTTTCAAAGTATCTACAGTAATTTTACAAAAAATGATAACTTTAGAAAATATATTTTAATAATATCTGTTATGGGTATATTACAAAAATGTGTATGCCAGATAAATCACAAACGAATACGTCGTGAATAAATTATTATAGCTTACATTGAAAACATATTACAAACAATACAGTTTATTTTTTCAGCCTCTGGGCCAAGGGAATCGATTTACAATAATTTTTCTCTAACGTGACACATTCATGTGCTTCCACACACATCCCCTCATTCCCTTCAAGCCCGTTAATATTATAAAATATTTATTGCGCAATTCAACGAGCATTGCTGAAGTTTACCAGAAATGTATTAGATATAATACAAGTGAATCCTTTCATATTAATTTCGTACAAAAAACGCAGCCATTCGAAAAATAATATTGCACTGCTTTTTTACAATTTTAATGCGTCGCAATAACTCTTTAAAGAATTTTGCAAATGCGCTCTGCATGCTTCGTGCGTTTAATCTTGTACAAAACCGTGACTCAAACCACACAAATAATGTATGCAGCCTGTGCTGCAGAAGCTGCGTTTTACAACATCGTTAGTTAACGCAGCTGTATCTGATTACTAATTGTTTACGCAATATAACGTGGTTTAAGTCGTTCACGGATCGAAACGATTATCTTTCGAGTATTTTTGGTATCCTTTCGGGAGTTAAACGATTTGGCAAACGAATAATTCGTTAAAAAGATAGGCGCTTAAAATCGGTCATCAATGTCCGAAAATTTTCCAACGAATGTATCAGTAATAGCGGCGAACATATTTCGGTGAGCCCACCCGACGATCGTGACTTGCTTCATTAAAATCAAGCGATAGATCGAGTTGCTTAAAGATTCAGTAATTTATGATTGTACACTAACATCGTAAATAATACATGTTTCTACACAATACTAAACTTCCTCGAATTTCAGTCAGATGATTCAGCAATTTTGGTTTCATGGAAAAATATTTGCGTCTCAATGCCAGATATCTCAACAACAACAAAAAAAAAGAAAAACGAAGAAGAACAAACGAGATATCGAAAAGCTTAAAGATTCGTTAATTTTATTTACATTAACGCTGACATTGTTGGCAGCGCGTGGCGGCGCTGACGTTTTTCCTGCTATCCTTCCGCGTCTCCTCGAGATTGTTTGATTGACATTATCGTTGTTTGCAATGAAGCAATTCTGTTCGTCGAACGCGGATCTTTTCACACCAACCAGCATTCCAGCGAAAGTAAGCGAGATCGAGTCACCTGCCTCGAACAAACGTCGCCGCGTTTACGCTATCACAGGCATTATGTGATGGTTCACGTGGGGCGTTACACTTGATCGTTTCGGCCTTGAGCTTGCGCCCGTTACACGCGTGCAAACCTTTTCATCCGTCTCATTGCCGATGATTTATTAGAACCTGAAATAGAAATTGGAACAATCTTAGCGGCGAAGGTCATACTCTTTGGAACAAGCTGTTAGCGATCAAAGGTCGTTGCAAGATCTGCCCAATGGGAGACGGAATGTTTATTGAGATTCGTTCGCGGCCGACGCGGCGTTCCCACGCGAAAGGATTTTTAATCAGAAAGATGCTCCTCCGGGTGTCGCACGGACTGCCCTCGTGAAACAATGAAATTAGGGGTAGATCGAAAGGTCAGTAGTCTTGACCAGACCTCGTTAAACTCTAAATTAAACCTTCTATTGTGAATTCATTCGAAAATTTATTTATGGTAAAAATGGGTCGGTGCAAATTAAAGCAGGAGGCAGGTTAACACGTTAAACGCCACGCCGGTCCCTAATTACCGGCGCTAGACTTTCCGTTCAGGCCATATTTAGGTCCGTATGGACTCGCCGTCCTTACAAACCTAACTATGGCCTGAACGGAAGGGCAAGTAAAATCGGGCTGGGCACTTAACGCGTTAAAAGAATTTAACACTTCCTGTGTATAAGCTCGAGCTTATTCAAATGATTAAAGACGCAATAAAAATTCTATCTACTCTCGTCGTAAAGATAAAATTGAAATGGGTCGGGTTGATATAGGCGTTTGTAGGAATTTTACAAATCTGCACGTGCCATAAATGCATAAAGACCCACTGTCTAGAATCGTCAAACAGTGCAGATCATTATGCAAGAGATTTCTATTCAAGAAAGATTCAAAGGTGATGTTTGCTTCTGGATCAAGTTGTCTTAATCAATGCACGATTCTAGATTCTCCGGATACTTTTCCCCTTTCGTGTTTCTCTCGGTCTGTTATAAAATGAAGTCCCCGCTCTATCTGTCACATGCTTAGTTCAACCTCACTCCAGATAGTCTTATCAGGGACCTAACTTACATTCAAGTCTGGAGCCTTATCAATAAACAGTTAGACGATACCGATAAAATTCGCTAAAAAAAAAAGAAAGAGGAAGTACTGTGTGTATTTTTATCTGTCACGCGGTGGAGATAGTGGAGGTTCCCGTAGTCTACCGGCTTTCGTATTGATCAAACGAAAGTGTCCTCGGGGTCCCCGGCCGGAAGCGAGTCGTTTGATTTTATTAATTTCCCCCCGATAATCAGTGATTCCGGGTATTCAATCGACGGCTCGTGGATTTTATCGCGTGGCCCCGGTCCAAATTGTTGTATTAGCAGGAGGAATGTCGCGATTTACACTGGCAGGCTTTGATACGCGTCCCGCTGAATTATTGCGCCGTATCGCGCAATGAAAAATTATACTGCCGTACCTCCGGGTAAATTTACAATCGCCTCGGTTTATCGGCACACGGCCGTATGCCCGTCGGCTGACGCTTTAAACTCGCGCTCGATATACGATGCAATTTCGAAAACGCACCGTCGTGGAAGGGAGGGGGGGGGGGGGTGGGGAGCGGAACTTTATAGTAACGTATAGGGGGTTAATCGATTCTCAAACAGCTCACCGATCGTCGTTCCGCTACGAACATCGAATAAGACGATAGCTTCGAGAAGATTAGAATTCTGGGCTGCTGTTGACCAACGGCATTCGATCGACTCACGTTGAAACGCGACGAAAAATCCGAGACTCCATTGTTGGATTCTGTTATCTCGACGATTCCAGTCGGAAGTACAACACGGGACAGTCGGCCACTGTGTCAGAGCATAATAAAGAATAGCGTGATTTGAAGTGTCGTAAGTAAACATCGCTGCTATCATTTTATCGACTTCCATCCTGATTGTGCACACTTTTATTTCGTGGTTTTGTAGTTTCGCTTAACAACTTGATCGCCCGCATAGCCGCCGCAAATATTGGATGAAATCAGTGCAGTTTATTTGATGAATTGATAACGTTAAGCAGTTACGACTTATCGGCTTCTATTTCATCAACACCACCACGCGTGCACACTCAGTCGTCTACATAGTAGTATAAAGATCCTACGGCCATCCTGACAAACTAATCGTCTATTCAAAGATCCATTCGGTGCTCCAATTATTCGGTGATCCTATTCAGTCTATCAAAGTCTATGCAGAGATCCATTGAATGTGACAATTTCTCAGCACTTTAACTATGTGGACTGCTGCGAGTTTTAGGCCTATGCAGGAGTAATTTCTGACCCACGCCGATATTTCACTGTAGTTTTCATTCGATATAAGACGGCGGCTCGAGCCGCCTCCTTTCGAATGAAGGAGAAGAAGGGGGGATAGCAATTTTCCTATTTCGGAACAAGAAACGTCGTCTTATTGACGGTCGCACGAACTTATCCCCACCGCCACGGGTCATGGATGCCTCCGGCATAGCATATTCTAAAAATCTCTAACTCGTCAGAAGAATTTAATAAAGCCAAAGGAAAAAAACGCAGGTGCAGTTCCATTTAACGGAGTCTCTCAGGTTCAGAAAGAGACCCGGGATCTCCCCGATCCTACAATTAGCTAGAAGGGGCTCGCATCCTCGCGGAAATAGCTCGGGGATCCAGGATCCCGTTAGCGGGGATAAAAACGAACTGTTCCCGAAAGAACCGTTTGCAGAGAATATGGTTTCAGAGACAGGTAAGCTAGCGCCGTTACAAGGGACATTGGAGGCTCGCGTTTCCATCGGCCATTCATTCTCGTTCGTTGGACCTGCAACGGAGGAATGGGGGAGGGGATGGTGCTTCTTCTGTTTGCGGCTCTCGGGCTATCCGGGCCGGTAACTGCCCGCGAATAAACTTTTACTGTTATCACACGGGGATCGGGAATAGGCGATACTACTCGATCTGGAGGAACGGAGACGATTCGGTGGTCCCAATCCGCGGATCGGTGTCCGGCACGTCTCGGCGTTCAAATATCAATAGAAGCCCCGTTAAATCGTCGTGAAACGCGAACGATCGCGAGCACACTAGCAAGCCTGAATGCAGTCGTTACGCTTCCACCTCTTCGTGTCTGAGTTCATTCTCTTGCTAGTCCTGGTTCGTCGTCCCTTTCCCTCCGGTTACCCTCTCGCGTTTCCCTATTGTCGCCTCCCTTCGTCCCTTTCTCGCCGAGTTCTCTCTCTCTCTCTCTTTCTCTCTCATGGTTTGTCCTCTTTTTCTTTCAAGCTACTCTTTCCCCCTCTCTAGCTCCGGTTTGTTCTCTTTCTCTTTCTCGAGAGCCGTTTGCTGCTCGTTCGAGACAATTCCGCTGGAACTAAAGGGCCAGGAGAGACAGAGAGATCAGCCCACCGAACAAAGAGACGGTTTTCAATTGGAGCTACACCGGTGCGAGGGATCGGAGACGTACACGATTTTCGGCTGGCTTGGATACGACTGAAGGAGATATTAACCAGTTGAATACCGACGTCAGCTGTTTATCCGGGGGAGCTTTGCGAGGATCTGATCTCTTTTGTGATTCCGTGTGGGATTAAAAGTTTGCGATGAAATTGCTGAACTTGTGTACGTGCACAGGTTTTGGGGTTAACGGTTTTCTGCTTTTACAAAATACAGTGGAGAGACTTAATTTTTGGGCCAGTTACGCGATAATGCCCGCTTAAACGTAAAGTAGATTTAAATAAATTACTAATGAGGCATTAGCTGCTCGCCCTAGAGATTTTTCATTTCACGATTGTAGCAGAATGAATTCCTCTCCATACATTAGAACTTCTCTATACAAATCCTTATTATACGAATAAATCAAGTCAGGATTGGGGAAAATTGTCTAACTTCCGTTTGCTGTTGCACGTACCGTTCTAAAGTGTCGCAGATTCTTCCCAGAATTTTTATACACAGACAAGATAATGGCTGTTCCCTGCTTCGCGATAAAGCACACAGACGTGATAAAGAAATGATCAAAAATACGCAGTTATGCGCAACTGATAGTGACAGAATATGTCAAGCATGCAATACATTGATGTGCGGTTGTTGCACGATTCTTTTATCGAGATTTCAGTAGGTTTTAATTGTCTGAATTACTTCTTGATGCTCCTAAGATTAGACGATCTTTTTTAAATGTATCTCAAGTGAAGATTATTGTACTAACAATGAGAGAATGTTTCACATGATTGTGACATCTGCACCTGTAGAGAGTAACAGAATTAGCTCTGATCTTTATCGATATCTATGCCAAACATAATCACGCTCAACCCACGTGTTTACTTAGAGCTAGGACTACCGAGCTTTAAACGAGACTGATGTACACTAACGAGCAAAACTGAGTCTACACTATTTGAAGTAACATAACTTTTTAAAAATTAGATCAAATGACTTGAATGTTATTGAGAAGTTAGAAGGATTAGTTTATTAAACGAGGTGTAAAAAATTTTTGAAAAAAATTTGAATTGTCCGGAATAAGAAATAGTAAAAGTTGGTTTTTTCAGCTTTTTTATCTGAGCCTGTATTGAAAATTGAAAGAATGTATTTGATTCACTCGAATAAATTATATCCATGCTGAAAATTTCACCCATATTGGTTAATTCGTTTATGAGTTATGAACTATAAAAAGAGGAAAAATTGTCATTTTTCACGTTTTTCGACTTAAAATCGCACTTTTAATCGTTTATAACTCGTAAACGAATTAACCAATATCGATGCAATTTTCAGCATGGATATAATCTATTCAAGCGAATCAAACATATTTTTTAAATTTTCCATACAGGCTCACATAAAAAAGTTAAAAAAACCAACTTTTACTATTTATTTTGCGATTCCGACCAGTTCAAACTTTTTTCAAACATTTTTTACACCTCGTCTAATAAACTAATCCTTCTATCTTCTCAATAACATTCAAGTCATTTGATCTAATTTTTAAAAAGTTATTTTGCTTCAAATAGTGTAGACTCATTGTCAGTTTTGCTCGTTAGTGTATATTCTATTCTAATAATGACAGGATTGAATCTATTCAGATTTCATAGAAATTTTATGATAACACGTACGCGAATGAAGAAGTATGCTAAACAATTTCTCAAGAAAATATATGGTTAAACTTCACCTTGGCAACCCAGAAATTTTTAACTTTCGACTATATAATCCTGTGCATCTTGACGAGAAGATACCAAAAATCGATGTTTTAAGGCGAGGAATTCTCTGGTTCAAAAGTTATGCGTTAAGTTCTGCGCTTAACGTGTTAAAATCCCTGAAGTTTAAACACGCATAACTTATGAACCAGTCAATTCCTCGCCTTAAACCTTCGATTGTTGGCATTTTCTCGTCAAGGTGTATAGGATTATATAGTAAAAAGTCTATAAATTTCAGGGTTGCCAAGGTGAAGTTATGCCAAATATTTCTATAACGTCACGAATTGTAAAAAAAGAAATCTGGAATCCACCATCTCGACGGGCTCGGTAATTCTACTGTTGAGTAAAGCTTATACTAGCTTATAACTAACTGTATCATAATTCTAGGACAACCCAAAACCAATTCACAAGAGAAAAATTGCGCGGGCGGAACAGGTCATTTCAATTAACATCCAATAGTTTCCGAAAAACAGATCATATCTCACCATAACTCTCTCGTAATAAAATGCGGCAATCGGTGATTACCAAGATTAACTTTCGCATAAAAACCTGCTATCACCTACTTAAGATTGTCTACGGTAACACCTGTCTGACAAGGTAGACAAAGCCAATGTCGATCAAAACGGGGAATGCAGTGAGCGCAGAATGAGTTGGACTTTTTGCGAACGTTATCTGATTAATTGTCGCGTGCGAGCATCCCGACGATACGAAACTACGTCAGTCGACTACATAGGAATGTTCGAGTTGGTTACAGCTTGATCATAAAAGATCAATCCCTTGAGACAGTATCCCCACTGTTTATTCACCGATTGCTTGAGCAAATTTGCGAGCAAATAGAGGATCGATCTTCCGTGAAAGGAGAATAAACGATGTTGCGCCATTAAGAGTGGGGGTGGACGGCCTTGAACGAGTAATAACTCTGAGGTTACGAGCCCGAGCGAAAGCTCGTCGCCGAAGAATCGTCGTCCAAAGTTTCGTATCCAGTAGGCCACCGGGAGATAGTCCCTCTTGAGCCGATTAGCTGCCTCGAAAATAGCCGGAGATACCATAATCTCATCGGACAAATTTTCAGATGTCGTCCCCAATTCTTTATTGTCCCCTTCCTGATAAAAGCTCTCCGAGAGAAAACACGGGAAACATTGATAGAACGGTTCGCAGAAAAATGTGGGCTGTCAAAAGTTGATATTTTAACTGCCATAATTACGAACTGGAGGATCGTACATCACGAAACCTCGGTTCGGATTATAGCTCGAAGACTCTATTATGAGAGCCCATTATTCATTTTCTTGATTAATACGTCAGAACATTGATTAAGATGTTTTTGCATGACACAACAGGTGGTAAATTGAAGACTTGATTTTTTTTTGAAAATTTTGTTCGCTATCAAATCTAGCATAAACTTCATGATTGAAGATTCCTCTTTACAATCAGCTCTTAATATTTGTTGCGTCGTTTTTTTTTTGTACCAACTTGATAAACAAAAATGGGCAACTAGTTCAGCCCTGTACAAGCCTTAAGAAAGTTGAGGGTACGCCTTTCGCTCAAAGCTTAGTTATATGACTAACAGAAATCGTACATTAAGTTTCAAAGTCCCGTTAGAAAGAGCCAGCGTTGATGTTCGAATCGATGGTAGACTTTCTCAGGTAAAAAATGTTTTGATAATAAACACTAATAAACACTGTCTGAAAGATAGTGTAGTCCTTGCACGAGCTCGTAGTAGTTGTAAAATTCTGTGGAACTTTCCGAATATTTGCAGACGCTTTGTTCAATGTCACCGCGTTCTCGATTGCTCGCTAATGAGTCCTGTACCCACTGACAAATCTAAGGAAGACAACGACGCAGACACCCACAATCTCCTGAAACAAATTTTCAGATGTACCCCATTATTTACGGATCTCTTCCGCTTCGGAGATCCCGGGGAGAGGGGGAACCGAGTATTTCATTGATCAAGCGGCGCGGAGGGCGGCAGTCGACGAGAAAATTTTCCGAACAGGTACTTTATTTAAGGAACCCGCCTCCTGTCGTTATCGTAGCTGCGCTCTCCTTCAGGAAGTTAATCCAATCATCCCTGCCTGCTCTGCAAAATTTCCACTTCCGTGGCAGTGAAAGAATGACGGGCGAAGGGGCTGCTTCGTTTTTCGAAGCTCGCTGTTCCCTTTTATCACCATGCGTATCTTCTACAAATTAATTGCCGGCGGTGTTCGAACGAACCGGAACAGGGGTTGCGGGAGCGTGTTGGAAAAGAAAGCGATACAAATGACAAACACGCACGCCGGTAACAAGATCCCGACTTCTATTAATTGTTGTCATAGAAGTTGATTTATTCGCGCTATCGTATGACCGGTTTCCACGACAAGGTTATCGCGCGCCAAGCGCGTCTGCGCATTGTTGAATTGCGCAGCGAGCTGCGCCATTCAATTATGCTTAGAAACGTCTTTATCTGGGACACTATTTACAGATATTTGCGGGACCCGTTGTACTTTCTCGCCGGGAGATGAACGACTGTCGCGGCAATGAATTATGCGTTTGACGGGCTCCCGGAGCCAAACTCGAGCATAAACTGTTTAGGTGAGCTTCGAAAACAGGAAATATTGTTTTCTTTAACGATGATTTCAAGTTTGAGGGAGATGTTCGAGGAAGATGAGGAAAACGACGAGAATTTCGTGTCTTGTCAGAATGTGACAGAAAATGCAAAGTTAAACCTTATTTACAGATCACAGTATTCTCCAGTGTTTCTATTATAGCAGCAGTTAAATGCAATTTATGAACCAGACTAACGTCATCATTTCTTTTATCAGTCTTTAACCCGTGCAACGTGATATCTTTATAATTGTGCCATTCCCAGTTTTTATAGCGTTTCTTACCGTCTGAATCGCATGTATGCGTTTCTTAGCATAACGTTCAGTGAAAACTGAACGACGAACCTGACTTCATAACAGATTTCAAGAATTTTTCGTCATTTCTTGCTATACTACCAGCTCTGATCACTCACTGGCACATCTGCTTTGTTTGCAATTTCAGCATATTATTAGTCTAAGATACCTTAAGAAATTTAGTAAAATGTTAATTTAACATGTTGATACATTTCTGTTGGTTGAACATAATTTTGTCGGCAATGCCGACAGAGAAATATTAACATTCCTACCGTCTAGACATTACTTCGATTTTTTCACGGACAGCAAGCAACGAGTTTTGTCCAGCTGATTAGCATTGGTCGAAACACTGTGGCGGTCGTCTTCGCCGAGTATTGCCGTTAATTTTATATTCGGCGAAATTTCTGCCGTAGGAATGCGCGCGGAAAATTTCTACGCGATTGTGTATGACGCGGCGTTGCAGAACCCGTGTTTCCCGGAAGTTGAGCGGACTTCGGGTAAAGGGCGAGACGTCGGCAGCTGTGCGTTGGAAATTTCGAGAGACGGGGCGTCGCATTTATGCGCATTTCAAGATTGGTGAAGCCCACCGAGGAGATTCCGATCGGAGAGTGGTCTTGGCTCGACGAGCACTCGACGCCGTTAAGAACTTGGCGGAATCGTGTTTGCAATGACTCCTCCCGTGGCTTCGAGTGGATTCGTGGCTCGCGTGGCTGGTCCTCGTGGCGATCATGGTTGTTCCGAGATGGTTCCGATCGTTCCGTGGCGATAACGTGACCGGTGCTCGTCCAATCATTATCAATGCTGCGTCTGCAGGCGGCGTCCGATCGTATCCAGCGATTCTTGCTGTTTAATGACAACGGTCGTTAGAGTCGAGATAATCACTCGATTTAACGAGTCTCGATCTATCCGCTCGCGAAATTCACGCGCAAAAATTGCCCAACGTTTTTTTCGTACGGGATCCCCACCCTCCACCCACAGCTGAACGATCTATCAGCTCGCACGTAATGGTCGACGATAATGATTGCTGTCACGCTCTAATTTAGTATTTGTTTGATCAAAATGGCACATTCGTTCGACGTTAAATCATACCGCAGGTTATTGGATTACGTAATCGTACGAGTCTCAACTCATTCCGGAAACGTTTCTCGCCATCTTTATTGACGCTAATTCGCCGGTACAACGAACAGGCTGTAAACCGAGTACCAATTCGTACTGTTGTGTCGCCGCACCAGCTGTGAGCGGCAGTTCACTGTCGATCGGCCTGCTAATTAACACAATAGATACTGCCAGTGTTGTAGAATCTCGTAAAATATCATTTATTCCTAATCTCTCGGACCCGAAATCGGTACGCGGCGTACCGACTCTGAGCAATATTCCAGTTACAGGTCAAATGATTAGATGCGACGCGTTTTCGTGCATTACTATTTCGCTTTCTAGAATTTTGAAATTATTGTAACATCTGTGCAATCATGTAATGTCGACCATACAGAGGCAAACTGACGATCCGTCGTTGCCTCCGAAGGATTACAGAAACACAATCCATGTTTCACAATTTGCGAGCTGTTGGCGTGCGGGCGGTGTTCAACATTGTTCGGATGGTTTGCTAACAACTATTACAGTATTTACTAAATTAAGAGATCGTCGCTTCGATCGCAAACAAATCCCTCAATAATTAAAAAGATAAGAAATTTCTAACTACACCGAAATATGAATTAACAGAAATGGTAATTATATAGAACTTGATCCTCCTTCCCGATTGAAATATGTTGTCAAGATCATCATTTTGAACAACTTTTCGAGATATGTATTCGAATAAAACTATTACCAATACTGTATTGAATTTTCTCTCTTGGATTTTCGTATATCAGTATAAGCGATCGCTTAACGACGTTCGTAACGTATTCTGCTTCTTACAAGTGTTATACAATATGCAACATATATATATAAAGGGAAAGAAAGTTAGGCCGCCCCGACCACGCATACGAAGATCGAAGAGTATGAAGGATGAGGGTTATCGCAGGATGGTTCCTTCCAATAATGTTCAATTCAGGTTTTGTGACTAACAAGGGAACATATTCAAGTGCGACACGCCGATTTTGATGAAACTCATGGGAGCTATAGTTCTTTGAAAAATATTTGACACGTGTTTTTTTTATCGGCAGACATCCACTTTGAAGGGGTGAAAACAGCCCTCAAAGTTGGGGGTCAAAACCATATTTTTTGAGATATCTCGGAAACCAGAGGTCGAAAAAATTTAATTTTTTTTTAAATTGTGTGTTTTTCAATGGGAAATGTACTCGCGCAAGAAAATTTTAACAAAAGTTTTTTGTTTAAACAATATATTAAAAATTTGATTTTTTTTGCAGTTTCTTTTATTTATTGGTAGTTCATTTTAATGTAAACTTGGGTGTGTGATCTTTGATCCAAAATAGGGGATACATGTTTCAGGATTTCCTTTTTTTTTGCCATTTAACAATAATTAAGCATAATGGAAGATAGTCTTGCACCTGGCGTGCGTAGGAAGGAATTCTGGCTTGTTTCATCGAAATATAAACATTTAGTATAAGCGTGTATAGTATTTTAAACAAAACCACTGGGTTATGTGTCGTTTATTGTTTTATTAGTAGCTAAAGAAGGTGGCGCAGTTAGCAGCGTGACGCGGTGCTAATTACCGCGGTGGAGTAAGGGTACCGACTTTTAAAGCCAATTCGCCTATGAATTTCTGCAGTCGTTGGACCTTCGGTTAAAATATACCTGCAGCCTTTTTAAACTGTGAATCCTCGAAGCTGGAGTATGTTGTTTATTTTCTCAGCGTTGTCGCGGTAGCGTCCGAGGTGGATAGATCGCGCGCGGTTACAAATCTACGGTTACGTCTCGGCGCGACTCGGCTATGGACCGTGGCTAAACTATGTATCTACTCTTTGACCGACTAGACTAGACCCTCGCGTCGGTAGTCTGCCTTTTTATCTTTTGCAAAGCCTGTCGACTGATTGGTGGAAGTCCTTTCGAGAAACTCTCACCAATCAGTGAATTTTGCGTAACACGCCCACGTTCCACGCCCCTTGTGCGTGAGAAGGGTGAGCACGTCGTTTTGTTACAGACCTAGATTTGGTGATGCAGCGGGGTGTCTTCCGGGCCTCATGCTAAGTGCGGTGCGTGACTGCTGGCTTGCGTCAATGGGCCCAGCTTTCCCGGTTGATAGAACACGCGTTGCTGAAACACTCTAAGCTGGAGACCCTCCGACTACCCAAAATTTATGGCGTCCACTTGCGCTATTGAGTTCGCGTTGGGACTACAATCTGATCTGTGTGTCGAGTGGCCAAAATCGTTAAAGACGTTTTCTCACAAACAGCGTCTTATGCTGTGCAAACCATAAATCTTTCTCGGTGATGGTGCGCCGAAGATTTCTCATCCGGCGCCCAGCTAGCCGCTACAAGTAGTGTTGATTGCTCATGTTTATCGCAATGATGTTCGAGCCTTAGATGTGGATTTACACGTAAAATGTCGACTTATTTGAATAAGGAGTTTTTTAGTTTTAAAGGAAACTAAATATAACAAACTAAAAAAGTGGTCGGTATTTACAATAGATATTGAGCCGGAACAAAGTACAGTTGAAAAGTAGCGTACAAGGGAAGAGCTAAAGAACGATCTTTCCCCTAGCGTGCTTGGAATCGAATTGACCGGGAAGATCGAGCCAAAGACTAACGTAGAGGCAGAACCTCCCTCTGCTTCGGGATTTTTCCTCCCATCCTGGATGATAGGAAACATCCCCGGATTGGCCAGGACGAGGACCAATTGGGGGTGGACGGTTGGAAAGTGGGAGATGGGACCAAGTGCTATCAACCACTTACTAAGGGTGAAGAGTTGCCAGAGTCTGGGAAAAACCCAGGGCGTCTGGCAATCGTCAAGCGCAAAGCTAAAGAAGGGCAGGATGGGACCTCTAGCAGATTGATGACAGGGGCCTAGAAAACTAAATACAAGTTCTAGCTCTACGCCTTGGGAACGAATACGATTTTGAAATTAGCAACATTTACGGTGACAAGGCCACTACGTACCTAATTTCTAAAAATCCTCAAAGTCATGTACCAAGAGCGTAAAGCAATCCCCGTGCCATAACCAGATGGCCCAAATTGAAAGTTCACCTTATATATGTATGGTCAGAGTGAGACCATTTTTTCTTTCATGACCGCGCCATAACAGGCTTCAATACAGTATTAGCAATAGTTTTCGAATATCTCGAAAACTAACATATTTGAATGTCATCAAAATCGGTAAGGAGGACCAACTTCTATATAATTACCAGAGAAAACATACTGTAAAGCGTGAGAATCTTTTTAAAATTGAATTTCTGTGGCTCTCTCGTGCAGAATTTCTGCATGCTAATGTTCCCAGAGTTTATCCCGGCCAATGGACATTCTGGAAAAGGCAAATTTGATCTGCGCTTACGTTCTGTTTGATCAGAGCAGGTTCAGATCTCGCTTAGCAAATGCGAATTGAACGCTATGCCCGCCCGAACTAAACAACCGGCTGGCTAAAGTTCACCATTCAAAGCATCACGAAACGAGATAAGTGGCTCGCGAGAATATCGGCGGTAAAACGATGTAATTGCGAGAGCAGGATTAACGGCGACGCTTTGTATACAGGCGCGTTTGTCAAGGGGAGACCTAAATAAACGATCGCTATCAAGTTTGGAAGTCGAATCACGCTCCGGACCTTCCAAAAGCCACGAAGTCCCGACACCCGATCCCGGAAACGGATTCGCCGGTGAATGGAGCGCGATTGCGAATTGGAAATTCCGCTTTGTATACTAATTGCCCGCGATTCTTTCGAATTAGTCACCCTCAAAATTCGCGACCGAAATTTGCACAGTTATTCGGCGGACTTCCCAAACGATTCTGCTTGCAATCTCGTCTAAAAGATTCGAGCAGATTACCAGATGATCGTACTGCCTCGAAATAGCAAACGTTAACCCGTAAAGAGAGGTGTAAAGCATAAGGTAAAATTCTCTTAGCTCTTTCCTGCGCTTACGGTGTCCTACAATTAATATCAAAACTTTCTGGTACATTTTTGAAATTAAAAAAATATATAACGTGTATTTATTACTAATGAATGTGAAATTAAATTGTAACGAATTCGTATTTTCGAAGCCAGGGTAATGCTCCTGCAATTCACTGATTTATTTGACAAGTAAAAATAAAAAAAAACTAAAGTGAAAACTACAATGATTTCTCTATATATGTCGCCAAGGCCTGGATGATAAACGTCGCGGGATACTACCGCAGGGTATACCCCGTGAGGGGTCAGGTAGCTCGTGAGGCCTTGTACGCTGAGGAGTGTGTGGTTGTGTTACCACGAAAACTGAGTCTGTTTAAGAACTTTATTTTATAAGCGTGATCAATGTACAATGGACGGTCGCGATCTTGTAATTGGAGACAGAGAGACTGACAGACAAAATACTCAGACCGACAGCAAGAAGTGCAAGAAGTACAAGAAGCTGTTTTTGTGGATTTCCTCTCTTTATATACTGATCTTCGGAAAGGCGTTACCTTTCTGAAGATAAGAAGGCGGAGCTATGCTTTGCGGGGGTAGAAAATCCCCCGTCTATTCTTTATGGTCACCAGCAAAGGTGGTCGCCAAATGTTGGCAAAAACGTCTTGTGGGGACTAGTAGTACTCGGCTGGCAACGTTTATGATGGAGTAGTTACATTTTCTACACTCGTAGAATCATTTCGGAAATAAAATAATTTTGCCATCCCGCAAACGCCAGGGTAGGTTTTATTACCTTAGACCCTAACATCTGCAGGCGGTCAACTCTAACATCTTGCGATGCGAATCGTGTACCGCTACAAGTGTAAACATAACACGGCTCAGGTGTGTCTCCTGGACATCCTGATGTTGTTGACATATACCAAGAATTCACTGTATTCCAATTATTAAAAAGAATCATTTCAAGAATTTTCTAATGATAACTATCGCCTGATTTGCTCACAAAGAAAATTATTGAAAGTCTAGTTGTTACAATTAATGGAATTCGAGTGAATCACTTTAACTTATATCCAATTCCTTGGCAGGGATCGCTGTTATCAATGATTGTACATGTAAAAAGAGCAATGAAACCTTAAACTACTCAATCTGGCAATGCTACTTGTATAACTCAGAGAGATAAACTAATTGACTCTTTACGAAATCTGTGCTTTCACCTACGTCTAAACATAGATAACGTTCACAGTGAAACCGAATATTAACCCTTTGCACTCTGTGCTATTTTCATTCAAAAATCTAAATATTTCTTCCGCCTTGGAATATTTTCATTTTATTCGTACGAAACTGATCCGATTTCCACATATAATATTTAAATGTTTAGCAATCTATTGAATACAAATTAGTGTAATGTAACAAATATTTTGTAATATTTTTTGTAATTTCTTTGAAATAATGCCACAACAATTTCTAGTGGTGTTTTACAGTCACCACTCGAGTGCAAAGGGTTAAATCATTAATGTTGATCTACAGATTTTTGTCACGAATGCGTAAAATCCAGCGATCAATGAATCCAGTACCTCGCCCAAATATTTAACAGGATTAGCAGCAGCGCGATTCGTCATCTGACGTCAGACAATTCCAAATGATCCTGTGTCGTATCGGATTGATCGTCATGAAGCCTCGAATTAATGACCGCAACCGTGGGCGCGCCGCGCCGTGTCGGTGTTTTCCGCGGTCCGTGAATCGATAACAAGGCCGAATGAAACCGGATGCTAGCCCCGGAGCCGAGTATTAATCATAGGTATCTTGGATAATCTCACGAATTTCGGTGGCCAGTTTGATGGAGGGGGAAGGAAGAGGAGGAGGAGGAGGAATATTCTGGCGTCATCTTCGGCTCGACTTGGCTTGATTATACCCTATCCCACTCGCGGAACCGTGAGTTAATGCACCAGCGGCAGCGAGGCTCTGGATTTATGATATTCCCTGTTAACTGCAGAACTCATTTAACGTAGCCCGGAGCACGGTCCGACGCGCAAAACCGAAGGTTTCGTCGTCGCTTATCCCTCGGAAACTTTTCTTGCTGCGGCACTTCCGGTGAAACGGGAATGAGAGAACGTCTCAGTCTCGCTGCAGAGCGAGTCCCGATTTTCCCCGCTTAATTAAAAAATGAGACAGTTTTTCTAGGTCGAGAGCACGGCCGTGGAACTTTCGTCAAAGGGACTTCGCTGGGCTGCTCACTCGCAGAATCTTGAGCAGAAGTTATCCTATTTTATTCGCCCAAGAGACCCCGATGAGCTCACGAAACCGTTGTCTAGGATCAAGAGAACTTTCCGCTTTGTGCTCCGCGAGGAACAGCGCGCTCTTGTTTCGTAATTCGTCGTTCAGACCCATGCGCCTCGGGAAAGCTAATTTATCTACTGTGGATGCTCGGCGATTTTTCGGAGACGTCATTGGGTTTCGGTTTCGAAGTTTCGATTATTTATATATCATATTAAAAAAACATTGGTAAAATTCTAGTGACTAGATTTAGTAAAATTCTGTTAACGATGAACGAGTTCTACTAGAACGCTATCTTGAGAAAAAAAAACAGGGAAAAGGATGGAGATAAATTGTTGGTGAAACAGCGCTTAATTTGCTTAGAAGCCGAGCAAACAAAACGGAAAAATATCACGATTTACTAATCGAGTTACTATCTTCGAACGCAGAATTTTCCATTAATAACGCTGGCCAACAATTTCTAACTTTCTTGAGTTCCCATAAACGCGATACAATTCTACAAATTTTCAACTTTGGGAATTTTTTCAGTTGCAACCGCAGATGCTGTTCGAATGATTCTTACATACAACGATTCTACAGACTCTTTTAGATGCAATGGTATATTTTCTGGGAACCTTATGAGCATTCAAACAATGCTCAACAAAAGACGGATGTTTTCAATCGCACGCAGATCTTATGACTTGCAGTTTTCTTGTTAGGCCATTGTAACCGTTGCTGAATAAAATTTATTTGGAAAAATATGTTTGTTGAATTGTTTCACAAACTCTTACGAGTTCTGGGTGATTTCTGACACACAGCGATATTTCACTACAATTTTCTTTCGACATAATGGCTCGGGACCGGCTTTCGTTATATTTCAGATGAAGAAGATGAAGAAGAGGGGATAGCGATTTTCTTATTTCGAAATAAAGTATTGACGGTCGCTCGAGCTTATCTGCATCTCGACGGGTCAAGAATCACTTCGGCATAGCACACGGAGGGTTCAAACCCGACGTAATACAAGAAATTTGACACTGATATTGCGGTAATTGAACGCCCCGCAGACTCTGATTGTAAATCAAGACATCATCCAGTTTCCACTAGTCTCCATTTCCACGGTTAATATTCGCTTGCCAGGCTTAATTGTTTCGTTCGAAATGAAAACTACGCGTTAACGTCCTCGGCAGGGACCTGCATCGATAGAAGCCGCGATTTATATCGCATAAAGCGCGCGGTCTCTCCGCGATAATCACGTGCCCGAGTAAATATATAACATTTCGCCGGCCATTATCACGTAATTACGACAGTTAGAGGAAAGTGCAGCCGAGAGTGGCACCTCGTGGACGAGTATCGAGTAGTCTCCAGGCGATTATTAGGCTCTATAATACTATAATACTATAATACTCTATAATACTATAGGCTATATAATACTATAATAGACCATAATATACCATAATATACCTGAATATCCCATAATATACCAGAATATACCATAATATACCCTAATATACCAGAATGTACCATAATATACCATAATATACCAGAATATACCAGAATATATAATATTATACTAGAATAGACCATAATATACCATAATATACCAGAATATACCCTAATATACCAGAATATACCACAATATACCAGAATATACCATAATAGACCAGAACATACCATAATATATAATAATATACCAAAATATACCAGAATATACAAGAATATACTATATAATATTAGAATATACCATAATATAGCTGAATATACGAGAATATACCATAATATACCAGAATATACAAGAATATACTATATAATACTAGAATAGACCATACTATACTATAATATACCATATTATACCAAAATAAACCAGAATATACCGTAATATACCAGAATATACCATGCAGCCGAGAGTGGCACCTCGTGGACGAGTATCGAGTAGTCTCCAGGCGATTATTAGGCTCGTCGTTAACTTAATTCCGCGTCCGTCACGGGTAATATCGCAGCGTAACGTGGTCCGCGTATTGTCGTCGGAGCTCTCCGATATTTTCTCGTATTGCGAAAAAACAATGACTCTCAGGAAACGGTTATTGTCGACACGCGATAATTCATAGCTCATTCGTGAAATTCAACAGCGACATGATTGTGCTGTTCTGAAACGGTTGCGCAAGAGCGCAATTATCGCGGGCGTGACATTCGTTTTATCGTTTCCGGATGACGCCCATTGATGCGAAAAGGGGAAAAGAATTTTTCTAAAATATCAGCTACACAGGTTTTTATTACAATTTCATGTAATTTCTGGGATCCTTCAACCGGTATACATGTTTCATAAATATCAATTAATTCTAGGAACATAAAGACATCAAATTTAGGATACAGCAAACCTGTGATTTTTGTATAATATATGCTTTATCACTTACAGTTAACCGCATTATTTCCTTGAAACACAAAATTGAAGAGAAATGTATTTTGAACAGTAGAATTGAAGTTGAACTTGACATTTCACACACTTTAACGTGCGTATTCGAACAGGTTTCAGCTGCGGAAATCTGCGGCTTTGTCACTGAGAACATTTCTGTTTGTCGATATGTCAATAATTAGCAGAGGCACGAGTTTTGTCGAGCATTTTCCGATTCTGGCGCACTGTGCGAAATTGTCAACGACCATCGGACAGGATCAACATTGATCGTCGAGCCTCGGAAAAGTGGAGGAGCAGGGTTTTAGGAATTTGCAATTATTCCAACTGTTGATTCGTCAACAAGTGTTCGGAGTTTTCGATCGTGGAGCCCAGGTGGAGATAGACGCCCGATTATCGTCGATGAGAAGCTGATACGGTTTGCGGGGGAAAGCCTCGAAAGTTTAATTACGCCGCCTTACATTGCTACCTCCGGTGGATCGTCTGCAACCGCATCTCCCACGAGCTTCCTTACCTTCCGCGGAAACTTTCAAACTCATCTCTCTTCCAGAAGGATATTCGCCACACCAACGATGCAGCTGGTTGTGTAACTTCCAGCTGACTTCTTTCACCGCCGGCTAATACGACACGCATGTATATTGTAGCGGAGGATAATGTCCTTTGTCGTATCTCGGACCGGATTTTTCATCAATCAGGAGATTCACTTCTTTCCTTAGCTACTTTGTCATCAACGGGTGATCGGCTGGTGGCGCGATGAACGATGCAAATTTTAGTCTTACTGGCACGGTGCCAGTCATTCCGTGCTGTACAATGGAGTGTTCAAACGATTTTTAGCGTGAGGTCGTTTGTCGTTTGCCTTTGAAACATTCGTGTATGAACTCGGCCAGACCAAGTTCCAGCTAAATATACTACAGGCGACGGTACGAATATGAGATACTCAGTTTATTTTTCAATCTAGAAATTCTCTGATAATATGTACGTGGAAAGTTCGAACGTAGAAATTCAAGGAATTTCATAGAGAATATGCTGCATAATTTATAAAATATACTCAGCTCGCTTGTGAAACCTGGAAAGAAGAAAGAAGAAAGATGGCTGCAGTAAGCTGCCAAAAATCTATAGTCCTATTTTGATATAACTTTCAACTCTTTCCCAGCTTGTTTTCATTCGCGTTTCAGTGGACGGTAATGCGTTAACATTCGACACAGGTGAGAGTCGATCAAACACAGAGCGCGGGAACATATACAGACCCGTATCACAGTACCCGACATCTCTAGTCTATCTCCCGTCAAGCTGGTAATGCTATCAGATGCCAGAGAGATCAACGGAACAGTCTCGGAAAGGGGAGTGAACGAGGAGGGTACTGAACTTGCCATGCGAATACGCTCCAGGTTATTACGACAAGCCCCGAGCTCGCCGCACGCCCTCCCCACCGCCACCCTCTCGTCTAGCGATCGCGCCAATTAATATTCCGAACACGCGTTCGCCCGGTCCCTTCCGCAATCGTTCTTCGAGTCGCGAAAATCCGGC
>CM052130.1:2280412-2304224 GCA_028454255.1 Halictus ligatus | reverse complement strand
AACCATATTGCCTCGGTCTTTGTGGCGGCCACAGTCAGCCCCATTCGTCGGATTCGCCCGACAACCCATCTGTCCGAACCCTTAGAAAAAAGTAGCCTGCTATAAGGCTATGAGCGTTTTTTAAACACTAACCGTACCGAGCACAAAATGTGACCGATGTACATTGTTTTATCAAAACGACAAGACTAAGTTCACTCAGATTTCTCGCAATTTTTGTAACAATATGTGCATGAAATAAGAAATTTACTTTTCTCTACAGTATAATTGTCCCAGTCGTTTGACCTTGTTCGTAAAAATCAACCGTTCTCGAATGACAATAAAAATGACTGGAGATTATTCTAAGGCCATGTATGCGAGAATTTTTGGGCTACCTTTGAAACCTGAAAAGGGATTGCATGACTGACCCAATGCGCAGACGACGTCACTGAAAATAAGGTTTTCGGACAGAGAGCAAGTTGCAATGTTTACTGTATATAAGTCCCAAATGCTTAGCCGATAAAAGTCCCAGAACTGTCCCCACTTCCATTGGGTATACCCCGTGAGGGGCCAAGAATCTCGAGAGACCTAGATCGCAGAGGAGGAGTGTAAGGTTGCGTGGATCAAAGAATAGTATCTCCAGGTCGATATATGTGCGTGGCTGGATCCGTGTTTTAAAAAAGCGATAAGTAGTAAAAGCAATAAATTAGTCAATTACCGTGCGAAAGAGCCGACGGGATTTTTTAGTGGTAATAACGGGCGATCCGGAAACGTTCGAACAGGGCTCCGATTGTTCGAATCCGTTCCGAAAAATGGGCCGGGCCCGAAATGAAATCCTCCGCTACAAGAGACTAACATTGTCGAAACAATCAGCTCGATTTGCAGGTTTTTTCCCAGCATCAACGGCCGAGCATGGTTCGGCTCTCGCAATGTATCGGATTACGCAAGAATCACGGGAATAACAGCTTCAAACGAAATTGAAACGCAGCCGCTCGGAAGCGGAACCGTGTCTAGTTTAATTTGCCTCTGCTCACGCAAGCCATAGTCGGCAGCGTCGTTTGCCCTGTAGAAATACAGTGATTTCTCTATATATGTCGTCAAGGCCTCGATTATAAATGTCGCGAAATTATCCCAAACTACCGTGGGATATACTCCGCGAGGGGCCCCGAAACTCGAGAGGCCTCGAACGCCGAGGAGTGTAAACATAACACGGCACGGGTATGTCTCCTGGACGATACACAACGCTGGCAAGACCCGTGTTGTTGACATATATCGAGAATTCACTGTAGTTGACAGTAGCATCGAATCTGCTATCGCCAATCCGTCTCTCATTGGTCTATGAAACGAAGCTCGATCCACAATTCAGAAAATTTCAGACTCTCGATTCCCCGAGTGATGAATATTTATAGAAAACCACGTTCGATCGATTGGATGAATTATTCTTTTCCAAAGAAATTGTTCTTTGACGGTACGAGGAAGGAAAGTGTCCCAGAAGTTGCCATAATTGCTAAACCTTTGATCCCCTAACTAGCTATCCTCCCTCCTTCTCCTTTCGTTCTCTTTCTTCGCGAGATTCAATTTCAGTTAATTTCGTCCAGGGTCCGCGAACTTCATTTTAAATCTCGTTTATACCGCCTTGCGCCGCGCTGGCAAACGTAGCGGTTGTTTCGGGATTTTCAATGTGGTGTGCGCTTAAGATCGACGGGCAACGTTCTTCGAGCCTCAAAGGAGAATTAGAGATTCAAGGAAGAGGGCGCCCCGCGAGTCGCATAATTAGCGTGATTAATTCAAATCTGAGGAGGAGGCAAAGAGACGTGAAAACCCTTTCAGTCGGCGCCGCCCTCGTTTCTCATAGGCTGAGGTTTTATGTAAATAGACGTGTGTAAAGGGTAATGGCACTTCCAAGTATTCCATTAACCGTATCCACTGGCTTGAATAAATTTAATCTCTAAACAATTACGCTTATTAATATTCATGACTCATAAATAACATGATGTTCCTTAAACGGTCGCTGGCATGTTGCTACCGACCGCATTATATCACTTTCGCTACTTGAAGATCTTTGAGAATCCTGTGTATTTACCACCTTATCTATCCTCATCATTTATCTTTTAATTTTTAATCATTTTACATATCGTAGGAGCAATAAACACCAATGGACAGTAACCCCTTAAGATCAAATCGTTTTCCACCGAGTTAGTTGTCGAGATTTATAATTTTCTCAATATGATTTCAAATTTATTTTAATGGAAATGAACTCCTCACAAAGTGGGACCTTCGACCTTGATTTTAAGTTCTCAAGGTTTAAAATGTTTTACAGTAAAATAAATCCGAAGAATCTCCTCATTGTACCATGATTTTCTTCCTAGGAACGGACGAACTTCGAATTTTTCATCGAATCGGATTCGTTCTAAAATTCTAGCGACCTAAAGGACTCCAAGATGCGTCTGAAACCGCGCGATCAATTAAGCGCCTATTTCATGTTTTCCGACGGTTTTTGCGCGATAAATTCGACAAGATAGCAGTTGAAAAAAATTGCACCTGCTCGAAAAAGAACACAGGAATAAATAACAGTGAGAAAAAGGTTCGTTGAAAGCGGAACACGCGAGAAAGGCCAGAGGGTTCGGCCGCGGGGCAAGGGTTTCTTTACATTCCTTGCTGATCTAGCGGCCAGAGCGGACGATTTACAGCGATCTGATACAGTCTCGCGAATGGTTGAAGGTGGGTGGGAAACACGCGGCGATCGGCTTGATTTACGAAGGTAAAAAGGTTCTCGCGTTGCCTCGGTAATTCGTTACTTATCCACGGTAGATAGACCGGTCTCGTCGTTTCTCCCTTTTCATCGAGTGACCAAGGATTCAACCGCGCGGCGTCTTCCGGCCTTTAAAACGGAGGGCCATTTATCTCCGGCATCGAATGACCTCGCGTCGACTAGCTTCCGGTTCTCGTGCCAACGAGATTTCAAACGCGAGGGAGCGAAGAGCCGGGGGAGAAAGAGAAAGGGAGATAGTCCGCGAAACGGCGGCAGCCTTTTTAGCGGTCGGACGCGCGGAATGGAAGAAGGAGACGAGCCGCTCTGAAAAGAGTGAGACTCCCGCTTCTCCTTCTTCTTCTTCCTCTTGGTTTGAGGTGGAGTTGTCGTCGCGGGGGATGAAAAGGGGTGAGGAGACAGGGCAACGTTGTATTTTCTAAAGACGCTCACGCTTCAGCCAGTCGCGAAGCCGCGCGAGGCGAGGAAACCAGCCGGTCTCGCCCACCTATATTTACTCATTTTCTTTTGGACGTTTCTCAAAGGGAGCGTCGGCTTGGTCGTCGCTCGGCGTAAAAATGCGCAGCCATTCCGTCTTGCCTAAAGGCTTAACCTCGCGAACGGTAATCCGCACGCCCCACACCCTCCCCCCGCACTGCCATCTCGCTTCGCAGCCCCCGGGCCTCGCCCTCGTATTGCGAAACGATTCACTCGAAAACTGCATAGATCCTCGGATCGACCAGATCTCGACGATGATAACCGGATTTTTCGGAAGACTTTCGGACAGTTCTAGAAGTGTATGGAACGTTTTGCCGTTTTTTTCGAGTCGATATTTGAAAATCTTGCGTTAATTACTCCGGGAATATCAGCTCTTACGAGTACAGTGGAACCTAACGATCCCCACCGCAAGCTGTCAGAAGCAATGGAATTCGGAAAGTATCGGGGGTAATGTTATAGTCAGAATCGACTGACGTCACGAGCCTACAGTGTAGTCTCGATCGACACATTTTGAGGTTGGGGAAAGGTTTGGTGGGGGTGGAAGCCGGGCGTCGCGATTTGTACTAATTGCCCACGCTATTGGTACGTTGGTGGGAGAAAAATGGGAACGTGACGTCATGTATTTGGCGGATGGAATTTTCGCGGTACACTGGCTACGTGATATCCCGGGCAGCTAAGTAAGTGAGGGAATACGGAGTGGAAAATAGATCGCTCGATCTTTGCACTTTGAGTCCGACGTCATGCAACTAGCGAGGTTCTGCTGTACTTTCAATTTTAGTTTTTATAAATAAGATCAATAACTTCGCTTAGGAACAATCTATTCCTGATCACGTTCAGCATTAGTATCAATGTATTGGCAGCACATAAACGATTATAACGGTGGAATAATAGTTCAGGCGCATTCCAGCTGTATTGTTGCAAGTCTGCGCGAAATACAGTGGAAGTCGAAGAGATTTTGGTGGCGTATATACAGAGAAACGATTGAATATAAGTGAGGGAGCAAACATTGGTTAAGACAAGGGTTTCCCCGGGCCCATGCCAAATTTTAAATCAGCCCGACCGTGGCCCAAGAATCAATAGGGCGACTCCTACGGGCAAGAAAGCAAGACTCTAGAATAGTTAAGGCGCAGACGAGGCGAATGTGCCAAGGAAGGCAGCAGACCATGAAGAAACCCCTAACTTTGGCCATTTTTGCAGAACTACGGTCCTGAGACCGTCTCTCCGCTTCTCGTTATATCTTTCTCTCTCTCCTCCTACTGTCTGCTGGTCCACAAGATTTTCTTTAAATACATACAATCTGACATGTTTGTGCGACAAAAACGCATTACATATTGTCTCCCATTATAGTAAATCCCCGGCCATTTATCCTCCAAGAAGAGGACGACTCACTCGGCTCCCTATCTTCGTGTCTTTTGTATCTACGGTCATACCGAAATCATCTGTCACGCTGAACAACACTCCCCTCGAAGAATACCGGGTGGCCCAGGAGCTACTGGATCATTTGAAACTCGAATTTATTTATAAATGAAAGAATGCGAATTGAAAAAAAATTATTTTTCATTTTAGAAAGATGTAGTGACTTTTGGACCACCCTGGATCTGTCTATGGTTGCACAGAACACACATCGGAACATCAAGGAAGTAGCTTTCAATCTGTCACGAGTGATAAACTTAATCGATCGACTTCTCGATGAGAAACGTTTATCTAGCCGTATCAATGTCTGTGGATCTCTCGCGATACTATCGCCGATAATACACAAGAAACTCGATCACCAGACCACACAATACTGCCTCTCCCGCGAACGTCTGCAGATCCTTATCGTGATCCATAAAAATTCGATAAATCGTCGCGCGCGGCCGCTCTTGCAGAAATGATTTGATCAAATGACAGCTAAACAAGACCATTTTAAAAGCTGATATAGAAATGATTGTTGACACACTTTCGTTACTTCAACTCTCCTCTAAATCTAGATGATTAATCCACATGATTGACCTCACAGTGCCCCGCGAATGTTTCATAAGCACATCACGTTTTTCCCAATCCACCTCTCACATTTAGCTCTTCAATTCTTAACCTTTAAATGGACCTACAAATGTAGGTCCTACTTTAAAATGCAATGGTTCGATTAAATTTAACATTTATCTCTATGGAAATGGCGTATGAAAACATAATGAGATAGTAAAATTTAATTTAAACCCACATATTAAAATAATATAACATATTAAATGATTAGGTAAAACTTTACCTCGGGAAACCAGGAATTTTTAACTTTTTTTATTGTAATCCTGTAGATTTTGGCGAGAAAATACCGAAAATTCAAGTTTAAATTCTAGGAGATCACTAGTTCAAAAGTTATGTGTGTGTAGGGACGTGCGATTGTCATTCAATAACACGTAACTCTTAAACTAGTGATCTCCTATGATTGATACTTGGATTTTCGGTATTTTCTCGCCAACATCTACAGGATTATATAAAAAACGTTAGAACTTTCTGGTTTCCCGAGCTAAGGTTAAACCAATAATTATGAGCACGAATTTAAATGAGGGCACATCGGCTTCTGAATAGTTCATAGGGGTTAATCTTGCCTTACGAAGAAATCAGGTTCGATCCATTGGAACGTAAAATAAAGGAAGTTCTCGTTCGCAGCGGGTTAACAGCCAAAATAGGATCTCTCCAGGGAATCTCGTATGCATCTAATGCTGCATCACGGTTCGCATGCATCGTTCCGACGAAGTAATCTCTGGGATCGCCGTGGTAAGGGAAATATTTGCGAATAGGGAATGGATGTTTTCTTTATCGGTGGTCGAGCGCATAAAATCTCGCGATCGAAGTATATCGCGTCTGCGGGCCACTAAACTCTGCCGCGTTTCTGAAATACGATTCCGTCGTGTTCAGGAAGAAGGAGAGACAGAGACATAGAGGGGGAGAGAAAGAGAGGAAAAAGATCATCGGGGGATATTCCTCGTGGTTTCTTGAAACAAGAATCGATGGGGAAGACTGTCCTCGTAAACGGAAAGCTCTCGCGGCTGCCAGCGCAGCCAGAGAGCGATAGACCGCGACGGAGCACACTGACTTCGAGGATACACCAGAGCCAGACGGTCCAAGGAACATGAGCAAAAAGAATCCTTCGAGCTCCTTCGTGTATTGTCCCGTGTTTCCCTCTGTTTCGGCGACTCTCGCGTGACTTTTTCCGCCGTTGGCAACACTCCGGCTCGAGTCGACCGACTCGCTTCATGCAAGAACCGCGATTTATTTCCGCCCACCCTCCCCCGCCGAGACGCTTCTTCTAATTCGCGACTCGCGAGCTTTTTCGCATCGGGCTCTCTATGATCATACTTCTTGCGGCTCGGTCAAATATTTAATATTCGTATTTTACTATGTTTGTCACCAGCCCAAGTAACTAACGCGAGTCCACAATTTTTTCGAATCCTTTCGGTTTGTCGTTCTTCGTTACTTAATGCGAAATTTTACTCCTAACGCGGAACAAAAATTATTTTCGCGAATTACTAGACACAGGAACCAAACAGAAATTTATATCACTCTTTAGCGGTGTTATTAAGCTGCAAGAAATATGTTGATGTTCATAAATGGTTTTTATCTTTATACCGATTGAAATTACACTCACCCATTATTGTCAAAACGATCCTCTACTGAGAACATGCAGTTAATGCAGTGAAAAAATTGTAGCGGAAACTCGCAGCACACTCAAAGAAGCAACGAACCCTATAGCTGAACCGGCCTTTCCTCCTGTCTGTTCCGCTTCAAAAGGCAGATAACTTGTTCCGCCATCCGCTAAATAAGTAAGATAGCGAGAAACCTAGAAACACAGAGGGAGCCATTACGCAGTCGCAGCAAACCATCAAACACGCGTTACAATTTAGCGAGGCGGAGTGATAAAGTGGCAGAGGGATAACAGGATTCGGCGAAAACGAGGATCCTTGGAGATTCTCCCATTCGCGCGTAATCATGCTCGTTGCGATAAGGGGGGTCGCGAGATGAATTCCAGCGGTAAACGAGCCCGAAAAATCGCGAGCGAGGGATCGCACGATATCGTAGCTGGCTCTCGAACATGGCTTGACTATCCTAACTCCTATAAATTCTACAGGGGCGTGGATATTTTGAGATGGTGGGCGGGGGCGGGGCGAGTATGGTAAAAGTTCAGCGGCTAATCAAGAATCGCGGGTGTCGTTTCGGGATCGATGTATTACCGTGGATCACTTCACAACCGAAAGAAATCGCCGGGATCGTTCGACCCGGGTCAAGGGGTGATTTCGTGGTGGTGGATGGGGGTGCAGCACATATCCGACTTTATGAGCCGCCATCACTCATAGAATCTTCGCCGCAATCTTTCGCGAGAGCCCCTCCGAGAGGCTTCCACCAGGGAGAAAAATGTCCGAGGGTTTGGAGAATCGATGAGTTTGCATTAAACATCCACCCCATCTTACCCCGCGCTCCTCTCGGCTGGATACTATCCTCAGACGAGACCCGTGGCCCCAACGTTTCCTCCAGAGAATCACGAACCCGATCCCGGTGGTATAAGGTATAAGGTACGAAGGTTCAGAACGAGCCTCGAATCGGAAAGACCCCCCTCGAACGATCGCCGTTTAACGTTTAACGCCGTCCCGTTTTTTTGGACATTCGCTGAAATTTTAAGTGAGGAAATTTTCTACCATCAGTTTATAAAGTCTCTTGTTAACCCTCTTGCCGTATGCCTTTTTTCCCCGTGGCAATAATGATTTCTATGCTTCCAGTCTTTCGGTGGAACATTTATATTAGTAGTGTGCACACGTTTAACTTAAGGTTGAAATATTAAAGCTTCTGTTGGGATATGGGGTTTATTATAATAAACACCCAGTTGATTTAATAAGAAAACTGATTTATTTAAAGAGATTCGGAAGGACTACTTTAGCTCCTGACACCTCGATACTCTGGACGAGACTAACGAAAAATGTGCAACGGAAAACCGTTGCTTAGGTTTGAAGCCAGAAACGAAAGAAACGGCCTGGGCCTGAAATGTGTTTATTGCACCCCCCGACCCTTAAGAGTCGGGGTACTGCCGGAGACCCATTGCTAAGAGTAATGTTCAGGCTCCGCGTTCCTGGCACTCTAAAGTGTTTCTCAACACAAAGATCATTTTTGCTTATATGTACAGTTAGATATGAAAAATCCAACAGCTTCGAATTTCAATTTCTCTTTCGTTAATTGTTTCGGGAAAAATTTTTGGTTCGAAGAGAGATTCGTTTCGATGAATTCAGTTTTTGATCTGATAGCAGTACGAGTTTTAATTTATAGGAGGCTTGCGTGGGAGGATTTGTGCTTATCGTATCTTCAATAATTTAGGGTAGCTGTAAATCCTCAAAAATTGAGGATTTCTAATTGCCCTTGTTGGACTCTTTGCATTCCGAGTTGATCTTTGACCGGAGTTTATTAAGAAGGTAATATTGATATCAGCTTTTTACGTAGAAAAGTTCATGCTCTGTTTTAATATTTGAGTAAACACTTTAGAGTATTACTGCTCCTCGAGAAATCAGGGATTCGTGATTTTCCTGCCTTGAAAGTAGGAGTTTTGTTGGATTTCTCAGACTATTTTTGAGTGTAGTGTAATAGGAAAGTTTGAAAATTGGGACTTCGTGACTTTCCTTCTTCGGAAGATCCAATTGTGCTAAATTTCTAAGTTAATTTTCACTGTAGCTTAACAGCAGAATATGCTCCGCCTTTATTTCCGATCTCTGTATACAAAGCTTCATTCTCTGCTGTAATAGTCGAGAGCTTTGGCATTCCATTAAGCCCCTTCAGGAATCGAGGATCCGAGATCAACGAGAATATTATTTTTAGTGTGGTTTAATAGGGTAATGAAAGGAATTAATTTGTACCGCAGCGTATTCAAACAAACGTATAGTTATTAAAGTGCTTTTACATTGACAATTTTCGAGATTAAGCATCCCGGACGGAGCTATAATCTATGCAGCAGACTGTGTTCTATAATTGACATCGGTTTTTAAATTCCGCGAGAAGGAGAATCGAGCGGTTCTAATGTATTCCATTAAACGGAACGCATAATCTTTTTACAGTGTACAGCTCGAAAGTAAAAAGTCGAATAAAATATATTCAATCCGTGGGTTCTATAAAAAGCGACTGAATGGAGTGTGGGTGGGGGAATACATGTCAGGGAATATTTAAATGCAAGAAACGGAGGACGCGAGTACATCTCGTTTCGTTGATCGTTAAAAGCGGACTCTGGTTAATAACAGTTTTTGCCGTATTCCCTTTCAATCGCAGCTTACAGGGAGGTGGGGAGGGAAAGAAACTCGTTGTCATTCCCTTAAATAGAAAACCGATTTCCCTTGTCCGACATTTCATTAACAGCGTTCGTAGATATTGGAATTTATCCTCGTCGTTCGGTGATTTTTCTTGAAATCAAAGATCTCTGATATTCCCAGCAAATTCCTATCGGAACGAATTGGAACGAGATCTAAAATTTAGATAATTTCCCTGCTACGAAACATAATAAACCATAAACCCGGGGAACTACTTTTCATGCGCTGAAAATCCTCTGAAGAGAAAATTCTCGTTTAAATTTGGCAGATGGAAACAAAAATTATTTCTCCAGAATTTTTAGTTCAAGAAGGGGATGAGGATCTCATTTAAAACTTCCTGACTCGCGGACCCGAAGTATAAAACATTTTCTGAATGTTTTGAGGCAAGAGGCACCGCTCTCGTCTACAGTTCCAAACTTGCCCAGATGATAATGAAAGAATTAATTCTCCGGACAAACGTACCCAGATTAAGTGCACTAATAAGATTTAAGTTTCTTTTAAAAGTAAAATGATTTTCCCGTATCGAAGCCCACTTTATCCCGGTGGTCTTTCTTGTCAGACAGAATATTGTTACCATAAAACAGGTTGTCTGTCGTTTGAAAATAACATAACTGTTTGCACTCACCGATGCCGCTTTCATTTAATATACCTATACTACCTAATTCTAAGTTTACTTATACCTTAGAATTCAAGCGAATTTTATCATAAAAATCCTAGGGAATCTGAATAACTTAAATCATGTTATTATAAAGAAATAGAAATCTCGTTTATGGCTCGGTAATTTTTAGTGTTAAAGTAATTCTTTCCGTAAATAATAAATAAATGAACGCGTTCCTTTCATTGGTGATCGGATGGAAGTGGATTAGTTGAAAATGATGAATCTTCATCGAACGGATGCTTACGCGGAGCTAATACAGCAGAGACCGAGTGCCGCAAACGGTTAGATAGAAATTGGTGAACGTTGTGGGGCTACAAAGCGGAAATAAATGTGGCAGGATGACTCTGTACGGTGATAGCGATTCGCGTGACATTCGCATCAGCCGGTCGATCCCATAAATGTCTCTGTCTGCGGAATTTCCTATGGGTCGTAGCTCAGTCACGTAGGAGCGTAATGTGTATCGTTTACGTGTCCCACGGTATTTGTTCTTCTATTTCTCGAACCGCTCGTGCTATGTACCTTCGGGCCATTATCCGCGCGGCCGGATGCATACGTGTGGATCGTGCATAGCGTACGATGCCCGGGAGACCGCGTTCATTTTCAACGGGGCCGGGTTGCGTTCGATGCGGCGCGGAAACAATGCGTTTTAATCGTGCGGCGCTTTTAAATTGAATGTCCACTCACCCGTTCTCTGCCTCCCACTCTTTCTCTCTTTCCCTCTTTCCGCCTATCTCTCTCTCTCCCTCTCTCACTCTCTTTCTCTCTCCATTCTGTTGCGACCAACTTTTTGATTCGATGGAAAGCGTGGCCAAGCACCGTGTAAAACACGACAGTTAGGCTCTAATGTAACCTGTGTTTAATAGGGGCAACACAAACACTGCAGCGAGAGAAAGCTCGAAATTTGATGGCACTCCTAACGAGGTGGCGTTGAACGTAACGAATTATGTTTATCGAGGTTTCGAGTGTGATCCGCCATTTAGAAAAATTTTACAAACTGACTCTGACAAATTATTTTTGTAATCCCCTTATATTTGTTTGCAGATCGAACGCGTTCAAATGAAATGAAATTTGAATTAAATCGCTCCTGCAATCTGCAACAGGAGAAGATTTTTGTTTTGTAACGATCTGCACGCACAAAAATCAGATTGCACAGAAACTCTCTTGTACCTCTATTTTGTTTGTACAGCATCTGTTAAGCTCGCGCTATCGTCCAGTGAGCATCGTCGTCGGTAAAAGGATCAATAAGGGTTGCGCAGACAGGAAGCCAGTGAGTCACGGATTAAATGGAGAATCAGGATCCAGCCTGGCTAGACCGGAGCTCTCTCCAAATGCTTCAATTTACAATTCTCCGACATTATGAACCGCTAACTCTGCCATATGGAAATACATAGCAGCGGGGACAGCGAGTTGCACACGGGGCGTTGGTTCCGCGGTGAACCAGCGTAGCTAGCATAAATCGCTGATTAATTCGCGGCTCATGCCCTCGCCGTTTTACACGGTTGCTTACTTTCGAAATAAGAATACCGTCTCTCGTGAAAATTGCGAGGCCTAAACTTCCTTTTGATCCTGTGCTATGCCCGGAGTCATTCATGAACCGTCGTAGTGGGGATAAATTCGACCGTCAATATGTACAATTTTATTCCGATATAAGACGACGCTTTTTATTTTGAAATATGAAAATGGCTACCCCCCCTTCTTCTTCTTCATCCGAAAGCTAGTCCGAAATCGTCGTTTTACATTGAACAAATATACGAATCTGCTTGTCCGAATCGTACAAAAGAGAGACAAAAATACAGAAAATTTCCCCTTCCTCTTTCGCCGCGTTTCCGGGGACCGGAGGCGGGTACGTGTCCTGCGGGTCGAAAGTAAGTGAAAAGTAAAACGAGAAAGAATCGGTGAAAGAAAAACGAGGACGCGGAAAGTACAAGGTTCGCCCAGGGCAATAATAATATCGGAAAGGTCGAGCTTATACTGCGGCGAGGTTTTACCGATAGTTCGACGCGCGGAGCTCGGGCGGAATGGGAGAGGGAGGGGGAGGGCAGCGGTGAACTTTCTGGTGAAGTTGCGAAGCTTTAAAGCGAAGGCTTTAACGGGGCTTCGCGCCTCCTGCAACTCTTCCGTCCATGGCGGAAGTCGTGTGGGGAAAGCGCAAGGAGCCCGGTGAACGGCGAAAAAAGAAAGAGAACCGGGAACGATAGGTACGAGAAGAATGCCCCGGGAAAGTAAGTTTCCCTCCGAGATATACTGACCTCGCCATAGAGTTGGTAGCTTGCACCATTTCCCGCCCCCTCCGCCCCTCGGGCGCACACCGCCACCTGATTCTGCCCGCATCGAGTTCATTTTCGGTGGCCTCGGGAGCGTCTGCGTTCCCGCGGAACTTTTATTATCCGCGTATTTAACTTCCTGATCTGGCCAGACGAACCGGAAGTTCCGTAGTCGACGGTGTTAATGGCCGGGACGAAACTCGGCCCGACTTCGACGGCTTCGATGCCTCCGTCCGAGTTTCTAAGGTCCAAGTTTCGGATAACCCGACGGCGATCTATTAGACTCTGGAGACCCGTGTGCCGGGCTCGTCCGCGACTGTCCGACGCGTTATTTGTCAGTAGACTACGAATTTCAGTCATTTCTGACAAAGATGGGTCGGAAAAATTCGGAAGAGTACAAAGATCGAAAGAATTCGAGAGTGTCAATAGATTGTTTGCAGTTCTTTGAAGTTATTAAAAAGGAATGAAATTTCTGCTTGATCCTCTGTTCCTTGGAATTTAGACGTTTCCTATTTTACATCACGTTCGGCAGTCAATTGACAGTCTGTTCTTTGGAAACCACAATCTGGATTCGGAAGTTGACATCTCTTGATCGAATGGTTCGAAGTGCCTTCGAAAATATATTTTAAGAAATAATGAATAATGGTCCTCAACATCAGAGTCGATTCATTAGTCTCTAGCGATTAAATGAAATCAACTTCTGTTGTATTAGGATCAACAGAACGACTAATGTGTCCACAATAAGTATTGCCAAAAATATCTCCAAAAAAATTAATAAATAAACCTCCTGACCATCATCGATTATAAAATTGTAAAAATGGCCCGTCGCCCGAGTGGTAAATTGAATCGCGCGTTATAGCGCAATATCATTGCGTGGAGACTCTTAAGAGTTGCAATGAAAATTACGGTTTGTAGAGTCGGCTGCTATAATGCGTTGCGCGCACGCCTCCAAATAGCCTTTATTTCGTGTGGCCAACTTCTCCACAGCTGTGATATTCATGCGCGTTTATTCGTGCCGCAGTAAGCCAGTCAACAGTGTGTGCGTATTTAATAATTCATTCGGATTAATGCGAATTGCACTTGAATACATGAAGATCCATCGCGTGGCTGGATTCATATTTGATTGCTATTTTAATTGGCCCGATATGCCTGAAATATATCGCCAACGGCGCTAATTCGTTGGTATTTCCATACTTGGTATTTTTCTGATCCTCCGATAGTAGTTTCCAATTTTAATCATAGAAACTGAACACTCGAACGATGTTTAACCAAAACGTACTTTATTTAAGATAATCATTGTATAATCATGAATATTCATGACTATTTTGATTCCATCAAGAGTGTGTATATTTTATTCTATCTACAGATGCGAAAGCACGAGAAGTACAATTGGGGACGTATGAAATGATCTCTCTCAATTGTGAGAAGCAGAATTCAAATAAAAATGTGTTCCTTTTATTGTTACCTTTAATGAATAGAAAAAAATGTAATAATATTTTTGAGTTCTTCGAGTGTCTGCACAATTTGTTGTTAAACCTAGCCATTTTTATCACGAATAAATAAAATCTGCTAGTCATCACTATTTCGTATTCTTCTGTTGGCACCATCGCACAAAATCAGGACAGCCCAAGAATACACAGTGGACAGTGATACAAGAATAGAAAAGACAAGATTTATTATAGCAATTCCAAAAGAGTTTGATTCGCTGAATATATTTCACTAATAATTTCCGTTCAAATTTGGTAAAAATAAAGCAACAGGCATTGAAGGATATCACGAGCCATTAAATACTGGTACATTGTGCCTGTTTGCTTCGGCCCCGAGGGAAAACGGACGTCCGTCGCTGATTGTCCATGCAATCCTGGCTATTAATTGGAAAACTCCGGTCATTTCGAATATGCGGGACAGAATCACGGAGGAAGAAAGTTTCGCACGCGTCAACCCGTCGTTTTCAACCGAGCCTTCATCGCAGCTAGGACGAATGCGGCCGAGTTTCGCGGAACTTTCGTGTGCCGGGATTATTTTCGGGCGATAATCGCATAAATTCGACAAACATACACACACACGTGCAGAATCCGCTAGAGCAACGCTGTACAATTCGTTTCCCGACCGAAGACTTCGATCACGTCGAAGCGTAATGGTCAGTAAATAACAAACGACCGTGTCTGGCCCGGAGAAGCAGTCGTCATCCTTCATCGGAGTAATAGTTCGCGATGTTGGAAGTTTTGTAAGCCGGCCAACGAACGCGCGTTCTCCCTTGTTCCGAGGGTGCTGGAAACTTCAGAGAGAGAGAGAGAGAGAGAGAGAGGCCGATTTCGAGCGAACCTTCTGTTCTAATTTCCCCAATGATAAATCGGTAATAAGCCGGTTCGATGGCTCCAACTTTTCTTGCCTCCTCGTACACGTAACTTTTGCGACTTCCACGCAGAAGAAAGAACTTCGACCGCATAACTTCACCAGCGGCGTCGTACTTCTCCCGAGGTAGATATGTACTTCTAAGGAATCGCCGAAATTTTCACTGTAAATTTTGCCGATTATTCCCCTCTACCGTTCTGGGCAATACTGTTTGTAAAACGGAGCGATAAAAATTTTCTGTTGCGTAAATCAACGCTGTTTCATGCGAGGAATGTGGTTTAGAAATTTCGGAACGAAGTTGCAATTATTAAGAGTGATTAATTGTGAATTTGAGCGAATCACTTCCGCTTCATACAGACACGTTGTCCATATAGAGCTGTCCAAATAGATTTTGTGGGTATTTTTGCGATTGGGTCTCAACGGGCTCCCAGTTGCGAAACTAAGTGTCTAACGTGGTTTCGATGAAGAATGACGCTGCAGTCGTCGGGAATACGGCGCCGCGACGTCGCTCGATGACTCGGTGCAATAAGTTTTGTAATCCCGTCGGTTACGTAACTTTCTGAGTGGCAATTTCCTGGACTGGAGTCGGGTCAAGCCTGATTTCAGAGATCCTTCGTCCCGCGACTTCGACTTCCTCCTCGGGCTCTGATGAAGAACAAATACGGAGGACAATAGTGTACTCGTCCCGTGGATAGTTCCCTGCCTCTGACAAACGGTGTCAATGTTTTGCAATGTACACAGAGTTTGTCAAAATACCAAGCTGCTCGGCGACGTAGCAAACGAACGGACGACCCCGAAGCAATCGATCCAACGGGTCCTCGAGGTGTAATAATCTCGAGGATGAAACACGATATTCGGGTACTCGCGAATCAAGACTTTTCCGGTCGAGAACAAAATTCTGAGGAAAAAAATCGGGAAGAAATTGGTCTTCTGTGTTCTTCGGGAAAGATTAAAAAATCTCCAAAGGGAAAAATTGATAGTCTGCTGCCCCAGGAACCATGTGTAGATCGCCGGGTATAGTATGCAGACTTAGGTGAATGTGCGAGGTTCACGGTTCCCCGGTAAATGATCGATGTCCAGCTATTTTAGACCGAGCAGTCCCTATTGGAGACCGTTAACCCTTCCGGTAGCTTTCGATCACTTTCGTCTGGTTTTCCGAAGCTTGCATCCATGCATTTGAAGGGGCATTCGAATACTGAAGGTCCCAGCTATACTTGGGAGGGTTTTGAAGATCCTCACGAGACCCGGACGTCCGTGAATTTAACCGCTGACTTCGCCAACGAGCTATCGGCGTCCCTCGGTGCACACTAATGGGCTTCGAAAAGTTTAATCTGTACTTGGGACACCGTGTGCATTAGCGGCGTGCCTGTATCATAAACTTGGTTACTCTTACGTGGCAACTTTGATCATCGACACCGGTTCAGCGGCCATGGAATGCCTTTCTTATGGGACCGAGCCCGCACGGCGGCACCCGATGATCAAAGAACTTGCGGGAGTCCGCAATTTTATTAGTGACCCTCGCCTGCACCCGTGTTGATTAAATATTTTTTTGTTCCCGTAACGCTTCTTCCAATACTCGAGCACCTAGATACCTACTTTCAACTTGCCGTTAATATTTTATGCACATTTATTAAATTTTTATGCAAATTTTTGTTATACACTTCCAATTAGTTGAATAATTACAAATTAATTTACGGTCGAAGCACAAAAATATTCCATGAAATTATAAAGTCTAACAATTGCACTTATATTGAATGTCACAGAGGTGGTTAAACTTCACCTTGGAAACCGAGAAATTTTTCACTTTTACTGTATAATCCTGTACAGCTTGACGAGAAAATGCCAAAAATCGAAGTATTAAGGCGAGGAATGCAACAATTTTTAGCCGTGCTAATTCTCAAGTAATGCGGCCGACGAATGTGTAAAACGGAGCGCCATTAAACGACCGTAATTTCGCGACCGAAGCAAGAGGTATTATTTCACTTAGCAGATTGTAATTCCCATGTTTGTACAATGAAAAGTGGGCGACTGGTTCCCCGCCTCTACTTCGTTATTCTAATTGTAAAGTCTTTATCCAGATAACGAGTTCGCCGATCTCTGATGCGAGATACAATTCCGGTCGGAAATTCCAGCGGGTATAGCATAGTAACAAGACGGAATCAGTGTGATTGCGAGCCGGTGCTAAGTTCGCAAGCGTCCGCCGCGGCGCGCACTTATTTCGCACGCAATTTTCCGAAAGAAATTCGTTCTCGGGGCTGTCGCGTCGGTGTGCCCGAACAATTCTCACGAAGCTGCACTTTGTTAGCGAGTAATTAATGCCAGAGCAATTACCTCTCGGCCAGGGACAATCGTCGTGATTAATGCGCATCTTCTGGTTTTCTCTCTCTTTCTCTCTCTCTCTTTCTCTCCGAGGTTCCCTTCGATTCTTGGCCTCCGCGCAACGGGAAAGAGAGAACCGGCGTTATTGCCGAACGGAATCTTGAAGTTTCTCTGTCGAGAAACTTTCCCACCGGTGGCCAGCTGATCCTCGCGGTACGCGCCAGTTCGCAAATATTCCAAATAGTTGCGCGTACGCTCGCGTGAAACATGTAGCCGTGCATCGGGAACTTTGGATGCCGGTTGGGGGCCGGAACCCCTCAGACTCAAGATTTAATAACTTCCTAAACTACTTCCGCTGCGGCGTCGCTTGGAATCCGCGAACCTGTTCCGAACCGTCTTTCAATTCTTTTAAGTGACGCCCTTCCTCTACTGGATTCGCAAGAATACGCTGCTATTTGTGCGCTGCTGATATGCTGTTTGTGGCTAAGCTGCTGTAACTCCGCGAAAAAATATCGCACGGTAATCGATCTGGGCTCATTTTATAGGGTGAAACCTCCACGATCGCATCCGGAGCTAGATTTTTGACCAACTTCACCGATTCGTCACCGATTCGGACATGTACACACGATAAACTTTGAGGGACCACTTAGTCGTTGGTTCTGACATAATGATGTCAAAGATGCTGTAGTTCCGTTGAAAAAAAAATCGCACAGAAATCTATCTGGGCTCATTTTATAGGGCGAAGCCGCTACTATGATTTTCTAAACTACTCTTCCAAAAATGGCTGCGGGCACGATTAGCTAATAAGAATCGCCTGACACGTCTGATCATGGCCGACCAATTCTAGTTCTCCTAACTAGGTCCGCGAGAGCCCGACTAACTGTCATTCTCAATTTTCTCCTATATATATAGCGTCAACCTAAAAAATATTATTCGTATCTTCTGCCTTGTACATATTCCTATAAAATTACCTCATTTCCGCGTGTACCATCCACCCAGTCTCAGTCCCACTAGCTACTCTGAACATCTCATCTCTGTCAATACTCCATTTCACCATTGTCCCCAGTAAACACCGAGCACCTTTCATTTTGTTTCTTGCTGGTCCGTGCAAGCCTGCCTACTGTTTTTAATATGTATGCAAATCAGGCATCGCGTTAACAATTTTCATCGAACACTTTCCCACCGTAGCAACGCTGCGGTACGCAGCAGCTCACCTGTGATTCAGCTGTATGATGTCCCAAGCACTCCGATGGCATATTTTTCTCGTGCAACGTCAGGAGGAGCTCGGTCGCAATCTTTCGTCGACGTAGCCCGTTCCCCAGCCGGCGCTGATGAAATTGGCGAACGCGACAGTTTCGCGAGCTCCGATGGCCCTTGTCGACGGCGTCGCAGTGCAAATCTGTTTACCGACTGTATTTATGGGGTCGGCGGAACCGTGTGAACCACCATGCTAATAGAATATGCTCATATCCCAACGCTTGTGGGGTTTCGGGACCAGTAACGAGCCACCTCGCTCGGTTATCGCGATCCCTCCACTCCCGCAACTTTCCTCGACCTGCAATCTGGTCGACCATCTCCCTCTCTTTCTCTCTCTCTCCCTCTTTCCCTCTCTCTCTTTCCCCCTTCGGGAAACTGCTGAGTTATTTAGCAGTTCGCCCCGGCGCGGCTTCGCTATTGGTAGGACACCACAAGCGAGTCTCCAAACGTCTCTCTCTTTCTTGCTCTCTCTCTCTCTCCCTCTCTTCCCTGGACAATCGCGCGGAACACAGAGCAGATGGTTCACGAGCTGAGCTTTCTGGTCAAGAACCTCCCCGTCATTCTCTGATTTAGATCAGACAACTAGTCGAGATTCTGTGGCTTCGGTTGTTTGGACGTCCGCTCGCTGTTTGCTTGCCGCAGATAATAGCCTCATTCGATTGTGTCGCTTCCGCTGCGCTGCTCATCTCGAGCCCCATAGCGCTGCTTAATGGGTTCCTTGACGGTAAAAATAACTGCCCCCCCCCCCCCGCTCGCCTTTCGCGGATCTTTATGCAAAACAAAAATCGTCCAATTGTTCGAAACAGGAGCTAAATGAAACTGTCAGTCTTTGTTTTATAATTTCCGCATGATTGAAGATCTTTTCGTTTTTCTGATATCTTATTTGCGGCGCCGAATAAAATCACGAATATAATTGGAGTCCTCTTATTCGACAAACAAAAACATTTTACCGTCTATAAAAACTGGAAATTAAATAGTTTCACTTGATATTGAATTTACCAAATGAAGCACCGTCTGATATCGCGATATTCAAATTTCCTAATCACCATTTTTACGAAAGATTACGGTTATCCAAGGAGGAATTGATGAGAGTCAATGCGAGCCATTCAAAGACAAAACAATTAACCAGCTTTCGAGTTTATGTATATTTGATCCAGTTAAAATAAATTCCCTTAACAATTCAATCGAAAGAACTACGAACGAATGTATGTTACTTCTTCACTGAATCGACTGGAAAACCAGCGGCTCAAGCATTACTACAAATTTTTAAACAGCACTGCATTTTTAGATTCGCCGAATGGTCAATGATAATAGAACCTTGAAACGGTTCGCATGTCCACGGGTCAGGTTCAATTAGATCGCGTTCGGAAAAGTCTCCGCATAGCAGCTGCTGATTGATTAATTAGAATTCGATGTTTTCCAGCCGAACGAAATAAAATCTTCCAGCTCGCATGTCCCAGCGTTCTGTTGGACGAGACTCGTACAAGAGCGCGATTAGGAAAATAGAGTGGCAAAAGAGCGTTCTCTCTTTCTCTCTCTCTCTCTCTCTCTCTCTCTCATTGTGCTCGGAGCAATCACCACCGGCTCTATTTCCTTTAATCATTGAATGGAATACGATAAATTAGCCGAGAGATGAGCTGCTATCAGAGAGAAAATTCGCCGTTCGCGAATTACTCGAATAACTTTAATGGTTCGGCTCCGAACGAGGTTTTCTATTTCGATTATATTCGAAATTGGAAATAATTAATCTGGACGCTCGAGGAATTGAAAGAATCCGAGGGGGGGGGGGGACTCAGCTATAGCGTAAATAGTGAAGGTTGCTTCGCGAACGTGAATCGTGATCCACGAACGTCATGGAATGAAACGGCCGAGAGGAGTATCGGACCCATCGTCGGTCGGTCGAACTGGATTCAACGCTGAAATCAACGATACGATCCACTTGGAAAGAATCGAGGTCGTAGTTTCGAGCCAACTACCGGCCCCTCGAATGGGAACTACAGGAACTGCTTGGAAAATTCCGCCCGCGAAACAAGAACAGGATAACAATGGGGACATTTAGTAAGCGTGCCGTTCGTTCGATTGCCGTCTGCTACCAGACTGCCCTTAAGACGACGTCAAATGATCGAACGTGTTTCTTTATTAGAGGAACGCCCGATACGACTGCGAAAATCTGCTGTGAAACTGCTAAACTTCGGCAGCTGAAATTCAAAGATTGGAATTAAATCCATGATCTGACCGTTGCCCTTCTCGATTCGATACAAGAGGTGTAGCTGACTCGATGGAGCTACTGGTACCGAAATATCGCGACTCTATGGAATCTAACCGGGTTGTAAGCAGAGTTGTATATAACTACAATTGAATTACTCCGAGAATTATAAATACAAAGTAATTGAGTTGCATTGTAACTGAGTCATATTTTAATTTATAATTCAGGTCTTCGTTCAATTCAATTTCAATGTAATACGTAATTGCAATTGGAGTACAATTATGAAATACTTTTTAATTAAATTACATAAAACAGCGTTTGATATTATGAACAAGGACGGGGAAGAGAAAATACGCCGCATAGACAGCAAACAGGTGCAGTGAATTCTCGGTATATGTCAACACGGGTCTTGTGAGCGTCGTATATCATCTAGGAGACATACCCGATTAGTGTTATGTTTAAACTTCTCGGCGTTCGAGGCCTCTCGACCTTCGCGTCCCCTCACGTGGTATACCTCGAAGTAGCGGGGATAATTGCGCGACGTTTATCATCAAGACGTTGACGGCATATATACCACTGTATTTTACACTATTCGCAAACACGTATTTACGAAACGATTGATTAGAAGCATATCGCGGATCGTTTGAAGCGGCCGATCGATAGGAATGTTTTCTACTTGTCCTGACGAAACTCAAAAGACCGAGATAGAAAACGGTGCGAATAGCTAACTGACTAACTTATTTGAAAAACTGGATTTTATATTGTCTAATCATGAATGGCTACTGTCTGAGTTGCTAGACGGAGAAGGAAACGCGAAAATGTATACACATGTAGGTACATCAGGTACCCTGAGCAGGCGACCAAAGTGGACGTGAGTCGGCGAACCGTCATAAACTTTGTGTCGCTGAGGACAGGACCAATGTCCTACTGTGAGCAAATGTACTAATGGTTTTATTGCCGGTTGGTTCGATTTGGAAAATTTAGTTGTCCAGATAATAAGACCTAGTGTTATTAAGGGGGCAAGAACGAAGGGGGTGTTTGAAAAGTGGATATTGTCTTGCTGCACTCAAACGATTATTTTTTATTTGTAAACTAGTTTGAATTGAAAGAACCTAATCAATGAATCAATGAACCGAGTCAACGAATGTAAGGAAAAAGAATCTTGAAAATTCTATTGGAAGACGGAGCATAGTTAAATAATGGACAAATCGTCCATCGCATTAAAAAGGTTGTTTCGAAATTGTAGCTAGTTTGAAATGAAGGAACCTTAATGATCCGTTTCGAAGAATGCCAAGGAATGGCACGTTAGAAATTGCGTTGAAGACGGAACAGAAGAGAAATTTATAAGGGTGTTCTGGAATAATGGTACCAGTGAACAAGTGGTGATTCTACAAGTCGGAAAAAAGGAATAACATTTTTTCGTTTGACGCCCTGTTCCCGAGTAAATCGAGTATAACGTCTGACGCGTCTGACCATAACCGACCAATTCTACTTTCTGCGTATACCGAGGCTCGCGAACCTAATGAATCTTTAAACTCGATTTTCTCGAGAACGAGATGCCTATTGAAAAAATGACATTTCTCCTTCTCGACTCGTTTTTGCACGTAGAATCTCCATCCGTGGTGGAAAGCGCTCAAACGTCAATATTTGTGCAAGAGCGCTCCAAAAATCGATTTCCTCTCCGCAGAAAGACCGACGATAATAGTCAAAGACGGCTTAATGCAGTTGGCAGTGCGCTTTAATTCCCCGAGTTAATCTAGAGATCCTAAAATACGAATTCACGAAACCGGCATTTAATATTTCGCTGTTTTCTTATTTCCCTCGCCTATTTCCTCGTTGTTTCTTATCACGATCGCAGGGAAGTCTACGAGCCGGAATAATCTTCTGCAAGTACTTTGAATTGCGGGCGTTAATGCTTATCAGGTTCCAGATTCGTTCTTTCTTGCTTTGATCGCGTTCGCGACATGCATTTTTATACTTCCACGAATCCACGGAAGTAGCAAGCATCGTGTAGCGAGCAACGAGAGTAACGAAACTTTTGACGGCGCAACGTAGCAATTTCTATTACAGAGGAACAGTTCTGGGGGGTGGGGGGGTCAAGGGTTCAAGGATTCAATTATGATCCCTTATCTGGCTGTTGCATTCCGGTGAAATTATATCCCGCGCGCGTAAATCAGAGAACCCGCGGATCTGTGGCTCTGCCTCGCGTGTCAGCAAGTTTCCTGGCGTTACGCCGTTATTTCAACCCGACTTTTTCTGCTGCTCTCCGACTTTCTTTCTTGCTTTCCTGCTTGCTTCTCGTGCGCGACACGCGGCCGGTCGCTGCTGTTCCTTTGATTATTCCGAGACCTCTTTTTATTTCTCGGCCCTCGTTCTCGCCGCGAAATTCACAGACCACGGTAAATGATAGAGAGAACCTTCCTAGTTTCTCTCTCTCTCTCTCTCTCTTTCTCACTCTTCCTGGTCCTCCCTTTCTTTGTCCTTCTAGGAAGGTATCGCTGGCCGTGCTTTTGGCCAACTTGGAATCTGAGGGGCAGATCAAATACCTGAACGTACGTGCTGCGACTCGAAGGTACGAAATTTGGAGAATCACCAAGAGCGGAAGGGATTGCGGCTGCCCGCCCCGGAGGGACGTTTGTTTAAAATAGTTCTCGTTAGAGTTGCTAGCTCGCTCTGTTTGCGCCGCTTTATAAAATGTATAGGTCCGCCACGGACCAGATTGCAGAACACTCCGAGGTTGCCTCGATGCCTGTTCCTGAAAATGGGTTTCGGTCTTCCATATCCAGTAACATCTCCAACTTCAACAGTTATTTAGACGACGAATAAAATCGTTCGAACCCTTTTTTTATCGTGAGGAAATGCTCTTCGCATGTGGGACTACCCACAAGGGCTACCCACTAAAACCTCAAGGCCCACCTAAGCTACAGGGGAGGTGCCTGGATCACGCGAGTACTGAACAGGACATCTCCCAGCTATCATCATACCCAGGGGGAGGGTGTTAGCCTCCCCCATTGCCTACGCTAAAAGACCCCGGGCGGAGGGACCATGTATCAAATATGCAAGGAGCACCCCCCACTCAGCGAATACGTCCGCCCGGGCCTGGCGTTTCTGGGCCTCAAGCTCCTCCTCCTCCTCGCACTCCATCGCAAAGGCGATGCCTCAGAGCTTGCCTGGGCTCGTACAGATCAGCCCACTCAAATTACAAACGACACA
>CM052130.1:2236748-2280312 GCA_028454255.1 Halictus ligatus | reverse complement strand
CCTCCTCGCACTTGAGTTCCACCCCCGGCGGGCGGCGGAACGAGCGGGCGATATGGTATCATTTCTAACACACACACACTCTTCCAGTATTGTGTCACTCTCTTATATTTTCTAATTAATTACAAAGAGAGATATCCTGAACGTTTTTACCCTATACGCCGTACAATTGATTACATTTTTACAATACATTGTTCCAACATGTGATTCGATAAGTGCTGAAGTGATAAGAAATACTACTCGATCTGTGATAAGAATATGGCAGCATTGCATTGATACCAATGGCAATCTCTTTGAACACCTTCTGTAAATGATAGTTTATGTCGCCTTTTTTGTCATAAATGACCTTTGCTGATCTTCAAAGACTTTAATGTTGCACCTTGTTGGATTCGTCTCAATAGCCACTATCAGAAAACAGGAAACAAAACAAAGCATTCCATTTAAAAAAACAATGGTGACCTTCACATCTCCGAAGCGACTCGACCTAGATTCGAAAAAAAGATTAACGCCATATTACAGCCCCTGTTGTCCCATACATCTTTTGTTTCGAAAACTTTTCTGCTACTATCATACTTTCGGAGTTACTGTACATGGCAATAGTTAGTGTCTCACCCTGTAGAACAATATTTTATTTCCAAGTAAACTTCCAGTAAAGATTCGCATTACACACTAAATTTTCTTCTCCATGAATCACTCTATAAAAATGAGAGATGGTTAATTTTGTTTCTTGATTAGGTGATTGAGTTTTAACCCTCGTTAAATAAATTGTAAATAATAAAGTTTTCATTCGATACAAGACGATGGCTCGGAACCGGTTTTCGTCGTATTTCGGATGAAGAAGAAAAATATCAACGGAGGCCATTATGTATCTCCTCGCATTAACAAGTGTTTATCGCGAGGAAAGCAGCGAGAAAATGTTCCGGGATTTCGAAGTCGTATTTAAATCGACTCCGCGTCGGTACATGCGCCGCGCGGTAGATACCGTGCCCGTAAATTCAAATTTGAATAAATTTGAATAAACGTACCGTGAGGAGCGCGTAAAGAATATTTTTTCGTATCGCTTCCGAGAGCTGCGCCCTACACACACACACACACACACGGTTCTCTATCCGGAAGTTCGCGACGATTCCCGCAGACGAGCCGGAAAACCATACCTGTTTATATGGAATACGTGCACAGACCGTTCGGCCCGGCATGGCCATAAAACTACTCTTTTCCAAAAATTGTTCAGACACGTTTGAACTTTATCCGTCAAGCTACGACGTATTGACAATCCAGCGAAGTAGTCCCTGTCGAGAGCAATCCGATCGACCCCTCGATTTTCATGGCGAATTCTCGTTCCGTTTCGCGCGAATTCTGAATTCCAACTCTTCTTTCGAATAAACGATCGGTCTTCACTGTACAATATCGTTTTAACAGTCCTCGAATTTATTGCGTATGTACAAATTAGTTGAACGGAATTAATTTATGGGAAAATTGTTTCTTATATATAGAGTTGTTAAAAAAAGTTGTCCAATCGCTTATTACTAAAATTATATAATTCAATTCTTTCTTCTTCACATAAAAATTAATTGTTTTAATATTTAAATGGACCACCTTCGGCAGCAATTGCACGATTCAGCCGATGTGCTATACTGTGTACGATGAAACCATCCCTTAAAATGTAACGAGAATAGTTTTCCATTCACTAGACCCTTACGAATGGTACTTGATATAATCAATAATTACTCGAAAGGTTCTAGAGCAATACAAGTGATTTTAATTCGAAGTATTATACGAGTTCCATAGCATTGAATTCTAGTAATAAAATTGTAAAAACAGAATTCTAGTATAATGTAAGAAAAGTGGTTCGCTGTTCATTAAACCCTCAAGAATGGGAAGTAATAGTGATTTCAAAAATTCTAGTGTAAGGAATGTGATTCTTATAGAAATATTCATGCATGGCTGCTCGCTAGGCCTTCGAATATGATACGATATAACGGTCGATAATTGTTTAAAAATTTCCGGAGGGAGGGAAATGATCGAAAACTGGTTCTTATTTAACGAATCGTGCGAGCTCCGCCTAATAGAGTTTTAGGGGTGATGGAAAGAGCCGGTTGAGCTCGGATGAGGCTGTAAAAGGAAGGTTTCCCGGTAAAGAGTATTCTTCCGGAATGGCCACAGATTCCTATGAATCACTCGATTTGCCATTAACCAGGATTTTGTGGATCGCAGAGACGAGAGAGTCGCCATTAACATGATCCCGCGAGAGTGGGTGGGAAATGGGGGAAAACGGGGACGATCCCGTATGGAGGCCAATTGCCACTGCGAGGTCGAGTTAGAGAGAGAGAGAGAGAGAGAGAGAGAGAGAGAGAGAGAGAACAATGAAACAGAGCTGCGTTTGATAAAATTTCCTATTGTATGTCGGGGAGAATGGGATTTCGGCGGTCCAGAAATTGAAATTGTTACGAGGTACATGCGAAATTGTTGGGAATCGTCAGACGATATCCGATACCGACATACGCGCTTCGAAGGATCTCGTTAAAGGGATTGGCAGCCGATAACGAACGCGGCGTTGTGAAATTAACTCATCGTCGAACGTAGTCCGTTCATGGTCATGGTCGTTCGCCAATTCCTAGAAAGCTACGATTCAATCAGACTCGCAGTGGTCTCACACAAAAATTCAGCAGCCCAGAATTAATATAAATAAGTTTCTTGAAAGTTCAAAGGAAATAGAATACAATATTGAAGCATATTGATTTGAAGTAGGGGAATTTTATACACTTTGCAGTTTTTCATTTCTACAGTTTTTGCGTGAATATTGTAGGCACGACACGTACGAAATACGTTGAAAATTGTTTATTTGATAAATGCAAAAGGTATCGACTTGCTCCGTGGTAGGGGTAATTTTAGTTGTACATTTTATTCTAGTTTTATTTTTTCATATAATTGCGAACAATTTTTCTGGGAATAGAAGAAAAGAATCTGATTGATTCTGCCCCCGTATCAACTTTCGCCGGTCTCCCCTAATCGTAAATAATTATTTTCTTTCCGAGAGTTGTGATTAAGTAGCACTCCTTCTTTAATCACAGTAAACTACTTTACCGATCTGGTGTACACATTTTTTCGAAAAATTTCGAGCAAAGTGTTCCTAAGTCGTTCAGCAAGGTAACACTAAGTGGCGAAGGACAACTTGGGTTCGTAAGGTGACGGTATCAATGGGAAGAGAATTTCCCCCCATAGCGGAGCGCTCAAGTCTCCCCATAGTTCGTTCTCGAGGGTCAATGGGGTTCAAGGGGGCGAAAACAACGGCCGAGGTTGGCTCAGAGGCGCGCCACGTTCCCCGAATTATTAGTTCGCCAACTATTTGCATTAACGGGGGATCAAAGAAGGGGGCGGCTGCTCCCCGGGTGCAACTAACACGGTATTCCACGAACGTTAACCGTGATTGTGCCACGACGACCATGCATAATAGCAGCGACGCATTACTATTGCGCGGAAGTTCTCCCTTAATCAAGTACTTATTAGAATTGCCTGTGTCTACGGCGCACAGAAACTGGCAACTTCCAGTCCACTCGAGTCGGAACTTTTGATGTTGCCACGCGTGCGCGTTCTCGCACTGCATAACTTCGTTCGAAGGTAAACCTCGAAGAGTTTCCATATTCATTCCGTGACTTTGAAGATGATTGTCCTGTTCTCATAATTCCTTCTTAGAAGAATCGGTTCCACAATAGTACCGCCTGACAACAATAGACTCACCTTCATGTTTATGTCCATCTTTCCTCCTCGGAATATTTTAATTTACCTGACATTCCACTGGATTCGTTTTCTACAATCCTGGGAGCAGTATAGAAATGATTATGGTTTTACTTTTGTTAGTATCTGCTAGGATTTTTTAGGTTCCGGAATTTTCTTCAATTTGAATTTTGTCTGCAATCCGAAAATCTTTCAATGACGAAAGTCTTTCTAATTGATCGTTCTAATCGATTTTCCTTTATTTTCCAGGTGGATCCAGCCTGGCCAGCGTGGTCGCCGGAAGCAAGCCGACTAGTCCTTTGAACAAACCAGCTTTCGATGACATCGCTCCTCGAAATGTCACTGCCATAGTGGGACAAACAGCTGAACTGAATTGTTACGTCAAGCATCTCGGAGACAGAGTGGTAAGTGAACGAAAAAAATGTGTTTGTGATAAATCGAAAATTCTGGGACCTTCGCGCACAAATACATCCATTGTGTATATTTTCCCTGTGTTCGTTAGTAAACATTTCTGTTGGTTTTAGAGAACAACAGGGCATTGTTGCAATGGGTGCCACGGTTTTTCCACAAGTAGACTATTAATCTGTACAGTGAACGGTGGGCTATTAATTAGAGTGACCTGGTACGGCAGAATCGATGATTTTAGGGGGATCAGAAACGGGGACGGTCAGCAAAGAGCTCGGATACAGTGCGTGATCGAAGAGAAACATGACGATAATAATTCTTCGGCTTGCGCGAACGCGAAAATAATTTTATGTATTTCATGTAGGGCTTGAAAATTGTAGTATCGATTTCGGTTCTTCGAAGGACCCGTACTCGGTGTGCCTGTTCAGTTTAGATAATCAATGATCCGCTGTAGTCACCTTTGATCGGCAACTCAACTGTTAAGGTGCTTTTCTTACATGCGGCACGTTTGTGGAGCGTGCTGGTACCAAAGAGGATGGAAAGAGGCTCGCTACCCTCTGTAACCACTTGGCCGAGCATGCTTGATCGGTTCATTTGCCGGCAGCGAGGGAGCAGTCACGCTGCCAACCCCTGCCAATCCTCGGTCTAGCCGGCGCTAGCTCCTTCCGCCGTTACGGGCTACTATCTGGCAATTAAAGGCAGCCCTCGCGCGACCAAGACCAACGACACACACGCGCTCACACACGAAGGCGTATACATGGACAGAGAACGATGCCCGGCAAGCTCTTGACGCACACTACAAAACGCCGGTCACACTCGGCGCACAGAGTGAATCCTGGCGAATTCGAGGGTGAAACCGAGGGGGTTGGGGAATCGTAGAAGAGATTTAAGGACTGTCTTTCTTGCCGGCGGACCGATAGGCGCTCGCCGACGCGTTAAAGTAGACTCAACGTGGACACGTGATACCACCGGGACGGTATTTCGTGCGGCTGTCTGTCGATTTACCGCCCCCGCAACCAGCAAGACAACTCGATTCCTGGGCACTGATATCGATCCGTGGGAGAGAGACCACTTCGCTCCGGCTAACTTTCATTGTTAGAGTTCGACGGGAGCTACTTCGTGAACCGTGTCTAGGGCATCTTTTTCTAAGACCGAATAGAGCCTCGAGTTCATCGATGGCTCGCGTTGCTGTATTTCACTGAGATTTTTTCGTGATACTGTTGAACCAGCCAATCAACCATTTCTCAAGCGAGTCGCTCCCTTTACGTTGATATTTTCATCGTTTCTCACGTCGAGTTCAGAGGAAGTTATGAAAGCAACCAATCGTTCTTAAGAATTACTCAGGCCAAGAACATAAGTGGAGTTATGATATGCTGAACATATGGGATTGGGTTAGGTTACCTTGATCTTTGTGTAAAATAAAAGTTGCCTATGCCAATTGTATGAAACCAAAGATAAATGGAAATTTAATTCCTCTTTTGATTAAAATATCTTTAAATTCATGTAATGTTCCTCAACTTTTGTATTAGACCTGTTCGTTGTTGTCATAAATGCATAAAAACTGCAGTCCAATAGGATGCAATTTTACTTGTTTTCTGAGAAAACAAGAATTTGTTTACTTTATCTCAGTGCTATAACATTATTTATTTTTATTGTAACAGATATATATTGTTCGTATAGTCTGAATTTACAGTGCACTTTGTCTTTAAAATAATGGGCTATTACTTCTCGATTTACTGTAACCAATTTTCAGTAGAACAAGCCTAAAATTTGTCGGACGGGAGCTTACGTATTCTTGCAGAATAGTCTTCCAGTATTTTTTTTTTCATTTATCGTGACACAGTATCGCGTGTTTTTACTTTTAGAAATATATATTTCCATTCTAGATGTGGATTCAATTTATAGTTCTTAAATTAATGGGCCATTACTCTTCGACTTACCCCAATAAATTTTCAGTAGCACAACCGTGCAATTCGTCGGACAAGCTCTTGTATCGACATGAAAAACTCTACGATTGTTTTTCTCCTGCGTCTTACCAATTTAACATCACATATTTTCACTTTTGCAATTATATATATATTTTTTTTCGTTGTAGATGTCGATATAATTTTACAATATCGATTGGACACCAAGGAAGAAATTAAATTTTTTTAATGCGGGATGAGCGAAGATTGAAGAATAAGGGACAAATTAAGTTAAAAAGGAATTGGGGATGAACGAGAATCAATAAAAATCCACTTGTAGAAAGCTGCAAAGACACGCATTGAATTCGGGCTATCGGCCGGGTGCATCGATGCGATGGTAGTTGTATTTTCACGGAGACAGTAAAATTTATTGAAACGTGACCAATCCGTAGGTCGTCAGCGACCTTTTCCGGGTTTCTTCTCTCTCTTTTCCGTGAATGAAAAATTAATTACTCTCACTCGATACATTGTTCACGTGTCCTCTTTATATTCGGTAATTCGGCGTTCCATTAATATTTCACGGCTATCCTCCTCAAAATCCGTGAAAACGCACCGTGGGACGCTGATCGCGTATGGGGCCGGGTTTTCGCGACAATATGGGCACACGTAGCGATAAGTAAACATTACGCGGACCGTAGCCACCCCCTCCCATCCCCGAAAACTAGCCATTATGCATATTGATACGGTTTATGCGTATGCTAATACTCGGTGGCATATAACTATACGATTACTTCGGCGCTCGTGCCGCTTTTAACGCTCGCTACCCCGGTGGATAGCATTTGGAAATCCTGGGAATCATTTATTCGAGCTCGTTAATGCCGGCCGCAGTTTCGGGACAAATACTTTTCGTCGGACAGAATTACCCCGGATAATTCGCGACACACAATTCCCGAAGAATAATAATAAGCTGTAGCAACCTCCCCGGTCGATCGCGAGATTACTCATACAGCTCTGCGGTTAACTATGATTTCCCGGGTGTTTGCCTTCGTTTGACAATAGTATTAACAATGTTAGACTCAGTCGGGAATTATACAAACCAGTATACAGGGTGGAGCAATAACTATGTCCAGTTTGAATATTGCCGTTATTTGCAATAATATGTAAAACTGTTATATAGAAAACTTACACGGTACAGAGGGGGACATATTGTGACACAAACATTTTCTGCGTGAGTGGAGGCATAGAGGAGATTTCAAGGTCAACTGTATTTTTTTAAATGGAATGCTATGTTTTTTTTTTATCGCGGCGTGATAGCCTGTGTTGTGACGAATTCAGCGAGTTATCATTGAAGGTCATGCAAGGTCAAATATGGTAGCAAAATAAACACTCGAATTGGTGACTGTTTGGGTCAATGCAAAGTTGCAATCTTCGTATTACTGCATCACGTGCATGTCTTATCGTTTTTGAACTTATTCTAGCACATATGCTGTATTATTTCATAGACCCTCAGTTTTACACAAACGAATGGTTTGGTAACATTGTTTATGTTGTGGCAATATATTGCGTATAGCTAGAAATGTAAACATCCCATCAGCTCGTAATGCAAACATCTCACTCAGTCAGTCTCGGTCGATTGTTAAGTCAAGTAGCTGCGTGATCATCAAAATGAACTTTTCTTTCGAAGAGCAAGTGGATACGAGAAATTCTAAATCCTCATTTATGGTGAAATGCGACAAAATTCGATAAGAGCTCAAACCTTGTATGCTGAACGATATCCAAACCGTACACATCCTTCGCTTCGAATATTTGGAAGATTGTGCAAAAAATTGAAAAAAAACCGGCAATTTGGGTACTCGTAAGAACAGTCGTCGTAAAAAAGCGACTGATGAAAGAAATGAAGTTGGTGTTCTTGCAGTTGTAGCTCATAACCCGCAGATTAGTTCCCGACGGATTGAACGCGAGTCGGCTATCAGTAGAAAGAGCGTGCCACGAATACTTGCACGGTATAAATTTCATCCATATCATATTAGCCTTCATTAAGAGTTACACGGTATGGATTTTATGCATCGTGTCGCATTTTGTCAGTGGACTCCACACAAAATACAAATCGATGAAACATTTATTAGCTACGTTTACTAACCATGGAAATCTTAATTTCCATAAGATGCATTATTGGAGTATCGACAATCCACACTGGTTACGACAAGTTGACAACCAACAACAATGGTCAATTAACTTATGGTGTGGAATCGTTGGTGATCAAATAATCGGATCGCCTTTTACCGATGGAAATCTTACTGGCGAACGATATGAACACTTTATACGAAGTAGATTGGCGACTTTATTAGAAAATATACCACTAAACGTACGCCAAATCATGCGGTCACAGCACATTATGCTCGGAGAGTAAGAGATACACTGAACGAACTTTACCCAAATAAATGGGTGGGACGTGGAGGATTAGTTTCTTGGCCAGCTCACTCTCCGGATTTAACACCATTAGATCTTTTTCTCTGGGGAGCATTGAAAAATGCTGTTTATCTAGAAGTACCCATTACACCAGAAAATATGAAACAAGTTCAGAAACGATAAGACATGCACGTGATGCAGGAATACGAAGATTGCAACTTTGCATTGACGCAAACAGTCACCAATTCGAGCGTCTCCTGTAAGGTAAAAAAGTTTATTTTACTACCATATTTGACCTTGCATGACCTTCAATGACAACTCGCTGAATTCGTCTCAACACTGGCTATCACATCGCGATAAAAAAAAACATAGCATTCCATTTAAAAAAATACAGTCGACCTTGAAATCTCCTCTATGCCTACACCCACGCAGAAAATGTTTGTGTCACAATATGTCCCCCTCTATACCGTGTAAGTTTTCTATATAACATTTTTTCATATTATTACAAATAACGGCAATATTCAAACTGGACATAGTTATTTCCCCACCCTGTGTATGTATATACGTTTAGAAGAGCGAGCCGGATTTCGGAAAGAGTGATACAACGTATAATCAACTCTCGGTCTATTATTCCCTTTCGCGTTACTCGCAGGGATACATGAAACCTCGGCTTCCATTCGAAAATAACTGTTTCGAAAGGATACACAGGGTGCGTGCTATCACGACAGAGAGGATGATTTTGTAGCATAGAATTTGCTCACGCGAGATCTCATTTTCGAGAAAATCGGATTCAGAAATTCGCCAGAGCGAATTGTTACAAACGGTAAAATCAGTAGATCGTGATCAGACGCTCCATTCCTATGCAATAGCAACAGATAAACAATTGTTTTAAACTGATACACGGAATGCTCTTGAGTAATGATTTTTCCACAGGTTCTCACGCATTTCTATTTGAAAGACGTAGAATCAACAGGCTATGACCAGACGCTTCGGTCGGTTCCTATAAAACAGGAACAAATAAAATAACAATGAAGTAACTGTAAATTTTAGAACTCAAGATGTTTGCGATCTGGTGATACGTCTCGAAAGGATTATTCAAGCAAGACGACGCTGACGATTTGCAGGCTAGTTACAAACAATTGTGCAAGAAATTTTTACAGATATCCGTTGATCCAGAGAAGATCCAGATCTTTGTTACACTCTGTACACGAAGAAACGCACACGGTGCAAACGAGCCGGCGAATATGCAGACTGTCGGGTACGCGAGTTCACCGACAGACAGCTGACAAAGATCAAAGGATAAATGTTGGCAGGGGACGGGGGGGGGGGGGGGGGCGTCCGGGAAATGGATTGGTTCGATTTTCAGCGTTTTAGAATTGTTTGTCCATCGAGCAGCCGTTAGCGAGAAGCCGGTTGACATTAACTGCCCTCGCTTTGACATACGGCTCGATTCAGAGCGAAGAGTCCCGCGGATATCGACCGCCGATCGGGTGATGTTGTAACATTTAATTAGCGAGAGTGTTCTCTCGCTGTTTCGACAGCAACTGTGTAATTTAACGCTTCGATAGCCTCTCTCCCTCTCTCTCTCTCTCTCTCTCTCTCTCTCTCTCTCTCTCTCTCCGCTCCCCCTCTCAAAGACACAACCACCGAAGAGAAGTCTAAAACGCCGAATGAGTTCTTAGGAATGCTGGTTCATTAGAGAGTCCCCCGATTGAAATGTTTGCCACGGAAGAATTCGAGTTTGGGGGCGCGGAGAGTTTTGCAAGGGATGCTGGTCGAAATTTCGCCGAGATTCGCTCGCGGAAGTCTTCTCTAATTTGGCAAAGTAGAATGGACGAATTAAACTACGTTTGCTCGCCGGGAAATTTCGTTTTGTATTTATTACCTGCTGTTAATGAAAATTCGCGTTCCTCTTGCGGTTTGGATTAATACAACTGAAATTATTGTCGGACAGACATTTAGCTTAAAAATCTTCCAGTGTCGAATGAAATGTTATAAACCATCCAAGTTGAGAATAATTTTTGGGAGCAGCTGTTGCGGGAAAAATGAGGACGTACAACATGCTTTAATTTTATCGCTATGAAAATAAAAATGATAAGTGAAGTTTGTCCGGTTTAACGTTACCGCGTGCATGTGGTGCCATTCAGCGGCTCCGCTCGTTAAAAAACGAGCGACCGACACTACATACCAACCTGGCGGCGCCCTTATCCCCAAAACTTCTTAACTAGTGATCTCCTAGGATTGAAACTTGGATTTTCGGCATTTTCTCGCCGAAATCTACAGGATTACACTAAAAAAGTTAAAAATTTCTGGTTTCCAGAGGTGAAGTTTAACCAAGAACGAAGACTTCATTATATTTTAAGAAAAAAGTTTGCAACGCTTCGGTTAACGTGAATATTCACACTAGAAGCATCGAGCACTTAGTGCAGGCCATTTTCAGTCTCCTAGACAGCATTTCTTATGTGACAGGTACCTAAATGACTTCCGTGATTTGTAATAAAAATTGTGAATAGCTGCTTTCACGTCGTATCACGGCAAAGCGACGGACATGCAGTTTTTCACATTATAGGGGAGCGAGTGGTGGGTAAAGTGTTGGTAACGGTGTAAATAACGGAGAAGAATCCATTCGTCTGTTATTAGGGGAATGCATTAGCCTGAATAATGCAGGAGGGTTGATGCGCTGATGTATGGCCTTCTTAAAATTCAGCTGGAAACTGTTGCACTGTACTAGATCACTGCTCCCCTGATTCTGGTGGCCGAAGAAAAATAGATGCACAATCGCATCTCGTTTGCTAGGGCACGTGCAACATCATGGTCGATTGTACCGGAAGTGATCTGTTTAATCGAGCCCTTCCCATCGCATGTTCCGCCGGAAATAGTTGCAACGGCTTAGGCTTAAACGTTGTACCCGGGGACATCGTCGCAACCGAATTCCGGGTGCACGTCGCGAGTATTGTCATTCAATTGTTCCAGTCAAACTCTGCACGATTCCTAATTAATCCTTCGATCTTATTACTCGTCAATTAAACCGCGAGTCTCAGTCTGGCATCCTCTGGATAGTATTATTTGTACGAAATTGTATATCCAAAGAGGAATCTCATTTTGCCCGATAAAACGAAACGTCATTAATCCGTGAATCCGTAAATTGCAGGTGATTTTAAGATCCATCGAACTGTAAGCTTCGATGCCTCGTCAATGTATCCAAGAGAAATGATCTCTGCCAGTTCGGAAGGGAGTCGTTGGTAATTCATTATTCTCTCGCGGAATCAATTAATTTCGTAGGAAATCGGATATCTCTATTATTTCATTTATATTCGTAATGATTTTCCAATATCCTGTAGCATTACCGCGCCAGCTAATGGACGGCGGCATATTTTTCATTTAGAATATATTGCCATATCATTACAAAAAACGAAAAGTCTCGACACATTTGTAATGCAACCGGGCATTTTCTCGTTTTCCCTTTTGCGATTATATTTCGACGAATCGCCACGTAGTTTCCAGTTGCACGCCCGTGTTGACAGTCTCGAGTGAGTCAACGTTTTATCAAGGATCGCATATTGATCACGGCGAAGTAATATTTCCGTTTGATTCCGTGATATTTGTCGCACTCTTGTTTACAATACGACTCGTTCCAACAAAATCGGGCCAATGTACAGCAATAAGAATTATTGGAAAATACTCTGCGAACACCGAAGAGCATACAAGAATTTCCGTGAAACTTTCCAAAGCCCAGAAACCGATAAAAAAATTTGTACAAACTTTTCGCAGTACGCAGACCAAACATCAGCAAAAAGTAAGTGATGGAATGCTAAAAAAATTGCAAACGGGGGGGGGGGGGCGAAACAACGCGAAACAGAGCTCGCATCGACGACATGACAGGGTAGCTGGTTGAGAGGATCTACCCGAAAGGGAAACACGTCGACGCGCGACGAAACTCGCGAATACAAGCGGGCCATGTGGATCGACTGGCGTTCCGTTCGGCAAATTAAAAAATTCGTCTATACAGATCGGCCGCGAATAAAAACCAGGGGAAGGGAAGGGGACGACGGTTGCAATATTCGAGGCGGCGTTCCGCGAGCGCCCGGTAACTCCGATAATTGATTTAGCGGCGGAACAGGAACGTAATACATATAACCGGTTCGCGGACGGGCAGAACGAAAGTGGGGGCGAGGTGGAGGCAGGAGAGGGTGGGATCCGTTTAAACTTAGTTTAATTAAACCGTGGATTTATTGGGCGCGCCGGTTGATACGTACACAGGAAGACGAGCACAAGCACGAGCGCTCGCACATACCCGTCCGACATGCCCTGCCCGTACCTGCGCGACGCCTGGTTGCTGGCTAGAACAGGTACACGTGTTCGCGGTCGTGTGTAATACAGGCGCACGTGTCTCTGACAAGGGCTGTCATCCTACTCCCCCGCCATTTTAATGAAACTACTACGTATCGCTCGGAAAAATAATCCTCGTGTACGTTTTTTAGCCGACTTTGACGTACGGGTGGAAATTATTACCACATGTTGGGGGTGGGTTTCATGAATTTTGAAAATTGTCGAAAACTGATCATAGATTCTGGATTGGATATAGGTTAGTTGATACTTCAGACTTTTCTTCTAGAATCTCTGGCTTTTAGATTAAATTCTAAGTTGCTTGTAACTTCTATTTTGACCATTCTCTTGGTGAAGTTGTAGAGAAGCTACTCCATCTCCGATCTTCCAACATGTTGTGCGAAAATATTCCATGTGTCCCTTTTAAGCTGACTTCCATCAGGGGCTGGAAATTAATGACAGAATTAGGTATGGGTTAGGTATGGGTTCAACGAAGGAATTCATGAATAATGTTAAGAAGTCTAAGTAACTAATTCGCAAAGCCTAATAGCTTTAACAATTAATCATCCGTATATACTGTTGGAGGATGAATCGATGTCCCTCTTGATTTTTCCGGTGTCCGTTGGCTGCTTCCTTCTAAAAGGCTTTCGTTGGCTGCTTCCTTCTAAGAGGCGTCCGTTACGGCTGCTCCCGGGTCTGGATATGTGTATGTTGGACTTCTGTGGTGATCCAACTGCAACTTGTCGATCCAAAACTTCACTTGTCACCAACTATATAGCACTTGATTGAACTGTTGTTCACTTGTCCCGATCCGGCTCGAAGGACCAAAATGTTGCGTGCGCGTTTTCTAATACATGCGATAGTTAAACCCGCACTTGCTATGTTAGGAGTGGACTGTAATGAAATTTGAGCCGGATGGTAATTCTATATAGTTTATTCAAGCGAATCTTCAAGCGATCTTAACTTAGATTGTGTATAATAGTGACCTCGTGCGAAAATGCGATACGAAATGCTACGAATGATGTGTTGTACGAATGATGTGCGAATTCTACCTCCGCCGCTCCGTTTTGCTATTTATCTAAGGTACGCCGGGGCGCTTACAAACTGCTCTACGGACGCTGATTGGCCGGAGAGTGAGGGTGGAGCCAAAAAAACCGTTGACTAGAGTATCGCGAGTGGGAGCAGGGGTTATAAAATAAATGGAAAATCCCAAAATTTCTAACGGTTTTTCGCGGTTTCTAACGGAGTGACGCGCGCAGGTATACTTCTAATTTTTATGACCAGGACTGTGTAGAACATGCCCATAAAAATCTAACTCCTCGTGATCAGTAGCGGTGCGGATAAGCTCGAGCGACCATCAAAATGTACAATTTTCTATCGATATAAGACGACGCTGTTTATTCCGAAATAAGAAAATCGCTATCCCCTCTTCTTCTTCATCCGAAATACGACGGATGCCGGTCCCGAGCCATCGCCTTATATCGAAAAATATCTCTACTGAAATATCGTGGGTCAGGAATTACTCCGTCATGGGCCTGGAATTCGCAGGAATCCGAGGGTTAACAACTTCTTAATAATGATCGAGTGTTGGAACGTGTTGGAGGTTCCTGAATAAAGTATCGCAAAATCATCAGAGCATCCCTGCGTGAACTACGCACAATCAGCACCCACAGCAACAGTAACATTCACGAGTTCGGTAATGTATTTCATCAAAGTAGAACAGAACCTGCCATCGCAGTAAAAGCTGTCCCGTGCGGAAGAGGGCTTACTAAAAACGTCTTCTCTCAGTTGTAACAGAAATAGCGATGATCTAAGAAACCGAGGGAAGAATCCATGAAACACGAGTCACCCGTCGCGATAACGAGAGCAAACCGTCGGGCCGTGCTCGGGCCCCGCGGGCTGGGGGAATTAGACGGGATGCATATTCAGTCAGGTGAATCGCAGTTTAATGAAGGACAGGCAGTGTCTCGCTCGCCAGCTCTCCCGGAAATGTTAAATTGGCGTAGACGACTAGGGCTCGGCTAATTGGGTTGAAGCTCAACAACCGGTTGTTATTTTCCGTCAGCCGTTCGCGTTTCTTCGCGCTTCAGTCGATCGGTCTCGTCACTCCGGGAACGAATAAAAGCTGCGAAACAGATTAAACTCACTCCTCACGGACTCGTTCTTTTCTCGCTTCTCGTTCACTTTTTGGGCCTCGTTCCCGTCGTCGGTTCGAATTCAAGGGAGCGAGAGAGATTGTCTCCGACCGTTTAAATATTTGCACGGTTGGGCGAAGTTCCGCCGAGGCATGTCTAATTACTGGCAACTAATTATACCGAAACGGCAAATATAGCCGAGTCAATTGCAGAACTTCCTTTGGATAAGGAGAGAGATGGAGAGTGAGGGAGACGGAGAGAGAGAGAGAGAGAGAGAGAGAGAGAGAGAGAGAGAGAGCGATGTTGATCGAGAGCGCGCTTTCTATGTTTCGTAGCCGAGGCGTTCGCGGCAGATATCTTATTAGCGCGATGGTTACGTTCATTAAAGTTCGACGAACAATCGCGCGCTGTCTGTCGCACAAAGCGGGCGCCGCGCCGGTTAAGGGAAACACCGAGCTAGCAGCTGGCTGCCAGTTACTCGCGGGAACCATTTCCTTTGTCTCTAGCCATCCTTCGAATCTGCTCGCCAATAAGCTCGGGGATTCGACGGAGCATTGTCGTCGATTTTCGAGACTCGACACTCAAGGCGCTCCAATCAACATCCTGCTGTGCGAAGTAATCGTAATTTTTCGGGTCAACACTTGGCTAGTATGTGGGCTAGAAAAATATTTGATATATATTTCTTTTTATCGGCCATCGACCACATTGAAAGGGTGAAAAAGCCCTCAAACTTGATGGGACTAATGGAACCTTATTTCCTCGAATATCTCGGAATACATTAGAGCTAGAAGGGTGGCTCACATAGAAAAGTTGTGTACTTTTTGGTAAAGAATACATATGTTAAAACAGATTTCCAATATCACTACTTGTATAAACGATATCTTGAAAAATAGGACTTTTTTCGTAATTTTCCCAATTATATGTAAATGAATTTGTTTGAATGTTTGTATGCGAGAAGTGTATCACGTCGAGGAGACAATTAAGTAATTTTTAAGGGGTTGAAATGCCGTGTTTGATCGAAGGGCGCGTTTCGAGCGAATCCCGGAGCCCTCGGTGGTTTTTGCCGATTTACTGGATATTTTCACTTAGCGCGCGAGTAATTAAAGGGAAGAGGGTAAGAGGAAGCGACTCGGAGGTCCGTTGAACAAGAGGAAGCCACGAATATGCCGGGACGTCGGGTGCAATCCTATCGGGAAGACTCCCCCTCCGTTCTTTTTATTTCGTTCTGCCGGGGACCACCTGCAACCTGTGTGCTGGAAGTTACCGCTAATGAACAAAGAAAATGCAAGTCAACTCGGCGGAGAGTGAATGGACGAGCCAAGGAACGAGTGCTCGCGGCTCCTCCCGATGCTATCTCTGGACAGGCTGCTTTGTCACGGTCTCCCGGTACGCAGCAAAAAGGGCCAGCGGCTCGTTACCGTTCCCCTAATTACCCGTTACGCCACCCTCGAATCATTAATCTGACATTAACGGTCGGTCCCGTGCGCGCACAATTTTCCTACTTGAAATTTTTCCTCTCCTCGAACGGAAGGACTTTCGCCATAATTAATTCATTCTATTGAGCACCGAACACCGACGCGGAGGGGGGCAGACAATGGCGGCGAGCGAGCGGCTATGGATATTTATGCAAATTCTCATTTTTATAGGGAAATTTTCCGAAATTAGGGTCAACGAGAATTTTATTTTCCGCCGAAGCGGTTTCTATAGGGGAGAGCATCTTAAGGGTGCATTAAATTCTTCGTAACGCGCAATTTACCAGCCCTTTTATACACTTCGGATGCATGGAGGTGCGCCGGTGTAAGTGAAAAGACCGAAATAATTAATTCTTAGGTCCTTAAGAAGGATGTTACGTCCACGTTATGGTATGTAGGAGAGTCAGTGATTTTTTACAGATTTTTCTAAGGAAGAACTGGTTTTATGTAAAGTTCTTTGAGTGCTTGGGATTTAACCCTTTGCGGTTCAACGTGCTACCTACCTTTTAACTTTATAATTTCCTACAAAATGTAATTTTATATTCCTATAGGTAGCTCCATTAATTCGTTTACAAGAATTAAGAAACATTCGAATTTTACTTAAGCATTCTGTGATTGCGGCATTGTTAATGAAATTATTGGTGCAAGAATCAATGGCAAGTCTGGCTCGACGTAGGGCCGCAAAGGGTACTGAACCTTCGAGGACTTAGACAATACTTCCGACTAAGATTTTACCCACCCAAAATCAAAAGAATTGTAACAATAGATCCCAGCGCTTCCAAGAAAAATTTTCAGACTTCCAAAAGCCAAAGGTGAATTTCATCCCCATCCAAAATGTCCCCAGAACCGCAGACTGACCAATTCCGAATCGCTTCAGCTCTGCCTAGGATCTCCCAGAGACCTCCTAGATCTAACGATCTGAAGGTCCGTAGGTCTAAGACTCCGAGGATTAATCGCGGCGAATTTAGAAAATTGTTTTCCTCGCCGGCAAATAAGCTGCTCGTAGAATAGGATGAGTCGGTGGTGGTGAGGGTGGCGGGGTTAGGGTAAACGGGGTTAGGGACTAAGCCCGATTTAATCTCGTAATCGACGCGTCGCCGGTCGCCCTCGAGTCGAATTGAAACAATTTCTGGCCGGAAAAACGGAGAAATGCAATCGTCAGCGAGCCTTGGTCCGGGTCCGTAGACACAGCGGAACGCTTCCGTTCTCCTAATCCTCGGCTGACGGAGCCAGCGTGAAGGGGGGAGGAGAGGGGAGGGGAGGTGTACGAGTGTTTGTGAACGAGAAGCGCCGCGTCCTCTCGAGGATTTCTGGCCTGGCCGTCTTTCGATTACGAACCTCTGTGTCCGGGAGTTTGCACAGGCTACCGAGAGTATGACTGTGTCCATTACCAAGCCCCAGCCACACCCACTCGAGAAACGGCTGATTTCCAATAACTTGTATTTGCGGACCGTCGGAACGACGACGGGAGACTACCGTTGACGACGAACGACAAAGAACGACACTCGCGTCGTCGCGACAAAACTATTCTATCCTCATTTAGAGACTCGAGGCCACAATATGCTAAGTCAATTTGAACCACTTATATCACACTATGGCCCAAACGTTCAATTAACTACGTGTATTAAATTTCTTTCATTTTGGAATACAGTGAATTCTCGATATATGTCGACAACACGGGTCTTGCCAGCGTCATGTATCGTCCAGGAGACATACCCGAGCTGTGTTACGCTTACAATGCTCGGTATCCAAGGCCTCTCGAGCTTCGTGGCACCTCACGGGGTATACCCCGCGGTAGTGGGGATAAATCCGCGACATTTATCCGCGGAGATATATCGAGAAATTTCTCTACTTCTGAAAATGGACTTTTTCGGATTTGTACGTCGCACAGTGGGACGAATGAATATTTCTCTGTTGTTCAAGACATTTTCATTCGATTGTGGGTCGTTCTGTCGCCACCGTTCGTGTGTGTCTAATACCCACAGAGAAATTGCCCCAGCAAACAATAACAGTCGAACGACAGGGGATGACGAGGCGCAATCGAGAGCCAAGCTTTCATCCCCCATCCGCGGGATTAAAGAAGCACCAAGCCTGTCCCGAGAACGATTGCTCTCAATTAGTTTTATCTGTATTCACCCCCCCCTCCCTGGAGGGTGAAATGGATGCGATGGCCGGCAGATGTTTGATTCTGTGAGAAATAGTCGCTGGAATCGCTTCCTAGAACGTTATCAGTTAATGTTCGTGCTGGCCTCTTTTGATTATGACACGATTCGAGATTATAGAGGGGATCGATGGGATCGTTGTATGACGTACCATGGAGAGATCCATGGAGATCCACCTGCTAAGATTGCAATGTTATCATTCCGTGGTCTTTTATGCCCCACGTTCTTAATTCTTTATTTTTATTCCTGAGGATTTGAAGCTTTATGGCACCGTAAAAGATTTTATCTTTTGGTTCATTGGAATTAGAATTTCCATTGAGTATGCTCAAACAGTTTTTTGTTTTTTATGGGAACGTAGCAGGTTTTATTTGGTGGACTTTGAATTTCAAGGTTGCGATCTTATTATTCGTGGTCTTTTACCCCAGGCACTTTCAATTTTTTATTGTTATTCCGGGGTTTGGACACTTTACACTCCAATAAATGAGTTTATCCTCGGTTTATTGGAATTAGAATATCGTTGAACGTGTTCGCCCATTTTCCTGCTTTTGTCGCTGCAATATGATCGGAGCTGGTAATAAAGGATTGATTGTCTCGCGGATGGCTTCTCGAGGATTATTTTTTAAAAGGACACTATTACCGAGTGAGTAGAGTCTTTTGCAGTTTGCAAGTAATTGTCCGTGAAGTATAAGAACGGTATTAATCATCGCTCGAATTAAATCATAGGTATCGTAGAACACTCGAACGATTTCATCGTACGGCAACATCGACGTCTCGTCTCCGGAATTATTGAGGGAGATATTAACATCGAATATCGATATCGGATATCCGTCTATTGACGTCGATAAATGATCTAACAGCAGCGACGCTGTCGCCTAGAGGCATTACATAAATCCTGCGACTTACATCCACTTTTGCGAGCAGATTGAACCGATAATAAAGCCCAATCAAGTCCATCGAATTAATTAAAGTTGTTGCGACGCGTTCCTCCGCACCAAGTCATGTAACGGTCTTCGAATTGTCCTTGGGTTACCTGCGCCCTCACCTTGCGAAACAATGGCCTAGGCGGGCCGTCTGTCCGCCACGTGCCCACCGAAAACACGGTTCTAACGCCATCATCGAGACGGGTCCGTTTACAACCCCGCAAATCCAAATAAACTGCCGTTTATGACATAGCTACAATAAATCCTCGAAGCCATGGGGCATCACCATTTAGCGTTTTTAACTACCGACTTAGTCCCCGGGCCATCTGTTTGCCAGCCGCGTCATCCCATTCATCGCGTCTTTCACTTCTGATGTCTTGCCAGTCCCGAAGCGCTTCCTTGGTTTATTGTCTGCTTGTCATCTTCAAAATTGCAATGACCGCCCCTAGACCATTCCGAGAACTCCTTCCAAAAAGCGAAAATGACGAAGGAGGGGAATCGTGAACTGGGGGCGGAAGTAGATATAAGTACCGCCAACCACTAACCAGGGAGATAATATCAGAACAAGAATCGTAACGACAACATCGTATCGCTAACTCCGGGCTGTCGCTGTAATTCTAGTAATACCGTTTGCAACGCCGTATCAATCTGTAAAACGCGAAGAATAGAAACGGCAAAGTCTACAATCGAGTTTCCGTAAAGTAAAATAAACTTGTAGAACCACCAACGTTCCTATATTCTTCTCAATTAGTTCCGCTTTTCGTTAATTCGAAAACGAACGCGAGCAACGCGAAACGAACGTCGCGGCATCGCTCAAGAAAAGTCATTGTTCTTCGGGACTTAACGCTTCGTCACTTGTCAATCTCAGGAAAAATTGGAACGAGAGAACGACCATGGTCCTCAGCTTCTCTTTCTCCAAGTTTGACCAGCAGCACCTCTTCCCAGACCTGTGCAAGACACTTCCTCCATTCCGAACTGGGAACACTATGAACGTGATCGGTCGTTTCCTAGCAGCCTAACGGCGGGCATCGCGAATTCCATCGTAGGATGTCCCACAATGTACAGTAGCTCACGAAAGTATTCGAACGCTTCCAATCTACATCGTTAACAAATAAAATACACTCGTTAGGTTTAAGTTTTCAAAATAAGATTGTAAGTAAAGACACATAGGAGTCTTGAGAATGTATAAGTAAAATTACAAAAAAATCTGACAACACATACAGGATTCACAGGGCATTGAGTATAAACATACCGTTTACGGACGTCACAAAAGTATTCGAACGCGTAGACAAGAAGCGTATTTCTAGTGATTGAAATGTAAACATTACACTTTAGTCGATTCCGAGACATCGTGTGGTTCATACAGATTTCGTAGAGTATAATCTTTCATAGTTATTCTAATCATGAGCACGAAAAAATCAGAAACCAGTAAATGTGAACGTGAATTAATATTGTAGTTGCATAATGAAAATAAATCTTATCTTGAAATTGCCAAATTATTAAATCGAAGTAAATCTACGATACATTATATAGTAAAAAAGTCGAAAACTGAAGGTAATATTACAAACAAGCGTACAGGGCGTCCAAAGAAGTTAACGCCCAGAGAGGAGAAAATGATTATACGTGAAATTAAGAAAAATCCAAGCACATCTGCACCAAAACGTGTGGGGATTGTTGCAAATAATTTTGGGAAAGATGTATATCCCGAACTGTGTCGTAGGGTTCTGCGGAGTAATGATTACCATGGAAGAATACCACGAAAAAAGCCATATATCAGTAAAATTAATAAAAAGAAAAGACTAACGTTTGCAAAAATGTATATTGATAAGGATATTTCATTTTGGAATAAAGTTATTTTCTCGGATGAAAGTAAGTTTAATATTTTCGGTTCGGATGGACAGCATTATGTGTGGCGAAAGTGCAACACAGCATTGCAAATACAGAATATGATTCCAACTGTGAAACACGGAGGTGGCTCAGTGATGGTATGGGGGTGTATGGCGGCGAATGGAACGGGAAATCTTGTTTTTATTGACGGAATTATGGATAAGTACAAATATCTGAATATTTTGAAACAAAATTTGAAACAAAGTGCAATTAAATTGAAGCTATTGGATGATTTCTACTTCCAACAGGACAACGATCCCAAACATACAGCTGGGATTGTAAAGGAATGGATCATATATAATACCCCGCATACACTACAAACTCCTCCGCAAAACCCTGACATATATCCTATAGAACATTTATGGGCCGAAATTGCAAGAATACTTATGAATATTGACATAACGTCCAAGGAAGTGTTAAAAACCAAAATAATAGAAATATGGAATTCCATTGAAAAAAAGACAACGGAAAAACTTGTATATAGTATGGAAAGCCGGCTAAGACACGTTATTGATGCCAAAGGAGGACCAACCAGATATTAACATCAAACAATTCAAGATTTATTCGTACGTTCGAATACTTTTGTGACATCCGAAAACGGTATGTTTATACTCAATGCCTTGTGAATCCCGTATGTGCTGTCTGATTTTTTTGTAATTTTACTTACACATTCTCAAGACTCTTATGTGTCTTTATTTACAATCTTATTTTGAAAACTTAAACCCAACGGGTGTATTTTATTTGTTAAGGATGTAGATTGGAAGCGTTCGAATACTTTCGTGAGCTACTGTAACTGTCCTCCCTGATTAGCGCTGTTTCCGACGTCAGAAGTACAAGGACTAGGGCGGACAGCGGGCGGCGGAGGGTGGATGGCAGTGGGCGAAGAGAAATAATCCTCACGAGTCCGCAAGAGCGACGCGCAACAGAAATTGCCGGGAGTGACACGCGGGGCTACGGGGACGATCAACTGAATTCCACGTCCGTCGCCGACCGAATTGGCTTTATTGCCGTTTGTGCCCGGCTCTCCAACGGAACCCTCTGAAATCGACGTGGCTGCTGCGGTCGCCAGCCGAGGGAACGCTAGACGAACGAACGACCCTGTACGAAACCGGTGATACACGTTGGTGGTACGCATGCTGTACTAGTCCACAGGTCCAGAGATTGGACCCCGAAGGTAAGGACGATAGGTGGCTTCATCGAAATCCGACGTGTAACGAATTACCACGGAGATAGCTGCACTCCGAACACCTGCTTTACGCGGAGAAAATGGGATATTCCGACTGGAAAGATACTTCGCACTCTCGAGATAGCGACGGTCTGTCTCTTCGGCTTCAGTGGCTCCTCAGAAATTCGACGATGACGCGAACCTCTAATAATTTGGGAAACCGAAATTCTTAGATGACGTTACTGGAGATGAATTGTTGGCTCACAACGGAAATTGCGGTTACTCGATTATACTGAATCAAGCTTTGAAAAACATGACTACTGTCCAGTTTATTAGAACATATTCTATCATTTTTCTATGCATATGTTTATTTTTCATTTTCATTTTTGTGCAGAATACAGTAGCAAGATGTCGTAGCCAATATAATAAAATCAGGTTTAACTTAATTAGATCCACTGACAATCTGGCTACGATCCAATTAAGGGCCATTAAAGGCAAGGATATGGAAACGTTTTTCTCAATTCTGCTTTGCGTTTCGAAAGAGCATCGACATCGATGCAAATAAATATTGGAAAAGTCCGTAGCGAGGAGTTTTGTGTTAATATCTTGTTTGATATATGCACACTGCAACTCCGCGCCTCGAACGTTTGATATCAAGTCAGAGTGGCCGCTTACGATGATATTATTTGCACGGAGCGGTTTGCCGAGGGCCGGTGGCGGTACGCGGAATTAAGTGTCCTTGACAAACACGACGTAAAGAGCGACATCAAAGTTGTCCGTGAAAATATGTCCCGGCACAACAGGTGCTTCTGTAGAATACACGTTTCCCCCGTCCAGCGAAAGAAAATGGTCGCGCGCGTCTGTCCACCGGCCGGACTGAAAGTTCATTAAAACCGAGTTAAAAAGGCTAGCGTATTTCCGTCGTTGCAACAAATAGCCGGAAGATTGACTTTAAACGCGAAACTTCTTTCAGCGCGCCCGGCTAACGACAATGCGCTTCGTTAACTCGAGCAATCTGGAACCGAGACTTCCCGAGCTATCAAACCTTTTTAAGGGCTGTCGTTTAGAGCGAAGGGAGCCGTTCCCAGTCGTGGAAACTGCCCCCGACGAAATTATTTCCTTTCGTGCTTTTATTGCCTACGGTCTCTAGCGTTCTACCGGCTGGCCGGTTCCTATTTTATTTTTATCGGGGGCTGAACAATAGGACACACTCCTTTATCTTCGCGTCAAATACTCTGTCCGAGTACCACACCACCCCGTTCTCGTCATCAATTAGACGCGGAGGAGAAACTTTCCGCAGCTGCGAGACACGCGATCGCTTTTACGACAAAACAAATACGTTTACACCCGAGATCGCTGTCTTACGAAATTATGAATTGTGTGCTGGAATTGGATTTTTATAATGCACTTTGTTGCGTGTGAATATCTCCATTCGTTTCAGAGATAATAATAATGGAAGTTAGGTAGCTCGACGATTTAGCAATTACACTGTCCAACACAGTTTAAGAATTATTTCTGCATTAACCGTAACAGTTGTGCGAATGACACTTGCGTCGAACGATTTCTCAGACTCTTCCAAATGCGACAATATATTGTTTAATAACATTATTGTGGCATCGTACATTTAGTCAGGATGTCATTGGGTCTTCAATACTAGGAAGAGGGCCGTAAAACATCGAGGCCTGACGAAATTCAGACCCAAAGTAAGAGGGCCATAAATGAGAGAGTGTCCATGACGAAAACCACGCCCAAGGATAGGCTGAGACTTTTCGAGCGACACACACAGGCGTTGGGGATGAAGGCTGGTGTGTGAGTGAGGACCAGAAAGGGACATTTTTTAGTAAAACAGACAGATTTGCGTTGACTGTGGAGAGTGAAGGACGTGTGCGTTGCTTGCGAGTTAGAGTACTTAGTTGTTTCCGACATGGATATTATCTATTTAATCCCCCCCTTTTTGGATATTTCAAATAAACAAACTATATAAATCATATACCGCATTATGAATACTTAAACGTCTTTAAAAAATATATAAGGGACGGACAATTTTTTCAATTCAATCGTCTTGACGTTCTGCTCTCTTTGAATATCGCTTAAACAAGCTTGAACGTTTGTAATGTTTAAAAAATATATACCATTGTATTTGGGAGACTCCATAGAACCGTTCTCTACAAAAATAATTCGCGTAGCTTTTACTGGTAAAGCAGGAAAAATTCCCGAAGTTGAAATTGCAACGTCTTTATCGGAATTAAGTTTCTCGGGATCAAAGACTGAGGAAATGATTTAAAAAGGATATAAAAAATTGCCTACTGGTTAGCGAGACGCGGTATAAACGTTGGTCCACCCAGAAGAGTATACGTCGGGGTGTGGGGCTTGAAACGAGGGTGGTAAAAATTGCGCGAGCCCTCGCAGGGGGATGAGAGAAGATGGAAGTGCGCGATGAATGCGAGGAGTCGATGACAGCCGATGCTGAAAATGCCTCCGAGCTTTTATCAGCCGGCGCGCAGGCATAATTTAAGGGGTGGCATTATTAAAAATGAGGCCTCACCGCGCCGCAAAAGGAAGACTCGGGCGAGACATTGTCGGAGGCGAGAGGCTATTAGGAAAAATTCGGAAGTGGGTTGCAGCGGAGTTTCTGGCCCCGTAATTTCCCCGCGTAATGGGGCCATAACCTTCTCGAATCGCCCGGGTAAATTATGAAAGTTTGATGCCGACGTAATTTATTCTTTTTTCACCCGTCGTCCCTTCATTTTTTTTTCCTTTTCTTTTCCCGCGCCCGGCCATCTTCGCCTCGGATTCAGGCTGTTTTAGGAGCCAGATAATTGAGCTCGACCGTCTTCGATTTTAATTAGAAAGTTACCTTGGTCGTTCGGCCCGGCTCGAACGATACAGAAACGATTCGCCGCTGAAGAAGTAGAAGAAGAAGAAGAAGACCGGCCATTCATTAATGAAGAAAAATTGACCGCGTCCTTATAATGAGCGCGCCGTGCCTCGTACTCGTGAATGATTACCATCCCCGTGAAAGATCATGTTCACCCCGCAATTTTCGCCGTTCACCAAACAATTAATTATTCCCCGTTGAAATTTCCCTCGCAATTTTCATACCTCGGTGAAGTAGAACAGGAACGCTCTTTCAGAAGCTGGCGACGGTTCGGACATAGTCAGATAGACGTAAGCTGTGGTCCCTGGACGTTCGTAAACACCATTAAAGCAGCCTCTGTCCATAAATCCCAAGATACTGTCGCACGCTTTCTCTGCTGCCTATTTCAACGTCCTCATACTTTCAGCATCCTGAAGAATATACATCTTCTGCAACAACTTGTGTTTCACAATTTTTACGTTTAGTAAAACGTTCTCGTACCGCCAAGTGTGGAACCAGTTCCCGAATGGCTGTTTATTATCGAACGAGGGATCGACCGCACGAGCGTGTTGATCGCGAGCCACGTTATAGCCGGTGGATTCACGTCGGGGCGGAGGGGCGCATATGTCGGGCACCCAGTTCCGAACACACGTTTCGCTGTTCCTTTTTTTTACGGTCGAACGTAGGACAATGCGCACGTGCGCAGTAAACGGAGCGATATCGCCGACGATTCGTCGAGGTTCCGCGGCTCGATCGTAAAGCGTCCGAAAAAGTTTCCGCAGCCGGCAGACGGAAGCCCGCGAGTTCTCACGGAACGAGTGCTCCGCCGAAACAGCCGGCCCGTTTCCTCGCGGTTCTTGCGCGAAACGTTTTCCACGGAAGACACAGCCGGCGGGGAATAAAATTTACGCCCGATCTCGGCGCCGAGTTTTCTCATTACCATCCCCTCGGTATCGCTCGCATCCTAATGTACTTTGTCGCGCGTTCTCTAGAAAGAAAGAATGAAAAAAAAAAGAGAGGGAGGAGGGGAGAAAGAGAAGAGGGAACAAGGTCTAGTAAACGACAGGAAGCAGAAAATACTTGGCTTTGTTGTCAAGCGCGGAACGTTACGCGATACCGGTCCGGTCCTAGCTAAGAAAAGGCAGTATCAATGCAGCCGGCGGACTAATAGTATCCGCTATCCGTATCCCTTTGTTGCGCGTGCCGCTCTAATGACGCGGCATTGTACGAGCCGAGCCACGCGGAGATACGAAAATCTTTTCTTAATGGAAATTCGATGGTGCAGAGACCGGGAGCAACCGAGGCTGGCAGCGTGGTAACCGAGAGTTAATTGAACGTGATTTTCACCGGAAATCTGACGCGGCTTGATCGCCGGACAACAGTGTTTAGGCACGGAATCGCTGACGATCGTCGGATACTGAGTCCTTTTGAATCTCCCTTGTGCTCAATTTTTCGGAATCTTCGTGCTCTGCAAGACGCTTGCGCTGCGATTTATTTTACACTCTCAGCGATAAGAACTTCCCTGTCATCCATAATTCGCTGGAACAGCGAGAACATTGTATTTCCGACAACTTTCGGAGAAAATCAGTAGTACGAATCAACGATAAATACTGCCTTCGATTAAAATGATTTATCACGCCTGAGAAAATATTGCGCACCTGAGTGGCAAATTTTTATAAATTGGGAAGAGGAATAATGTAAAAAGAAATTTCAGGAAACAAGAGTAGAAATACAACTGTTACATAAATCCAGTAGTACGAATCTACGATAAATACACTTCACGATTAATATCGTTGACAATGTGCGAAGAATTACAACGAAGGTTAGGTTAGTAGTGTATTTGGTAGAGTCTTATTAAAATTCTCATTACAATTGTGACAAAAAATCAGAAGGCAAGGGGTTAAGTAGAAGATGCTGCTGCTTTTCGAAGGCTCGAGCAACATGTGATCCATCTCAGAAAAGAATTCGTGTCCATCCCGGGGAACGGAGCATAAAGTTTCGAAACACGGGACGTAGTTCTTTATTATGCGGTCGATGTGCTCAGAGTTTCCGAGGCAGATAAAGCAGCGGCTCTACGGGCCATTTTTACGCGGCCGCCGCACGACGATTCCGCAGGTGTATATGTCCGTTCCAGGAGGGATTAGTCTGATACGGTTTATTCCGTGATGTAAAGAGCCGGTATTAATTTCTTGTCTTCGGTTTGTTTTTCATAGGAATTAATACTTCCCCGGTGCCCAGTTATTTACGAGCAACACGGCACTCTACAGATTTGCCGGATTAAAGGCGGGTCTCCTCGGCTATAAATTAAAACCTTAAGCTCGCCTCGCCTTGCCTCGTTTTCTCCTTTTTCCGACGGCGACTCTGTCGAGGATTCGTGTAAGTATCTGCTGCAGAGAACTAGCCGGCCCGAGACGGGTTTATTCTCTTCGAGATTAGTCGCGAACTGGCGAAATCTTTTCTCCGCTTCGAGAAAGTACTGCTCTATTTCGTGCTCAGTGTAGAACAATTAAAAACACAGGACGACGCTCCTCAATTTCTTAGACACCAATTAATCAATCATCGCTCGCATTTCTTCACATTTTATCCCGTCTTCTGATCCAAGATAATCTCGAAGAATCCTTATCATAGAATCATCAAAAATGTTTCCACAATTGAATTCTGTCACTCTTACATTCGATCAATAATAACAAAGTATTCACACTGTCATACTTTAAAGGAAAATAATAAATATTTTACAAGGAACAGGAGAACAAGTAGATTTCGCTTCAAACAAAATTAAACTGTCATGAGTAGACTGCTGATTTTACGTATTTATCTTAGGATTTGAGAATATTTATTTTCATTTTAGTGATATTATTAAAGGACCAATGAAATTTCTGTTTCGCTTCTGTCTTTTACAATCGATGCAGACAATTTTTATTTTTTGCAAAGAAATCCTCAGTCTGATGACCCCGAAAAATTCTTGAATGTAAAACGCGAGTCTCCTCTTGAAGGAGATGATCCCTCACGGCGATTTCCCGTCCCGGAAAGTCCCGACATCTGTTCTTCCTGAACGTGAGGGTGGAAGCTCGTTCATCCGGTTGTCGGGTACGCGTCTCGAGGCCTCGAGCACTCATTAGTTCCCTGTAAATTAATAAGTAGTTAGTTTGTTCTACCGCTTCATTTAACTTTCGAGGCACGCCGCAGTTTCGCTGAAGCCGGCCGTGCATGCGACGAGAACCGTTTTTCATCCGGCGGTGAACAGTTGAAACACGGCAGCGCTAGGGGGTTAAACGCGCTGGCTCTTCGAGCGAATTAACGTGCAAAAGCCACGGGCCAGCACATTCTATTTGTTAATTCAGCCGATCCAAGTGGCTGCTTCGGCGGGTAGCTTGGACGAGAAGCGAATGCGTTTCACTCTTTAAGGGCTGGCAAACGGGGAGGTTGTAAGAAGCGGGAATTCGATCGAGGAGTTCCATTTTCAGGCGGTGAGCGTGCTCATTGGATCGCTTTCAGCTTCTGCAAGGTACACAATTTCTGAATATGTTGAAAGAACATCGCAGAAGCCTCCAGTCTGAAGGTCATTCTTTAGTAGAATGAGATTGCACACGGCGAGACAAATAAAATGGCAACGGAATTTGGTTACAGGAAGTGGAGTGACACAGTATGTGGGCAGACAAATGGCAGAGAAATAGCCTCTGGCCATGTGAAGTAGTTTAGAACAGTTTCCGGGCCCTCACTGTAGAATGCGTCTCCCTGTGGTCAGACAACTGGACCATAGTAAAGTAGAAAGGATAGTCTGTGGTTCAGTAAGTGGATAGAACGGTCCTTCATCAAACAAGTGCGAGGTGGTCCTCATTCAGCCGTACGAAATAAAATGGCGAAGGTCAGAAAAATGGAATGACAGCAGTGTTTGGTCACACAAGGTAGTCTAGACTCGTTCCCGGTCTGACTAACTAGAATGGGACACCCTGTGGCGAGACGAATAGCCTATAACAAAGTAGAACGGATAAACTATGATCCAGAAAGTGGAATAGATAGGTGAACGTTCGCATAGGTGTGACAGAGATCTTGTTTAGCAACACAAACCAGTCCGGAACTGGTTCTGGTGTCGCCAAGTAGAACGAGAGTCCCCGTAGCCAGACAAATAGAACATAACAAAATGAAATGGATAATGTATGCTGAAGCAAGCGGTGCAGATCGGTCTACGCTCAGACAACTGCGACAGTTACCTCATTTGGCCATACAAAAGTAGACGAGGGCGGTTTGCGATCAGACAAACAAGATAATGGCGATAATTTATCTACAGGGCTGGGTCCTTTGTAATCTCGGTACCAGTATAGATAAAGGATTATTCTATCATTACATCAGAGAGGAAAGGAGAAAAGAGGACAAACGATACCGCGAAAGGAATTGTTCGTGTTCTTCTCTCGCGGGTCGAGTTGATTGATGACATTAAGTAGCTTTCTTTTATTCGTGGGCCAGCGAAGCTCTACCGTGACTCGGGTTTTTCAATCGTGACTGATTCGTGCGTGATTAATGTCACAGTCGTATCTTTTCCGGTTTAGCGATATAATGCACGCCCGTTCATTTATTACACCTCCGCGCCGCGTTATTTATGATCGCCACGGCACTTAATACTATTTCCACGGAAGTGGCTTTCCTTCCCGCGACCGGTTCTCTCGGGCGACCGAGGGTGGTCCTGGGGGCGTCGTCGGCACCCTAAGCAAGATTTATCGATCTCACTCGCCCCGTTCTCCGGCGACTTTTAATGCGGGAGCGGCCGTATTCCGCTCGTCGAATCCCTAATTTAGTACCAATTCCGTGTTATGAATCGACCACGCTCGCGAGACGGTCCCGCGAACCTTTACGTTTTGCACGAGCCGAATTAAATCACGCGGCGTCAGCCGGGAAATATAAGATCGCCCGCTCTGACTGTTGTTTTTCGCCGGCGACGCCTCATCGAATATTCATGCGGCCCGCGCTGAACAAAAGGAGGAATCTGCTGTGTTTTCGCGGAAGAGAAATATCACGCCGCGCCGGCCGGAACGTTTTCAGTCATCAATTAACAAAAATTTGTAGACTCATCGCCCCGGCAATACACTCCCCTGACAGTAATATCCTTCCCCACTCTGCTTTATTTTATTGTTAACCAATCTACATATTTTCCGGCTCGCAATCAGCGGAGCGAATTTATTCGCGTAATTTTTCTTCCCATTATTAACAACGCGCGCGCTGCTTTCCTTGGTGACACTGCAAGTTCGCACGAACGGGAATTCATAAAATAAATTAGTCTACATATGGGTTGGCGAGCTTTGTACAATTTCACCAAAGCCAGCGATGAATTTCAGTTTCACGAAGGCTTTGTACAACGCAAGCGAATTCGCAAGTGTTTCGCGAACGGTGATCATTAAAAATAGGTTTGAAATGTACACTGTAGTCGGAAAGATGCAATAAATTCTCCGAGACGAAAGAAGAACGTAAAGGCAAGAACCAAAGCATCCTTTGACCCGGTTCCCAAATGCTGGAGCAAGGTTTTCCGCCAGCGGGAAATTTGTTCTTCCTTCATCTGTAACACTTCCGCTCGGTCGATGGGAAATGCAGCGGGGAGAAGAGAAACTTCGTCGTTCCCATTCACTTGTGTGTCACTTAATCGAGCTTGTTTCATATGTGGACGAAATATTTTATGCATATATGACGAAAATGAATTGATTTAATATAAAACGGAAAAGGCAGTAGAGGAATTCAAAGATGTTCCATTATTTTCGATCTTGCATGATGATTAAAAGAGAAGAGACATTTTCGTCAATTGAACAAAATCGTAAAAAATTTTGCACTCGACTAACATCTCCGAACGGCATGGCAGCCCCGTTTCAAAAATGGTTCGAATTACAAATTGGCAGTTGTTCGTACACTTTTTTCGACGAATGTTTCAATCAAACATTTGCCGTATCTGCCTTTGTTTATGGAAAAATTTGAGCTCGAATGTTCGGGAGGCATGGGGCGCGTGTTGTAGAACAGTCCTTCCACAACATGTCCGTTTGTTCCTCACCGTTTCTAGTTACACTGAAAACATATATGCACAAATTCAAACTAACACCATTCATTCTCAATTCATCCATTTTCACGTTTCTCTTGTTTTTTTTTTTTCACGCGGAGAATCACCGTTCTCCCTTGATGCGGCACGCCTTGTGTATTGAATTTCCACGGCTGTCAATGCTTCCGCTTTAGTGGCGCTGGCACAGAAAGAGAGCGAGGGAGGATATCGAAGGCGAAAGCGAGAAAAAAGGGGTAGAGGAAGAGGACTAGCACGTCGAACAAGGGTCGATAAGCCTCGCGCCGGGGAAACTTCTTAGCCCCTAATCTAAAAATCCCCGAAAGAAACGAGTCCCGTTATCGAACAAGTTGTCCGTGGGATTCGCAGCTACGAGTTTTTCTCATTTCCCGTCCTGCCTGTCTTCCTTTCCGTCGCGCTTCCACCCGTACAACCCCCCGTCGATTCCTCTGGCGTGTCGCGTTCAACTCATTTCTGGGATTTCCCCGTTCGTTTCCCGAGATTCAGGACCGGGGCCGGCCCGTGTCGAGTGCACTCGGTTCTACCGCGAACCGAGCGTCTCTCTTCGATTATAAACTTGCTCTCCGGTTGTTTCTCGATTGGCCCCTGGACTCATACGGTTGTCCTTTCCAATCTCTGGTTGCCGCATCGACGTCACCCTTGGCGACCGGTACGGGGCCGAAGCAGAGATAACGGGGGTACGAGCGCCGCCCGGGAGACGAGTTGAAATCGAAAATAGGGCGGGGACGAAAGAAAAAAGGAACTCGTCGTGAGCGACGCAATCTCGCACACCGTGGAAACGATAGTAGCGTTGCATTCCGGGAAATCTCCTTCGGGAATCTTCGCCGCGGGACACCTGCGCTCCGAGATCTCTTCTCGAGATCCCCGGGAAAACCCGGAACGATGATCGCGCGCACGTTACTTTCTCTCTCTCTCTCTCTTTGTACGTGTAAGTACGTATGTGTGTAGATGGAGAGAACGCGCGAACAGAGGAAACACACGGATAGAAATATATTTCGAATAGTCCGGTTGAAAGGTCGCCAGCAATGTTCGACGATCGTGTCCCATCGATCTGCGGATCGAGAGATCGCGCAACATCGACACGAGAGATCGGACGACCCGCGCCTCCCTGTGTATATGTCCATGAAAATGGAATGTGGACATTGTATTCGATCTTCCTGGCATTTTTGCCCGACCGCCGATTCGGGACGCATTATTGTGCAGTACGTACATTTGTTACGGAGGCCCGGCTGAAATTCGATTCGCGGCTGGAGGACACGATATCGTCCGGGAAATCGATGGCCGGGCAACGTGGATTGAATCGTGTTCGCGGCGGTCGACGGCCGGAGCATCATAAATCCACTGGAAAATTGAAAAGTTTAGCGAGGATGGAGGTCCTGATGTATTTCGACGAAGTCGTTGTCGAGGATCGCCCGACCAGTCGGATAATTCGTCGAGACGGGACCCGTGACGTCTGTGTTTGACGTCCTGTCGAGGTGTACTGGCTCGTGAATACGCCCAGGCACGCAAAATATTCTGCAGTCAACGTTGGACAACGATATGTTCTTGTACACTCGTGGCATTCGATTTTGAGGCATTTTCGCAGTAGTACGAGTCAATAATCTTGGAGACTTTCATCAGTTTCTTGATGCAAGTACATTTCGTCATTCCTCATCATACTGCCAAATTTTCTAACATTTTCGGGTTTATTGGTTTTATGCAGACGCACAAAATATTCTATATTCAGCGATCTATGATGAGATGCCAAATTATACATATTTTATCCGAGTTTCTTATGCTCTCATGGCTTCTTAATATTTTGATGCGACTTCTGACACAATCCAACACCAATACCGTATTCCTAAATATCATACTCAATAAGATATTCAAATGAAAAAATGGATTAGTGTTTCGCTAATTAAAATTGTTTGTTGAGAGTCTATGAATATCAGAGTTTGAAACAAGATGCTCCCAGCATTAACCAAGTAGTATAACAACGCCAGGAAGAATAGAAAGGCTCCCACCGTCCCGCAGCTCTTCCATTTCCTTCCATTTACATTTCGCCCAAATGGCGCAGCTGCCTCTTCATCAATGTTGGACGGATCCACGGGGAGCGAATTCATTTTCACGGGAGGGTCTAAATGCCACTAAAGCCAGACGTCGAACAGAAAAACAGTTCGCGTTTACGCGCACCGGTGCCGGCGGATTACGCCAGCCCGCTGACAGCTTCATTACCGTCTACACGATTTTAATAAAGAAGAAAGTAATCCGAAAGTTCCGCGGCCCCGGCTACTCCCCGTCGGCTGTGCGAAGGGTGTGGCGCCCAACGCTCTCCCTGTGCCGAACTTTCGATATTTTAAGAGTAACGATCTTGTCGAAACGGGCCTGGTGTGCCGGGGCGGTTCAGACTTCAGGGTTAAGGAGGCGAGAACTTACGACAATTGAACGCCAGGGTCAAACGTATGGACGCTATCGAGGAAACTTCCGGTTATCAAGTATTCCCTTCGCCCGGGGAAAGCGATTTACGAGGGGCTTGCACTTCGTCAGAAGTTCTCGCGGAAAAATTTCCAATTTGTGCGAGTTATCCATCGGCGACTGTGTCCGAGGATTTATCATTACACACTGCGATCGGATCGACGTAGGTTGCCATCAGATCGGAGGATTGTCTCTTGAAAATTCGGGATTCTCAGTCGGTTTTTTCACGGAGTAGTCAATAGCAGTCGAACGACAAGTCGGTGATCCGCGTGTCAGCACGGTGAACCGACTCGGCAGTTTTCACTGGGAAATCGGATCCGGTCCATGGAGATTGTTTATGCAATTATTAACGGTGACGGGCGCCGCTGACGATTGGAGGAAAGGGGGAGCCAGATTGACGGGCCAGGGGGAGCATCGATCGGTCGAGCAGGTAAACGCGGTACTCGCCGGTGCGTGTAAACGTTCCCGTTGTTCGTATTGGTGGAAAGCCAGTAGCCGAGCGCGAGCAAGAGGTCCATCGAGACCAGTTGGGTGAAGCGAGAGATCGTCCGCCCCAGACGAGAAGGTAGGGCGTTTCCTGGCCGTTGGAACCAGACCAGCATCCAGTATCGTGAAACGACGTTTTCAATATTCGCCGGCAAGCGGACGTGCATCTATCACCGTGCAAGTAGAATAGGACCGCCTGTGATCAGACAGGTAGAACAGGATTGTCTACGATCCGACAGGTAGACTAGGCAGGGCCGTGGACAGAGGAATTGGGCAGCCTATAAGCACAGCAATGGATGACAGTCTTTGGCAGACAAGTAGAATGAGCCAATTTAGCGTTAGATCAAGGACAACAGAGCTGGTCATGGTCAGACGAGCGGAATGTGACAGTCGATAGTCTGGGTCAATGCGAATGGCGAGCTGTAGGCTTTGGTACAGTCGAACAAGAAGAGATGTGGCAAGGCAAGTAGAATAAACTGTGGGTCAGAGAGAATAGAACTGAATATGGTCAGACAATAAAGGACGATTCTTTCTGAATACGATGATTTATTCTTCCTGAAAGAAGAATTAATTATTATTCACCAGTCTTGCAGTTCATACTGATCCTAGGGTAAGTAGAAAGCATTAAGTCAGTTCAAATGAACGTGAACACAGGTCAGACGTGTAGCACAGGGCAACCTTCAGTCAGGAAAGTAGAATATGCCTGCCCAATTCGTTCGAGCGAGAATTTTGAGCGGCCCCCGAAGTTTCATTCGATACCAGTCGTGTCCGGCGTTAGACGTCGCTACAATTTTTGCCAGATTTCTTGCGGACCAGGGCCCAGGCGGAAGGAAGGAAGAGAGCGGTTGGAGATTGTTCGCAGGCGGGTCACGAGCTGTGAGATCGATACTAAACCACTTTGATACCAGGCGCGAAAGAGGTTCAAGTTTTTTGGCCGACGCAGAGGGCCAGTGGACGGTGGATGCATCAATACGTGGGATTCTCGAGATAGCCCGGTCGCCATGGAAGTTCCGGTGTCCGATGAAATGCAGTTTAACAACTTTCGAATCGAATTTACGGGCCAGCCCTGTTAACGGAAGTTAATTTTCCTTTGAGGGATTCTCGGATTTGAAAGAACGGGGTTGAACAGAAGCGAGGGAAACATTCGATGTTGTGCGCCGTTGAATGGCTGCGGATAGAAGTTCGGGAATGCGGTTGGAGTCATCGATAAAGGGTTGTTGAGATGTTCCGGTTCTCTGCTTGCTGTAATACCGGCTAGTGTATCCCGCTTTTCAACTGCGGCGCCTTGCAATATTGCTCCGGACAGCGGCGGAGGGTTGTTTGCGACGGGAAAACCGCGTTCCAAGCACGGGGTTCTCCCTCGAACAGAGGATGATGCACAAGAAGGGGACAAAGAAGCCAAGATGCGGGTTGGTAATGCGGTAAAAAGGAATAAAATTGAGCGTGCATAATTCGGCCAGCAGGAACACGACCTGGTAGCCACGACGTGTACTTCAGCGCGGCTTTATTCAATCCCGCCGTTTTTCCAGTAAGAGTCACGAAGGTCGAAAACCGGGAGAGGGGCGGGGGGAGGGGATAGAGCTACTCGGCGTGGAGTCAGGATGAGCAATAAAAGTGCATTATTTCAATAACCGTACCGATTCTTCCGAGCCAACGGCCTCCGACGACAGGAAACAACATCCCCTGGCATCCGGCCAAACGGTAAAGAAATGCCGAAATCCCGTCTTCCCAATAATCGGATGTGTTCCTGCAGTGTTTCTGGCACAATGCAGTTATCCACTTCAATGAATTTATCCCCCATCGACGACTTTCCTGCTCCTAAGTTGTTTCACCCTTCTACCGGCTCTATCTTTCCACCCCTTTCGCCGCCCTCTCATTTCGCATCGGTCCCGTTCAGTCCCACTTGATTCTCAAAAGTTGACTAACGTACCGTCCACATTTTACTTTCGAGGAATGTCTGCTCACCGAGATTTCGAACAGACGATGCTACAATTTGTCCGAGGATTTCATGTCCAACAATGTGTGACAGGAATACTTTGGAAATTTTCAGTCCGATGCCCCGATTTCGAGAAAAGCGAGCTTGATCAATTTATCGTGCTGATCCTTAACTATTAATATCAGGCTCCGATGATGCCACAGAATGATTCTTCGTTCTCCATAGTAATGTGAAAACAGATTTCCAAAGAATTTTGTAGCATGCAGAAAACGGAACGTTCATATTTACTGATCACTCTTTCTGTAAGTAGAAACGGTCAACCACGGTCAGACATTCTAGAACAATTTAATCTAAATTTTGTAGACTATTAGAATGTCCTTAATGTACAGTATTGTAAATATTCTTGGTCTTCAGAATGTTCCGTATCACCTATTATTCACCTACTTTCTGTAAGTAGATACATTCCGCAGTAGTCAGGCAATTCGATACAGTAGAATTTAAACTTTTTCGATTGTTAGTACACCTCTATTAGATACCACTGCAGACATTCATGGGAAATAACTGCATAAACGCTAACTAGCAAGTGAATATATCGGAAATTCGGATAGAAGGCGTCATCAAGGCGTTGTTATTAAATTTAGCGTTCAATGCGAGTGAAATATTTGTTACGTCCATATTTTTCATATGTAAAAGCAGCCAGTAATTCGGCGTTGGGATGAGGGAATTCATGTCCCGACGCTGACGTAGTATCTCGCGTCGGTAGATTATACGAACAATGTGGATTTTACGATTCGGGAGGGACTGCAGGATTAAAGAGAAATTAATGAGTAGCCGGCCCACAAAAACGAGTAATAATAGCCACGTGAATTATAACGCGGACACGGGAACCAGTCCGGAGATATTCATCCCCGCGAATATTTTATATCGGTTTTTCCCTGGATCGGAATTGCATCATGTCCATTATATACTCTACCCTGGTGGATAGCGTAATCGTTGTCTACAACACACGCCGGATAGTGTTTGAGCTCACGTTGAATAATTTCAAGTGAATTAATGCATCACTTTTACAATTTTCCATTTCACCGTCGTCGCTCAAAGGAAAGAGCTCACAATAGAACGGAGTCATAAATTAATTAGTTCGATTCACTCTCGAATTCGAGTATTCTCTCAGCTACAGTGGATTCAGCCGAACGCGTGACGGTTTTAACTGCGAACAGAAACCTCCCGCTCCTAGGAATTACTCTGTGGCTATAGCAACGGTCACAGGCGATTTTATTAACACTGTCCCAGCGTTTTTTTTTTTTTTTTTTTTGGTTTTCTTGCTCGTCGAATAGAGCGGAGCTGCGCGAGCGCAAAGCTCGGCGCTCTAACCGTTTCGGATATCCATTTGCTCCGCGATCAAAGGCGGAATTTAACCAGCGAGAGGCACGGCAAGCGTCCGCAGTCGCTAATTATTTCTGTGAAAAGTCGCGCGGGATGGACATCCTTTCTGGTTGGCTATCCAGGTAACCGATAAATGGGGCTGGCAATCATTTCAACGGTGAATTTCGAATGTGATTAGTAATTAACATAACGATGCGAATGGAAAAGGTGAGGCCGTGAGCTCGTTGGCGAAATTGCGAACGAAGAGGAACGGCCGCTTCGTCGGAGGAGGACCGAACAAAGGGAAACAGAAACGATACACGACCGCGCGTATGAATCTTTTGGAACAACGGCGATTTTTCAGAGGTATCGTCAGCAATCGCACCTTCTCCCTCACTCTCTCTCTCTCTCTTGCTCCCTCTTTTTCTCTCACGCTTCCTCTCTTCCTTTTTTTTTTGTCGGCCGCATTTCGTCCGACCGTTTCAGCCGCGTGAAACGTCACGGACGAATTCTCCACATCCGTCGGCACCGAATCGCCGGCTTATTCACGGCGCAACGATGAAAGGGGGAAAAGTGCTTCGTGCTGGCAATAAATAATAACGAGATCCACCCGGTCGATGTGCCTCGCGAGCGATATGACTCCGCGTTTCTATCTCTTCCTCTCTCTCTCTCTCTCTCTCTCTCTCTCATTCTCTCTCTCTCTTCCGTTTCAACTTCCATCGGCTCGCTCTTTTTCGTTCCGCTCTCGCCCGGCTTCCATCGCGCGCGAAATCGGCTGAACGTGGTAACGACCCCGGAATTCCACGCCAAGGAAAATTCTCTGACCAAGAGCGCACCCCGTGGGAATGATTAATTATCCTGCGAGAAGTCCTTTATCGTTACTGATCGCAATAAAATCCGTTTGCTCCAGTCCCCGCGAATTGGCTGGTGGAAGCGGCTCGAAGATTATCTGCACTTGGCGAACAGGAAACTAGTTTATTCCTGACATGGCTATAAAAGTCACTGTACACTCTTAATATACTTCCCGCTCAGCACACACGGAATTATCTTTTGAATTTAGTCGAGCGATAACGATCTCCGAATCTGCCAACGTTAGCGACTTTTAAGAGCAGTGACTGTACTTAGCAATATTTATCTCGTGAAATATTTGTTCCATTCAGTTGAATTCTCTCTTGTCTTAATCCGAAATATCTACTCCATCGTAAGGATTTTCTTTTAAAGTGTTATATGAATTTTTTACACTGAACACCTTTGTTTAAGACACAGTCGTGTTCCGTGAAGGCTATCCTACGAAACAAGCGTCGATTCAGGACGTAGCTGATACAATTATCCTTGTAAAAAATCGAGGCTATATATAAAATATTCTTTCTGGTATGAAGATTATTGGGAATGGGTGTATATATAATAAAAGATCACTCTCTTATAAAGCACAGAATCGAAATTATATTTCAAATGTTCTCTAATAAGCACGTCGTGAGATGCGTCTTTACCTTTTGAGAGAAACGTCGCGAATGAATCAAGAAAACGAAACAGGGGAGGAACAGTTCAATATAAACATCAGAGGATCGAGGGTCCCATGCCTGGGACAATATACAATGTATATCTCAAGCGATCCTTCAAACGATCATATAAACGATCCCTCCTTCTAGAGAAAATAAAGATTCATTTTGTTTCATTTATAAAATAAATTCCAACAAAGATCCACTTTTCAATATAGAAACATTTTAAGAAATACTACCATGTTGCACGAATTCTTACATATAAAATGAGCGTCGATTCAAGCGGCAGGCACCGAAAATTTTCCCAGAAAAAAATCGAGAGATCGAGGAAATAGTCGTATTCGGAGATCATTTACCCAGACCAGCTCCATGCTAAAAAATGATGCAATACTTGGTTCGATTGCTAGGAAGCCGTTCGTTCACGGTCGTGACGTCGGTGTAGAGAGGAGCAGCGATTCGTGCGGGCAATAAATAATAACGGATGTAGCCGGTCGACGTGCCTCACGGACGACGTTCCATTTTTTCCTCCCCCGCCCCCGCGGCAGCAGCGGCAGCAGCAGCAGCAGCGAAATGACTACGTACCGTCAGCGGAACGTAATAATGGGCCCCTGAACTTTACGCTGCCGTTTCTCACACCCTCGTTTCTCAGCCCATCTCTCCATCCCCGTTAGAATCCCACGTCGTTCGTCTCTCTGCGCTCCGTCCGAGGCTTCCCGTCCCGTGTTCTCTTCTTCTCTAACCACTGTGAACAGCACACCACCACACCGGCAGCGTGCCGACGGTGTAACGGATAACTCTTTATTACCAATGGGAATTCCAAGTTTCAAGTCGGTGGCCCCTGGAGCCAGCCTCTGCCGATATTACGTATGCTAATGCCGAAACCTGGAAATCCACGCCACTTTCTCACCGATCTTCTCTCTCTCTCTCTCTCTCTCTCTCTCTCTCTCTCGATCTCTCTCTCAGCCTCTCTTTCCATCCCCTTTGCTCCCCCTCCGACTACCACCGCTGCCTAGCACTCAGTCTCTGTTCTCCCGTGATTCCGCTCTCGCTGTTGCGATGGAAATTTGTGTACTTCATCATTGGGCTCTGGAAACCCTGTTCAGGAATTTTCGGCGCTGAATCTCGTTGAACTTTTCCTCCGCGCCGTACCTCGCCGGTGAAAAAATCCGCCACGGGCGAAAACCCTCGACCTTTTTCGGAAATACCTCGTGCTGGAACGTCGAGAAAATTGGTGGAGTAGTGTGCAGTTATTTCTGAAAGCCCTTTCAATTTTTGTCAATCTGTACTTTTAGCCCTTCGCTGTCAAGACAAATTTTTACTCGCCCGAAATCCTTTTCTTCACAAAGAGAAATCTACCAATTTCCCTGTGGGTACTCCAGCTAATTTGGTCTGCATACAGACTTATATTACAATAATTAATAATTTCTGAATATAATTCCGTGGTGCAACCGAGACTCTAGCTATCAATGAAACTTATTTTAAATATAAATACATATACCGGCACTGAATAAACGTTGAATTGAGGTGGCTTGCGGGCAAACGGTTACTATGTCAAAACGTAAGAGACATCAACCAGCTTTAATAACACAAATGTGCATTAGGGAACAAAGAGCAGGAAGACTGGTCAACAGAGACCTCGCCCGACTCGACGGGATTAATTTCCGTGCTAAAAGGACAGGAAAAGGGAGACTAATTAGGAATTAGATTTTTGAATAACGGGGACGAATGTAAAATCCTGCGGTTCAGGACCGACTGTCTTTCCATTAGAAATACTTAATTGAATGATCCGACTATTCACAGGAGGTTGTACCTTTAATATCGGCCGCGGTATAACCGGGTAGAACATGCTCGCATAAATTCTCCGCTCATGCTTTCGGTAAAGCCCCGCAACGAGCCCCTGTAGCGTCGGATACACTATGACCGAGCAACGCTGCCGGCATGAACAAAACAGTCAATAAAACAGGATGCTCGAGTAGATTGCTTTGCAATAAGTCCCCGGACACGTGTACGCCGTATCTCTGAAACAATGAGCCCTCTCCTTTTTCTGTGTAACGTTCAAGGTGCACCGCGCCATTGAACGTCCAGAATGGGAACACCGCGTACAAAAGACGCTTGATAAATAATGACACGCCGTTGCGTTATCGAATCACTGATATAAAAGAGGCAGTAGATTATTCAGAGTTAAAAGGTGTCTCTAGAAGTACGGATTCTACGTTTCTCGCCCAGAACTTCGTTGCCGTCTAAATCCCAGTTGGAAATTTACGGTGAACGCGTGTTCTAAGAGGCCATTTAGCTCGCGTGTCTGAACGTTGCCGGTTCTTTCTACTCGTTTCACGGCTACAGACGCTGACAGTGATGTAGCATTGTCTGCTCCACACAATAATTTCATAGTTTGAAAGTAGCTAGGGTTCCAAGGAACAGCGCCTTCCGTGAGTGGTTCCTTTAAGTAGAATTGTCGACCATTGGTCAGACGTGGAAAAACGACGTCGCTAATAGTACTTCATTTAATTGTTCATGGTTCTTCAAGGTGTTTTCTCTCGGCGTATCGAGAAGTATAAAATTTTCAATAATTTTTATTTCGAAGACTTGTCTTAGAGACAAGTAAGCTTGACAATTTATTATATATGTATGTTTGACCATCTATTGGGTCTCTCTACTTCGAGTATTGATCGTTAAATTAAAGCCCGTAGGTAACAGAATATTCCTCTTCGCCGTGTATTCTTGCTGTAAATAGAAACTGTCGGTAATGGCCAAGCAACTCGGTACAATTTCATCGAAATATACCGAGCTGTAATTATTACCCAATCTGTATCTTTCAATTGCTTCCACTGAAAATCGTCCTTTGAAATTAGAGACTGCTAATATAGTCCTGCAAATAATAATTTTTGCTTAATTTTTCAAGGTTTCCTTTTCACGGGAGACATAAAGTTCCGCGATGAATCTCGGCAGCAGGATTTCTTTTAACGATCCTGGAATAATTGATAAAGGGGGAGCCCATATTTCGAATCCGCACGGACTCGGTCTGTAGCGCGTGTAATATTAGATGAAAGGAATCTCAGAGGTAACGCGAGAAGAAGTTGGTCTCGAGGCGAGCCGTAACGAATGAAAATTGATCCGGGGAAAATTTAATTAATGCCAATCAGCCGGCTCGCGGAAACTCTTGTACGATTACGAAAACGAGATGTCGAAGGCGTGCAGAGAACAGGAAAAAAAGAAGAAAAGAATGATGAAACCTGGAACGCGTAGGAGGCCATAGTAGACAGTGTCAAAGGGAATGAAAGGGGAGCACGAGAAGAGAGAGAGAGAGAGAGAGAGAGAGAGAGAGAGAAATAGGTCGGGCGAATACGAAGCACTGCAAGATCGGCTGTTAATTAAGCGACACGATTCTGTTGCAGAAAATGAATCTTGATTGAAGCACTCGGTCCCTTCCCTTTTTCCCGGGCGGTCTCTTTTCCTATCTCGACGGCGTTGAAGAACCGTGCGGCGTCGTTGAAGAGTTTAATGGAAAAAGCTGAAAAGTCAAGATTATTTTATTCTTGATGCAGCTAAACTAAATACGTTTAAAGCGCGCCTTTGAGAGGATCGAGGCAAGGCATTAATTTGAATTCCTTTGAAAGCACAACGCTCCTCAAGACGTGGGCGGCTGCTTTTAAGAATTGTAATATACTTAAGTATCCAGTTCATAATAAAACGTTGGGAGGAATACGGTAATCAGAGCGTTCGCTCTTCTGTGCACCTGTACGTGATTGTGCATGTGTGCGTGTTGAGGAAAGGAGACAGCACTCTGCACCGATGCCATTACGATTTTCAAGCGCAATTGGCCGCGTTTAATCCATTCCGTCCCCCAATTGCACGGAAACGAGCGGAAACTCGAGCCGCACACCTCGGCAACTGGATGACAGCTGATCGCGCAGTTTGTTGCCAGAAAATAGCCGAAACAGTTTTGAGCCGTATGCGACCGGCGACCGGGGAAATTTTACTTACGAACTTAATCACCGTTGCGAAATTACGACCGCCGCCCGCGAAGTTACGCTGCTAAATTAACATTATTAACTGCAACCTGGCGGCGTGTTTGACATTTCGAACTTGTTGAGCAGATTACGCCTCCCCACGCCCCGGCGCATTATTATAATTTATCGCGAACGCACGTGCGCCGCCTCGAAAATCGGGTGAAACATCCCTTCAAAACGTGGATCTCTCACGATACTTTTAATCCGACGGACAATCGACGTTTCCACGTCGATCTAGAATCGCAATCGTGGTGACCTACTGGCAAATATTCAGCCGCCAAGCGCGGTGGACAAACGTTCGGTGAGCAGATACATTTTTCGTTATTTAGATAGAGGAGAATGGATCGAACGCGGTTTCTCTTCAGTACACAATTTCATGGACTTCTTG
>CM052130.1:2194433-2236648 GCA_028454255.1 Halictus ligatus | reverse complement strand
CAAGGGGCACGCGCACGTGTGGCACAAGAGGGGTTGAGATCTTGGCTTGGTCGACGCTTGTGCGGGCTATAAGGCCCGCTTTGTCCGAATCCGGGACCTCCTCCAATGCCATCAGCTAAAAACCCTCGAGAGCCGTGCGTACGGCCACTCGAGAATTAGCATTCTTCTAGTTTTCGAAGGATGGCTAGAAATCGGAGAAGGGCTTAAATTTATGGCTTTCAGCTTTAAGTTTGTGCAGCTGTTGCCTCGCGACGATTGACAATATGAAAGAAAACTCGGTGAGATCGAACAGTGTTATTTGTCAACCCAGTTCGGGACAAATGGAAGTCGCTACGCTTATTTTCTACTCTTTACTGACCCGACTCGTTGGACGGAGTACAGACAATTGAACTCTCTGGTAACCGGAAAAAAAATCGAATGCGACAGAATCGTGCAGCCAATCGAAATCCGAGGGCTACAATCGGGAAAGGTCGACGTGTCAACGCGTAGGTCCGAGCCGGATCGCTTCTGTTCCATTATCTCTGTCGCGGTAAAAATTTTTACGCTCTCGTCCCGGGACCGGCACTATCGCGGGACGTGTAGCAGGCTTCCGGTCAGCTGTCCATACACGCGACAACGAAGCAATCATGCATTTCCAACGCGCGGGTAATCAACGAAACGCCACACAGTGGCCCGCGGCGTTCCACATGAAATCGTCGCCAACGGCGTTTGTTTAGTAGCTCAATATTCAAAGGCCATCCGCGACCAGCGCCATCCGACATAACTGTGCCATTCGCGTGGTATTACTCGCCGTCGACGGGCGAAACGCGCATTTTTACGCCGGACTACCAGCTCCCACGAACCATTAGGTACTCGCTCATTCTTTACAATTCCGTAACATTCGAATACGTGTCACCAACAGCATCGCGGATTCCCGCGGCGTTAGCATACCTGTTCAATTCCTTAACATTTCCTTTTGACACGATGCAGAATCCTTACGACGCTCGCCGTGAGCTGATTCGCCAGCAACGAGGAGAACAAGATGTTCGTAGTCAGGCAAGGTTTGAGTAACATGCGTGTAACGCGTACAACAATGTCGGCTGCATGCGGTTATACAAGGTCGAAATGATGTAGCATCTGCTGTCACATAGCCGCAAGCGGTAAGAGTACATCGATTCGCAGACACGGGTCAATTGGTACGAGTGCAGCCATGCTCAGACAAGGAGAGCGTGCACTTCCTACGTACACCTTAATAGTACAACCACGGTACTGTTGGTGTTTCCTCGATCGAAGAAAGAGAGCTCTTGTGGTTCTAAGATGTAAGTAGTTTGGGTTGTAAGTAGTATGGATGCTGTGGTGGTCAGACAGGAGGCAACTGAGATGATTACAGTACTGATCGGATATTGGACAAGTTGTGCACTGTATCGATCGGTGAATTGAGCAAACTGTATTATCAGTATATTAAACAAACAAGTAGTATGAGGATACAGTGGTCGAACGTAGCACAACGAATATGTTCTGCATTAGTTTGACACTGGATAAATAGTGGCAGTGTTATGTTGTTCAGACATTAGAATGCTGCAATGTGCGACAAGTACAACAAGTCGTACGATTATTGTATTAGTCAGACGTCAGGCAAAGCATACCTGTTGTAGTCATCAGTCGTTGGGGAATTGACAGAAATATTTATAGGTCAAAGCTTTGTCCTTTGTAATAAGTAGACTGCGGATTTTATGCAAATATAGCAAAAATGGAAAGCAGCAAAAACGTTTGAAGAATTTAAAAGTACGAATTTAAGAAACGAAATAAACGTGTGTGTATTTTTCTATTTGTGTATGTATCTATTTTTATTTTTCTTAAAAATCAGCAATTCAGTAACAAGACTATTTGTAAAAAAAACGAGCAAGTAGTATAAGTAGAGCATTGATCGGGCGCCAAGTAGGAGACAGACTCGCCAGCCAGAAAGAAGCGTATTATTAAAACTAATATTGTGGGATGAATGGTTCGTTGTGCGTGCGTGCGTGCGGGCGATCGGATCGTGTTGCGACAAACCGGCGCCGGTACGTTTGGAAAACTCGAGTGACTGAGAGGGCGTGAACGAAGAGTGTTTGGAACTGTCGAGGGATATGATAGGAATGGTGTTATATTCTATCATATAGCACAGCGTTAGTGAATAAAGGAACATTAATATAAAATAAAACTTGGAATTCTGAACTTAATATATACAACAGGTATGTCGTGCCTAAACCGACTCTTGTGTCGAACTTATTACTCGCACCAGGTATGTCCTGCCCAAACCGATTCTTCTATCGAACTTATTACTTGCACCAGGTATGTCCTGCCCAAACCGATTCTTTTACCGAACTTATTACTTGTACCAGGTATGTCCTGCCCAAACCGATTCTTTGATCGAACTTCTTCTTGGGTGGACGTGCAGCTAACGTCTTCCCCACTCTCGTCTCGTGTCGATCGTCATTTTTCCTTCGATCGTCATTTCGACGTATGACGCACGCTCCATTAGCGTATTTTCAATTTGTTACATTGTAACATCCAAAGCGACGCCGCGTCTACGCCCCGACATTCCCGGATGTGAGTTTTACTTACAATGTGACTACATTATTTCAATAGGAACTAAGCGATAGGGAAGTGTATGTTTTTTACATTCGTTTTTTTTTTCGCGTATGTAAGTTATGGATGCGAGAGACAGAGTGCAAGCGAGATGAATGCAAGGGGATGAAAGAATATATAAGGCGCGAAAGTTCAACGAGGGGGTCGGTCGTAGTCGATCGGGAAAGAGTAATAGTCGAAATATATTGAATAATGAGTACAGCGTTATTTGAATCAACCACCCCATTCCTCAAGAATCCTACAATATCGCAGCTGATGACGTCTGAATAAGTAGAATGAGGCCGGAGCCTTATCAGAGGAACGATGCACGTTGATTACGAAGTGCCCGGTCGTTTCGCGGTGTCTTTATAGAAAACGGTGATGGAATGGCTTGATAGAAGGCAATAATAAAACCCAGCATAAAATGTTGGACGCCCGGGGGTGCCGCACACAAGCGTGGACGGAATTACGGGCACGTCGTAGCGAGGACGGTTCAACGAGGTAATAGCTGAATTTTGGTGACGCTACGGAGCCAAGTGACGACTAACGAGACGCATTCATCAGCCGTGAAGATACAAGGAACGAATTTCCTCCCCCGTGAAGATACTCTAATTCGCTCCGAATAACGCACTCCAGTACCGCGTCGTGTATGACGTTTGCTTATATCTCTTAGACGTACAAACTTAAATGCAGGGACACACAGACGCGCAGGATTCTTGCCTCTTTGTGTGCAGGGGGTTCCGAGACGCTGTGAATCAACAGGAAATTATCACGCGGGTTATCAACGCGTCTGATCACGACTTGTTGTTGCTATTTCTTGCGGAGGCTCGTAAACTGGAATTTTTGCATGTTTAACTATTCCTTGAGGTACCGTGAATGTTCTGCTGTTGTCACGGGACCGATCGGTGTGCCCGTATCGAATTTTCGGTGCCGTTCTTGTCGATGGATAAGCGAGGGCGTGCGAGAATCAGTTTTCCTCGCATTTAAACGGGGTATCCAATCCGCGGGGCAATTATCGAGGGTAATATTCGCTCCGGTTCGTTGTGAAATCATCGAGGTCGCGGTAATTAATTCCGTGATCGTCGATGACGCCGTGAGGTCAACCGCGCGGACTGAAATATCTGTCAGCGGCGCGCTTTTCCGATAACAGACGCGGACAAAAGCCCAGCCAGACGTCTCTTTCACCGCGACATATAGCGGCTCATTAAATGCGTTCACGTATCGGACGAGAAATCTCCTACACGGTCCTCCATGCAATTACATTATGCAGGTCTCGTTCTGCTTCTTGGTCGTAAAAACAAGAAAAACACGGGACAGGGAGACCGAGATTGAGAGAGAGAGAGAGGGAAGAAGAAGAAGAAGAAGAGAGAAGAGGGACAGCGATCACAGCGACCACGTGCTACGCGGTTGTTACGGAACAACCCTCTTCCAGTCCCTGGTAACTCGTAAACCGGCAAACCCCCTCAGCAGATGGTTACAGTGGCGTGCCATTGATTTGGCGAACGGACGAGTGGAAGAACCGAGACTTTCTCCACTTTTGAACTGCGAGTTATTCCCGAGGATCCTATTATCTCTCGTCCCGGGGCCAATAATATAAACTGAATGGATAATATTAACCGCAACACGCGTCATAATAATTTCGGTGACGCGTTCGATAGCTGTGTGCGGGCATTCTATGTGCTCTTTCACTCACGATTTTAATCACGTTATCCTACGACGTGTGTCCCAACAGTCTCTGTGAACCAGCGCCAATTTAATTATTGATGTTCCAATGCCGCCAACAAAATCGGATATCGTCAAAAGCGTCATGTAATGCGCCCCGTCCTCGTTCCGGCAAAGTCATATCGCTTCGCGGATACACATCCGGGTGAAATGCGTGGCCGGGCACGGAACACCATTCCGTAGGATAGAAACTTCATATATTTCGGGCCAGGGGAACTAACAGACAACCCCATATCGAAGTCGTGAAATTCACGTCCGCGTCCATTCGGAAGTTCAGCGAATTCCGGGGGTCGAGAGGGAGGGGAGCGTGCGAACAGCAGAGAGCGGGGTTTCCGCGGTACGAAAATCGATGCGACATTCGAGATTTACAGCCGAGTTTTACGCGAGGTGAACCGCGAAAGTTCCACGGTCGAAACCGCAAATTGGCTCCGCGGCTCAATTGTATCGGCGAATTAGAAATTCCATTTAGGGACGGCGATAACGTCCGCCCGTTTGCCGGGGACGCTCGATTATTCAGAAAGTTCCCGTCGAACGAGGGAGAAGTATAATGGTGTGCGCAGATAAGGGGTCACGATTGTTAACCCCGTCGATTTCTCCCGATAATCCCGCCACTTCGCTTCGTTTCCGCGGCCGCGACCGCTATCGAAAAAGAGAAAGAGAAAGAGAGAGAGAAAGCCGTATTCGTCGGAAAGAACAGGGTGTTTTCGGGAACATGTGCCCTTTTGCACGGGTTTCCCTTCGGTTTCTTGCGCGGTCAGTTTGCGCTTACAAAACCCGTCGAGGAATGTTTCCGCCCGGTCTGACCCGGCTTTCGATGAAATTGCCGGGCAAACGAAGGTAAAGAGCAGCACGCGGTTACCTTATCCGCTGTGATTTCGTTTCTCGAGGAATTAGGGTGAAGGAAAATTAGAGTACGCCGAGTTGAAACGGGAAATTTGTTTGACGGCGAAGCGGTTTTCTCTTCGTCGAAAATTCTTCGTTCTAAATTAGACTGGTCGAGGAAAAAATGCAGAGGAAGAGAGACAGAGAGAGATGGGACGAGGTTAGTTCAATTTCCTTCGGAGAAACTTCGGCGTATACTGGGACCGCGGTGGAAAATTAGCGGTGCTCTTTAAGTTGCAATTATAGCCGTTGGAAAAGCGTTCGCCTGTTTCCTGACCGGTTCGCAAATGAGCGGCGCTTCCCGGGGAAATCAGCAGCCGCTTGTAAAGCTTCCTCGTTACAATGCGGTCCCGACGCCCGTCCAGAAACGTCCAGGGGAATGGATATCGGTACGCGGCACGTGTATAACTTTCTGCTCCGTGCCCGCCCACACACGTGAGCACACCGTGTCTTCGCTGGTTGGTCTGGATTTAAAGTTAAATCCGCGACTAATGCTCCGTGCAGGAGTTATAAGGGACCGCTTCCCTCCCCGCCTCCTTTTAATAAAACCGCCGAAGAGTACGCAGCGAAATTCGTGTAATTGGCTGACTTAACGTGCCTCGCACTAATTAGGTGTACTCCAGCTTGAACTCCTTTGCATTCGTTAATTGTCGGATGCCGCTGAGTCCTCCTCGCACCTAGTTCTCATTACGTGGCCTGCGTGACAAACTGTCAGGCTTCTTACGCGTGAACGCCTTTCTAATTAGCGGAGGATAGCACGCGTTTTTTACCTTTGAGCAATTTGCCCACGGTTACAGTAGACGTGCGGGAACGGCTGATTACGGCCAACCGCCGAGGAAAACTGTGGCAAATTAGTTACGCGTATGAGACAATGCTACAAACAGCCACAGTTCACGCAGATAACAGTGGAAAAAGTTTTGATCAGACCGGGAGTGTTAAGCTACCGGGAATGTTAGCATACACGAGTATAATACCTTGTCGGGCACGGAGCGGAGAAAATGTATTTCTATTCTTGGCTAGACCGCCAACAAGTACTATCGACCTCCATGTGGTCAGCCGTAGGGTTAATAGCCCGACACACTCTGCGGATACACGGTGAAACGTATAACATTCTGTGCTGAACAGACCAAAAATGCTGGAAGTGTTCGTGAAAACATATAAACATTGCTGTAGTCGGAATTCACAACTTTAGTTTGACTTCGATGTCGATGATTCCCGACAGACCTGAGCGAACGCGGAACTTTACACGGCCAAGTAGAATGGGTCCGTATACTGCCAGACGTGAAGGTACAGACGTCGACTGCGGTCAGATGCCCCCACTGTTTTAGTGTTCAGTAGTCGTTATTCAAAACAACACAGAAACGTAATTTAGTTGCTAGTTGCAAATAACAAAAAATCATGCACAATTAACAAATGAATTTATTTATGATTATTTTATTCCGTATTTAAAAGTCTCAAGTAAAAGTATGAGATGCATGTTCTATACATTGTGGACTATTTCCGAAGTAGAATTACACAGTATATAATGAGACGCGTTTTAACGGATTCCAGCTGTGATTTTAAATATGAACAGCGAATGATTGAAACATGCACTAAGATAAAACATGAATCGCATTACAGTTAATTGATGTTACAGTGAATAACGAATAAGATAAATAATGAATAACCGAATAACAATTGAGTTTTTATTAAGTATTCTTAGTCAAGTAGTATTAGACCAACACTCAACACTGCACTGCAGTTTGCAGTTCAGAGCTAAGCTTGAATCGTGCACTTTTTCCCCAGGTGGAATTAGTCGGTATATGGTCAGGCCGGGCGTTTTAACGGATTCCAGCTGTGATTTTAAATATGAACAGCGAATGATTGAAACATGCACTAAGATAAAACATGAATCGCATTACAGTTAATTGATGTTACAGTGAATAACGAATAAGATAAATAATGAATAACCGAATAACAATTGAGTTTTTATTAAGTATTCTTAGTCAAGTAGTATTAGACCAACACTCAACACTGCACTGCAGTTTGCAGTTCAGAGCTAAGCTTGAATCGTGTACTTTTTCCCCAAGCGGAATTAGTCGGTATATGGTCGGGCCGGGCGTTTTAACGGATTCCGCGGCAACCGCGTGTTTTAAATACAGGCGCAGTGAGCGGTACTGTGGAGAATCTATTCAAATAGCCCTCGATGGAAGCTTATTGAATCGAAGTGCCCAACCTCTGGGCCAGCGGCAGCGGCGAGAATGAAATTCAGGAAACGGACGGAGGATCTCCTCCGTAGAAGATTCATCGGTTGCCAATTAGATGCAATGTCGGGTCGAGCGACAATTCTCTGGCACGCTGTCGGCTCCTACGTTTTCGCTAATCCGCTTAATGCCAGCGGTCGGCCAAGGGGAAGTGCGGACGTTAAAGCGATCAGAATCGAATTATTCGATTTCCTGGCAGTGCGAGAGCGCGGTAGCCGGCCGCGGCGGCGAGGGATCGCGCGGGTCCAACACTTGAATGGAGGAACGCATAACGATCCTCGCATGAATTGCAACATTCGGGGCCGGGACCATACTGCGGCAGATTACGCTGATATTCGCGGGAGCCGTGTTCCGGCCGTCATTACAATTTCAAAGCGGGCAGAACGGTCGGTCGATTCAACGTGAGAACGCGATATTTTTCAGCCGACTCGTGCTCGAGCTGGCTGGCCCGCGCGCGGGAACTGGAGCCGGCGTGTTTCCGCTCGCAATCAGCCGACGACTTCAAAGCGATTTTTCCTGATTCCGTTTCGAAGCTCTCGCCGAAAGCGCCTCGCGGCCACGGACGAAAGAACATCGCGAATCGATGCCAGCGAGAAAGATGGACGCGCGAAAATTCCAGGGACAACAAAGCCTCCGCGCGCGACTACTCGTCGAATTCGCCGAATATCCACTACCCGGGCCGGAGGAATTACGCCCACGCTTTTTTCCCTCCTCTGGGAAGATTAATTACTTCCGAGGAATCGCCGGAGCGAGAAAAAGCGAAGACTCCGAGATTCTTATCTTTGATCTTCCTTCCGGCGTTGTAAGACCTCCCCCTCCTGTTTTACTTTCCACGATCGTTCGCCTCGCTCGAACGCGAAAACTACGTTCCTCGTCGGCAAACTGGAACGATGACGCGGGGCGTTCCTTTAACGTGCACCCGTCTCTCTAAAAGCTCTAAACAGTAATCGACCGTGATCCACCTTCAAGCTACATTTTCTACGTGTGTAACGGATAAAGCTGTTGACGCGGGCTTAGTCGCAGGATGACTACCCCATTATACGCGCAATCTGTTTAGTATCATGCCGCTCCGGCGCATCTGCTTTAATGGCAACTCGACTCCGCTCGAGTTACGTCACGGTTCTTTGTAATTCGCGCGACGCCTATCAACGAGTTCGCGCGAGACGTCTTTCACCTTTTCAACGGGACAACTATCAATAGCACGCGATACGGCCGTGGACGATGGCGTTGTTATTAGACTGCGGATGTTCTCGAAAATTCCCAGTTTCATATGTACCTTTCGAGCGAATTTGATTTTCGCCGGTTTCAAGGGAACATAGAGTCCATCAGCATTTAATTATAAATAGACGGAGAATCTTCATGCAAAATATAAAATTCTGTCTTTAATCATTTTAATAGATTGACAATAATGTGTTCGAATGATTCGTTTCCTCTTATCTTCTTACCATTTTAAATTTCGTCAATTTCCTCAAAAATTCATAAAATACGCAGTCTAGTAACAACCAATTCCTGGAGCAACAAAACTGTAAGTCTCCATGTTAGACACTGCTACACTAATCAAACAACTCAAAACAACTAAATTATATCTTCCTTTAAGTATACTCGTGACTGCTTTCGGGGGAAGGCCAAACTCTTAATCTCGAGAAGCAATTAAAATCAACAAGGAAAATTTAAATATTACTGTGTTTGTACAATCTGTACTATTTAACTGTTATTATTGTAGTATCGTAAATTTAGGCAAAATGTCGTTGTGTCTCCAATGGCAGGAAGAGGGCCATAAAACCTCGAGTCCTGACGAAAGCCAGACCCAACGGAAGAGGGCCGTGCAACGTCGAGGCCTGACGAAGACTAGGCCCAAGGGATGAGGGCCATAAAAGAGAAAGTGTCCCGACGAAAACCAGGCCCAAGGGTAGGCTGGGATTTTCGAGGGGCACACACAGGATTTGGGGATGAGTGCGGGTGTGTATAAAAGGACATCTTTGGGAAGAAAAGACAGACTTTGCGTTGACTGCGGAGAGTGAAGAGCGTGTGCGTTGCGTGAGAGTTTCCGTTATCCTAATTATCTATTCAACACCTTTTTACATTGTCAATAAACAACAATTATAAACCATATACTACATTATCGATTATGTAGATTTATATAGCAGAAACAAAACGAAATGCGTAAATAAAAGGAAAGTGTCTGACTTCTGTAGCCAACATTAAACTCTTTCGTGAGCCATAAATGCGCAAAGACACATAGTCCAGTTGGACCATTCATTCGCTTCTATCACTGTAACGTCTGGGAAAAAATCACCATCGGTTTTATCGCAGCGGTAACCTACGGCTGACCAATGACGAATTCGCGCCACTGTCCTACGGTGGCGGCACTCGGCTCGACTAAACCGCGTTCCCTATCCATTTAAAATATCCTCGAAATCTACGAAATGGAACGAAATAGGGTCTCGGTATTCCGTACAAGTGGATCTCAATAAAGTTGTCGGGATCCCGCGATAAAATAGTCGGGGCTCTAGGAACCGGGGGGAAATCAATGAACGCCGTTCACCGGGAGCGTATCTCGGTACATCGACAAATTCTACGGGCTATCGGGGAGCTGCCGGATCCGCCTCGTTTTTCCAATAAATTCATCGGCACGAATGGAAGTCAACGAATGGCAAATCCAATATGAGCCGGTCGCTGGAGGAGTCCACGGTGTATCGGTAGAAGGCGTTCCGTTGAAGTTCTCTCTAGTTAGAAGAATGAAACGGTCGCAATACAGAAAGCTGGGAGCTGCAGTGAGGAAGCTTCTGATGGTGCCGAGGGTAGAAAGAAGCAGCGTCGAAGAGAGAAATGGGCTGCCGGGGTTGGAACGGAAGGGTGGAGTTGAAACAGGGCACTAACTAGAATTGTACCTCTCTAGCACCTTGGCGTGTCTCGCACACATACATCGCCCGGGCTCGATGTGTCCCGGTGTTAGCTTTTGCCTAAGACAACTTGACACGTTTGCCCGCTCCTACGAGTCGCGTCTCCGAAGCTCGCGGAGCTATTTCCTTGTCTTGGACCAAACCCCGTTCGTCCCCTAACCCTGCCTCGACCGTCCTCTCCAGAGTCGAGACGAAATTCTCTCTTTTGACCCAGTAGCTCGCTTATCGCTCGCACGGCTAACGTGCCTACGTTCTACCGATGTATTATTGTCGCTTCGTGAAGGGCCGCAAACGTATTACCACCGCTGGTACTCGTGTAACGAGAAGTTGCATCGTCAATTGCCGTTCCTCGCAAACTCGCGTTCCGCGCGCTAAATTGAACGCCGCAGAAATAATTTAAGGGCCAGGGATTAGCCACCGAAGCAGGAATCATCGAGAAGTGTCTTCCAACCAACACGGAGAAACGCGGCTCTTGGTAAAAACTTTCTTCATTAGATCGTGTCCCGGAACTTACATCCAAATATCGCAAAACATCCCCCGGACGTTTAGTATCCTCTAGCTTGCCGCGTACCGACGCGACGCTTCCGTGATTACGATAAGCTCGTGCCAGAGTTACGAGCCGCTCCGAGCACGTGTAAAAACTGAAGACAGTTGTGAAGTGTCTTGCTGGATTGGCTGACAAAGTGCTGTCACGCACATCGCTCGCCACAAGAAGCAATCTCGAGATTAGCGCGCAGTGGCTGGATGCTCTCCAAGTAGAACGGGTCCGCGTGCGGTCAGACAAGCCGAGTAGAACACGCTCGCTTCTGGTCAGCCGATTTGCAAGTGAAATAGCCGGACCTGGCGAATAAGTTCTGGCAAACAGTCGATCCGAAAAGCAGTAAGTGGAATCAGCCGGTTTTATGACGAACGCGAGAACGTAGAATGATCGTAATCGGATGGTATCGCAGTAGAACGAGATTGCTACGGACAGACGCGTTTTTAATGGGAGAAATTCTGTTGTTGATAACTCCACGAGCTCATTCCACTTGAGTTTTATTTTCACGCTGGGATGAGTGCTGTTGATTATTATACCGACTCCTTAACCCCTTGTGCCGCGATTTATTTAACGACTACAGTGATTCGAACTTCAGTGTGAACAAAGATACTCTTCCTTTTTCCATGCATCATTTGTGCAAGCTTAATAATAAATTTTAGTACCATCTCAAACATATTATATCAGATGAAATACATAATTAAAGATGTCTTTGTACGTCAACGGATTTATTGCGACATTGTCACCTGTATATTGGCGCAAGAATTATGATGAAGTGTTGTTAATTCTCAACATGTCGACACTCTCATAATTCAAGTCATCTAGCATGCATTCGCCGCTGCAGTCGCAAGGACGTAATCCAATGTCGTGGAATTAGATACTTCGGAACTGTCGACGTACCTCGAGATTAGATTATGCATCGTCAAAATTTCGGAAAGCTCGTACTTCGAGGGATCGATCTTTTGAATAAAAAGCTTGTTTCTTTAATCAATTAAAAAAGGAATTTTCACGTGATAATTCGTAAATATCTAGCACAATGGAACTCGTCGAGGAATCTCACTATTTTTTTTTAAAGTAAATTACAATTCTGTCTTCGGAAGCGAATGCCTCGAATCGATTACCGTACTTCGCATTGTGTGTATATATGTGTGTGTGTGTGTGTAGAATCAGGAGTACACTCGGAGTTCGAAAAACATTTATTCGCGGCGAGCAGGACGACAAATGTGCCCGGCAACGAAGATCGACAGAGACCAGAAGAGCGAGAAAATCGCGAGGGCTGATCGAATCTGTCAAGTGGTGAAAAAATATTGGTACCTCTTGCCAGAAAGATGAATGCTCCGGAGCAATAAGTACGGGGGCCGATTGTTTCACTCTTTTTTCCTCTTTTTCTCTCTTGCTATACCCCCCTCCGAGCGCACGCTGACACCTAATTTTCCGCGCTTCAACCCTAATCTGACTGATTCTCCTACTATCTGCCTCGAATGGGGCATGCGAATCTCAACGGTTCCTTGGGATTGTCTTGTCGGGCCGGCGAAGCCCTCGGAACGAAATCTACCGAATGTGCCTGAATTTCCGTGCCGTTCCGACGCCGCGAGATTCGCAAATTATCCGCAATGCTTTAAAATAACGCGAGGCGGCAGCCTGTCTATTACGATGGCAGCGCGCCCCGAACATGGTAATAGCAGAGTAGAAGACGGTACGTGAGCTAGTGGCTGGAAATCTCGGTGGCGGGGAGGAGGGCTGGAGAACCCCGGACAGGATGAAATCATGCCTCGATTTGGCCTGAAATCGCGGCCAGCAGCACGGTAAATTATTCAATAAACCAGTCACGAAGGCCCATTTTTCTTTGAACGCAACGACAGGGAATAGGATCCGCCCCAGAATGCAATTCCGCGGCGAGACGGTCCGAGCGAACCGACTTCTTGCAATTCTCGAAGAAGCAATTTGCTAAAGTTCGTGATATTTCTGCTGTGCCTTGCCCTTTAGCCCTTCTTCGCGACCATAATGCCGTTAACCCGTTTGCAGCACAACCAAGACAGACTGTTTTACTATATTGAAATGAAAAAGCTTCAAGAAGTGCTTACCTTGTACATTCATATTTTGTACATATTTGTTGCAGACATTATGACGTACATACGTATTACAGATAATAACGTCAGCAATGTAGACTAGTTGTTTTACACAGGTCCATAGCGAGTCCATATTTGTTAATGATGCAAATGGGGTAATCCTGTCCTGTAGACGAGACACATTGTGTGGCAATAACATTTGTCCTACACAATAGCCGATATATCTCGTATGTTTAATCAACAGACAATGGACCTTTAAACAATAAAAATCTCCCGAGTTAATTGTATCAAATCGGCCGCGGTTTTTGTGTAATTAGAACAAAAATAAATGGGTGGAATTTAACATAATTAATTGCTTTCTGTGTCACTGCACTGGAAAATTAAACAATTCCAAAAATATGTTCAATCCACTGTTATAGCCCGCAACCATGGTTCCTACAAAATTTCTGTTAAATCTTTCGGTCGAGCTAGTGTGTCTGACTGCAAGCTGACTGTTGTTACTGTAACTGAAGCAAGAATTAGAAGATGAAAACATTTCGGCAAGACGAAAACAATATAGAAACGTTTCCACGTCCTTCTAATATTTCGCGAAGAGTTTAAATTTTCACAACCGGTAAAAATGAGCGAAACGGTCGATTACAAGGCGGGTACGGTCCGGGGAATATTTCTTTATTTTGTTTCGGGTTATTTACGAGCGGGCATAAATCGCGACGGATATTTCGGCCGACTTTCGCGAAAGTTTCGCGAGCGTACGCCGAGTTTTGGCGAGGTCACGCCGTCTGCCGGCCTCCAGAGAACGGCGGCCCTCGATATAAATCGCCACCGGGCTCTAATTCTCACCGCAGTTTATATGTTATTGCATCTATCACCCGTACGTGACCCGGATTCAGCAAACGCGCGACGCTCGCGCACGACAACTGTTTGCCGTTCGCCTCGCTACGTGATAACGTGGCATAACCATCGGTGGGCACATACGCGCCATGGCTACCCGGAAAATCTATGATGAAATATTTCCGGGGGGGGGCGTTTTCAGTTGTACCGACCTGTTGTGTCGTTCACGGACCGTGTCTAAGTCGCGAAGCTGATTAGACGCGAGAGTCTAATTAGGAACTTCACGCCGCGAACAGGCGTCGGGAACGTGCCGGCGCTTCACGTGCTGTCAACCCTATCTTCATTACTGTAATATTCTGTCTCCACCGTCGGGAAACGCTCCGAATCTGGGACGACCGTGTTGATTGAATTCGGGAAATAAAACTTTGTTCCGAGCCGTTTGTTGGTCGTGCGACACCTGGCAACTGCAATTAGCGTTTTATTATCAGTCATTTCGACGCATCTGTTGAGACACTGGCCAATGGACTTCTAAGGTAGAATGTTCAAGGTTTAAAATGAGATCGAATATACTACGACGTTTTCTTCACAAAGTGTCGACACTTTTGAATAATTTTGTAACGAAAATGTAGTGATCGTTTAATTCTGCACGTTCCAGTGTATAAAACAAGAATCGAATTCTAGACTTCAACGTACATATGATATCGTTGAAGAGAATCGCCGACGTGCATTACGGGCTCTTCGATAATAATTTGTCCGTCGTGATCTCGCAAACGAAGGTCCATTGAGATCCCCGGGATATCGGATTGCAATTCAACGATCACAGATCTTCGTCGACGTGAAACGTGAACGGCCGTGGGCTTTTGAAGTCGGCGAATCCACAAAGTGGGGCCACCGACGAAAAACTTCAGCCGTTAAATCAATCTTCCCGTCGACGTCGATCGCCGCAACTGTTTAAAGACATTCAAGTCCACTGGGGACCTCGCTGAAAAGGTAAAATGACCGAGGTGGAGTGGCGTCGAACGCTGCCGAAAAAAGTTCCTGTAAATAATTTAACGAGCAGCACGAATCGTTCGGATGAGTTACGTCCAAATAATAATCCCGGCAGACGACGGCTTTCAGAGACGAGTTCAGAGCGCGGCTGAATGGCGGGGGTGGATCAATGCGTAATTACAACGAGCCGGACGTAGCTCGGGAGGGAGGGGGGGGGTGGACGAATGAAAATTAAGATTCAAAATGAATGCAAGAAATAAATTGCGTTCTCCGTGACGCGGCGCGGTATTACGAAACTGGAGACATTACTTCAATTAGGGGACGCGACGTTGGCATTAGCCGACTGATCCTGAACTTTGTTAAAGTTATCCCTGGGAGCTCTCCTCGTTCCCGGAACCGGCGTGTGAGAGCGTATCGCGAGAAGACGGTTCCCCGGGAATCGAGGAGGGACCTTGCGTAAAAAGAAATAAATTATTGAAATCCGATGGCATTCAACGGCGGCCGGCGGTGAGCGACCGAATGAATATGTAACAGTCGATGCTAACCAATTTCGAGCATTTTAATGTTTCATATCAATTTCCTCGTCGCAGGTAGAATATTTTCGATGCGACGCCAAGGGCCGCGTGGGTGGCGGCCAGGTTGTTTTAATCCTGAGAGCGACGATATCTCTCTTTTATATCGGCCGGGTATTGGTGATCCTTTCGATTATTTTCTGCCGGCCAGCGTATTATTCCGAATCGTTTATGCGCCTTTTTAATTAGTTTGCAAATGAATGCCGGGAGGAAATTAACGAGCGATCGTGTATCGCCGCGGTACCGGCTGGGCCCCGCCTCCAATCAGAAAAATTTATTTCGATAGACGGAAAGTGCGTGCGCGTACCGTTGCTATCGGTGACGTCAGAACTGTAAAATTCAAACCGCGAGTCTCTATCCCGGCGGATTGCTCTTTGTTTTGCCCAGGGGCTTTTATATCAATTATAACGTAAGTGTAATGAAGCCCGGGCGCGTTCGCTAGTTTGTAATTAAATTGCAATTGACATTGCAATTTGACCAATTAAAGCGAAATGCAGCGACGCGCTGTACTAATTTAGTCATGCGCTGACAAATGAAACGTTATCGCAGTTACAGGTTAAACACTTATGTAATATGCAGCTCGTACTTGGAACGTGAAACAGCGTTTGCGATCGATTCGATCGCCAAGTGATTCTCGAGGCATTCGATCGTGTCGGTGGCTGGAAATTATTAGGCTTAATTAGTTTCCGCGCGGGAGCTTCCTAGATGCTGTCTTCTCAGCCTACGCGCTGTTTTCACAGTGCTCGCGGCATGCAAATTCCACTTCTGAAGCAAGTTCAAGAACCCCCGGTAACGAACACTTACAATTAACTTGACGCTGTGCCCACAGTTAACGCTGTTCCCTTGGTCAATTTAGTATGCGACCGAAGAGTACTGTCTTTGTTGTTCCGTTTAAGACGCGCATTATTCATGACGAATAAACATCGACTACTTCGAGAAAGGTGGAAAGCAATTCCCGGCGAACACTTTCCGTCGTGACGTTTCTTCCTTCCGGAAAGTTACGTCCAAATAAATCATACTAACTAACAAACTAACTCAGTAACAAATTAATAAAGAAAACAGTTCGCAGTCACTCGATTTCTATATGGGATACCTAGGCAACACCCTCGGGAATTTTAGATTCAACGAATCGAAAAATACATAAGTGAACGTGAGTGTATTTCATTTCCCAAAATGGTTTCATATTCCACTGGCACACTTAGCAGGGCTCTCAATTTCACCATTTTATCCGTGGTTTAGTTACAAGATTTTTTTGGCACTTCACTGGGGCTTCATGCTATTTAAAAAATATATCCAATTCATATGTTTAGTTATGTGGCAATACGCAGAAAGACAATATAAACAATTTATTTCAAATCTTCGAGTCCGGTCAGAGCACCCGACTATGGGTTGACCTCTTCTACTGAAATAAATACAGGAAAAGTAGAAGGTTTATAAATTGGCAATCGATTGAACCAATTGAAGGATGGTTGAACTGGTGTATGCAAGTGTACTTGCACCAAAAAGTATACCTTTTTCATCAATTTGGTAAAGACTCATATTTCATGTAAAAATTCAATATTCAGTATTGAATACTGAGCAAAGGTCTCAATTTCAACCATTTTAACCGTGTTTCATAAACAATTTTTATCGGAATTTCATTGGGACTTCAAACAGTTAAAATGATGCTTTCAATTTGCAGCCTCAATATACACAGAAAGAAGTAGTACAAATATTTATATCAAATTTGCGGACCGCCGCGCCGAGAATGGCTAACTATTGATTGACTTCTTCTACTGAAATAAGTGCGAGAAACAGTTATACTAGCATCCACTACTATCATGTCTAGTCATAGTTGTTGTATAAATTGCGATTGCTCGTAGTGAATACATAAATTGACAATTAATCAGTCCAATTCAGGAACGATCATACCAAAGTGTGCAATTTCACGCGTATCAAGACCCTCGCAATTCAGCGTTCCCTGCCAGCATTTTAACCGTCCTCGAAATGATTCTACTCGGTTTTTTCTCACTGCCTACACCTCATCAGACACTCGAGGTTCCCTTTGATTGACCGTGAGCATTAGCAGCGCGGACCAGCCTCATTATGCCTCCGTCGAGTTTCCCGATGGTTTCGAGCGGTGTTAACCCCTTTCGCATCCAGGAATCCGAGACGTCATCACCGTGAACGACGTCTCGCTACGCCAGGGGATTCTTTTTTGGTCTGGCTGCGATTACAAAGGCCCCATTCAATTGTCCCCGTGCAATTGTCACGCGCCGTGATTCCGGGTGTCGATCGAACCACCACAGTTCCCCGAGCTTTCTTAATTTCGTCTCGTTATCTTCTGGCCGTTCCGCGAGGCTGATCTCGCGGAACGGTTTCGAGGGGCGCGACCGTGAATTTCGCGAACGGGGACGGTCGCTGGGAAATCCGAAATATTTCTCCGGGGCACCGAACGGCGACTATACGCATTAATTAAAAAGTTCAAAGCGCCTTCGAATTTCTTGCCGCTACACGCGTCCCTCTGCTCGAGAGGACTTTTCTAACCGGCAGCCAGGCGCGCTTACACAGTTCCCTCTTTGTTTCACGCAATTTCAGGGCTGATTGCGCCCGAGCGTTTCCATCGTATCCGGGCTTCGAAAGTTCCCCGGTGCCAAGACTCCTCTCGGCGTCGCGATACCGTGGCCGCGTTTTAATTACTACGGTAATAATTGACGCGAAAATCCGATGCGCTGCGCCCAGGATTCGAGGCAGGATTAATGAGAGACCAAAGGGCGCCAAATTGGAACGCGGATCCCTCTGTCATAACGACGCGGTAAATATTTACGGGAACGGTCCTGATTCCGTGTCGAGCCCGGACATTCTTCAACCTTGTTTCTTAACGAAGAAAATCGAGAGTGCAGGTACTCGGTGCACGCGCGACCCACATCGACAATCGAGACTACACACGCGGGACGCGAATCACGAAACACTGCTAACGAACTCGGCCTAAATTCCGAGACTTCAAGAACGATGGGTCTCGATCGAGGTGACAAACAGAGCTGGATCAAGATCAATTTCTCGTATCCCTTCAAACGCGGGCCGCTACGATAGGCTATAATGTGCTTGAAAAGCTTAAAATCTTTACCGTTACACATCGGACATTTCATGTGCAGCAACGTAAATTCATTGGTGTAATTGGCCCGAGTGATACACCAGATTGGGCAATATCCGTTGCAGAACACCAACAGAAAACACGCCCCAAAATAGTCTTCAACAATGCTAATGTAAATACCGTGGTTGATCTTTCGATCGTTCGGCTTTGTACCTTTGATTGCACGTGTGTGCCCACTATAGTTACAACGAATATTACTCGAAGGACCACCCTTCTTGCGTTTCCAAGAAGGGACTAACTTGAGGGTTTAAATAGGATTTATTTACAACTTTATACAATCGGACTGACTCTCAGACGAGAAGTCAACTAGTCTAACGAAAGGCGAGAGTGTTCAACGAAGGTACCAGAGTAGTGTAAAGTGTACAACGAAAACGAGAGTGTTGTGTGTCGACTGGTTCCTCATTGGAAAAATCTGTGGAGGAAACCTCGGTTTTCCCCACTCCTGTCAGAATTTCTCCTCCAGAGGAAAAGTCTTAAGGGTGGGAAAAAACGTTAGGTGGGAGGCGAAGGCTGGCCCAAGTCGCGGTGAAGTGCCTTCGAGACCCCGGCAAGCATGAAGGTCATGGGGATGGCAATAAAAAATGGAAAACCCCCAAGACGTTTGGCAAGGCTACGCGAGGCCTAATCGAGCGACGATTCATGTGTTGGCCAGATGCGTGTGCCTGGCGACCCTAGCTGTAAACTACGATTTGCAAGGCCCGGATTGATGATTTTCAGCTGTGCTTGCCGAGGTTTGCGGGTCCTATGTCCTGGGCGCATCGACATGCCGATCCTTGCACAATGGCTATATATATTTTTTAATATTTACGGCGACAAGCCCGCTCCGTAGCTTAAGTGTTGGGATGCAAGAAAACACAAGAGGGCAAGGACTAGGACTTGGCCGCGACAGCTGAAGTTATAGCAAGTGTACTACCCGGAAAAGTACTGGGGGACCGTAGGGGATAATGAAACGGCTCGCACAAGGCGTGACTCGATAATTTCCCGGTGTACTGTGCCGCGCTGGCTGAGTCTCGCTGAAAGAGCATGTCGAAACTTCAATCGCATGATCCCGGTAGCCGGCTCAATGATTCCTTCGGTAGCGAAGAAGGGTCGCGCCGATCAGACGACACTTGCCGAGCCGGGTTCGCTATCGCTGTCCGTTCAAAAGAATTTCGCAGGATTGAAAAACCGCGATGAACGCCGCGCCGGCTCTGCTCGAGGGCAACGGTAAAGAGAACGCTTTTGATTAGTCGGCGTGCGCGGTCTTCGGTCCCGCTTCTGTCCACGAGGCTTTTTTTCAGTGTCGCGCGAGGGTGACGGGGGTGACGGTGGAAACGAGTGGGATGGAGGCCGCGACGTCTGGTATCGAGTTGCGACCGGATCGATTAGCAAACTCGTTTTCGCTCTGTGGCAGAGACGCCGGATGAAACGAAGGGCTCTGTGATACAGAAGGACTTCCGCGAGCGTAGAGGCCGGCTACACAGGCGGAAAAAAAAATGTCTGCGGGCCGGGAGTGAAACGGGAGAGGGGTTGCAGCAGCCCGTAATATTCCGCGATCGTTATTGCGAACGTATCTCCGATGGAAATGATTTTCAAGCCGCAGACTGCACACCTAACCATCATCTCCGTTAATGACTGTCGCCCGGCGGGGTCGGCGAATGGCTTCCGCGCGTACAAAACATCGCCGCCGCGTCTGTCTGCGTGCACGAAGGGAAAATCCCCTTCAATCGGCAGTCTGGAACGCTTTCTATCTGTCTCATTCTTTCTCTCTGTGTTCGATGAATGTGTTCGAGAATTTCTCGAATGTGCCGCGCTTCGTTCCTGCACTTCTTCGTCGCCGAGCGCCCTCGACCAAGGCCTCCGCAGAGAGCGTTCGCAGCGCTCCGCCTTTTTCGGTTGCATTGTCTGAGATTTGCGGAAGGGCGCAGGGCCAAAACGCTCCATATGGGTCCGGCGAACCGAGCCACCGCTCCCTTCAAGCCTATTCGCTCAACTGATAACCCCCAACCCCCGCGAACTTTTTTTATTCAGCTAACGTTTTTGTCCTCTTTTCGACAGTGACGACTTTTCGTTCTCGCGACGACTTGTTCGCGCGCGGATCTCGTCGAGGGAACACCACCGGAGGGCTTTAACGAGGTTGGGACCTCAGAATTTTTGTAGTTAGGAAGTTAAAGTCGGGGCTGGAATTGAAGTCGCGATATAAAATTTCGATCTCGTTCTGCGTTTCTTGTACGGCGAATCTCGGAACTCGTTACGCTTCCGCCTCTTTATTGGATCTCCTTCTTTCCTGGACGCATTCGAGCGTGCCTCTCTTGGTCGGCGTTTCGCGTGCGGCATAAGGACAATGTGGTCTCCTAACCCTTTGCACTCGAAGCTATTTGAACTCGAAAACGAAACATTTCTTCCGACCTAGAATATTTCCCTTCTATGTATTTTTTTCGTGTTATACATATGAAAACTGTGCAATTGACTGGTACAATACTGAAGTGTTCAATAATTTATTAAATACAAACAAATTTAATAATGTAACGAATATTTTGAATAATGATATAGCAATTTTTAGTGGCGCCTTATAGTCGTCATTCGAATGTGCCGAGACAAAGCTTTTCTCGGAAATAGCCTGGACCGTTTTTAACTTATCTCTTGACGGAAACGTCCTGTCCGTGGACCTGCTCCTGATCCGTTTAAGTTGTTAACCAAGTACGAGTCAGATCATCGTTTGTGTTCGGTCGTATTCTGTGGACGACATGTCGAGCGGATTTTCTGGCTTAATGCGTTCCTGGCAACATGGGAAATTTTTTAATCGCTTCACAATGTCGGCGCCTTTGTGGCCTTGCAGAAAGGTCACGCGTCTGGTTAACACGTTGAATAGATCGGTCGCCGGTGACCCACGGCGACAGCGTATTGCTGGAAAACGATTGTCAAATACAACTTCAACAACAGAGAAACCGGCATTACAAAAGCTACCACAAGCATACAACATTTTTGACAGTAAACCTCCCCAATAGCCTCCCTATAGGAGGCTATAAAAACCTAAAAAAAGAGGCCCCTAAAAACCTCCCTATAGTCGCACGCACTATAATCCCGGGTCTCTCAGTCGGCTTTTTCACCTGTCTCGCATATCGAGGATCGTTTCGCGCGTGACTGCGCGATTCCGCACACAGCGGGATCGTTCTCGTCGAGGAATTCCGGGATTGCGTCTATCAAATCGTGGGAGAGGCATGCCTCGTCCGGGTTATCGGATGTCCGAGAAACGTATTCGCAAGATGATCGTGGCGTTCCATCGAAACGGTCCGCGCTGCGCCTGCGCGGCGGTCGACGAAAGGAGATAGATACCGAGGCACGGACCTGGGGGATCTATGTCCTCGCAGTTCCAAGGAACACGCGCTGATCCCGCGGTGGCGCAACTTCGGAAGATTTAGGGCAGGTCGGGCTCTCATTTGGCAGCCAATTACAATGCCGCCGGGCAATAGCGTCGAATCCAGTGGCGGAACTACGGTCGGGGAACACCGGTCGAATTGCTACCAATAGCGGTGGAGCCGTGCGGTTTGCGACAGCTCTGCGGCTCTGCCCCGTGTTCCCCTTTCGGCCACCGTTGACCATTATTCGTCCAGCCGACGTGACCATTCAACGACCCTCGATCGGCGTACTTTATCCTTGGACACGCTGACCCGCCATCCCTCTCTCCCATTCCTTCAAGAGTTTATGTTTGCGTTACGGGGAACTGGAGGGGTGCAGGAACGTTGGATGATGGGGAGGCTTGTAACACCCGGCTATCGTCGCGTGTGTTATTCAAACCCCATAAACCACGCCGGGAATCCTTAGTAAGCTTCATATCTGAATCAAAACTGAGCCTACACTAATTGAAGCAACATAACTTTTTAAAACTTAGTTCAAATGACTTGAATGTTATTGAGTAGTTAGAAGAATTAGTTTATTAGACGAGGTGTAAAAAATTATTGAAAAAAAATTGAATTGATCGGAATCGTACAAGAAATAGTAATAGTTGGTTTTTTTAGTTTTTTTATCTGAGTCTGTATTGAAATTTTTAAAATGTGTTTGATTCACTTGAATAAATTATAGCCGTGTTGAAAATTTCATCCATATTGGTTAATTTATCTACGAGTTATAAACGCTTAAAAGTGCGATTTTAAGTCGATAATCGTGAAAAGTATCAATTTTTCCACTTTATATACTTATATATATATATATTGTAGGAATATTTTATGGAAACTCCTACGTATAGGGTGCGGCGTAACGGGTGAAATGATCTTAACACTATGCCGTCCGGCTACACCACAGTGGTGTCGTGCGCAAAATACAGGCCAACGGCCGGCGACACCACATTAGTGTCGCGCACAAAATAGTATAAATAGTATCGTATAAAAATATTAAAAGCGACAACGATGAGAAACACGTTGTAACATACATCTTCGAAATTTCATGAAAGTAAGGGAACATGGTTGAGAACTCATGAGAACTAGAGATGAGTTTATTAAAACTTTACAATTTATAATTTTCCCATAATGTCAAGAACGGCCGGCGACAAGCCAAGTAATCCGAATTAGAGCTGCCGGCGCCAAGCGAATAAATTTTTACGAAACGTGCGGACGGCAAAGTGTTAAGACGTCGATCTCAATAAAACTCTTTATTCAATATCAACTCGCTCTGCTCACTGACTCTCTCTCTACCAATTCTCGACTCACGACTCTCAACTCTCAACTCTCACCTAGCAACTCCCAACTCACAACTCACAACTCTCAGACTCTCCAACTAACGACTCACACCCGACAACTAACGACTAACAACTCACAACGACTAACTGACATTCTTCGCATTCATCCCTTTTTATAGTAATGCCCTCGAAGAGGCGACGGGGTGAGGGAAACTGACCAATTTCCCTCTTCGCCGGCCTAGGACCCGTAACGGTCCGCATTTGGTCCGCAGATGTTTTACGGTACGTCAACGACTATTGAGACCTTTAGCTAAACAAGGAAGTTTCTAATAAATCACCATAAAATATGAAGTTCTGCTAAATCTCAAAAATAGCCTCAAGTCACGTCCGCACCGTAATCATAAACTGCGCCCTTGGTCGGTCTCATTCATACTCCTACAATATATACAGTCGGTCACGAAAATATTCGGACACCACTATAGTTTTGACTATTATATTCCGTGCTTCAGAAATGTAAACAATGAGAACAAAAAGAGGTTTCACGTATGTTACTATGCAGTGTGTAGTTTATAAAAACGTAAGAAATATTTGTTTACGGTACGCGATTACTTAACTAATAAAAGAAAAACGTAAAGTACGCTCATTTTCATGTCACGGAAATATTCGGACACTTGCTATACTTCTCAAGTTTCCAGGTTCCAGGAACTGACTGAATCAATGTTTGTAAACATACCATTCATACTATGTACAAAGTATGTTATAGATCGAATATTTGTCAGTCTTGTTCAAACTTTGTGCAAAATGGGTCGGAAAAATAAGAATACATCGTTTGATATGCGACAATTAGTAATTTTTCATCATGAAAAAGGGAAATCGATTCGCAAAATTGCTAATTTATTAAATATTAGTAAGAGCACGGTATGGGATATTGTTCGACGGTACAAGAACGAAGATAGAATTGAATCTATCCGTCAAAGCGGACGCAAACCGATCCTAGATATTCGCGATATACGTTCCATAATTAGGAGAATCAAATGTGATCCCCGGATAAGTGCTCCAAAGTTAGCAGCTGAATTAAATGAACACAGTGGAATATCAGTGCCTCCGGAGAACATAAGAAGAGTGTTAAGATCAGAGGGCTATAATGGAAGAATAGCTCGAAAGAAGCCGTATATTAACGCGGCAAACAGGATGAAGAGACTGAAATTTGCAAAGGACTACATTGCAAAGGACAGTGAGTGGTGGGAGGACGTAATTTTCGCAGACGAGTCCAAATATAATATTTATGGAAGCGACGGAAGAATTAGGGTATGGCGGAAGTCGAAAGAAGAACTGAATCCGAGACATTTGCAGCCGACTGTGAAACACGGTGGTGGATCTGTGATGGTGTGGGGCTGTATTTCAGCCCATGGAGTAGGCGAATTAATTTTCATCGACGATATCCTTGATAAAAATAAATATCTACAGATTTTGCAGAATAATTTAAAGAAAAGTGCTGATAATATGGGACTTCAAAATGGAATAAAGTTTTATCAAGATAATGACCCAAAGCACAAATCGCGAATTGTGCAAGAATTCTTATTATACACTTGCAAGAATATCCTCCATCTACCACCGCAATCGCCAGACTTGAATCCCATTGAAAATTTATGGGATGAATTAGATCGCCGAATTCGGTCAACTACCATAAACACAAAAGAAGAGCTAAAAAGACGTCTGCAAGAAGAATGGCTACGTATTGGGCACGATTATTTTAAAAAAATAATTTGTAACATGCCAACGCGATTACGGCACGTCATAAAACATATGGGATATCCGACAAAATACTAATTAATAAAAACAAGATTCATATAGCGTGATATAAACTTAGTTTTGATAGTGTCCGAATATTTCCGTGACATGAAAATGAGCGTACTTTCCGTTTTTTTTTTATTAGTTAAGTAATCGCGTACCATAAACAAATATTTCTTACGTTTTAATAAACTACACACTGCATAGTAACATACGTGAAACCTCTTTTTGTTCTCACTGTTTACATTTCTGAAGTACGGAATATAATAGTCAAAACTATAGTGGTGTCCGAATATTTTCGTGACCGACTGTATATATATGTACGCTCCGGCTCTTAATGCCTCTCCTCGCCCTTTACAAGCACGAATCTTCGGATCCGGCGTTGTGTCTACTTCTGTCTCTTTCGTCGTGCTCCACGCACCCCTCGTTTCTCTCTTCGGCTCTCCTTGTTCGGGCAGAGTCCCTGTTTCTCTAGCAGTCCTTTCTACGCGGCAGCTCCAACGAACCAAGACCTGCCGAGCACTCGTATGCGGTGCTCGTACGTTGCCGGAGATACCGAGAAAATTGTCTTTTCTGGAAAGTCCTTCTATTAAATTCTCGTGGTTCGACGGCGGCCCTGCCTCACTCTGCCTCACCCTGGTTCGTGCAGCTACGCCCCGCTCCGTCTCGCCTCGGCGACGGATAAACGAGACCGGTACTACCAGACGCGTACCCTATTCGATGGTACTCCTACGGTTCCCTCTTTTCTTCGTGCAGCGCGTTCCTCGTACTACCCTTTTGCCGGCGCAATGAACGTCTTGACCGATTGCTATTGACACAAATGATTCGGTGTCCTCTCCCTCCCGTCTCTCTCTTTCTCTATTTGCAGTCCTTCGAACTGTTGCTGTACGAGGGACGACAGATTGCGAGCTGGACCGCGGCTGCGGTTTAATTATCGGACTCTGGTTTAATGATCTACCAGCGAGCACCGTTCCGGGATTTTTCGCTGCTTTGAGTCCACCATCACGGAGTCCCTGCGAGGGGAGACACCGAGCTTAAAAAAACAAAAAAAAAAAGAAAGAATTGTATGTCACTGTAGGTATACGAACCAGGGAATTTGAGAAAAGGTGGTCCCGATTGTTATGAGATTTTACGAGGCGAATATTGCAGCCGCCGGGCGAGCTAAGAGCCCCGCTAATGTTCGTTAGGAGGCTACGTTGAGTTATTATTGTATAGGGAAACTCCTTTAAGCCATAACATTCCCCGGGCAGCCGTAACACGGTGCGTTCCGGTTACGCGTTGCTGCGGCGCGGGGGCGTGTTTCCATTTCCCCGTGTTCTCGCCATTCGCACCCCAAAGCTCGTTGCATCGAGCCGGATAAATATCTTCCTGTATTAAACGTATACGTACCGGCATTGTTCGGACCTTTAACCGTCGACCGCGTACTTTCCTTCTCGCATTGTTTCGCAATATCGTCTCGCGATTTCTACAATGCAGCGCAACCGCGGCCGAGCTTAGTTCGGCAATGTTTGTGACGTTTCAGCGACTGGTTTTTGGTCCGAAGTGTAAATGCGAACGTGGCTCAGGATACGTTTATCCGCGAGCACCAGAAAAGAGCCGCTGTTCCTCTGAATGCTATACACCGCGCAAATTCTGGCTAACTAGGTGGCACACAGTATTATTAGATTCTCAGTAGTGAGTTCTGGTTGTCGAAATTCTATGAATGATGTGGAAACGTTGACTTCTAATGCTAATTAGTCGCGATTTTTCTTAACCCTTTATCTACGACTGTCGTCAATAGGCGACGACACGAAACTTTCGTGAAAAACCGGCTATCGTCAATAAGCGATTTGATGAATTATGCAGGCAAAACGGGGGTAGCTTAATGTCTTTTATTTAATTCATCGAGATTACGTTGATGCATGAAGTGCATAGGGTGTTTATGTTTCTGTTGTACATAAATCAGCACAGAAATGAATGTATCAGCATTTGTACAACCTTTCTCTTTTTTTTTGTTTTCCGTTCAGACAGACACATTTGTAAATGTATACCAGTAGCTAAAGTGAATACAATTTTGTGTTGCTCCATTATTCTCCAATAGATTTGAATAAGAAAAGACACATATGTGCAATGATTACATTCTCAGTAGGACACCGAGGATAGTCCAAATGCGACAAATTTATTTCTACCCTCGATATCCTATGCCGGAGTCATTCGTGGCCTGTCGCGGCAGCGGTAGGGGATAAGCTCGAGCGACCGTCGATATATACAACTTCATTCCGCTATAAGACGACACTTTTTATTTCGAAATATAAAAATCGCTATCCCCCTTTTCTTCTTGTTCTTTATCCTAGATACGGCGAAAGCCGGCCCCGAGCCATCGCCTTATATTAAAATAAAATTGTAATGAAATATCGACGTGGGTCGAAAACGACTCTGGCACGGGCCTCGAACTTTCAGAAGTCCGAGGGTCAATAGAGAAAACACGTGAAACAGATAAATGATAGCGCCCTTGAATCTTCATTCGGGTTTGGTGAGCGTTCTGAATGGTGATGTTTGTGCGTTGTCCGTAGAATTTGGACAATTTCCGACGAATAAAGTCACTCACGGAAAAAGTGAGTTCATGTGTCTTCACGTGACGTCGAATTAATAACGGAAGCAATTTTCGTGAGTATCAGGATCCAGCAGGATCGTCAGTCGGCCGAGTGGCGGCGTCGCATTATTTCAGATCTCATCGTGGATCTCGGAGGGCTCGATTTCTCGCCAGACAGGCTACCCATAAATCAGCGTCGCCTTAACAAAACCCGTAACGCGTGTTTCGCGGGAGCTGGCTGCGGAGATAAGATGCGGGAAACAAAAGCGAACCGGGGAGCTCAACAAAAGACAGAGAAATGTCGCTGTCTTGCGCTGCGATGTTGTCGGTGTCAGAACCGAGGGATGAGAAGCGCGAAGGGCAACGAAGAAAGAAAGGTGAACGACGGAGGCTGGGAAGCGCGAGGGTGCAAATCATAACCGATTGTCTCCTGTTTCGACGCTTTGTTCCGGCGTGTTCTCGCGGAGGGAACCATTTGTCTGACCCGGCTGGCCTTTATTTAGCAACGAGACTGTCGCCGTCCTTCTCCGACCCGCGCTCTGTCTGTCCCAGATTTTTCTCTCGTTTCAATAACGAATCGAACAGCGACAGGGTTACAATCTGTCTAGTGCCGAGTCCCAGCAAAAAAAGCCTCAAATAAAGCCCAAGCTTTTTCCCCATTGCGATAACTGATTGAACAGCGAGGAGAGTGAGATTGTTCTGGCGTCGAATTTTCGCCATAATCAATTTAATGTTAAGAATAAGTTATATTGAAATTGGTTTTTTCAGGCTTGGTAAATATTTAGAAAATTCTTAAATCAAATGAGTATTACATTTCCCAATTTGATGCGATTACTGATTAACATTTCAAGATTGTACCTAAATTTTCTCAAACAGTGACTGCAATTTTCCTCATGTATACAGTTGCAAAAGTGTTCCAAAAGAAAAATTTGTTGCCAGCAGATGTTTGTGATATGCAGACTTCAGACATCTAACTTGAAAAATTAGATAGAAAATTATGATAACGGATCACAGTGTTGACACTTTATTAAATCATATTTGGGAGCAAGTCAATTCCATCGGGGACCTGACCAGGTCCATGATTAGGATTGCAAACAGTCTTGCAATTAGTTGGATTTAATTAAGTTCACGGCTAAATGCATCAGCCCCCGAAAATAGGGTAAAGATCTATTTAATTGGCATCCACCCCCACGTCCGCCACCCGGTTATCGACCACTGCTTATAATTAGCAGTCCTCGCCCATATTAACAAAAAGCGATGCTGAAACGTAACCACGGCGTGATGCACATCACAGATTAATTTGACTAATAATAATTACAAAATTAATGTGATTGTTTCGTATGAAAGTTCAGAATTAATTCCCGCTAATAAAAGCACGCTAATTTGCGTCTGAATACAGGATACATCATGCTCTCCATAATTATTGACAAGGTGTGCATGCAACATGCTCCTGAGTTCATCAATTGGTCAGGGGTTGTAGTGATTTGCTGCGATCAATAGTTTTCAGCAGCTAAAAAATCACTATACTGCCGGATTACGGTCAATCAAAGTCACATTTTTCGAAGCTGCATACCTGCCATCCCGAGATCCCCTTAGCTCGTAGAAAGCCGTCTCCCAAGAAAAACAGCCCCCGAGTTCGTGCATTACCGTGGCGCACATAAACGCTGGTATTCTGACGAAGGCACGCTGAAAGGCGGCTCATACGAGGCTCGGTTTATTCTTTACAAGAAATACTTCCAATATATTGCCTTCCTAGAATCTCGAGTAAACGTTCAAAGTTATGCTTTCATTACGAACCATCTAAAAGTCGTTTTAGGTCCCGATTCTCAGAAATCGCGATTAATTCGTCACCGAACGAGAAACTCGATTCCGACAGGAACGCGGTGCAATAAAACTTCTTTTGCACAAGAAATCTATATTGCCACGTCATGGAATCTCAAGAGATGGCTGCAGGATATCAATATTCATCCGAACCCATTCGTTGAAATTCAATAGAAGAATCGCGGATTCCTGTGCTGCAATAGCAGACGAGAACTTTTGTAATACCGTAGCGATTACACAGCACCCGGCTTCATAAATCGAGCACGACGCCCGTGTATTTTTAACCATCGCGGACTAGTTGGATCGCAAAAACCGATCCCGAAGGAATCGAGCGATGGCTAGGAAACCGAGCGGAGGAGGACTGCTTTGCTCGACCGGAAATTAAGAGCGGCGAAAAAAACTGGCTGTTAGCCAGATCGCGTTAGCGAAGCAAATCCAGACAACTAATAACGAAAGCCGGTCGAGGAACGGGAGCGGTTCGAGTCTGCGCTGCGTGTCTAGGAATTTACGAGGATTTACTGCGGTCGACACGAAACCAACGGCGACGCCTGAAAGAATATTTCGTGGTGGTGCGACTCCGATGCAACTCATTCCCGAAAAATGTACACCAAGTTCGATTTCGTACGACGCATGGTCGATCGAATGAATATTCGATTGTACGATTATTCCTCACGAAGTTATAATAATTTACATATCGTAGATGAACATTTTCAACGAGAATTGAGTGCTGCTTTGATTTCGCTCGCCAGTGTATATATATACTATAATAAAATAAAGTATATTACCACAAAAAGGCAGAGGACGTGTACGATACGAAAACCATAATGTTCCTGCTAATTGCTTATCGATCGATGCCATAATGAAACATTTAAACCGATTATAGAATTTCCGATGCTCAACCTCGGAGACCGGATTCATCAAGAAAAATGGAAATGCACGACTATAAAAAAGAAAACAGATACGTGTCGAGGATTTTTGATTGCTGCGCACATGCGCGAAGCGTCGTTGCATTGACGACACTTGTGTATTTCATAATTTGTTGCTCGCGTTTAATATTCCCAGTCCAATAAAATGATTTCGCACGGTCTAACTCTATTAAATGTGAGGGGTAATGGATACATTTAGTGGGAATTATGCTTATGGATGTTCCACCGCATTTTCTGGATCATTTGCGTGGGTGTAGCGTATCGGCGGAGTCGTTCGAAAATGGCGAAACGGGTCGTGTACCGTGGAACGAGATAGCGTGTCGCTGCGTGATTGTTTTAAAGGGCTCGCCGAATGAGCGTTTGGCGTGCGGTGCACGCGTGCTATGGCCACCGGCGACCCTCGCGATCCGATTTCCGCGGAACTTCGTCAGGAAGTTGAGACACTTTTGAAGATATCCCGGGAAATCGTGTCGTTCTTTGAAACGGCAGAACACTTTCTGCCTGCCGCCAGCCGTTCCGGTCTGTTTCGTGACCGTTCCGGCAGAACTTTAAATAACCTCTGAGCTGTATTACCTGATTATGATCAAAGAGCTTCTCGGCTATAAGAGCCGCAGACCTATCGGTGTCGAGCTTTTTCTAATTTACGCGATTTCTATGACGAAAATTCGAAAAACATCTCATCATTAGATCACGAAGAAAATTAATTACTTCCCAATAAATTTTAGCCTTTCTAGTTTGCTTCACTAGCATTAATCTTTTAGAAATTTAACGCTAAGCCTACCGAGCATCCAAAGGGACTAGTATGTGTGTTGTGAAAATGACAAGACCATATTTATTCAGAGTTTGTGCAATTCCAATTTCAATACGAGCTTGAGTAAGGAAAATATAATTGTCATTTATGAACGTATTTTCATAGTTTCAATAATTGTCAAACAAAAAATTTCAGACCGGTCATTTAACCGGCACTAGGTTTAGTATGTTCATTTTTCTGCTTTAACAACGAAACCTGTTCGAATGATCTTCATGTAGAGCGATTCAGTAGATTCAAATACAAGGGTGTATTTTTTTTTGTGAAGATATAAATATTTGTACCTGTTGAAGAAATGTTCGAAGAGAGTGTTTAACGCAATCTCCTCGAATATTTGGTATAAAAATGAAGAGTCTGAGGCAAAGTAGATAAGTATCTTAGAGAATTGGTGAATCAGATTATTGCGCTGTTTTATTAAATGTCTAACGAAGTATTCTCTGAGCGTTGAAACGTATACAAAAGGCAATGCTTTCTATTTTCATTTGAAACGTGTTTAATATCTGATGAGCTATTATCAGAATTTCGCAGCATGGAGAACATACTGTCCGTCATAAGTAGAATGAGTGGAAAAGGATTTGTTCCGCGCGTTCAATTAGATTAAAATGATTTCTCTCTCTCGCTCTGTTCTCTCTGTGTATAATAAAGTAGAGATTCCTCGCTTTGTCAGTGCTACATACTTTGATGCGAAGCTCGTATGTTACATTGCCTACGGTACAAAAGTTCGAGCGGCGCGCGAGCGAGCAAACGAAAGACGCACGACCGTAAAATGCCATTCAATTACGCGTGTATCAGGTACATCGGATGGAATCAGCGAAACACACGGCATATCTGTTTCACGGGAGAATAAACGAGAAAATAATTTGTGCCTGGGAGCATGTCGGAATCAAAAGCCGCTAAATTCAGTTGCGCCGGGGATAGTCGATTTCCGCGGCGGGTGGAATACATTAAAATGATTGATTCGAAATCGGCTAGTGATTTTTGACGCCCCTCTTTGCCCCCGGCGACGAATACGTACCCCCCTGGCGCACCGATAAAAGCACTCCGTTTCACGCCAATCTTGCGCCACGGCCGTATTCGTTCACAGAAGCAACGTGATTAATGGTTTATCTGATGACGTTCCATCGACGGTAATCTTGTTATTGTGCATGTTGAATCGCGATCGCCGCGTCACCGCCCCACGATCTCGTCCTCCCTCCACCTTTCGACAACGTGGACGCCCATGGAACCACTGGAACCACGATGGAATAATCCCCGTCGAAACCATATGTTCGCAAATGTCAAGCAACATACGCCCCCAAGATTAAATTTTCGACAGTTTCCTTTACGAATTAAACAAACCTCAATGACAAATCGAAATAAATCTCGAAATCAATTTAGAATTAAACGAAAGAAGGACATAAAAGAAGACTAGAAAAGAAGGACATGAAAATTAATGATGCTGAACGTTCACCATGCTAAGTTTATGCACACTTGGCTGCTGTAATTTTTGATTGTCACTAAACTTGATAAACGACATTGCCAATTTTCTGGCGAGAGCCATTTCCTTGAGAGACAATGGTCTGGTTTGACGAGCAACTGCATTCGCTAGCTTTCCACGTCGGACTTTGGTTTAGCCCCAGCAGTAAATCATTAGCCAAATGATTTCCACAGATCTCGTAATGACTACACGAGCGTGGCAATTAATTATAATTAACGGGGAATAATCCGGTGGCTCGTAAAGCGGGTTGAGAATATCACGGGATGGTATAACGATGGTATAACGATTCCGAATCGCGAGTGTTGCGGACAGATTCTTGATCGGTCTTGCTCGAACTGACGCGCAAAGTTCCCCGGGCTCTTAATGTGCCCTCGGGGCGCAGACACGAGAATTCGGGCTCCGGAATTATGTGACGTTAGCTGCTAGGCGCGCACGGGAGGTCTCTTGGATGCAACTTTGTCGCCAGGATGAACTCGGTGCTCGTCTTTATGGATGTTGAAGCTGAGACGCATCGTTCGCGCGAATGCAACATGACCGGCGTAATACCAACGAGAAATTCATAGTAAGGAACAATTACTCTCTTTCTTTGTAATAATGCTGGACATCATTTATTAATCCGTTTTTGAAAAAGTTCTTCGTCAAAACTAAATTTAAAGGCGCGGAAGTTGTATGCTTCGGCACTTTATAATAGAAACTGTATTCGAAAATATCTGAAAACAACAAGGCTTTTTGAGTGCCGATTAATATTGGTAAAAAATTGGAGTTCGTCAATATCGAATAGTTTCGGTGGACACCAGTTGCGGCGTTTGAAGTAGAAATGGCCGATAATAATTACACACAGGAAAATCGCTCGGATTGAATACACGAAGGAAGCATGGCTATCAAGGCCGTAAATTCGGACAGATTCAAAAGTTTAATTAACTTGTTGTGTATCAGAGAATGCTTATGGATCATGTTCGAAACGTTTTGAGGGGTAGTACCGTTCGATCGCCGTTTTCCAGCGCGCCGGAATATGATTCTGCATTTTAGTGGATTTTCCCCGGTATTTGTTATTAAAGGAGCATAAACTGCACTATCGGTTCTCGTAAAATAACTCGGAGGTATACCGCCCGGCTGCAAGGGGGAGGGGAGAGCGGCAGAAATATCGATAATTCCGAGCGATGGCCCGGGGTAGCCACATAAATGTAAAGCAGTGTTTGTAAACAAGCGTCGAGCAAACATTCGCGAACGCGCAGTTTATATGGTTCATCGAAAGCAAAGTGGGCAGAGATCACAGCGGCTGTTAGGTAGCACGCGCTTGCACAGTAATACAAGCTGATTTGAAATAATATTCGATTTGCGCCTGGATTCGGACCGCATTGTGCCATCAGACGTCATTACGTAAATTATTACGATCTCGGAATATCATCGGCGATGCCATACAACATCGATTATTCCGTCGACAGACTCCAGAGAGATACAATGATGGCCGCACACTTGCACCCCCGCCCAAAAGTATGTGGACACTAACCATCTTTATGAAATTTGTGATATATTATGTATACTGTTATTGTTAGACGGTATTTATTGTTTAATTCTGTTACGTACATGTATCTAATGTATTTTAGTAACATAAAATTAAACAATTTACTTATCTAATTTTCTTAAATAAAAAAAATTCGCCCAGAAAGCCTAATGCTGCGTTATATTCTTTTGATTGCGGGCGGTTTATAAACGTTTGTACATTCTGCTTTTGTACATTCTGAAACATTCTCAAGACTAATATCGATATTTAGAAACAGTATCCAGAGTGGAAAGACCGTAGATAAGAGCGTGACAACCGCTCTGTTATTCCATCGTCATTAGTTCGCTTTGAATTCTTGTGAGAACACGATGGGCACAAAAAGCAAGGAATTAAGTGTAGAAATGCGTTCTCAGATAATTACAATACATGAAGAAGGATATTCTATAAGGGAAATTTATACACACATACTTTTGAGCGGGGGTGTACACTTCAGAGTTCAACCTATGAAATTTTATACATTATTATCGAACGGCAACGTGCATACTAACATTAGAAATTATATTCCACAAAAATATAAGAAACACTGAATCGTAATCGGAAAATTATTGATTTTTGAACTCCGATAGAGATGTTTTTACACTTATTTGTAATCTTTCAGAGGCAAGTCTTCCCCTTCACAATGACAAGTTGATCTGTGATTGTATTGTGTCTCAAATGAACTTCGAAAGGTAATGATGGTTCGTTTAGAATTCTGTGGAGTCCATAAAAAGGGCACAGATCCAATTTCTCGAACAAATTTCACGATTAAACAAAGCTTAATTTTGCTAAGTGTATGTAAGTACATTGCTGCCGCCTCGAAGCTTGTTTGGCCGACAGGAGGGGTTAATTTCTTGGGGTGAATTTCTGATGCTGATAAATCGCGTGGATCGTTAAGTACGGCAGGGATCGGGCCGAATAAAAATTGAAGCGGAAACCGTGTCGGCGTTATCAATGGAACGCTCCCTGTCGGCTCGCATATTTAAGGGAAAAATGTGTGCAGATCCCGCGTCTTTTAACCAACCCTCTGTACGAACCCCTCGTGTGTTCCCGGACAGAGAGATATGGCATGCCGTGGCATTCATTAGCACGATACTCGAGCCGCAAACAATCCATAAGGTGTGTTACACCGGGTAACACGGGCCAAGATAAGTCGGTGTAATTTTTCGAAAGATAACGAAATGTCCGACGTAATCAGCCGCATATGAAAATTAATCGCGTCGCTGTCGAGTTTCATATTCATTCGGCGTCCCTCGTCATCGGTAATGGCGACGATGGCCTCACCGATATCCCGGGGTTCGAAAGGGTAGCAACGAACCGGGCACAGTAGAAACGGATGCTGGTGGTCAGACGTCGCGATTCGGCACACTGACACAGTTCCTATTCAGGGATCCCCTCGCACCGCACGCGCTGCACAAACCACCAACCACTGGCCGTCTGTCTGACTACTCACGGTGTCATACTACTGGCACTCGGGATATTAACGCGGTGTCGATGCGCCAAAAAATCCTGCGAAAACCAGGTGGCGAAAATGAACCATAAAAGAGCAAATTTATCAAAGGATTACTTTCAGCCCTACGGATCGTGCATATCCTAATAAATTATAGAGCATTAGAGCGTCAGAGCAGAAAAGGATAGAATGAAATGTTTCTGAAATAGCTCTGTCTCATTGAAACTATGAATAATAAAATTATACAACGTCTTCAAACATTCAAGACACTAATATTTTGGAACAGAAGCTCTCGAACATTGTATAGTAAAGTCATCTTGAATGTGGGAAAGATGATACGAAACATCGAATGAAATTATGTTTGCGTTACGCTGGCGAGTTAGTCGATACTTTCAGACAATAAACAGGATAAGTTGAACGGGGCAAGTCATCGTGCTGTTAATAACAGTATAGAGGGACAGCATGATACGGCTCAGGGGCGTCACAGAACGCGAAACGCATACTTCCGCGAGTTCGGCGTAAAATTCGTAAGCCCCGGAATTGTAAGCGTCGCACGACCCGCGGTGTATATCTTCCAGCGTTGCTGAGGTTTCCAGCGGCTTTCTGCCAGTATTATGGAACTCGCCGCGAACAATCCGCCCCTCCCTCCCCGCCACGACCTTGTCTGTTTGTTTAACCGCATCGGTGAAACGTGCAGTCAACGCGTTATCAAACGGGAGAAAAGCCAACTTCCTGCGGTCGCAGCGAAATTGGGGATACCGTGTTCTAGCGGGGTGATCTCCCACGTCGTCTTCGGAATGCATCGGCTCGCACGTCAAAACCGATAGTGCGATATTCTCTGGACCGATTAAAAGCAACGCTGCTCATTGAGCCCATCGAAATTCCAGATATTCCGGGTATTTGTCGCGCGCTATAGTGTTTATCCTAGTCAGGCGTGGCGTGTCTCGCGTCGATGGAAATTAACCGTGCGACACCCGGCGGCGATGCGGCATCCGCAAGTCACCGGCGTCAACATAATAATGGGATAATAATAATTCGACGAGGTCGGTGATCGGTATGTGAAATTCATGAACGATGTATTCCGATCGATTTTACGGGATTTACATTCGCAAATTGAATGCCTATAAACATGACCGAAATCGGTTTCTGGCGGAGGCTCAGCCGTAACGTCATACGGAGCTCTCACGGCTGAAAGCATTCGATTGACAGATATACAACGGCAAAGGGAATGATATCGGCTGGAAAGGGTCCCGGGGACGTCCGAAAGCCACAGAGAATGGTCCCCTATGGCAAGTACAAGTGCCGTAGACTCCGGTGAAAGTACGGGACCTCAGCACACGGGTATGAAAGAAATATCAAATGGAGTGGAAAACACAGGCAGCGCCTCGCCCATCTTCTCCCTCGTGTTCGCGGTGCCTCCTATCCTCGCCCTCGCCCTCGTCCTCGATACCCCCGCCGATTTCATTGTAACTGGACGCGAAGTTTCGCCACAGCTGTTGGTCCGACACGGTGAGTTACAGTCACTGCATCAAGTTCCTTCGATGGAGGCGATAGAGGTAAGAGGGTCTACTGCGCGACGAATGGAGGGCGAGAATTGCTGGCTTTTACACGCGGCTCGCAGGATCTCGGGGAAAATCTGGCCCTCCTGTAAGTAGGAGCTTTAGAACACTTACCCCTTTTGCCACCCTGCACTTTTTGCCGAATTTTATCGGACACTTACCCCTTTTGCCACCCTGCACTTTTTGCCGAATTTCAACGGATGCAGATTCGAGAAAATGGATCCACGTATGGACACTTTAGAAATTCCTGGCGCTATTTACTGTATGTCGTGCAGCTACAGATTTGTGTAGATTTATCAGTTTAAGGTACTTAGAGACAGAAAAAATTGAATAATGGTCATGGGAGCTGTTACAGGTTCAGCTCAAGACAGACATAATGAAATCTAGTGTAATTTAATTGACTGTGGAAAGTGTGATGTATATTGAAAAGGAAAAGAAGTTTACAATTTTACAAGAACACATTACAGTCTTCTGAAACTAGTGGTACAGCCACACGATGGGTCGGCCACTATTTAAAATTGCTGTTTATTGCATAGAAGAGGAAATCAGGTTCCATTCTGTATCCAGTGGTATGGTCACCTGATGAGTCAAACGCAAGTCCTAATAGTTTTCTATCGTATTACAATGAATTTGAACTGACAAAATATATACAGAAAGAGAAAGGAAAATTTTAGTATTATTACGAATTGTGACCTTTTTCTGAAATCAGTGATATAGCCAAACGATAAGTCGGTCTGAATCTAATACGAAGAGTGTAATACGATCTGCATGTACCCCAGTAACAGAGTGAAATACGGGTGCTGGAACATTGTTAGGTAAATAAATGATGTTACGGGCATACATTAAAGGCAGAAATGTATTGTATCGGGACAGGCTGTCCGGCGATAACAGCAAATTAGCAGGGAAATAAGTTTTAGAGAACTGCAGAGGGTTCGCGTAGCACACATAACCGAACACAATGGGGGATAGGAAAAATGGTGATGAGAGGATCGAGGGGATGGCAAAGCGACAAGTTACACGGCGCAGTGAAAACACGTCGGAGCTCCGGGGAACCGCGTACACGGACGGTGATGTGTCCCAACCCCCGAAATACGGTGGATGCAGAGACGGTGATTGCTATCGCTAGCCGGGAATGTGTACGTCGTCGACGTAAACACGGGATTCGGCATATTGCGTCAGTAAACAGTGCATTCATAGGTGGAAACGCGCGGACATGCGGCAGACCAGACGCACCGAGACGAATGTGTGTTTCCCCTGTACGTGTCCGTGTCTGTCCACACGTGAACGAGAGCCGGTGTTAAGCACCCCGACCGGATGCATACTTATTCGAGCGTACATAGGTGGGATATGTATGTGCATACACTATCCGCTAAGAGCACGGAATGAGAACCTATAATTAATGAAAATGGAGATGCATTCCCTGTTCACCGGTAATTACCATTCCCTACCAATCGAGTTTATTCGCGAACCCAGGCATTTTCTGAGCGGAGCCGACAGTACAGCCGTACGCCGGATGACTTTATACGGAAAAGCTAATCAAAAACATGAAATATAATTTCCTCGCAGGATCGCCTCGGCGCACGAAGGAAATTCGATACCCCTCCTGTCGAATATGGCTGACCAATGTGTCCCTCTTCCATTCGCTACGTATTCGCTACTACGTATACAGACGACGGTGCTTCGGTTTTTTTTTTATCGATTCTATGGTTCTACGGGAAGACGTAGAAATCATTGAAAATGGTCAGACTCGAGGGAAAAGCACAGATGCAACGAACATAATTTTTAAACTGGGGCAGAATTTTCTCGCAGAATCCTTTCAAGCGTGGCTGACCAATGTGTTCCCATTTCACTTGCTGCTCGCATCAGCAACGAACGCAGACGATGGTGCTCTTCCGTTTCCGTTTGTCCATCAATTTTGGCGTTCTAAAGAAAGAAGTGGAAACGGTTGGAAATGATCAGACACGGGGAAAAAGCTGAGACGCAGTAGCCCCGATAAAATTTTCAAGCTAGAAAACTTTACTTTCCTTTGTTTGCTCGTTGCCGGCGGCAGGCTAACGCATTCCGTGTTTGTGTTATGACGACGATTATACCACCGACACGCGGAGAGGGAATTATTCAGTCGGCCCCTGCACTTTTGGCGGACGGACTACATGCACACAGGAGTCCGTTCTAATCCGCGTGACACGGCGTCCCCTCACGAGTGGCATTAACATAAGTTGAGCGAGATAGTGGGTCCCCAAGTGAACGACGAGCAAGGGAAAACGTGGATATTACACGACCGGTACGCAGCGTAGTGGCGAGGAAAGAATGAAACGGGTCACGGAAACCTGTCCCCCGGTTTATTTCTATCCACTTGCCCCCGCAAATCTAGCCCCGAGTCCCGTCGCGATAACGAGACGTTCGCAATAATCCCGGAGACGATAATTATGGGGTGCCGATGCGATCCGTGTGCCCGTCGCGACTCGCCCCTGATTTTTCAATTCCGAGCCACTTTCATTCGTCAACGGGCTCCGGCCGCCTTTCGGATCTTCGGCCGGACCGGATCTTCAGGCGAAAATTAATGAGGCCGTCCCTCCTTTGTCGGCCAAGGTGTCGGTCTGCCGTGTAAATGGAAAATCTTTCTACTATAGATCCCCCCCCCCCCAGGCGTTTAACAAAGAATTTACTGCGTCTGGGTCGATACCGCTTCGTCTAGGCGGAATATCAACCGTAAAACAACACGTTCTGGTCTCGTAAGACCTGCCAGCTTATACAGGGTGTACCGTAAATCTTGCCGGGTGGTTACGTACGAAAATGACGGGTAAAAAAGGCCTTTTTTCGACATGAATAGGCTGACGCGTTTGATCATGACCAACCAATTCTATTTCCTGTATATACTAAAGATTATCTTGAAATCGAACCGTCAAACAAAGAAAATGTTATTCCTCTTTTCGAATGTAGGATCGCCACCCGGCCGGTTGTACCGCGATATTCAGTATACCCTGTGTGATTATACCACCTGATTAGATGGTACAATTTCTCCCAGCCTTCATGCTTCTTTAAACACCAGTAAAGCCTTCGATAAAGATTAACAGAATTGTTCACACGTTTACGACCGTGACTCATCGAGCGTTTTCATGGAAACTGTCACGCGATCGAAGAATACGTCTCGCTAAAGAGGTTTATTCACGCGAATACTGACTCTGACCACGCTGGTCTCTCCTACTGACCTCAATCCGTGCTTGATGACTCGGAGAACGTGATCGTGACTATCGGGTTGGTTAAAATTAACCAAGAGTGTTTAGAGAATATTTTAGAGAAATTTTTCCACAGTGTATATTAAGTACACGAGTATCGAGCATTCTAAAAAATGCCCGAACGAATCCGCTGAAAGTGACACCTCTGTTTACACGGAGCAACGTAAGTAGTTGTACTTTAAGCTGAATAAGCATTCTTCAATAATCGGCGTCGAGGAGTCCTCAAACCGGTACGGCTTAGCTTTGCTATGGATGGATTTTCCCAGATGAAATCCATAATCGGATATCTATGAAATCCGAGATAATTAGAATACTACAAAGAGACCTATATCCTGCCTGTGGAAATTCTCAATCGCTAATCTTCGTCCAGATTCAACATGAGGAAAACTGCATCACGTAACAATCACCTGCAATATCGTTTAAAACACAATTAATTTTTATCAAAATGCCACCTTTATGCCACGACCTAGTAAAGAAACTTGTTCGTTCGTACGTTTAACAACGTCAAAAATAATTTACGCATAGTTGGTGAACGAAACACCGTGTGTATCGGCTTACGGGGCTTTGAAAGACCGAGCTGCTGTTTCTGAAGACCTATCGGGAGAGCCTGGGCGTTCGAGAGAGGACCGTGGCACACACGATTGCGAAGCTGTTGCAACAGAGGTCGTAATAAACTGTCTGTCCACGTAATTGCACGCGGTCCCTTATTTATCTCGCGACTTTGTCCGTTGACTTTGCCGGTCTTTATAACACAGAAGTGTGTGCGCGCGTGTGTAAGCTGTGAAATGAACCTCTGCTCGACCGTTTAATCAAGACAAAGGGAGCCGTTTCCTTTCAAGAAAAGCTCGCTGTGCCAGTGGGCCCGGCGACAAAGAGAAGAACCGACGCGGTCGCGCAACTCCTTCGCAAGTTCTTTCCACTCATAAGGCAGGAATGGCAGGAAGGAACCCCATGGTCGAGAAGTTTATAAATATTTGTCGTATAATTGCCACCCTACGGTCTCATCCTCGAACGAGTTTCTTGGACGAGGTTCGCCCTTAATGATTGCTCCAGTTCCAAGAGCGTTCGGGTCGGAGTCCACGGCACTACAAGAAAAACCATCGCAGCAGAAAGTGGTTCGTTAGAAATATCAGGGAACTTCTTCGAGACTGTACCTCGAGACGGTCGTTTGCATGCGACTGCGACACGAAAGTTGATCAAACGGCATGGACGCGTCCTGTTCGATGACCCGAGGAGTTTTCCGGAAGCAAGTTTCCCCGGACTCGGTACGGGACTGAAGTGGATAGGGAAGTCGCTAACCAGACGAGCAGCCAGACAGGGAAGTGGATGCTGAAAGCGTCGGTAATCGAAAGTCTCCGGCGTTGTATCTCCAGTCTGTCGCGCCACTTCGAGTACGGAATCAGCAATCGTTTCCGCAATCCTCATTGGCGCCCATTGTGCCGGTAACATAATGGCCTTGAGTGGAGAGCCGAAGGAAGTGATAGAGAATAAAAACGAGGCGTAGAAGGAGAAGGAAGAAGAAGGAACGGGCGAGGAACGAGAAGGAGAACCGGGGGGAAAGGAGCGGAGAAAGAAATTCGTACAGGATGAAACGAACGACGGTAATGACGAGCCGAATATAGACACTGTAAAACCCGTAAGGCTTCCCTCATTATATTCTTTCCAGGCTCGTCCCCCTCCCCTCCCCCGCCCCTGCTCTTTCGTGCCTCAATTTTTACCCCTCTTTTCACCCTCACGGGACCAAGAGGGAGAGAACGGAACACAGGGAGAGAAACAGAGAACGCTATACCGACGACAGTCGGGCTCGGGATGCTCTCGGAACAGACGATTTCTTTGAATGCGGGCCAAAGATTGCCCACGGTAATAATTATTGCGGAGGCTTTCTTTTAAAAATCACCGACCCGTGAATAACAAA
>CM052130.1:2053013-2194333 GCA_028454255.1 Halictus ligatus | reverse complement strand
TCTCTCTCTCTCTCTCTCTCTCTCTCTCTCTTTATGTGTGTGTGTGTTCGAGTGTTTCCGGCTCCTTTGAAGTTGGAATAAGCTTAAGTTCGGTTTACACGCAACCGGCAAGCTTTGTGGAGACTCTCGCGAAGCACCGATAACAATTGCAGCGTTTTGATGGAGATATGCCTTCGTAAAACACTGAATCCATTTCAGTAATTCCGCGAGACCGTCTGAAGCAGAATTGTCGCCTTACCAAGATTCTATTCTATTCCGAACTTGATGTGACATTCCAGCTATTAAAATCTTTTTCCTTCCAAGTTACCGCAATTTTTTAACGAAAAATGTATGAAGACTTTTGTCGTAACTGCATTAATACTTCTCAGATTCTTCAAATAGACCAGCTCCCAATTATCAATCATTAACATACCAGTGTTTACTGCACCCTGTAGACAACTCAGCAGAAAAGACCTTAAGTGGTCAAACATCCGGAAATATTAAGTTAGAAGTCAAAGGACGACTTAATTAGAAAGGGCTTTCAATAACCAGTCACGTCAATATAAAGGTCTGCCGTACACCCTAGATGAGTTCAGTAGAAAAGGTCAGATAGACGGAGTAATCGAATTCCCAACACACAATCTGTTGCGTGCTCGTTTTCTATTACTTGCTATAGTTAAACCCGCACTTTGCTATGTTAGGAGTGGACTGTATTAATGATTGTTGAGCCGGCGAGTAATTATATATAGTTTATTCAAGCGAATCTAGGATCGTAACTTACAATTAGATTATGTGTATAAGAGTGACCTCATGCGATAAAATGCGATAGATGTGCGATGTTGCGATAAATGTTAATAATGCGATACGAATGATACGAGAATGCTGCGTATGATGAGAATGATTCTTCCGCCGCTCCGTCTTGCTATTTATATAAGGTACGCCGCGCTTACAAAACTGATATACGGATGCTGATTGGCCGGAGAGTGAGGGTGGAGCCAAGAAAAAACCGTTGACCAGAGTGTTCCGAGTGGGAGCAGGGGGTTATAAAATAAATGAGAAATCCCGAAATTTCCTAACGGTTCCGCCGCGCGACAGCGCATCTGCGAATGACGCACGCAGGTATACTTCTAATTTTTATGGCTAGGGCCTAAGACCCTGTGGTACGTACTCATAAAAAACTAACTCCTCGGCCTGCAACGGTTTTCGGACATTATTGCCTCCAACGGCTTTCGCTACGCGACACAATCTTTTGACTGCAATCATAGACCTCTAAGGATGATTTACAGTAGCTCACGAAAGTATTCGAACGCTTCCAATCTACATCGTTAACAAATAAAATACACTCGTTAGGTTTAAGTTTTCAAAATAAGATTGTAAGTAAAGACACATAGGAGTCTTGAGAATGTATAAGTAAAATTACAAAAAAATCTGACAACACATACAGGATTCACAGGGCATTGAGTATAAACATACCGTTTACAGACGTCACAAAAGTATTCGAACGCGTAGACAAGAAGCGTATTTCTAGTGATTGAAATGTAAACATTACACTTTAGTCGATTCCGAGACATCGTGTGGTTCATACAGATTTCGTAGAGTATAATCTTTCATAGATATTCTAATCATGAGCACGAAAAAATCAGAAACCAGTAAATGTGAACGTGAATTAATATTGAAGTTGCATAATGAAAATAAATCTTATCTTGAAATTGCCAAATTATTAAATCGAAGTAAATCTACGATACATTATATAGTAAAAAAGTCGAAAACTGAAGGTAATATTACAAACAAGAAGCGTACAGGACGTCCAAAGAAGTTAACGCCCAGAGAGGAGAAAATGATTATACGTGAAATTAAGAAAAATCCAAGCACATCTGCACCAAAACTTGTGGGGATTGTTGCAAATAATTTTGGGAAAGATGCATATCCCGAACTGTGTCGTAGGGTTCTGCGGAGTAATGATTACCATGGAAGAATACCACGAAAAAAGCCATATATCAGTAAAATTAATAAAAAGAAAAGACTAACGTTTGCAAAAATGTATATTGATAAGGATATTTCATTTTGGAATAAAGTTATTTTCTCGGGTGAAAGTAAGTTTAATATTTTCGGTTCGGATGGACAGCATTATGTGTGGCGAAAGTGCAACACAGCATTGCAAATACAGAATATGATTCCAACTGTGGAACACGGAGGTGGCTAAGTGATGGTATGGGGGTGTATGGCGGCGAATGGAACGGGAAATCTTCTTTTTATTGACGGAATTATGGATAAGTACAAGTATCTGAATATTTTGAAACAAAATTTGAAACAAAGTGCAATTAAATTGAACCTATTGGATGATTTCTACTTCCAACAGGACAACGATCCTAAACATACAGCTGGGATTGTAAAGGAATGGATCATATATAATACCCCGCATACACTACAAACTCCTCCGCAAAGCCCTGACATAAATCCTATAGAACATTTATGGGCCGAAATTGCAAGAAAACTTATGAATTTTGACATAACGTCCAAGGAAGTGTTAAAAACCAAAATAATAGAAATATGGAATTCCATTGAAAAAAAGACAACGGAAAAACTTGTATATAGTATGGAAAGCCGGCTAAGACACGTTATTGATGCCAAAGGAGGACCAACCAGATATTAACATCAAACAATTCAAGATTTATTCGTACGTTCGAATACTTTTGTGACATCCGAAAATGGTATGTTTATACTCAATGCCTTGTGAATCCCGTATGTGCTGTCAGATTTTTTTGTAATTTTACTTACACATTCTCAAGACTCTTATGTGTCTTTATTTACAATCTTATTCTGAAAATTTAAACCCAACGGGTGTATTTTATTAACGATGTAGATTGGAAGCGTTCGAATACTTTCGTGAGCTACTGTAAGTAGTAAAAACAAGCGAATATCAATACTCTCAGTAAATTCAGTCGAAAAGATTTCATACCGATGCACAGGCTGTTGGCAACACTTAAAGGTTCTCGTCTTAATTCGAAGCGTAATTCAATAAAGCTATACCTAGTACGTTGTATAATCAGTTATCTGTTTTTCTGTTTTCGGCGAGCGAGCAGAACAGAAACACTTCCTTTCGCGGGTAACGAAGTACCTCCATTGTTTTCCTGTCAACGATTCCCTCCGCGTAGTGCATTGCGAGCGGCATGCCGAATTAATTCCGAGTGCTTTTTTTCCGTAGCCGGTCCGTTTCTTTGTAATTGGTATTCGGTTTTTATTTCGAGAAATGCGGGGCAATTTTCCGGCTGTTCCGTTCCCGCGGCCGCGCGTACCTATCGGTTTCGTTCCGCAAGAGGCATCGTTGCATCTTGATGAACGGGGAAGAGATCACAGTCAGGGAAGGGTGAACGAAGTGCGAGTCCCGGGGTTTTTCTCCGCAGTGTCACCGGTCGGCAAATGAAATTTGTGCAGGTCGCGGTGCGGCACGGTTTGCTCGGCGGATGTTTATAATGTCACGGGCACGGGGCCCCGAAATCTCGTCGACAAATATTTTGCCTGTGCGAGAGTAGAGGGCGAGCCGGCGTTTTTAGTTTAATTGAATCGCGCGAGTCGCCGTTGCTTTCGCTGTTCTATAATTTCGTCGAGAGCGGACGGACACCGCGTAATACCAGGCGTTACCCTGCACCCGGCAGAATCGATATCCGGGATATCTCGTTCTACGGAACGCGTCCGGTTCCGCAGCGATTTCGCAGAGTGCCGCGAGCCACTGACTTCCTCTCGGACTATTTACGATGGAGCCCGCGGGGAAACGGTCGCCGCAAAATCGGGCGCGGAAAAAACGAGCTGCCATTCCAACCGGAAAAATATAACCACCGGGGTACCACCGCTCCGGAACGCTTGCCGCTATTTCTCTTTTTTTTTTTCGCCGACTGATTTTGTTTAATAAACACCGAAATGCACCGGGGAGCCCGGGCCCTTTGCCGCAGCCTCTTCGAACAGACTCCTTATCGAGTGTACAATCTATTTTCGTCCGACAATCCGCGCGAATAAACGGCTCCCGTCTGTGATCGGCCCTCTACTTCGATGTTAAATTTAGCTTGAACGAAGGCTCGATCGCGGACGTATAACGGTACAGAGAGCCGGTATTATTCCATCGAATTTAATGCACACCGGAGTCACCGAAGCGTATTCTAGCCGAGAACCCGCGCGATTCACTGGAATCCGTCCGGCGTATCAGTGGGATTCTTGTTTAAGGAGTTCGAGTCAATAATTGTGACGGCGGTCTGTAATATCGCGCTAGAAACTTATGAATATTAATCGGCAGCTATTAATATTAATATTCCAGTTCGCGGTATCGATCCCTCCTGATTCCACCCTGTTCCCATTTCGCTCTTCTCGCTGGAATTTATCATTGATCGTTCTACTTATTTACGTTAATCGTTCCCTGGACCATGTTCGTTCATTAGATTATTCTACTAGTGCCATACGATAAGGCAGGCATTATTTGAAATAACTGTCTATTGTACATTATCAATTATGAGAGCCGCAATATGTGTAGAAAGAGGGAACAGGTTCTGAAATCAGTGATATCACCACACGATAAGTAAGAGAGAAGTCCTATTAGTACCCTATTGTATTTTAATCAATTTAAAATGTAACAAATACAGGGACAGAATCCAATGTTTCGTTGTTCTCGTTACGATGAATGGTATATTTATTTGCACGGGAGAACATATCCTTCAAAAAATTACACTCTTTCATAATAGTGTCCTGTATAATTAACAACGCCTTTTCAGTATCGCCGAGAAGGGATGTTCGCGAAGCAAGTAATCAAATTGAACCGAAAAGCAGCCGCGTCATCGCAACAAACTTCGGCACTTGTATTACGCGAAGATCGCGCAGCCAGTCGATCCTGTTGACACCACTGATCATACACAATGATCACGACAGATGTTTCATCAGGATGGCGGCTATCAATTACGTAAAAGCATCCGCTCGTTCCGGAAACGATAGGAGCCAATATTTGCTGTAAACAACACCGCCCGTCCTGATTTCGGATTACCGGGAGAACTGGGGCTTGCAAAAAGTATCCGAAGCACAATAAATAAATAGAAAGACGTTGCTTCCGGAGGTGGAGCGGGGATGTTCACTCGCATACACGCGCGTGTGTACGTTGTGCATCCGTGTATGAACCTAGTCGAGACAGCGACGCTTTCCGTGTGGGTTCTAGCTCATCCATGCAGCCATCGTACATAACACAGGTTCCGGGTGTAGCGGGGTTAGTAGTGGTCGAGCACTAGACAAACAAAGTATCCCGTTGTCCGTGGGGGTGGCTCGGAGGGTTGGCCTGGCTTCGGCGATGTTGAGTTAGCTGGAGATAGGTTAGTGTAGTCAGGCCAGGGAGAGGTCGAGTGTTGTACGATATGATACTTGACAAACGGCTTCCACGACCGACCGAGTACCGAGGAAAGTACGACGGCGCTCATGCTAGCATCCCCCTAAAAATAAACATCCCTCGGCGCGCTCGCCGACGGTCACCAGTCCCCGTATCCTTGCCCCCTTGCAACCCTCTCTGGGTTCCGCTCTGGGTCTCCACCACGGAACTGCGATGACACGACACTTTTAAGGGGTGGATTTTCGCGACAACGATCCTCCGTCAAAGGGTTGCTCTCGGTTACGTCAGACGGACGACGGGGTGAAAATTGATGCGGCTGTCGCGCCGAGGAAAATCGAGACACGGCTCACGGACCCATCGAGTGGAAAATTCGTGGTTGAAAATGTTTATTCTTCTACCAGCACGACAGACTTCAATCGTCGTACTACGACAACCGGAATTGAAACGAAATTAGAGGGTTCCTTTGAACCCTTGCGTGCTGTTCGGGAAATTGGAACATTTTTATTATGAGAATTAAGTTGGTTCGTGATGGATATCCGATTTTCAGAAAAATGTAATTTTTAAATCGTGTACGAAGTTTAGGAATTGTTGAAGTTCAATTGATTCATATAGGTTATTCAGAAAAATTAGTATTAAAAGAAGATGACTGATATTTATAAAATCGGATAGCTTTGACAATTTCAAACTTTACAAGCAAGATATGGACCATCTTGCAATAGCAAGCAAGATGCCACCCTAGCAAGATGCTAAGCCATCGATAAGGGTCGTCGCCGTCAGTTCCCATTTGGTTTCCCAAAAAACCCCTTCTTTATCAATTGGCCGCACAGAAAAGACAGCGGCATTCCCGACGACCGGTCGTTTCAGCATTCAAATTCAAAGCGCATTATCCCTCTCACATGAATATTTCCCGTAGGAGTGGAACCTCCCGCGGACGTGCTCGGCGTTCCTATCTCCTCTCCGACTTCGATGATAACGGCTGCTTACCAGGCATCGAAAGTCTCTTGTATATATTTGCGATATGGTTCCGAAGAACTCTGGTCTGGTCCGCGGAAGTTGTTGAATATTTCTGAAGGACCAGGTGACCCAGATCACCGGCGTAAGACCGCGGATAACAACTTCCTCCGTTGGTTTTACGAAATTGCGTTCGTCGGCTGTTCCTGCAGGAGAGCGTATCGGCCATCTCTCGGCCGAGCACACCAGGGCGGACGTTTTAAATTTACAGTCCTCTTCTTCTTCTGGGATTAATATCTGTACCGGTAGAGTCCAGGTAAAAATCCCCGGGGAGGTTGGAAGAAGAAGAAGAGGAAGACACCGGTGTGGCGAGAGGTTAGTGTATCCTGGAGCGAACGTTTTCCAGCCGTCGTGTCCCGGGCCCCTTTATTTGCTCCCTTCTTTCCTTCTGTTCTTCCCGAGCAGTTTCCACGGACCTAAGACCCGGAGGGATCGGTCCACACTCTTGACTTTACGACCCGTGCCAGATTAGGATTTATTTTAATCCTAAAGGACAGGCCCGCCCTCGCGGTTCCTCCAACGCCTCACCACCCTCAACCACCTTCCTATCCACGTGCGCTCCGTGTTCCCACGCTCTCGAGAACCAACCCTTATTGGCTCTCTCGTCGCGTCGAAGCTCTTAAGAGCAACCCTTTCCTCTTCGGGACGCCAAGCCGGAACAGCGCACCCTTGTAAATCAATTGATAGCCCGTGTGCGCCCGGGGTTGCGTAATTGAACGAGCTCGAGTGTTGACCCGGCCCTCGAGAGGGTGACAGAAATTGTAAACAGAATTAAGGCGCATAGGCGGTATAGGTATAGACCTGGGGACAGAAGCAAACCGCCGAGGAAAATGAATATTATAGCATGTCTATTCCTTATTTCGTCGACCCTCACCGCTTTAATATCAATACTGGACTTTTGTGGAGGACCGAAGCTCACCCTTCGACGACCGTTTATTCTTTAATATAAATTCTTGATCGTTGATAAACCTTTATACACATTTCTGTTGAACGGGTTCATTAGAGCTAGGAAAGATCAATTGACCGAGTTTAACCCTTTGCAGTCCGGCATTTTGTAAACACCTGTTAAATATCGAGTCACGCTCGACAAAGAAGTGTAAAGGCTTAATGCGTAAAAACTATTGTGATTACCGGGTACCAAGGACTGTTGTGGTGTTGTTTTTAATGTGGCTGGAGTATTGTGTGTACCAGTGTAACATATTCAGTCGTGTGTTCCCATTGTTCACCCATTGCCGTAGGATTTCCTTCGCGGATACAATAATTATATCTTGATCTTTAATAATGAAATAATGTGACGGCTAAACTTTACTTTAGGGAAGCAGAAATTTTTTAACTTTTTAATGTAAAAAATGTAGACTTTGGCGAGAAAATGCCAAAAATACAAAATTCAATCCTAGGAGATCAGTAGTTCAAATGTTATGCTTATGTAAAGATGTCCGATTTTCAGCGTTTGTGACATTGAAGGCCGCCGCCATATTGGAATATACTCAGTTATCGTCCAAGAGTCGAGCCGCGAGAAGATTGGTCGGGGTTAGATTCGTGTAGAGGGGAGGGGGCGGAGAGGGCCAAATGTCTGAGCCGGCACTATAGCGCTTGCAAATCTACGTTATCGACATCACCATGTGCTTGTCCTGCCATCTAGCAGCTCCGCTCGTTAGAGGACGCGCGACGCCGAGTATATACCAACATGGCGACGCCCTTACCTAACAACGCTTAAAATCGCTCCAATTTAAACACGCATAACTTTTCAACCAGTGAATTCCTACCATTAAAACTTGGCTTTTCGGCATTTTTTCGCGAAAATCCACAGGATTACATTTAAAGAAGTTAAAAATTTCTGGTTTCTTGACGTAAAGTTTAACCCAAACTCACTAACTCTGGAAAAGGGACAATCTAGTGTAAACAATTTTGGTTTATATATTTTATGAGTTCCATTCTGACTAAAAAGGACGTTTTAGTGAAAAATCTCGCGGTCCGTGATTTCAATAGACAGCACGAAGAAGTTCGATAGCTCTTTCAGTCCGTGGAGAACTGTTTCATTTTGCAGCCGTCATTGACGCGCGCAGGAATTAGGGAGGCAGATCGACTAGTCAAAGGAGCATCCCGTTTAATTCCTTATTTACTCGTAACCGATTCGCGCCCACTTTTGCCCGTCCGTTTCATCGCGGCAAATGAAACGGTCGCGGATCGGTTCTCCAGCCGACATTGTTCAAAATTCACCGACCGCCAGTCTATGCGGCGGCCGCTTCTTTGAGCGCGGCGTATCTCCCCGAAGGTTTTATAGGAAATCGATATCGGCGCGCGGCTGCATGGTCGGTTTCAAAGGAGCGATCGTCGGTTAGAGGCTCGTGCGTGTTCGGCCCATCGAGAAACTAAGAAAAGAAAGAGATGAAAAAAAAGAGAACGATAGATAGAAGAGAAGACATACGCAGTCCTGGCCGCCGGGAAACGAACGGGAATAATGGGACGCGCGTTATCTTCGTTATAGTAAATAAATCCGGTCACGTGTGCCTCTATATTCGGTGAACGCGGTAGACTGTAAACGAGAATGGCTGACGGGGAAGAGTTAAAAAAAAGTTCTCGTCGCGTTATTAGAGGCGAGCGCCCAAGGCAAATTCGATTTAGCCGATTCGGTTCGGGGCCCACAGTATATACCCGAAACGCAGGCTTGTCGCGTTGTCTGCCCTGTCGAGTTAAATTTGCGATTAATGAAATAACCGGATCTCTTTGAGCTGCCCCCAGCCACACCCGACCCCTGCCAATTCCGTTTTTGCCGACACTACGTAGTTTATTTTCGACGAACAATGCAGTTATTAATTACGTTAAACAAACGCATGCAAACACCTGTCCCACTTACGCGGATAGTTTCGTTTCGCGCACCGCGTTAAACGCCCTTCCAGCCGAGGAAACGTAATTAATTTTGCAAAATAATCGATACCCGTGTTTGCGTTTTAGTCGGATCAGCAAAATTTTAGTGGCGAAGAATTTGTCCTGGGTGTTAAACGTTAATGGGGGAAGCTTCGTGATTAATTAGGTTTAGAAATATAATGGTTGCCAGTTATAGTGGTTTCACCTTTACATATTGTCAGGAAAGCTCGAAAAGTGAAAATAATGACGGACGCGATAACATTTTATCGGGAGTTGCAGTGCTGTAACTTCCAACCGTAATTTTGTTTAAACTAAATTATTCATCTATGAAGCTTCCCTTATTCGAGCGTTGACTCGTAACTAGTGTCGTTCCACTTTTGTTACATGGACGCTGTCTCACTGACTGTTTCAAAATAATCTGATACTATCTAGGTTAGTTCCCAATATAAGTTGACAATAAGGTTGTCTTTGTTATATATTTGATAAAAATACTTCTGCTTTACATTATACAAAAACCTTAAAGGAACTAACACACAATATCACAGCACAATAATGGATGAAAACAAACTGTCTGTCGATCTCTCGGACTCCGCGCAAGTTGTGGGTTAAGGAACGCATGAAGAAATTTAATTATATTGGCAATACAATCTGCAGTAGATTGTTTCTTTCATGATAGAAAATATTCACCGCCTGTTTCGTTATAAGTTTCCCAGCAGCCCTGATCAGGGAGCACGAAGCGAGATACACATTCTATGTCATATTATATTATATTATATTATGTCATACTACTCGCACAGTTATCGATAGAGGGAGGCGTTACGCGACACAATGAATCGTTGAAATTGAATTCTCAGTGGACTCAGCATTCAACAAAGTGCGACAGCGTATTTCCATAACTGAGTTTACAAGTGCCAGGTGTAACTTCGCCAATCCAAATTCGCCAGTCCAATGATTGATCGATCACCGGTGAAAAGTGAAAGGAGACCGAGGACCGGTAGAAAGAAACCGCGTGATCGACATTCTGGAAAGATACGTACCCATAGGAGCCGGAATCCAGCAACAGGCACCGGGACGTATGAATACACACCTGACGCTCCGAATATCTTCTGTACTACTTTATATTCAAAACAGCCGACCCACCCGCGTAGAACAAAAACTCTCGCGAATCTTAAGATAGTGTACTTCTATGTATTCATGGCCGCCGTGTTCCCCAGATTCATGCGGCCGGACTCCCATTTTACGGGAAACGTTCCTATTCTCGTCACTGCTCGTGAAAAACTCGAGGAAAAATTTGCATTCGCCTGCTCCCCGTCCGCACATTCTCCGAAGATAATGCTTTCTTGCATTGTCATTGTTAGAGCAGATTTTTCCTGAGCCATCTCAATATTATTATATCAGATCATCCCATAATTAATACTGTTTCTTTGTACGCATATCTGTTTCCCTAGTCCTCATACAAGGCTGTGCTTTTATTACAGTTTTCAATCCTGCACTAAATTTCAAGATTCATGTTGGATATTCGTTTCAAACCAAGTCTAAAATCTTTGAGAGCGTGTAGCACACGGTCGCAAGGGTTCTCTTTAAGAATGAAATGGAGAGGTTCCTATGAACGCATTAGCTAAGGAAAGCACGTTGATTTAAAGTAAGGTAAGCGACGTTCCTCTTGGATCAGCCTGATATTTCCTGGCGTTAACACGTCGTCCATAAAACTGGGACGACCTGGTTGGCCTCGAATGACGGGGGCAACTTGCGGTTGCAAATCCATCGAGACGACGAAGATCACGTGGACGGAAAAGGTGAATTCTTATTCCGGAGCTGGTCTCGATGTTATAAATTTATATCGGGCGTGCATCCCGGCCGAATTCGAATTCAAGGACGTCGGACGAGAGAATACGATCGTGGTCGGTCGTAGGGGGACGTCGGAGATGTTTCGGAGGGCGTCTGCTCCCGGTAAAAAGTGAAAAAAAGTAAGCAGAGGGGAAAAAGGTAAGCGCAGATGTCGCGGCGAATTCAAATTTAACTTCCTTTCGTGAGAAGAAACGAGCCCGACGAAAGGTGACGAGGACAGCTGGATTGCCGACGTTTGCTGGATGAGACAGGCAAGGAGAAACGAGACACTGGTGGGGGATCACGGGGACACCCCCCCCGCTCCCCTTCAGACATCCCCGCCGATCGGACAACCCGAAGCTTACGTAAGCGTCAGCCCCGCTGTCTTTCAAATTACTTCGGTGTTCCACACTCGGCACGAGTTTCGCCGCGACTTTTCGCCCGGGGAAATTTACGACTTCGCCGAACGCCTTTCTTGCGACCGACCGCGAATACGTTCCGTTTTAGATGGGCTAGGTAGACCAACCCCCGAATCTCTCTCTCTCTCCCTCTCTCTTTCTCTCTGGCCTCCTTCGAGGAAACGATCCTGGCGAGACGGTTCCGTCCGAGAGGCAACCGGATGGCGAGCTCGCGTCCTTCGGCGCCCTGTTTTCCGGTGAAACATTGGCCATCCGCGAGAGTAATTGCTCCCTGACCGGCTGCTTCTTCTTTTAATCGAACGAGTAAACTCCGGCGAGCTTGCTGCGGATGTTGGCACTGCCATCTGCCGAATACTCAGCCCGCATGAGCAAGGATCATGCTCACGGCTGCTCAGTGAACATTAAACTTTGTGATTCACAGCTGAGAATTTCTTAGAAAATTTTCACTAACGTAATCACTTTTTTTCGAGAATATTTTTTAATGTAATATGTAAGGATCGTGTTGATATGTTTCCCCCAAAATATTCTTATGTGAATTATGCAATCATACGATTAGAATTTTATAAATTACATATGTACATAACCCTGATACCGCCCATCTCACGAGATTCGTCATTAAGGGGATATTCTTATATTTGCGGCCATTTTTGTGCGAATTCTTTTCAGAAAAACTATTCAACTTTTCGCGTTGGGATTTTGCACACGTGTTTATTGGCATTTGAAAGATACGTGCGATTTTTGTCACGTAAAAATAATGAAAATGACCAGAGTTATTTTTTTTGTAATAGTTTGACGAACGTTGGTCGACTGCAAACAAATCCTGTCGCACACATAATCTGCGACAGTTACACTTAAAGAAAATGTAAGAAAACCAATTTTTTGGAAAATGAAAAATCAGAACACTCCCTTGAAGAGATAAGACAATTATGCTTTCTGAAACTTCTTGTGCCTCTGGAAGTTTGTACAATCAAATAACATTTTGGTTGTACCGTTTTATTGTTAATTTTTAGTCGAATTGTGGCATCGTGTGTACGAAGGATGTTGCGAAAATTACTGTTTCCTACCACTGATAATTGCAAAATTTTAAGGAAGGCAACCGTCACGCTTTTCCAACGGCTACTGTAGCTAACCCACCATCGCCGGAAATGAGTATAAATTTACGACTTGGGTGAATGCTATTTTCACGCGATAGGGAGCGGTGGTTGCTGCCACGGCCTCGCGTGAACTGCAGTTGTACGGTGTTGCAGCCAGCCCCGCAAGACGGGAAGGACGATTTCTCATTCCGGATGAAGACTAACGTTCCCTTAACTCCCGGTCCCGCTCCTCGGTCGACAAATATCGACTTCCTCCGGCAATCATTCTCTATCTAGAATCTCGAGGTTCCTTTCGAGCCGAAGAAAGCGATAAAAGTTCGCTGAATATTCCCGAGCAGTTCTACTATTAGCGAAGAGCTTTTCACGAGCCAATGGAAATCGAAATTTACGTACATCACTCATCTTAATTTATCACGTTGAACGCCATGATGATCACCATTGACCTGCACCGTTCTATTGCTTAAAAATTACATAAAATCAATGGTATTGAATATCAATTTATTACGGCCGAAATGAACTAAATCATAGTGTAAGCTGAAAACTCCATTATCCAGTAACTATCAATTAGTCAACTTGACACATAGTATTGAATTGTGCAAATTGTCCAATCGACAGCTAGTTTTTATCGTTCTGCAAATTTGTGATTGTTAAACGATTGTAAATATCGTTTCTGAACAGGCAGTGGCGGGAATGCATTATCTTCAGTTGACAAGTGCTGAACTCATTCGCAACGGAAGCACGATGCACGCTGCCGCATTACAAGTAAATTACATCGAATTTGACGGACGGATAGTGCTGCGCGGATCAACGCGGCCCACGCAATTTACGCAACGCCGTCCATCATGTTACTTATTAACATTCGTGCGAGCAACGAGATTGAATTATTGCCAAACAACGTTCGTTGCTGCGTAAAGCGGAACGGTGGCATCGAATTAAAGGGGAGCTCGGTTTGTTTGCGTGGAAAAGCGACAGAAATGTTTGAATTTTTTCCCCGGCATTTCCATTCGGTCCTGCGAAATTCGTTCTCGCTTGGTTTACGCTGAGGGGGCCCGATTAAACCAACAAAATTTCTAACATTTTCACCGGATGGAACGGATTCTTCCCGTCTTTTAATTTCTGATTTAGCTGCCGGAAGAATTTACCGTTCAACTACCGTGAAACATTTTTTCATTATTCAGGCCGAATATCATTGGCAGAACGTTCGCGCATTTACGAAACCTGTGCAACGCGGCACCGTCCCTCGTAATATCGAACTCGATCGCATCAGTCAATTTAGCTGTGGACTGTCGATTAAACCGTGCGCGATACTTTTAATGGCGACGGCTTGTTTCCTGTCTGGAACAACCATTAATTTTAGGCCAGGGTCCGGGCGATATCGATAGCGGGCCAGATGTCCATACTGTTGATAAAAGCGCATCCATAAAAGTGAGCTTTACAGGATAATAACACGTGTACGCTTGACGTATGTATATTCCGCCCTGGCTGCTGCAACAAATGAGTATGAACGTTTTCCAATCAACCTGACATCAAATTGGTCCACTGTCGAATAAAAACAAAAAACGCGAGCGCAAGCGCCAAAGAAAAAAAGGAAACAACGAAAATCCGCCAAAGGCGCGTCACGATCGAAAATGCATCTGCCTGACGATTGCCTTGTTCGAGCGGGATCCGGTGGTCTGGAATTTCGACGAGTTTGCTTTTGTTAATTGATCGACTTTGTCGATGAAACGTCCACAGTATTTCTAAAAATTTCTAAAAACACACACGCTTTTTTCCTTCCTGTCCGCAGCACTCGTTTACTTTCTTCGCCGCAAAATAATACGAATCACTGTTTGAATAATAGCGTAAACGAACTACAAATTAAAAAGTAACAGCTTTTCACGCGCAGATCCCGGACCTATGAATTTACTATCGAAAATTTCGACCCCATGCTGCAATGCTGTTCAGTTCTCGTGTCTGAACATCCCCCAGTAATTCCACTGACTACTGTCTGAAACGCGGTGTGGCATTACATCGTTTCCACGTTAAACTCGTTTAAGCTGATATCGGGAACAGGGCGAGATCAATAAAGCACAGACAGCACGATGCGCCGCCATCATGTACTTCAAGTAGAAGCATCCTGTAATGGTCAGACACGGCATCGGCCCGTAATTGAACTTCGAACTCGATCTTCTCTGAAACGAAGCATCGTACCAGAAAACGTTCTTTCGCCTCGCTGACTTCCATTTTCACCGGGCGTTCCCCACCAATAATTACTATTTTCAATACACTTTTATTAGCCATAAAACACATTCCAGTTTTACTACCCGCCTCATTCTACTCCCACAATTATTATTTTAATACGAGTTTATTATACATCAAGAAACTCGTTACTTGTGCCCACAATGTTAAAATTACTAGACATTATTTTATAAATTTCTTTCCCAGGTAGTAATATAGGTCAGCCTATAGAAGAACACCATAGGCCAATCTACGGCCCGACAAGTAGAATGAGTCAGTCTACGTTGAGACGAACAGAGTAAACCCATTTAACTAAACCATTTTCACCTTCTCAGGAGAAATTTCATTTCTCGTGTTTTGAATATTGCAGGATCTATTGTCTAACTATTATTGGGACCGTGAGGGTTAGCGCATAGACTACTAACGGAAGCACTCGTGTCTCCGGTACGACGCGCATTTTACGATCAAAGTGCTGACTCCTACGGGTTAGGAGAACTTCAGCAAAGATACTCGGCCGTCGGCGTGGTTGTAGGGTGTGTGTTAACGGGCGTCGGCGTAGCAATAGCATCGACCATCGGCCGTCGAGGCAAACACAAGATCGATATTGTTTGATTTATGCGCGGGTGACGCGGGGGTGGATCGCTCCACGATCACCAAGTGTTTTCGGAGCTTGCATTCGCAAGCAACGGTCGAGGTTACGCGTTCACCAAGCCCGCCGCCTATTCACCTGCCTCCCTGTCAGCGGGCAAAATGTACGTACACCTTTAACTGTGAACACGTACGAAAGGGGAGTCCGGGAGGGTACCTGCTCCGAATTTCTAATTCTCGATATTGACAAGCGGCCCGCCGGACCAACCCTTTTCTCCACCCGCTGTACGTAGAACTCCGGTCGCTACTTGTCGTCGCGTCGGCGGACTGTCGTTTTTCCACGAACCGTCCTGACTCAGACTAACACGTAACGTTTATTGGCCCCGCTCCGCGTGCACGCAACACTTCCACAGATTTATGAAGCCACTCGAACGGTCCGCGAATTTTAAGGAACCACCGCCGTCGGCCCCGACGCCGCGAACAACTTCCACGAAACTTCGTCGCCTCTGATAAACGGGACTCCAAGGCTTTTCCGAAAAATCTATCGACCCGCCCACGTCCGCTTTATCGCGAGTCGCGACTGCGGAACGAGCGCAATCCTTCGCAAAAGTGAATTCTAGCAACTTCGTGCTCTGTTGCATCGATCCCGGGAGATTGCGAATGCTTTGCACACTCTTTTCACACACACATAATACACACTCTTCACGGTCGCTTGTTTAATTTGTTTGTCTCGAGTATACCGTACACATTTTTCATGTCCTAAAGCTGGGTTTACATTGGTCCAGCAGCATTCCAGTCCAGTGATCGAATGTAAACAGTGTTTTCATAGTCAACAGTGGTTACAGTTTAAAATTGCGCCCACCCATTTTTGAAAGAAAGGGATAGAATCCCTGATCTACTGTTCAGTTTCATCGGAACGCACCTAACACTCCATGATAATTTTGTTAAACCAGGTACAAATTACTATAACGACACTTGAACTCAGTACGACCGACAGAATAATTGCAGAAATGAAGGATCCGTCCATGAATTCGTAACTCCCTCGATTAAACGCGCTCTTCAGCAGAGGGTTTCGGCAGCAAGGTTTTCTCGCGCGAGAAGAATCCCCCGGCGGAAAGTGTGGAAATTTGAGATCAGTCGTACGGAGTCTGGGAGCATGCAAACTGCTCCACCTCCAATTTCAAAGTTGCCGAACAGCGTTGCTTCATCGGCGCTTAAGCGCTCTCGAAGGTAACCTACGTCGAACACAGAGGTCCGGGAATATTTGGCCGACTCTCAGAATAGTTGAGCGATGAGGGGATGCGGCGGTACGTGTATGTATATGTGTGGGCGTGAGTGGGGTTTGCTAGATGATCCGGTGCAACGGACGGGACCGGGGGTGTGAGAATGCAGCGGGTCAGGTTGGCTGGAGGTCTCGGCTGAATATATGGGCACGGAGGAAAAAGGCGTCGTTACCAGAGGCTCATTAACGGGAACTATTCCCAAGACACCCTTGGCAGTACCTTCGAGCGGAGCCAGAAGCAAGGAGGATGTAGTCCGCGCGTCGGGCTGCGAGGAACCTGCAGAACTCCAATACTAATTAGACCATCGGCCCGATCGTTCGCTCTGACAGAAGGCTCCTCTATTTCTTCCTTCCCCCTCCCCCCTCTCTCACTTTTTCTCTCGTCCGTTTTTCGCCTGACTTCTTCTCGTTGCCTCTATTCCACTTTTTTCGCCGCTTCCGGGCCATTTTTGTGCGAAACAGACGCGCCGATCGCGTGGACGAACAGAACATCGCGCGGAAAGCGAGAGTAGAAGTTTGTTAAAAAAGCACAGTGCAGAGAACAGCTCTCTCTCTCTCCATTTGTTTCTATTTTCCTCTCGCCCCGGTCTGCTTTCTATCAGAAAACCCCGATCCACGTTTTCGCGCGAGACTACACAAAATTTGGAGCGGTGCCACGCCGAACTGTCCTCCCGCGAACGCTTCTGGTTGGCACTCCTGAAGCTCGTCCAATTAACAGGCATTAGTCCCGTTTCATCTCTTCGGGGCCGCGAAGAGCGTAATTTCCACGGTGCCGTCCCTGCAGTCGCTATTATATTTCGTTAGGGACTCGCGATTCTTCAAGATGCACTGTGTTGCCACGGCCATGGTAACCGACCGAGTTCACCCGACACTGTAATTCCATCTCTGGAAATTCTTGCCGCTTCGTCCGGGGCTGAGCTTCCCCAGATGCTCGCTATTTACGCGTAATAAAATCGACAGAGCTGAATGTGCACGGAATGGCGGGAGGAAGCAATTCTATTTCACCTGTGGCGGCTTCCTCGCTGTGTTCTTACCCTTCGAAACGTCAACATTTTTTCTTGCACATCTGGTAACCACACTCGTACAGTAAAAACCGGAAACAAACAAAATTCTTTCTACGAATTCACTGATCGCTGCACCACATGGAGGGGTACAGTGGATTATAAAAATTCTTGACGGGAGCGATAAGTCTGGCTAGTCGTTCACCATAAAGTAAAATCTCGAAGAATCAATTTGATCTATTCTTTCCTCTTTTAAAGGCAGCAAGTAGTCTGGTCAATAATTGGTCAGATATTAATGTAGGGTTATGAATGAGACATTATATTAGAGTGATTGTTTAGAGTGGCTGTGGACGCTACATTGTGGCGCCGACGTGTTTGGGTCCAGCGTGAAAGAAAGTCTGTTTGGGCCGAGGTGTGAAAGAAGAGTGTTTGGGTCTCGATGGCAGGAGTGAAGTGATTAGGGGCGCCGAGCGCAGGGCGTACGTGACTGTTTGAGTTTTCCGAATTTATGTGAAACTGATAGAGAGAGAATGAGAGTGCGAGAGAGAAAGAATGAGAGAGGGCCTTGTTATAAAAGGGACGAATGCGAGGGATGTCTGACAGTCGGTAGAGAGATTCAGTTAGTAGAGCGAGAGTCGCGAGTAAATGCGTAGTCGAGGTAGCGAGTTGTTGTTAAATAAAGTGTTGTATTGAAACCGATGACTAAATTATTTCACCCGATACGCCGCACCCAGTACATAGGAGTTCCTTAAAATATTCCTACATTAAAATCTCAAGCATACTGTTTACTTATTTCTAGAACAAACGTTATAGAAAGGTTGAACATTAATTTTTGACGTGTTCAGCGAGGAAATTTCAGTGAACTCTCGGAATAATATCTTCACGTTTCGAGCAGGTATAACCGTCGATGGCCGAAAACCCTCGAGTCTGCATAGGAACGCGGTAGTAAACGGTATTTGTTGCAGGATACGGCGACTGGGTGAAGAGATTATTGACCGAAAAGCTGGCAATTTATTAGCCCGCATATCGAGTGTTATAAACGTTCATCCTCCGTTTCGCCCATTGGCTGAGTAGCAGGATGGCCAGGTAATGAACGGCCTCGGCGAGCCGGGAGATCTGCGCCAGAAACAGAGAACGCTTCAAAGAGAGGGACAGAGGGAAACGACGAGATAGGTAGGAAGAGAGATAGAGAGCGTGGGAGAGCGAAACTGAAACCGATGGGATATTCAAGTAATGACGACGATAACGACGGTGACAATAATCAACGAGCAACACCGGTATCGAGCGCAGTTCGCCGCGCCGACGACGACGATGACGAACGACAACGCCGGGCCATTAAATTGATACCACCTGCTAATTGGTATCTCTAATTTCTATTGGCCCTGTACCGAACAGCTTACGATAAAACGATCATCAGAGATCCGGTGATTGACATTTCTGCGCTCCGGAGTAATTCGACGGCCGTTGGAACGGATAATCTGGTTCAGAGGATTCACGCTACAAGACTTCAGTCTCTAGTTTCCAACGGGATTTCACGCTCACGGAGTGACCTGCTATTATTATCGAACAGAGTATTCAACCCTTAGGACACGCCTAGTCTGGAATAATGCTCGGTCGTACTGTTATGCCGCGGGAAGGGGTAGATGGAGGGAATCCTCGAATAAGCTCCAAAGTCTTCCAGCAGAACTTAGGTATATTTCGGAATAGGTCGCCAAGCAAGAAAACAAAGCGATTTTGTACAAGACGGACAACTTAATGATACGCGAGCACACTGACTGGTTGCTTATAACTCTCTCTCTGACTCTCTCTGACTATTCTGACTGTCGACTTCTGACCATGACTCCAACTGTCTTCAACTGCCCTTTCGCAGGGCCTTATATAAGGGTACATTTGGTTATCGGAGTTTGGTGGGGATGGATGATTCTAGTCCTTACAGATAGGGAATGACGTGGCGGTCGGAGTTTTCGCAGGGTTGGACTTTAATCTGAAATCTCTGTACCGGTGAGTAATTTGCCTTAGTCTAGTTGATGAGAAAGCCCGTGAGTTCTGACTCATCTATTTATGTAACTTATCTATTCTAACAGATAAGTATTGGCTGTCTCGCATAACAGTACGACTCTTTCAACGAATCACTGCCAATATACAGTTGATCGAATATCTGGAACATCCACGATTTCTGTGAACCCGAACAATGGTCACGGAACGAAACGAATTCGAAGAATAATTGAGCAAAATGTTTGCACAACGCTGGAGCAAACAGAAATGAAAATCGCTCAACCGTCGAACTTCTTACTTATTCAATCAGCCGCGCAAACTCGCCTAACCCGACTCACACGTTCCGAGGCACTCATAGCGTTGACTCTCCGGTACCGAAGTCTTCCATCTCGAGTTAGCAAAGAACCCGTCGCAGTCGTCAAGATAATGAACTTACGCGAGTTACAAGTCTCGCGCATCTGGAGGAGGAAAGTCGGCTTCGTCCCGACGTTTCCTATCTGCCGAGGCACACCGAACACGAGGATCTTGGAGTCTGCTTGATAGAAGGACGATGTTTGTCACGCGTCTCCCGTGCGCCGCGCCAGCAACGCGGGGAATAAAATTGAGGCAAACCGATCTGCCGGTCCTAAATTGACTGACACGCTCGGTTGGGACCGTGGATCCCGGTGCGGAAGCCGCGGTAAGAGCGAAATAAGAAAGCCGGGAGCGCGGATAAGTACAAGCAGAGACGTACTTCGGCTCGTCTGTAAATCGAGTTTACCATCAGACGAACGCTCCATGCCGCCATTTTCACCAGCCACCGCCAACGCACCCCCCTCCCCACCCCTCCCCGACATACCTGCGTAGGAAACCTTTTATCCGGAGGAATTACCGTGAATGGCCGGGAAAATCATCGTGGAGGGACGAAGCCTCCATTTTCCTCGGGGCGTGTAACCCCCGGGGGGGGAGGGGTAGTTGGAAACGAGCTGGCCGGGTTCACAGGGGAGGAAAACGCGACTTGCTTGCGTGTCGGGCTCGCAACACCCGTCGCCCGCGTCTCGTCGACGTCGTTTAGAAAATGCCTGCACGTACGTCGGAGCTTCCTCGGGATGAGACAGGCCAAAGGGAAGCGCGAGACGGAAATATTTCACAGCCGGGAAATTCTACGGGGAAAATTCGTGTTCGATTCCCGCTCCCTCTGAAATCTCCCCTCGCGTCCCCTGTGTTTCTTTTACGACGAAATTGCTACGTATCTTCTCTATCCGATATCACGGCTTCGTCGTCGTCCCGCGAACTGCTCGGGATCTTCGAGCCAGGTTCTCAGCTCTCTGTCGGATTAATAGGAAATGGAGATCGCGCGGTTGACGGTGTACCTAGCCAGCACAAAGGACCGTCTTACCGGCTCGCTTTCGCGTTGACCTAAGCAGAAAATGGCAGTTCTTCGCCCGCCGCGAAAGGGCAAAGTCGTTGAAAGCTCCCTTACGCTGGTTACCGCCCGGCAAATTGCGCTCGGAGATGTTTTACGTACCGTCTGCCGTTCCTGAAACCCACCCACGTCCCCGCTTTTCCTTTGATACGGACGATCCCCGGCGACGTGCACGCGAACAGCGGAAACGGGCACTGTCGTTTTCGAAACTCTCGCGTAGACAGGTGAGGAATAATCTCCGTGGATAATAACGCCTCTTCTCTCGCGACCTAATTTTTATCCGAACAACGTGATCTATAATTATTTCCGAGGAAAGTTTTCGAGGCAACAGCTAAGGACGCCTTGAAAAATGGCCTGATCCATCTGGAACACGCGAAGTTTGAAAACCACTGATATATGTGCGGTTTGGACGTAAGCCTGACACATGGTTGACCCGTTTCGCTTACATCTTATTCTAAATGTTTACGGAAGTTGCTGGGACGTTCACCGAAAGAATTGTTGATATTCCGATTACAGATTTTCTAATAATAACAAAGGACGTCGTATGTAGTACTGATTTTGATTCGTGTCTTCGCGCTTGACCTGATTCACTCATTTCGGTTGTTAGGCGTGTATAGTGCTTAGATCTCTATTGAGGAAATCCAAGACAACTAGGTCACAGATTTTGCGTCAGTAATGTATTTCTGAAGACTATGGATATACGGGCGGATTAGAATTACGCCCGACGTATGACTGATTCGTTCCACTTAGCCCTTACGCGAAAATTCTGCAGAAACTCCTCAGACGGTTCCAGGAAGCATTGTAACTCTGAATTTACTATTATGAATATATGAGGATCGTGGGTATACGGGTAGATTCGACTTGTACCTGATATATGGCAGACCTGTTTCACTTAGACCTTGGGATAAATATCTATAGAAGCTGCTAAGACGTTCCTAGGAAGCATTTTATATTAATAATACTCGGAGCCCATGGATATACGGGCGGATCGGACGTACATCTGATATATGCTCGATCTATTTCACTGCCCCCTTATGCTAAATACATAAAGAAATTATTCAACGTTCCCGGGATCGTTTCAGAACACTTGCACACTGGATTTTTACCGGGTTTTTGGCGAATTATCCTAGAAAATTATAAATTCCGACTTGAAACATTCATCGAATAAAAATTTTCACGGTGTTCCGGTTCCTTTCTCGCAGCTCACATCCATCATACATAATTTGTACCGGGGAATGAAACGAGAAATGGTATGATTCTCCCCAGGGGCGTCGTCTCGCGAAAATTTCTTCGGAATTCCTCTCTGTCTCGGGGCACAACCCGTTATTTCGATCACGAATCTCGGCAGCGTTTTAAGTCGGACATGTCCCGCGAATTTATTCACTGCGCGACAAGTCGACCAGGCTAGGGCGGGGCCCTTCAAATATAAATTTCGCGAACGTTCGCCGCGCTATCGTCGTGCCGTTTCTTTCTCGGCTATAGCCGGTTATCGTTCCGCGCCTTTTTATATCTATACGGCGAGCACCGCCTCCGCAAATTAAATACCTCGCCCGCTTCTGCCTTCTATTTCGCGAACCGGGGTCTTACAGTTTCGAGATTACCGTGAACAAGGATGTTACGCGGTCGACGTGTTATCCTGGAATTTCGCCTCTATTAAAGTACAACGAGGCGAGAAATCTGCAAATAAAAGGGGCGTCGTCGGCTCGCCGCAAACCAGCCGGCAACATTCTTCCAGCGGTCTGCCCGGCCGCGTTTTAATTACAGAAATATTTTCCTTCCCGGCTGCGATCGTATGAAACCGCCTAGTCAACAACGATATCGTTCGAAACTAATAAATATTTGCCCCTGAAGCTACGCGTGAACAAACTCAAAAAGAATACAATTAATGACGGTGCCCCAGCGACAGACGGCGGATGTAAAATGAAACGACGTACCCTTATCAAACATCTAACGTCGAAAACTTGGCGAGATCCGCCGTTTCGACGTGTTCCGTCGGAGGGATTGCGTTTCACTGCCCCCGCCCCTGTCTCTCGGTATTCCTCTTTCACTGTCTGTGCCGCGGAGAGATGCAGTCGGGAATAATTAACGAGGGTGAGAATGTCTTCTTCCCGGGGAACATACGTTTAACGATCTCCCATCGCTGGGGATAGAAGTAAAGACACCCGCAAACGCGAGGGTTGGAAAAGGGATTCGTTGGGGTGACTTTTGGCGCAGCAGACGGCTCTCGTCACGTATCATCCCCGTAATTGTTCAGCTAGTGCGGAGACATTTAACCATCACCGGGAATGTCGATGATCGGTCTGCGATTCGAAAAGCTGAGTTTTCTGGTGAACCATAGTGAATCTCGTTCGAGGATTTATAGGCAATTGAGATTGCTGCTGCATTAGGCAACTTTCATTTTTCATTGATTAAATTCTATACAGGGTGTTCGGCTACAGGTGGGAGAAAATTTAAGGGGTGGTTCTCCGTGACAATATAAGACGAAAATGAAGAATAAAAAAATGCGATTTCGCCTTCATTTTTAGTTACTAATAATTAAAAAGCCGCCTAAAATGCGGCAACCCGGCCAACAGAGGTGTACGTTGCGCACGTCATAGAGGAGCGACAGTCACATATCAAGTGACAGATACTATGCGTGCCTCGGAAGAAGACACCTGGCAAGAACTCGGCGCGTAAACCGCCCGATTGGACCATTCCACACGCATTTTCGGTTCTAGCCGAATTATTGGCTATAGTGTGTGACGTCAGAGCCTAACCATTGGGTGCGAGCAACGACCCCCTTTGATACGTGACTGTTGCGCGCTTTTATCATGTAAGCAACGTATACCTCTGTTGGCCGGGTTGCCGCATTTTAAGCGGATTTTTAATTCATAATAACTAAACAAACGAAGCCGACATCACAATTTTTTACTCTTAATTTTCGTCTTATATTGTCATGGAGAACCACCCCTTACATTTTTTCCCACCTGTAGTTGAACAACCAGTAATGCGTGCATTGCTAGATTGCGTCGTTCAAAATTTCATTGCTCTGATCACACTTACATTTACATTCTGCTGAGCTTCTTATGAGCAAACCAGAGCATTGATCTCGATGGAAAATTTTGGAAAAATGTTTTTGACGCAAATAGGCCTTGATCATTTTTTTTTTTTTTTTTGACAGTTTTTAACGTAGCTTGTGTTTTCAACTTTTCGAATAAATCAGTGAAGGGAATCGCGCTATTACATTTTGAATAGCTCTATTGAATGATGTGCACGATTAAATAATGAAGACGGAAACCACAGTAAACAGGATTGAATTTATTAGTCGCTCGAATTGAAATTCAACATCGGTCCCATCAAAGGATCTTTGCGGAATTCTGCTGAGGACGCTGACAAATATGGCGTCACACGATCCAACGGATCCCGTCTGCAATTTGACGTATAATAACGTTTGCGTAACCATAATTTCACGAAGGGCAGAACAAACGGAAAATTCGATACGCGTCGCGCGCGCGCCAATTTGATCATTAGATCGGCACAGGTGCGCCGATTGATCAATGGGAACGACATTATACGACTGTTAACAGATTTGACAGATGTATATTCCCGTCAAACAATGTTTCAATGGCGGTCCTAACAACACCCTTGTAACTCTGCACTGTTGTGCGGTCGAATAATCTTGAAATTATAGTCGGGCCAAAGTGGTACGGTTCTGGGTAACTATTTCGCTCGAAACTCGTTTCTCCGGTGTTCCGTCGTTCCCCAGTAAATGGAACAAAGGAAATTGCACGGGATCGTTCGGTATTGCATATGGTGACTTGAAGCGAAAAAAAAATGAAATTACATAATCACGACAAAAGACAAAGTTTCGTAGCTTTAACGAGATTTCCAATGTGAAATATAATTATCTAATTAGTATGGAACCTCGTACACGTGTGGGCAAAATGTTTGTTTAATGAGCTTCATTATGATCCATGTTAAAATTCAGTCGCGTCGTTGAACAATCATCTACTAGTCTTGACAAAGACTGGTTAAAGCAAGGATCTTTTGTTGGAACATGGTCCTTGCGATCTTGAAAGGATCCCCCGCTTGTTAACCAAAAGTTAATTAACTTCATTCGAGAATGGAAGTCGACAAGCTCTGATTGGCAGCGGAGAAATAGCTTCCCGATTCGCGAGAGAATCACTGAATCGTTTCTAGGTGAAACGTTGACTATGTGTGTCGAGTGGTGCCCAGAATTTTCCTAGAAATTCCGTCGATTCTCAGTCGCGGCCATTTTGGTTTCAGGTATCCTGGATACGGAAAAGGGATTTACACATACTAACGTCCTCCATCCACGCGTACACGGGGGACGGAAGATTCTCCGTGGAGCATCCGGAGGCGTCCAACGAATGGACGTTGAAGATCGATTACGTCCAGCAACGTGACGCAGGGGTTTACGAATGCCAGGTTAACACCGAGCCCAAAATGAATTTAGCCTTCGCGTTGAGTGTCGAAGGTAAAGCTTCCAACGTGAGACCATTATCGTTGCGGTTCGCCCTCTCGCGATCGAGATTCCCCAAAGTCAATCTCCAAAGACCCGATACAAATCACCTTCAGTCATCCAATTAATCTCTGTACGAACAGAAACTTTCGGAACTATTCTATTCTAAATAATTTGATGGAAGATCGCTGGAGGGTCAGCCGAGCATACTAAATCTCAGTGGCGCTGTAAATATCCTGTGTAATGGAGATAGATGAGAAAGACATGTTCGAAACGCTTGCGTACGTGTCTAACGCCTGATCGATCAGGACAGACACTTCCGGTACCTTGACTACGCACCAGCATGACTAAACTGACTGATGCTTACCGCCTTGCATGCCTATCTTCGCGAAACTATTTACTACTTGGAAGTGACAATATGGTGCGGAAAAACCACTTCTTCGGTGCAGAGAACAAACCGCTTGATCCTATCTGTTCAAAACATTGCAGACTCAACATTCCTTTCTTACCAAATATGACACGTGCACATGAAGGAACAGTTAAATAATTCTTTTTTTAAGATTCAATTAATTTGTTTTTATTAGTGGATAGGTAAAAGAGTATAAAATTTCAGTCATCATTTTCGAAATCTCACGTGGTGTACAGTTGCTCGTTTAATTGATCAATGAATTGCAAATTTTTAGCATTTGTGACCAAAGTTCAGTAGACGAAATTGATAACATTGTAAATTGGTCGAAATAACTTGCAGATACCGAAGTAGTTCGAGCTCCTCAATCTAAATTTATCTGGCTGCTGAAAGAAATTCAAGCTCTTCAACCGAATTTAAAAAGAAAACATTGTTCTGATTTACAGGGTACTCGATCAGTCAATCGAGACACTGTACATATATTATCGATATTCGTATCGAAAATCAAACATCTGATCGCAAGTTGCGTTGGTTCGTGAGATAAATTGCAATTGTTGTTGAACGCTGTCGAACAAAACGAAATGCAGACGACCCAATTCATTCGATCCGTACGAGAAACGTGTCGTTCTAGCAGACACAAGGAATAACCGAGGGTGAAAACACCGAAGAAGAAGATTCCATGTCTGTCCTGTATTGTCAGTTCAAAGTGTGATCTGCCGAGAGATCGATACCCATTTCTCTATTAGCAACGTTGCACTCTCACTAGCCACCGGTGATAAGGGCGTTGCCATCAGCGCCGTGCCTGTGCTACAACCGGTTGCGTACTTCGTCGCCAGGTACTTCTATCCGTGCAATTAATTTGGCTAATTGATCGTCGCGTTGACACGTAGAGCGGTACAGTTTCCGTTACAACACAGACGGGGGCGGCGTTACCAGTGTCAATTAAAAGTCCTCGTGAATCATCGAGCGTCGTCGTTCCGCTCGCATATTAAGCATGATCGAGTCGCCTCGCCTCTGCCCGGGATCCGGCTGGAATTAACGAACAATGCGGCGAGCGTAACGCGGCGTGTGCGTCGCGTCGCGCAATCCTGATTTTCGCCGATCGGCAACGGCGACCGATTGTTCCCGATCGTTCAACGCGATCAACGTTTGTTCGCCCGGTAATCCCGCGAGTAATTGCGTATTTTCCGGCGATTGCAACAACGTTTCTTTTCCGGTCCGTGCCGTACATAAAACCTGGCGGTGCGCGCTAACGAGCGCCTATTATTCAGAGTCCGACAAATATTTATCGACTTTAACGATCCCGCGTTACCGATATTAATTGAGATCGCGCTCTATCGCTCGACTTCACGGTGAACTGTAACGAGCGACAATGCGGTACCATGTTTCTGCAACTAGCATAATGCCACCGCGCGTATTCCAGCGATTTCATAATGAATTCTATTGTTTACTCGTTCGAACAATCGCAGTGTCGCGTGCCTGCCCCCCCCCCCCCCAACGGTCTTGTTTTCTCATCTTTTTCTTTTCCTCTCTCTCTCTCTCTCTCTCTCTCTCTCTCTGTCTCATGCGCTTGCTCTCTTCTTCTTCTTTCTCCCTCATGCTTTTTCCGTTGTCGATCGCCATATAGTTCCCCTAATTTCCGCGCGCACTCGGCCGAGCAGTTTCCCATCGAACGATCGAGAGCCACCGGGAATAATTAGTCGTCGTTTGCGGAGGGCGGCGTCTTTGAGCGGCGGACTGTTTCCACCGGGATCACAGGATTTCGTGGATCCCGCGTGCACGAACACCGATGTTCATTAATTATGTTCGCAGCCTCTGCGTGTACCTGTCCCTATCACGAGCCCCGGCTACAGGCAACGCTAATTGCTTGTCAGTCGGGTGCAATCGATATTCTTGGATGATGAGAATCAGGCCGTGATACAGTTGCTCCAAGGAATAATCTTTCGGTTCTCCTCCCGGCGAAATAATCCTCCCGGACCGGGGCTATAGTTTTCCTTAAGTATAGCCGAGGATCTTTGAACAAGAGATCCAAAGTGGTGGCCCCGGCCCGGGCGCGCTTTAAATGCGATCGGGGTCTTGCCTGGAAATTAAATACGGCTAATGACTGATGGAATTATACTTGGAGAAGCTGTAAATTCTACGGGGTAAACGGTGAATTAATAGTGAAACAAGCGAGACGCTGTTATCGGATATTCAAAGAACCGGGTACACCGGCGCCCTTCGAACGGACTCACTTGTATCAGTCGATTCTGAATCTGACTAGATTTCAAGAATCTCGGTGTAATAGCCGAAATTCCATTGCGAAATTCCATTGAACGCTGATTGTTTGGCTCGTCGATGTCGGGCGAAAGATATGAAGCAAAGAGATATCGCAATTCTTGAATTTCGAAAGAAAGAAGGCAATACAACTTGAAAAACGTTTCAAATTTCTCTGACACGTTTCAGTAAAAAGATCAGATTCCAACATGTGTCAATTTTTCTGACTCCATTCTCGAACCTCGTAAAACCATATTCCGGTCCTCCTATTGATAAATGAAGAATCGCTGTGAATGACGCCAAACACAGTTATCGCGGCAGAAAAGAACTGGATGTGTAACATAGTGGCAGCGAACACTATTAATGAACGCGCCAGTCCGGTATCCGTGTGTGAGCACCGTCGACGGAAAGGTTCCGACCATTTTAATATTTATTAACGCTATGTGTTTGGAGGAGAATGAAACAATTTGAATGAGATTTAACTCTTTTCACTAGACTGTACTTTCTAAGGAACAATCTAATTAACAGAGTACCCCTTTCAAGGGAAGGTACACAAAGTGCTGGCAATTACTAGAAATAATTATTCGAAAGAATTTTTAGAAATTTTCGTTTCGTAAAGTTTCATGTCTCATTTAACACTGAGCTTACCGACCACAAAAAGCGACCAGCATCTATTGCGTAATAAAAACGACAAGAATGTATTTATTCAGAGTTTGTACAATTTTTATCATAAAATGAGCTCTAGTAAGGAAATTTATATAACTATCGCCTATGAATGCGTCCTTACAATTTCAAAAATTATAAAATACAAAACTTGAGACCAGTCATTTGAACTGCAGACTTTCAACTGTATTCTCGATCATCCAAGACCCTCATTTCAAAACAAATTACGAGCAAGACAGAGAAGGTATCAAGCGACAGACGTAAATTTCTTTCGTAGAATCGGCGTAGAATATTCTTGAGAAATTGACCGGTGATGTGTTAGTGGTCGGAGTGTACTCGCAAAAGGATAGCTGGCTGCCGGTGGTAGGGTGTTTTAAGTCAGTCGGATCCCCAGCCGAGCCGCGAAGCCGTAGATCTCTCGACGAAATCGATTAACTCGATATCTTTTCTGTCCTCCCGTTCCAGAAAGTGCCCCTGTCCCCGCCACCGCCACACCGAACGCCATTCATCGGACGTTCAACTCAGGTTAGAATCACGCAAGAACAGACTCTCTCCTTTTCCAAGCTGTTGAGCTCGTTGCTAGACGTTCGCTATTCCGGGCCGGTGTGTATGCGTGTAACGACGACTATGGCCCGGTCAGCATGTCTGTCGACCGTGTACATGTATGCGTGTGTGCGTGTGTGTGTGTGCACAACGAGCAGGCCACGTGCTCTATCGGTGCATGCACGTCATCCCCGTTTAGCATTTAATTAATGCAACCCCCGGATGGTTTTGTTTTACGAGGGCTGGTCGAGCTCACTCCGTCGGCGAAAGAGCTCCGTTCTGATCGTCACCACAGAGAGCCGGGCTCCTCGTGTTGCTCGACGACCCGCGTCCTCTAATTACCACGGAATTATCGTACTCGTAATAATTATTGCGGAAAAGTCTCGCCAGACAGCTCGGCCGGCCCTTTCATGCGTGGAACGTTCGTGTTCGTTGTCGCTCACGTACACTCGTTCTATCTCTCTCTCTCTCTATCCTTCTCTTTCTGTATGTGTTGCTTGCTGCATCAAGACTTTCTCGGAACTAGAAACACTCGCGCAACTCTTTCGAGCATGCTACGTTTCAGATGACCGCTCCGGAATTTCAGTTTCTCTTTCCGAGATGATCATAATGGCATTTGGCATGGGTTAGAATCCGTATCAGTGTCGCGAAATGACAGGAATTGTAGGTCGGGGGGAATTGCAATTGTAGCAGAACCTCCCTTATCCGAACGTTATATTCTTTGAGTTTTCGATGAAAAAATGTAAAGAACGCAGCTTGCTGAATTTTTTAGACTGCTGCGAATTTTAGTACAAGTCGACGAGTAAGCTAATAAAAACATTCGTCTATCCGAAATTAAATTTTATAAATTCTATGTGCATCAAGCTTTATAAAGATCGTCAACTAACTATCGAAGCGTAAAATCGAACAATATACCTTCTATATAGACACCGATCGGATGCAAACCAAAATCGCAGGATGTTTATAACTTAGTTATTGCGTCCGCGCTAAAACCCGCAGTGCTCTGGAAAAGAAGGCGAGAGGCAAAACTAGCAAATACTTCAACCCGGTCGTAATTAAAATACCCGCGGCAACAACGCGTCTCTCCTGGTCTACGCGTTTTTCCTTTTCGCTCGGGCCTGTGTTTCCGTCGACCCGAACTTCGAGGTTCCATTAAAACTTGAGCGAGATTCGTTTCGAATGTTAGTCACGAGCAGGAAGAACGCAGCCACGGCTCTCTCTCTCTCATTCTCGCGCAAGCGCGGGCGCTTACGGCATTTGCACAGAGTCTTAACACCGAATTTAAGTTCACTTACCACAATTTGCTGATTCGGATCCCGTGATTCGCGGCATTAATATCCTGCCGCGGCTTCGTCGTTGTTCTCCCGTAGCCGATCGACGCCCCCACGGGAAGATAATTCTGCCGGCGAACGAGCAATCGAATGTTTGATCGTCGGCGGAAAGTTAAATCGCAACTCGGCGGTTAGCGATCCGTGGGCTCGTCGTTTTTCGCTGGAACACTCCACCCACGCCATTCAACCGAACGTCTGAAGCCGGGCGCCTTCTTAGACTCGAGGGGCTGGCCGACGGAAATATTGCGCGAGCGTAGAATTTTAAATTGTGCATAGAATTTTTAATTAAATTCTACCCCGCTTAAGAGAATGAATTTAATTAAACGAATCTCGCCCGTAGCGGCGAGCAACGTGTCGATTGCTGACGCGTGTCGCCTCAGCCTGGCCTGTTTGCTTCTCGATATGCCCAGGGTGTAATGAAACACTTCCCGTTACGGGAGACCATAATAGTCGGTGCACATCGCCTCTAATTGGACTTGAAAAAAAAATAAAAAGGAATGGTTTCAACAATATCTTATTACTGAATTTTTGTAAAACTAATCTCCAAAACTTCAATACTAAATTCTTCAATTTTAAAGCATAATACGAAAAATCTGAAATAAAATACGCAGTACGCAACTAATATAATAATATAAACGTGGTATTCGGAAAACTTCAATATACAATCGGAAATTTTATGCTTAAAAATTCTGAAATAATTCACTGTCATGTGTGCTGTTAGGTAGAATGTTCCTGAATTTTTTTGTAACTTTTTGTGGAGTCGAACAGAAGAAATAGAGCATAATTCATTAAACCGTGCGCACCCTATACCTATCCTTGTGGTAGGGGTACCTTCTTGAAACTTGTCACAAATGATGTGATCAAAAATTAATTTGGTGAGAGGGCACTTTTGACCATCTACTCCTTAGCTGGAGTAGTAGAAGCTGTATGATGTCAGACACAGATTGTAATAGAGGGGATGTTACGGATCGGTAGTATCAGTCAAATAAAATACGCAGAACGATTGTGGACTCTGGTGACGGGAAGTGGAAAAATCTGTGCTTGAAGGTGCCTGAGAATCCGAAGACAGTAGACAGTGTCGCGTTTAGGCGAAAACGAAATGAATCTAGGCGGTGCCACGGACAGAATATTTAAGCGGCCGATTTTCAAATGTGTGTTGCAGCGGCGCAGGCGAAGATCCCGGGTCCGGAGGACGTCTATGTGATGAAGGGCAGCACGATAAGCCTCACGTGCACCGTTAATGTGCAAAGTACACCACCCAGCAGCGTTTCGTGGCATCACGGAGCAGCCGTGGTGGATTTCGACAGTCCCAGGTACAAGCCACGAGAATCAAGTTCTCGAGTTACCCCCACCGTAATGTCCTATCACGAGCCACTCGCGTCTCAAACCCCCACACTCCATAGACTTTGCTCGCTTTTCCGTTCGATTGCACGTGTTAGGATTATTGCCTCGCGCACATCCCACGCAAGGAATGCATCCGGTCTACAGCCTGTCGATTATTCTACCCCGTTTCCACGGGATAGTTCGCGCGATAGGCCAACGGTAATTCCGCATACGACAACGTTCGGAGGCTACCGAGGTGTTCGATCGCTTCGACCTTACGCGTTTCGGCTAACTCGAGAACAGGTTTAAGGTTATTCTTTGAATTATAATTCTACTTTCGACAATTGAAACATACAAGTTTCTGAGACATGGAGACAGCCGTTCCTCGAAACACGATCTCGAATTTTCTTGCAGGAAAATAGATCTATAACGAAATGTCAATTTCTAATGTTAACAAATTTTAACGGGAAAGCATGTCATAGCCAAAGTAACCTCTCCAAATCTAACTTCCATCTTCAGGACTATGCATCAGCATTTCATTAAAGTGCATCCTTTTAGCCTTAATTTAAGCCTCCGATCGTTGACAAATTCCTGCAGGAACGTATTCAAAAATCGACTCGAGGAAGCACGTTCAAATCATTTTCCACCGAGATCTGGACCGAGATTCATGAATTTTTAGACATAAATTTCACAAACCGAAATGAATCTGTCACAATGTACTGGCTGTTATTTAAAATATGGAAATGTAGATTGTTCATTGAACAGGCGAAGCAAAAATAGTTTCGATTCCAGGATCTTGCGTGCAATTTTTATGCAGACCGTATAAGGATCAAAGAAAATAAAAAAGTTTTCGAAGTCTAAATAAAATAACAATCCTCCCGAATTGCGAGATCTCAGAAACTTACTAGTTTCTTCCCTGTTCCATTCTGTTTTTCTCTTCACCGCGAAAGAGTCAACGATAGAAATGATAGGAATTGCCTCGACGGTATTGGACTAACGACTTGGGAAAGGTGGCGCGATTAGTAGGATTTTTAAACTTCGGTATCCTCGAAGCAAACAGCGTAGTGTTCGATGTAGAAGTTGGTAATGCTGAGAGGACGTGTAAACAGCGCCGTTAAAAAGCGAAGACTCTATATATATACGGCGCTGTTTACATGTACCGTGAGCCGACGCGGCGCGACGCGAAGTTCGCGGGAACGCGGCGGGAAACCTTAGAAACTACTAACAAAGTAATATAACCAGTGGTGGCGTGAATAGTAGCAAAGTATCTTTGATAATCCAGCGTTCACCGCAGGGGCGGTGTTTCCTTGGAGACGGAGAAGACGGAAAGCGGCACGACGAGCAGACTCCTCGTGACACAAGCCAGAGTGACCGACAGCGGAAATTACACCTGCATTCCGAGCAACGCGAATCCGGCGAGCGTAATGGTTCACGTGCTGAATGGTAAGAGTCGTTTTTATTCCGCCGAATTCTTATTCCAACCCTCCTCCTTTCCCTTCACCGGTAGCCCACCCATTGCTCTTTAACCTGTCGCCCCGGGTGTTAACTTAATTTCTTCGGGGGGAGGGCTCCGAGCGACGATCAGTCTTGCGCTCAGACGTAGCTGCGCCGTGACACACAAGTTTCTTAATATTGATCCGAACTCTTCTTGTAACACCCGCTTATCCTGTCTCCGGCAACCTCGTCACGATTCTTTTCTTCCTACGCGGGACTTCCGGTTTAACGGCTGCTACGTCTACTCCCGCGACGCGTAATCATCTACACACGGAAATTAAACATTCTGTAGTCAGGAGGACGCTGTTGCAGCTCCGAATCGTTCCTTCGCGAAAGGATACCTTCGGATATTCAATCCGTGACCTGAATAATCGCCACCTCGGTATTACACCACGCATGTTAATCCCTAACCCTTCGCCGTGTGATTTCCTTCCCGTCCTTAAAAGTGCCTTCATTTATGTCGGTTCTTCAAAATTAGCAATGGACGAATCGAATTTAATTTCGGTGAAAATTCTAGGCAATTTTGTTGACTAAGCAAAGTCCGCGTTTCTAGAACATTTTACTTTGAGGCATTTAATCTTCGTGTCAATAACTTTCAATTTTTTTTTCATGCTTCGTAAATATTTTTATATCACTAGACTGCGGATATTATGCATTTATGGAAAAAATGCGTAGGCGCGATTTGCAACAGTCGAGACATTAAAACAATTTAAGGATATCGAGATATTATTTTCAGCCTTCTAAAGTTTTCAAAGGAAAGGAGAAATTTGGATTTATCTTCTATGACTATACGGCGTATGAATATCGTAGACAATTTTGGTTATCAGCACAAGGGTTAAATTGTTAAATTGCAAACAGTGCAACGAGGATACTCGATGGTAGAAGACCACGAGGACCCATCGCGTTAAATTGCGCACAGAATTACGAATCGTCCTTTGAAATTAATTAACCACCTTTATTCCCCCAATCAGACCGTACGACCACTTTCATCCGCAATTTGACGATCGACATTCTTCCCGTAATTTTAATCGAAAATTCACGTTTCGCCAGGCGCGCACGCGGTGATACGATTCCCGGCAGCTGAGGTCAATCCATGTAAAATCGAATCACGGCGAAATTTATGTAATAACACAGGGGATGCCGGGGGATTAAGCTGCAGTCGATCATTACCGAGCACTTCGGCTCATTCCGGTCGTCTATATCTCTGCGCGATTGATTAACGGGAAGCAGATGAACCGAACGTATCCTGCATTTTGTATAATTAATTCCAAAAGGACCGAGAGTAATGGAAGGATCGCGAATTATCGAGCACGGAATTCGAAGTCCCTCGGCGGCTTATGGAACCGCGTAAACGGATCCCACCTCATTCGGATCGAAGGAAATTTTATCAGCATCGATTTATTTTTTCTTTTTCCTTTTCGCCGGCCGCGCGACGATACGAGTTCCAGATATCTGCGCGACGTTTCTCGATGTGGCGCGTTTATACGCGCGTTTTTTAGGCGAGCTCTTCTTTTTCACCGATATATGGGAATCGTTCGAGCGTTCCGGGGGAGCGTGGGGGGGGGGGGGCGGGCAACGTCATGCACACGCCCTTCCATAAACGTCGCTCGCAAATGCGTTTAAGAGGAAAAATCAGCAGGCTTCAGCTAAATCGCAAACACTTTGCCGCTGCGTCTCGCGAAATCACGTATCCCGGATCCGACACGCTTCGACACGTGTTCGCGCGCGATCCATACGCTCGTAGACACCTCGTCGTTCGCTATAAAAGCGTGCATTAACACGTTAACCCTCTGGATAGACGAAAACGAAAATATTTTCGCCGAGGAGAAACCGCGACGCGAACGAGTACAACGACGGAACTTTATTTCGTTTGATATTCCAAACGACGAATTAACGTTTTCGTCTGTTGACAGAAGGTTTAACGAATCGGGACGTTTGACGATCCGTTCCCGGGACTATAATCGATTTTCGAGCGGCCCGTTGATTCCCATAAGTCAACGTCGCGCGATTCCATCGCGAATTTAAATTGTATAACTTCCATGCCCTGTCGGCCCTCTCAATTCTCATAACTCAAACGTCACGGTGGAAGTTCAAGGCACGGTTTTGCATACCATTTGTGTCACAATTATTCGATAAGTTTGATAGAGGGGGGGGGGGGGCGCCCGGGGAAATAACAAACGAGGCGGTTCAAGTGGTACTGTCTGACTTTGGAGAAACGTGTACGAATTCCGCAAAAGGTGAATTAATATCAATATTTGCGGCGGTTTTGTACAACATTGCTCGCAGCTTTGTATTACAGCAATCTAGTACAGACGATCTGAAGATGAATACAACAAACAAAGTAGTTCAAGTAGTAAAAGTCGGTGTTTAAGGAAACCCACAGAAATTCGGTAAATTTCTTAAAGGTACTAGAAGAATTGATATTTCCTCTGACTCGGGAAGAAACTGCAGCTAGTATACTTGTTCACCCTACCATGGCCAAATTAATACGTCAAGGATCCAGTGACGGTGTATGGGCAACTTCGCAATCACTACGATGTCCTTGTGAACTCATAGGCCGTGATCATCGGTGCCCTACCAGTTAGTCGCCGGGACACGTCGTCGGCCCTTTTGCATCACAATGGTTCGACATATCTGCGACAATGGCTGTCCCGGCGTCGTGGTTGCGCGGTCTGAATGGAACTCCCGGAAGTACAACAAGGAAAAGGGACAGGCTGTTCATTCATCAAGTATCGAAGTCCCTCGTTAGAAAGTTTGACAGGTTCGCGTATTGCGGCAAGTAGTCGGCCCTTCACGCACTCACACCACAGCCACACACTTCCCTGCCGCTCTATTGTCAGCCAGGCAACACTCAGGGTAACGCGTGCAATAACTTGCTCGGGGTGTTCGCCGATCTAACCTGTCAGTCGTTTCGCGCACGCATCCAGGCGGGGCACACGTCAGTCGGGAAAATCGACGACTTATTCCACTTGTGCTGTGCTTGCGTCTTGCTCGCCGCGATTCCGCGCAATTAGCGCAACCTTCCATCAACCGTAATGAAAATATACGGGGGAAAATTACGGACTGAATGGTCCGACAATTGCTATTATGGCTTCGATCTGAATTGCAAATGCAATTGTTGAAGGAATTATTTAGGCGCATTGTAACTCTATGCAATCAAGATATCATGCGTGGAAACAACGACGCGGAAATACTGATGATGATCGATAACTTGCTATTTAAGTTTCGCTATGCGAACAATGACAAAACTGCATCTATTCTGACTCCATGCAATTTTTATTGTAACACGATAAATAAATAAAACATTGATGATGTTACGATGGTGAACTATGTGAAAGGATTGAACGATATTTCAAAGAGTATTGGAAGACTGATATCTCTGAGGTTGTTCAAAAAATGTTTCATTGATTGGGAATGATGGAACCTCCTTTCGGATCGGTTTGATATTTTCTTGTTCCATGCTTTACGAGAATACGGGCATATATATGGTTTGATATGAACGGTTTCGTTATATTCGACAAGTTCTGGCAATGTGTTTGATTTCGTCGTCGGTGAAAGCTGCTAGAGCTGTTTCGCGTTTGATCCGGGTTAAAAATAGATATCGTTTAATGGACCCCCGTTCTAATTAATTTCCGCGTGAATCGATCAATCCCCGGGAAGTATCGCCGACGTATAAATATTGGTCCTACAGAAACATTTCGGTGTGCCCCGCTAAACGCGTCGAATTGTTCCGCTTTCATCGGCGGAATCAGGCATTCAGCCGGACGGCAGGCTCGCGGTCCGGGCGTCGAACAACAATGAACTGCTAATCAACCGGGCATGAATTATGGCACAAAGATTAGTGTACGCGCGATTCCATTAACGGTCTTCAATCGAGCATACTTTCGGAGCTTTATCATTGATACGGTTTGCGGGCGAGTCGAGGCGAGCAGCATCGATCATTCACAAATTAGGGAAAAGCGTGCGGCACGGAACGACACGACGCGGTAAGTCGCGTACAGGGGGATGAAAATTAATGCGACGTAGTTCGTCTGCATAATTAATTCACAATCGACGGTGGCTCGGCTCGGGCCATCGATGTTATTTCAAACACGGCTGATTACTCTGCAAAATTGACCGCAAATTTCAATTATTTCGCGATCAGCCGACCCAGCCTCGGGTCGGATTATTCTGCGCGCATTAACGCAATTACGCGGCTCGTGGCGGCCCGGAAACGCACCGTCGTCGTCGCGACGAACGACGTCGTTTTTCGGTTAGAATGGCCGGGAACGAGATTTTCTGCCCGCTCGTAAATCCGTGAAACCCGCCGGGAACACGCGACGAAAGCGACTCTCGGTTCAACAGCAACCTGTGGTTACACGGTCCGTGACTATCTTTATTACTGGATGTTGCGTGCGCGGACCGACGTTCATCCCCCTCTCTTACTCCCTCCCGATACATCGTTAACATTTGTCTGGATATGCGAAATATATGTATGGAAATTGCGCGAGCCCTGCCTCGGGGATTGCTCCTGATTAACGCTGGTTTCCCGGCTCCGTTGCACAAGCTGCACCGCTCTGCCGACTGCGTTCTAGTCCTCTGCAGCCGGCCGCGTACTGCAACCAACGCCCCGCACCCCGCTGACGGTGTTATTAATGGTTATCTGTAATGGAAGACGACGGCCCGTGAATTAGAAGTTTGTTCTGGGGATAGGACCCCTCCGTGTTCCCTGAAGGATTTACCGTGACTTTGATTGTGCGGTCGCACCGGGAGCTGCCGGCGTCGAGTCAGCTGTTGACCTGTGCTACCGGATGCCCTTAAGCCTCTCTTACGCTGTATACAAGCGAAGAATAATTTATTACCACCTTAATTATGCAGACACTCCGGGGATTTCGGGATTGGCGCGGCCGGTGATCTATAGTGCGTAACCCCTTAAAATTCGATCATGTCTCCGGGAACTGACTATCGGAATTTATTAACATCTCGACACTGTTTCGAATTTGTATTCAAATCAAAGTGGAACTTTGTAAAGTCGTAAAGTGCGCTCTTTTAGCTTTATTCTCAGCCGCTGAACGTTTGTAAATTCCTATGGGAGTACATTCGAAAACTTGACTGAGAGAATTCGTACAAAGTCGAGTCAAGAAAATAAACACGTAGGTGTGTTGAAAAATCGATAAAACCCGACCCGGTAGCGCGGAGAAAATTGAACATAAATGCACCTATCACGAAGTACCATCTCCCACCTTTAATTTAATCCCTCAAACGTTGGTAAATTCCCACGAGAATACATTCTAGAATTGATTGGAAGTGACCTTCTCAGAATCCGATCATTTTACTTCGAGCTAACGATCGTTAATTGTTGATTTCGAATTTTTCTACAGTCCTGATGAGGTGTATGATCAAGTAAATCTTATAGTATGATCTTTGAGCTCGACTGCGAGTCCTTAAAAGTTAGAACATTTCTGCGGGAAATCCTGTAAAAACCGTTGGGACCGTCTGGTCGCAGGAAAAACGTACATGCCTGTCATATTATCGATTCGTTCCACTTGCGAGGGTAAAAATCCGGGGTTAGCGCGGATTCCCGTATATTCCGTCGAGGCTGAAACGCTGTTGGAAGCAACAGGACGTACGAAGCACCTAAATTCTGTCGGCTAATTCGGTTTGCAACGCCCCAACCGGCTAAACGCCTCGCTGTAAAACACCGAGCGATGTTGGGTAGCGCACACGTGGCGCATGGCATTACGTCGACGAGCGTGGCGAAAATAGGGGAAAAGGGAGGCTTGAACGATATTTCTTCTGTTCCAGGCGAGCATCCAGCGGCCATGCAACACGGCGGAAGCTGCGGCATGGCGCCGACCATTCTTCTGGCGACCGTGACGCTGTTAATCGCGAACCTGCTTAGGTGAGCAGTCTCGTTGTGAGCCGTGGCGACTTCGACTAAATAAAAACGTGGGGGGGGGGGGGTTGAACGCGGAGGCTCCGGTCGGTGTGAAAACGGTGTGCCGCACAAAGGGACCCCGGTATTCCCTTTGGCCCGCGGGCCACGGATCGGAACCAACGGTCGAGGAGAGAAAAAAATAAAAAAAAACAGAGAAAAAGCCCGAGGCGCCGTGGCTCTCGACCCAGGATAAATCAATCTGATCGCGCGACCGTGACGTGTGAACGCTGTGTGGATCGGTGTGGATCGCCGAATATTCAACGCGTGTGCTCAGCCGATCCTTAGCTCCGGGAACACGTCGATCGACTGAAAAGTGCGTCGACGAGCTCAAGTGAGACATCGAGGAACCAACGAAGGTTCTGTAACGTCCTCGATACGTCGGTGACTGTCCTCGAACCAACGGTTCGGCGTCCTTAGACGATATATTTGCGGTTTGAACGGTGTCGCGTAGCTAACATAAGTAAGTCTCTCGCACTCACTATCTCTCTATCTCTATTCTCGCCTGTATATAAAGAAGAGGAATCGCGTTCGTCGACCTCGTTTGTACAGAACAGCGGGTCCGAGGATCGTCGAGCGTCGTCGAGCCATGGGTTCACAGGTTCATCCTCGATGAGCCACGCTCTGCCCAGACTCGACCTCTGTTCGCCGTGCGACGAACTTCTCAGACTGTGAACCGAGCCGCGAGTTGTCGTAGACTCCCCTGGAATATAAAGAGGGATTTTCAAAATATTGTTCGAACGCTGGAAGGGAGGCTATACCGATCGTCCTCGATATGTTTCTGTTTGTTTGAGGAACGAAATCACCGCAACCGGGAAGAAACGCGTCGAATCGATCGCTTTCCTCGTTTAAATTTCTCTTGCTCGCGAACTCACGGCGATCGATTGTCGTTTAACGTCTTACTGAACCATACAATCAGACTCGGTACCTCGCAAGGATCCCGAGCGCTACAAACTCAACGACTTTAAGTCATAAGTCCTCGTAAATAGGTAAGGATTATGTACATGTATACTTAAGACTGGTAAATAGGTATTCGTTGTGTATCGAACGGAGGATGGTCAGAGTTGTCTGAACGTATAAAATTTCGTGGGAAAAGCGATCCGGTAACGTTAGAAATTTGTTGTCGCTGAGAAAGAGAAAGAGAGAGTGAGAGCGTTCGGCTCGCCCTGACAAGTGCGCTTAAACGGGCGACGAGTGTGGATCCTCTAGTTATCGAAGGAAAAGGGCTCGGGACTTTCGAAGTGAATGGTACTCATTGAACAGAGCGCTAGAACGCACTGCCACCATGGAGATCCTGTTAATCTTTCATCTCGGCGATATCTTAGTCCTCGATGTTCTATACTACATTTAACTAGCCATCTTTTATTCGATTCAATGAGTTCTAGTCTCTTATTAAGTCTGGAGTCTCTTTTCCGATGTTCTACGAACATTTCTTTTCTATTGTAAAACCGTTCTCTTGCATCGAAGTCTTTCTAAAAGCGGGAAAAAGGCACCCTGTCGCTCTGTCGGTGTTCATAATCAAGAAATCATCGAAACTGCCATGGCAGAGAAGATCACCCAGTGCTCCGCCTTTAATGAAACCTTACATGTACGTAGAGCATGGTGTATTGAGTGATGATAAGTAGACTGCCTATTTTATCAATATATTTTAACTTTAAATTATCTTGACAATTGGTTCACTTTAACCAGTGCATTAAATCGCGTGTCTAATTTCAGCTTGGTTAGATCACACTTTCTAAAATAAAAAGATCACAGTGTCGATTAAATCTTCAGTGTTTTTTTTTGGAGAAACGAAGGTTCTCGTTTGTGTAAATTATTGTATCTACGGATGTTTTTCCGTGTTAGAAATCGATGAAATTATTTTTTCTTTTCGTTTCTTTTTTTTTTGGTTTCGTCGAATCTAGGAATCATCCTAGTCCTGAGTCGCGAGGCAAGGGCACGACGGCGGCGACTTTAATTAAGTAGATTTACTACGATGTAACTGTAACCGAGTAAAATGATATCATAACGGCTAGTGTGGTTAAGGTGCGACTTTACCCTTAGGACTACCATAGATTTTTTATAATGTTGTACCATGACGGTGGTTAGGATGTTAACGCGGTTGTAAAAGAGACTGCCAGTTTGTGTGCGTTCGCGTGTGGCCGAGGCCGTGCGCTCGAGTGTGAATCCTCCCGAGAACGCAAGTACGCGGAAAGAAAAGATATCGCGCGTATATTATTCCTTCTTGTATAGTTTATACTCGATAATTTATGTCGTTGTGAGAGGACAATATTTTGCAGTTGACGAACACGAACGGAACACGACATCGTTTTCTGTTTGTTTTCTTTTTTTCCCCTAGCGGGAGCCAAAGAGTCCCTAGAGCCCCTAGTCGGAGTAAAAAAGAAAAATGAGAAAGAATCGTGTATGTGTGTGTGTGTATGGATCGATCGATGTCGCGTGTGTACGAGAGCGTGCTGTGTGCTTGTGTCGTTGATCGTCGATTTGCGAATGTTGATCGTGTGATATTATTCAGAGAGTTTAGGGGTTCGAGACGAACGTTGATCGATTATAATTGTTGTTGGCGGTGACGCAGACGGAAGATAGCGAACGAAACGAAAGACAAAGACAGACAGACAGAGACATACAGAGAGAGAGAGGGAGAGAGAGAGGGAGAGAGAGAAAGAGAGAGAGAGAGTGGGAGAGAGAGAGGGAGAGAGAGAGAAACGTTTATCGACGTGATTCCATACGACTTTTATTGGAAACAAGAAAAACTTTTTTCTCGACCCCACCGAGTCTCGTTCCTTGCGGAATGGCCGCCGTTCGGTTGATCCAGGTATGACGTCGCAAACGGAGAGACTCTAGTATCGTAGCGTCGGCGTTTCAGGCGATGGTTATCGATAAGTCGAGAAACCGAACGATAAATCGGGGATCTATAGAAACCGCGACCTAAACCGGTCGATGCGAAACCCGCGGCGATCACGGGGACGGTCGGGTCGTGACCGATAAGTAAGCCTAGATCGCATTGTACATAAAATTCATAATCGATAACAAAAAAATGTATCATGTTATAGAGGAACGTCAGCATGAATCAAAGTGACGGAGGTAAAACGAGCATAATGAAAAAGACAAAAAAAAACATGAGTAAGCAAAGTAACACACACTCACGCGAAATAATAACAAGAAAGAGAACCGGGGAGAAACGGGAAAACAGCGGCGACGAAACAAAAAAATAAATAACACTCGAGTACGGAAACTATAATACTGTAAAGAAAAACAAAAAAATATTCATCGACGTGGATACTGTTTCAATAAATGTAATGATGATATAAAAACAACCAAAACGGCTCTCAGATTCGTTCCACCCGTATATACTTCTAACGATCTATCGCTTTATCCTGTTTTCGCGGCGGCTCCATTCCACGGGAATTCTTTCCGTTTGCCGATAACGATTCTTATCGGGACCGCGCACGGTCCGTCGAAGCGGTACGCAAATTAGTCGAGCGTCCGCGCGGCGCAATTTTTGCTGGGCCGCGCCGCGATGGAAATGAGTTTGTTGTTTGCCCCGACCGTGTCCGAAAACACTCGTGGAACACGACTACGAGTCGACGTTTCGGAAAAAAGAGAGAGAGAGAGACAGAGAGAAAAAAAGAAACGCGGGGAGAACACCGGCCCGGACATTAAAAAAAAAAGAAAAACGAAGAGCGAGAAAAAGAACGAGTGATCGATGGGGGATGGCCTACAAAAATTCGAGGGACAGGACGCCGTCGTCGGTACCCGAAAATTCGAGACCCGATGATTTATCATCGTCAACGAGGTACGACCGCGCGAACGCGCCGGCCGCAAGAAGTGTCACTTAATTTCGCAAATGTCGAATTCTCCTCGGGAACAGTTTCAGATTCAATCTCTCTCAAGCTCGGCCCGCATTCGATCTCGCGCCGCCGAACCAAAAAAGAGACCGGCTAAATAACAACAAAAAAGCCGAGAAACTCCGGGATAATACGCTTACTACAAAGCGCCATTACGTCATATTTCCCCAGACGCCGGAGTAATCAATTTCGCCGGCCGCCGAAAAACAACCGATCCGGAGAAACGTCGCATGGGCACGATGTAGCACTCGCGACATTTGACTTCACCAAGATATTCGATACAATCGTTCGCCACGGTCCTGTCGAACCCGTCGTCGGCTCGACGCTGAGAACAAATGAAAAAAGGAGGATATCCTGACGCTAGGCGCGCTCCCAGCCTCTGTCTCTCCGAAACTCGAATCCACCCTTGCTCCGTGTCCCTTGACATCCTCCTCGCCCCTTTACTTTCGCATTCTCTCCCATCAGCTGTGCCCAGAAACGCCTTTCCACCATCGATCCCCTCTGTTTTCGATGATACCCGGCCTCCCGGTTTAGCCAGAGTTCGCCGACCCCCGGTATTTCATTAATCAGAGAAAGATTCGACGGTTGATTGATCCTCCCGGTGCCATCCGAGAACCATCTCAAATATTAGACTCGCAGGAAAAACGCTACGAAGGAGCCGCTCGACTTCGTCGATGTTGGACATCGAGTGTCTGTTATACGGATAGGTGGATCAAGGATCGCCGGACGATTCGGGTTTATTGTTCTTCGCTTTCTATTCCAGATTTAGAGACCCAAGGACCACGGTAACTCGTTAATCTGGGTCACCAGATGGTTGAGACGTGGCAAAAAGCGAGAAAGGTCAAGCAGGGATGTTATACTGGGTTTAGAGACAGCCCACCCCCATTTTTCTGACGATAAAACCATAGCAAGCAGCTCGTTTGGCAAGTTGGCCTGTGTGGTTTAGACAGCGAACGCGTCGGCAATTTAAAAATGAAACCCGACTGTCGTTACGTTCATAATACAGGGAAAAGGCAAACATTTTTATCGTGACAACCATGCATCGAAGGAGAAGTGATCTATTCAGTGTGACACACTAATCTTTCTATCCTTGTGGCAGTCGGTCCTTAAGACAAATTTCTCGATTGTTTAACCCTCCTTATGCTATGCCGGAGTCATTTGTGACCCGTGGTGATAAGCTCGAGCGACCATCACTATGTACAATTTTATTCCGATATAACACGACACTTTTTATCCCAAAATAAGAAAATCGCTATCCCCTCTTCTTCTTTATCCGAAACACGATGAAAGCCGGTCCACAGCGGTCCTTTCTTTACATAGAAAGAAAACTGTAGGGACATATCAGCGTTTGTCAGAAATGACTTCGGCATAAGCTTAAAACACGCAGGACTCCGAGGGTTAACATTTTGAAGAACTCGGAAATCCCGGACATTTCTGTTAGAAGGGCGTCCGCGGCAAGAAAAGCGAAGATGGACGGGCACAAAGGGATCGGGGCTGATTCCGCCATTAGCCTGTCGTCGGTCCGTCAGCGAATCTTGGGCGATGGTTTGGAAAAAGTGTGGGGCACAACCTCCTCTCCCAAAAATCGGCCGACACCAGGTGGACCGGGTCTGTTCATTAATTGTGACGGCGGCGAAGCTGAAAACAGTCGTGTGTCCGCGGATAGCGACGGATAGCTCGGACAGGCTTATCCCGTCGTTCGTTTTCCCTTGGAGCGCGTGCGCATGTAGATGTGCAGATGGCACTGTGTGCGTGAGCGCGGTACGAGGTAATTTCCACGCGTGAAACTGCACCTCCGTAGAGGCAGAATATATCCGCGGTAACCGGTGGAAATGGAAAAAAAAGTTCGCAAAGCTGTTGGACACGCTAGCCAGGATCAGTTTTACATATCTGGCTCGGCTCGGCAAAAATATATACGTATATACATCGTTCGAGGCGTACGCGAGCCGTCTTTTAATAGTTGCGCAGCTCGCAAACCTTTCGAAACAACTCGTTCGAACGATTTTCCAGCCGCTAATCTCGCGAGATTGGTTGGCTCGACCGTGTGAAAGTGTGCGGTTTTTTTCGGTGCTACGTGGGGTTGTGCATCCGGTGATTACGCTCGAACGGCCGGTTCCGTTAAAAACAAAAATTGCAACTTAAATGGGACACTGTGTCCGAAAGAGTCGAGGGACGTCGATCGTCGGAGATATGGCCGAGCTGTTCCACTGGGTAATGTATCAATGTACGCGGTGTACGAAACGATATTATTGATTGTGACTTTGATCGTGCGGTTAGTTGCAGGAGTTCAGTGTCGGTTCCGTGGTCGAACTGTTCTACTTGCTACTGGCGAAGTTCGATTACAAGCAACATCGATGTACGACGTCTTGGGCGAACAACATTTCGGTAGAAGTAACCATCTATAATACTAAAATTTCCCTGTGGAAAGTTGTTGATACCGTTCCGAGAATGATTCATTTACCACTTTACCTTGTTAAAGCAATTTTTAACGAGTAGACTGCAAAGGGTGGACTGTGCAGATATTTTATGCATTTATGACAAGAATGAGTAAACGAAATTTAAAACATTACAAGGATTAAAAGACTTGATGAATATCCATATACTATTCCCAACCAATTAGAATCATTAACCCCTTGTCGTATAATAACAAGCCCAGACTCTTCATGAACATTTTTAAGCAAATCGAGTACATAGGAATATTATCCTTTCAGGATGCAATAAAATACATTAGAACCTCGATTATGCGAACATGTCGCGGTATAACGCCCATTGAATAATAGTGGCTCGAGTTAAGTGAAATTTAACATTAATTGGCCCGTACAAACAAGGTTCTACTGTGCTATTTTCTTGTAGTCAATATTTAAGCATTAAAATAACATACATAATACCGTTCTATATGTTCTAGCTGGTAAGAAACTCGTATGTGAAGGGGTTAAAAGGAAGATGTATGTAGCCGTTGTTCCTTGCAATTACAGTAGAACATATCAGCAGTTTATTGACAACAGATGATAGTACACTAAACCGCCAGACTCGCGTTCAGAATACTGGGATACAATTATTGTCGATGCAATTATTGACTCATTCCACTTGCGCTAAAAGCCCGCAGCACGCAGCTTTAACGAGTGTTTAAGTTCACGATTTATTTCAACGTTAACTGTGTTGTTGCATGCGAACGAGCACACACAAGGAACGGATAAGAGAATTTCCATAAGGCTCGAATTTAGAAGAAGATCAGTAGTCATAAATGAGATTGTTCCGGCACACAGATATACACTAACGAGCAAAACTGAGTCTACACTATTTAAAGCAACATAACTTTTTAAAAATTAGATCAAATGACTTGAATGTTATTGAGAAGTTAGGAGGATTAGTTTATTAAACGAGGTGTAAAAAATTTTTGAAAAAAATTTGAATTGTCCGGAATCGCAAAAGAAATAGAAAAATTCGTTTATAAATTATAAAATTCGTTTATAACTCATAAACGAATTAACCAATATGGGTGAAATTTTCAGCATGGATATAATTTATTCGAGCGAATCAAATACATTCTTTAAATTTTCAATACAGGCTCAGATAAAAATTCTGAAAAATCCAACTTTTACTATTTCTTTTGCGATTCCGGACAATTCAAATTTTTTTCAAAAATTTTTTACACCTCGTCTAATAAACTACTCCTCCTAACTTCTCAATAACATTCAAGTCATTTGATCTAATTTTTAAAAAGTTATGTTGCTTTAAATAGTGTAGACTCAGTTTTGCTCGTTAGTGTAGGTCAGCAGCGAGCCACTCGAGCAACGAACTCTAATCCTGCATTTTTTATGCGAACAATATATCCGACGAAAGCGTTCGTTACGTTCCGCTAACCACCCTCCCCTCCCACCCCTCTTTCCGCAACTGCAACAACTGTTAAGTGAAAATTGAATCGACGGGGGTTAACGAGGAAATAAGTAGGTTAAGTGTGTGTCGAGGGGTTGGGGATTGGCCATCGCAATATAAGCTTGGGTGTTAAAGGGTGGCAAAAGCGATCGGTGGGGTGCTCGCGACTGGTAAAATATCAGCCGTCCATCGAGCCCTGTTTGCCGATATTTTACCGGTTTAATTGTTTTTCAATAGACGAGAGCAATTCCGGCTTTTCACGCGCGACAGCGAGAGATTGGGGTTGAGGCAGTGAGGAAGAGAGAGAGAGAGAAAGAGGTGGCAGGGAGGGCCCGAAAGTATTCCGGGTCCCAGCCATTCGTTACCGTAAAACTGAATCGCGAGCTAACCGGTCAAGATGGCGTGCACCTCCTTTATTGGCAACATAATTCTCCTTCTGCCCGGGAAATTAGTGCGCGACTCGCCAAATCGATCCAAAGATTTTGGCACGTGTGCAAGCTCATGATTGTCCGGACGCTTCTGCTTGTATCTTAATGCCTGCACACTTTTTTTGGATGTCCTACAACTCCCTCGGTTCTTGACAAAGATTCGAACCGATTATTTTGTAAAATCCAACCGAAGGAACGAATTCAATTTAAAATTCCGTTTGTTAACAGTGGAATAGCGATGTCATTAATGTTTGTTGCTGTACATATTTTTGTATACTTTAAGCTTTCGAGCTTTCAAAAGCACACTATTGAAATTATTACAGAAAAAGGGGTGCCGTTTCTATGGTTTGAATAATATTAGATTTTGTGCAGGTGCGTGCTTGGGGATATTGACTAGCGAAAAAAAATTGTTGGCCGGTGGAATTTTCGATGGAATTACAAGCGACAGCGCCGCGCCCGGATTACTTTGCTAGATTGAATTTTTATCGAAATCGCATCACTTAGCGAAATTTGGCAGCGGCCGGTGGCTTTAAATCGGCCCAGTTTTTCGGGGCTGTTCACTCGAACGAATTCATCGAATCGCCGGGTTGGAACCGCGAGGGGGACACAGCGGGGGAGTGAACGAGGACGGATCCGGCCGCTGCTGTTCATTCGTTACAGCGAAATTGAATCGCGAGTCAACAGAGCAGGCTTACAAACACACTTTTTGCGGGGGGGGGGCAGGGGGAGGGTGCACGTGGAACGCAACCCTTCTTGCTCGGCGTAATGAGTAACCAGGCAAATCACGGTGAAAATTAACTGTCATTTCCTGGTCGAAGTGATTCATTGATTCGTTCGGTCCGTCGGAAACTCCCGGCAGCAGCTAAATTAATCCCACGGGACACACTCTTCCCATTCGAATCGGTAATCGCGCGTCTCGCCGTCGATTTTCGAACGCGTTTTTCCACTGCCCTCGTTTACGCCTTTTATTTCCCGAGAAACAGAAACGCGGCAAGATGCGAGAGAGATTATCGGAGAGCTCTTTCGCGAACACACAACGAATTTCCTGTTATCCCGGGGACCAGGCCCGATCGGCATGATCTTTAATTTGAACAAGAATGAAAGACTGGAAGGTGGAAGATACGTGAAATTTATTACCGATGGACGATGCCGCTAACGAATGTGTCCCGCGGGAACGGAACGGCTGGACAATGCAGTTTTCCAATTTTCACCCTGCCCCGTTCCCAACCCCCTTCGCTACCGACGAAACCGTGCGAACCTCCGTTCGACCTCTCCGGTCTACCTAGTCCTTCGCTCTCACCCTTTATCATCCGTAACCCGAACAATCATAAAGCATGTTGATTCACGGCCCGCCGTAAATTTAGCGTTATTTTATTCCTAGCCGGGTATCGTTTAAACGACTCCAAGTATTTCGCTTCGGTCCCTTACCGCTGATTCAATCAGCCTGCTCCCTTTCAACCCCTTCCCATGCAACATCGTGTCAGATTCGTAACGAAGGTATCAAACAGAATGTTCTTATAAAATATCACCATGAATTATTAGAGCAGGGAATAGTGTACGAATAGTGATGTAAAAATAAAAGACCGTTCGCCGTCTGTTCGCACTTGTTTAGTCGAAAAATTAATTCAGAAAGTGTTTATTATATTCGGCTGAAATTCCTAGTCCTCATATTAACCATGAACACGTACAAACGAGTAGGTACATTTTATAAAACATAAAAATGCAATCAGACGGTTCAAATAATTACATAAATAATAATAAATAATGTAATAAATAATAATAAACACTTTGGCAAACTTATCAAGCCACCTAACAATCAAACCTCCGGTCTAACAAAAAAGAATCCGTCTTTGAAAATCATCTGCATCGATTTCCAACCTAGTATTGTGTAACTACCGTCAGAGACAAATTGAGGAATCGAAAAACTTGTCGCGGCAACCCTTAAATAAACTGTCGCTAAGTTAAACGAGTTTTTAAGGATATAAAGAACCCGGATGGTCCCATTAATTATTAAACGACACCCGAAAGATTTCTAGTAGAATCAGCAACTAATTTCCAAGTCCCAGGTCCGTTCCCCTGGGGTAATTTTATATGGGACTCGAAGTTTTTGGAGTTAATAAATGAAAATCCGTCCCCGGAGCTCCGATCCATCCTTTCCGATCCGAGATTGGCCGTTGCCGGCGAATTTTATATTCGGGACATTACCGCGTGCTGAATTATTTTTCAAGTTCGGACAGGGTCGCGGGCTGCAGCTGAAGTTAGTGGTGGTGACTGTTTCCGGTCGGGAGCCTTGTCATCCGGTCTCTAGCAACCCCCTAAAGCCGTCTCGTCCCTTCTGTTCGGTCATGGGTCAAGAACGACGATTCGCTAACTTTTTTCCCCCGGACTTCGGGAAAATTCGTTTTCTAACTTTTCGCACAGAAACGAGGTTTGTTAATTCGTGCTCGGACAGCGAATTTTCAGGTCTCGACGGACGCGAATATTTAGACAGCAACATTTAAGGGTGCTTTACGCCGATAATTGCGTCCTGCCGGGCAGAATTCACGATTATTACCGGTTATTTGCATTCAGTCACGCTCGAACGAGTTCGAGGGTAGCTCACAATATCCGGGGAACGTTGCTAAATCGACTCGCGTATCTATCACCCCCTCCCCCTCTGTGGAAAGGGTGGCAAGAGGCGTGAACCTGACTGGACAAGGTTAAGTAACGTTTAACGTGTGCTTATACAGAGGAAACGACCACGCCCGGCTACCCCCCCCCCCCTCCCTCCCGGGACTCTCGTTTCAACCCTCTTTTTATTAATAGATTTCGCAACGATCCCCACACTCGATATAGCAGTACTTTAAAATTCATATCGGAATGGGACGGGACCGATGGAAAAGTGAATTCTTGCCGCCCGGAATCGGACCCTGATTTCTGATGCGAACGGCTAGCTTATTTGTAATTCATAATGCAAAAATTGTTCGAGGAAGTGGAAAGGCTGGGGGAATAATTTTACCGGCGTCGAGTGCAATATCTATTCTAAGTTTGGAAAAGCTTCGCTCGTCCCAACCGTCGAATAAAACGGCGAAATTAAACTCCCGCTACTTCGAATACATTTATTTAGAAATAACGTACAAAGTGCGGCGCATGTTCGTATGTTCCAAAGACAACGCAGTGCCTTCGAATTAACAATGAGGCAGGTCAGGTCAATTTAAAAAATAAATTCGTTCTTCGAAGTGCGTTAACGGTGTCCTTAAAATAATCTAATAATAAATACTATGCTGCAGCCAACGATAGACTGTGGATGTTTGTGCATTCACAGAAGTCAACAATTTCCATGAAATTGTCAAACAACCTTGTTAAATCGATCTTAAGAAAACAGTGATACAGAGAAAGTTGTTTTCGAACGAAAAGAGTCTCTAGTGCCGGCGTATATTTAATTTGTAACCGGAAGAATTGATCTGCATCCACATCCACAGTCTTCACACCAATGTCCCATAACTCTCCGCATGGTATGCCGAAGTCATTGGTGACCCGTCGCGGTGGGGGTAAGCACGAGTGACGACGCTTTTTATTTCGAAAAATAAATCGCATCCTCTCTTCTTCTTCTTCTTCATTCGAAATACGACGAAAACCGGCCCCGAGCATTCGCCTTATGCCGAATGAAAACTGTAGTGAAATATCGGCGTGGGTCAGAAATGACTCCGGCATAGTCCTGGAACTCCCAGGATTACGAGAGTTAATTAATTCTAGCTCGCCAGGGCGAAGACAACAGCGAATCCCGGCCTCAATTATTTACAAACTGCCAGCGTTTCCGGGAGCTAGACTTATTTCTACGGGCACCGGCGAATAAAGTTATGAATTAAAGATTTCATTAACGTCCACGCTCCTTGGCGTGGAAAGAGGCATCAGCGTGGCTAAGATACAGGATATCGAATTACCCTCACACCCTTTGACGCAGGCACGGCCACTTTAACCCTGTTCACTTGAAGAGGTACGGTCAAAGAAGCGCCCGTGAATTGCCACGGCGAATTGAAAAAGATGTGCCGACGCGTTGAGATCAAGTGCAGCATTGCGGCCTCGCTTACTGAATTATTTACGTAAAAAACACGTTCGGCGACCCTTCTCGCTGCCGTTTCTCAGGCGAATTGTGTTCGAATCGTTTCCGTGTATCTTTCTACTCATTCTCATTCGTTATTTACGACGAACGACGTGTTCGTTGCGAAATGTTCCCATCAACGAAAGGTAAATCTCTGAAGGGTTAACGTAATTTGTGCAGAGGAGGTTTGATTTTTATTGTTTTGTTGTGTATGCAATTCCTGTTGTACAGAGGACGTGGATATTTAACATTGTCAGGTTTAAATTCGCTACGTACAGAACGCAAGTAATTGTTTTATGGTAATTCTATTCTTTGCGAGGTTTGGTTTTCTTTATTATCTTTTAGACAAGGTTCTGACTTTTTGCTTGTATATTTCTTTCCTTAGGAATGGTCGACGATTGTCCGCAATTTTAAAGCAACCGACGAACAATTCAGACGACCAATCTGAAACTTTAACCGCGCTTCGACATTCGTCGGAATTTAAGTTCGGCTATTTAACGAAGGCTTCTTACGTTAAACGAAACGAGAGAAAAGAAAACTGGAGGCAGCAATTCATCGCCAACTGTTTACTGTCAATTCTTTCACTTAAAAATCCGCAGCATAGGTTTCTGTCCATTCGCGATGGTACAAAGGCAAGGCGGTGACTTTTTCGAGGGTGCCGGGTACCGCAGCGTGTCCTCGCCCTATCATCAAATGATTCCTAGGTATCTAGCTTACAATCTAGCCGGTACTGGTCGAATTTCTGGCTGGCGCACTCCCTTCAATTCCGGGCACGGGAAAACGCGAAGGTGCGCTGTGAAATACTGTCGTGGTCCGGCGCTATTGCAGGGAAGTTTGGCTGTTTCGCGCGAGTATTAGAAACCACGAGAACGGAAGTAGAAGCCTGGGCCAGTGGCTGACGTCACATCCGGAGGAGACGTATCCGGCGTCGCGTTGCATGGCTTCCGTACGTTCTCCTGGAACAGAAATAAAATTTCTCTCTTTGTTTCTGTCGTTTCTCTGCGGGTCGGGCGCAGTCACGCCTTGGCGCGGCTGCACCGCGAAACGTTTTGTGAACGGCGATCGTCGATTCGCGAACATAACCGTGCGAATGCACGCAACCCCAGTTGACCCGGGAACGGGCTATCGGTGCCCGCGGGAAAGAATAATGAAACCACGGACTCGTAAATCAATGTCCCCCGGGAGACTATCGGATTATAGGTTTTTCCTGCGTTTCCCCAGCCAGTCGTCGAACGAAGGTCTTCATTAATTATCACGCTCTTTAGCGCGGCGACGCCGCGGGCCCCGGGGCTGACAAATAATTTCCCGCGAGCCCTTCGAACCTGAGTAATTTCGTTCCACTAATCTCCGAAAATAGCTTTAATTACAATCGCAAGAATGAAACGAACATAGAGCTACTTAGGCTGTTACGGCGGCTACATTATTTTTCATCGTTATTCTCGTAATTAAACCGGATCCGGGATTTTCACGATTAAACCCATGCCTATCGAGTCATAGTCCTGATGAAGATTCTGAACAGATCCTAATAAATATGTGTGTTATTAATTTCGTTGAAACCGAAATAAAATTCTATTTTGGTGCAGTTGATATACAGCTATTGAAGATCGTATAGGCATACGATACATATAAATTTTCTCCTCTTTGTTTTGGGAGATTTCTAATTACAAAAAAGTTCTAATCATTGAAACAATAGAATTAGTCGTAGTGCAAGGTAAAATCCGCTCCGACAAAGGTAAAATCTGTCGATGTTCTCAATCGGTGATGTACTACTATTGGTTTCCTTCGTCGCTCTTTGCAGAAACATTATTATAACATTAATTGTCTTCAGTCGTAGGAAAAAAGAAAGCCAGAGCATGAATTACGAAGTTAAAAGATAAAAATGATTTACAGGGAATCGTTTTGGAGGATTAGATGCCAGAAGAACATAACTGGACAGTACTGACCCCATTGTGTTATTACAGTGTGCAGTATGCAGACACCTGTCTCCGAGGAATGCAAAGGATTCCGCCGGTTCCTCACTAGTAATTCGCTTCGAAAATGCTACACGTCTCCCGCGAACGTAAGGAACGTGAACGGAGCAGATGGCGTTTGACACGCGTAAGCGTTCGGCTGGCTCTACAAGAACCCCCAAAACGCTGCCAAACCCTATTTCATAAAGGACTGGGCCATGTGCGTAGCAAAATCCCGCGATTCTGCGCCAAAGAGTTATTAAATTGCTCGTGGAGCTGCTACTGTCAAACTTATGAGCAGAGAACTTAGCTCAGTAGACCTCTAAATTAAAAAACAGATCGTAAAAGTTATAATTAGACTGCGGGTTTTTATGGAAAAGAAAAATTATTTGCTTCTATAAATTGGCTAGTCATAATAACAACCCTGTACTTGACTTCTTATTGAGAACAGCTCGGTCATTCGATTCCAATGCAATTGGGAACACATTTTCGCCCCAAATGCCCGAGCTCGCTATACCCACGAATTTTTCGAGGACGCAGAGCAATCGGTAATGCGATGCGACGATTTTCGGGATTTTCGGTATTCCAGGAAGACATACAGGGTCACATTTCGGGCCAGCTGTCGACGGCCGGATACGGAAAATGGTTAAAGTCGTTAACGACGTGGAAGCCACCCGTCTCTGCGACTATTGGCTGTTTCAGGCTCTCGAACCAGTCGTTCTTAGCGGCGTTTTACGGCTGCCGGCAACGCGAACAGAATCTTGACTTTTTCGAGGAGCCGCTAACAGGTACTTTATTTTCTTGAAATGACTTTCCTAACGATTTCCTCTCTGATTACACAGCCCTGATCCCCTAATGACAGAAATACGAGCGATTTGCCGGAGAAAAACGGACGGGCGCTCGCGCGAACGTTTATGCGCATTTGGAAGCCCGGCGAACACTTTCGTCTTTCGTCGTTCTTCCCTCTTTCTTCGTCTCGTCGTCGCCCCCCGCCCCCCCCCCCCCTCATCCATGAAAGTGGTACTTCAGCTTTCACGCTTGATCCCCCCCTTGTCGGCAGCGAATTTTCCCGGCCACCCACCCCGGCCCGGTAATTATGCTTTCATATTCTCGAACGATTAAGCGTTCAACTTTTCCGCGCTGTTACTTTTAGAAGTTTGAGTTACGGCGTCGCTCGCTAACCGCGTGGCTATGAATATCGTCTTTTGATTAAACGCGCTCGGCCATACCGGAACGTTCAATATCGCGCGGCTAATTAAATGTGCAGCCTTGAAGTGTGCCCGCGATGTATTCCCAAAATAACTTCACGAAACTTCCAAAAACGGTTACGACGAGGAATCGATTAGCTTTCGCCGTTTATAGAATGTGTACTGCGAAGAGATTCACCGGACAGATTTGAGTGTTCAAATCGAATATCTTGTCGTCGATTTTTCCCAGTAATTAAGTTTATGTTTTTCAGCAGGAACCGGTTGTTGTCGTCGCGAAATCGCACTGTTTCCAAACACCGCGCTGCATCATTCAACTCCTTAGATCCATGAACTTGTGGCGCCTGGTCGATGACACTGATCCCATTTAATCCTAGCGAGGATCGACGATAACTGATCCTAGAGCGTCCGTTTCGCTTTGACAGGCTCAAATGGTCACGACCAATACCGACTGAAACGCATGACCAATCGACAGTCATCGAGGGTTCCCCTGGACATCTAAACAGAATTGCCGTGTTCGTACGAGTCGCACGAACTCAACCATCAGGGATGACAATTCTCTTAACGGCTCGTTTCATCGTTGCTACTTTGTTTCTTCTTAGTAGTTAAACTCTTTAGACCTTGTAGCGTGACTATAGCGAACGCTAAGCGCTACTTCAGCTTGATCCCCTCTCCCAGTGACTAAGATCTCCGCCCACCATCGAATCGGCGGGGTGGGGATGGCAACGCGCTTCTAAAGAGGTCGACCGAGCGTGATTGTAGGGAGGGAATACAATGAAAGCTAATCCTGAGAAACCACAAAGTTCACCGCATCGTCACTGCTCCCGAATACAGTAATCCCCAGCTGGCAACCCCATTGGAAACCGCAGACGATTCCAGGCCCTACACGTGATCGGCACAGGTGACATTCTCATCGTTAATACAGGGCGTTTGAGGGTGGGGGGGAGGAAGCGAAGGGTACAAGGGTTGGTCTAAATCTTTGCCAACATGATTCAGTTTACGGTCGATGTAGCCTCCGAGGCATCGAAGCCTACCCGTTTGCGGTTTACACAATTTCCTCGGCATTCGAGGAGTGTCGAGGCCGTCTACTTGACTCTCGCCGAGCCGTGGCCGGAAGATCACGACGGATTCCGGACATCGGCGCTCGCAATCCACTCCCGTCCGTCCTTTGTCCAGGTTGGGTATCAGCGGTAGTTAATTGGCTGCCGTGATGGGGCACGGTCAATTGACCGTTTAATTAGAGTGGCAGGGCATCGACGGATTTTCGGTTGGTGTTGCTCGGCATTAATCGGTGATCTCCGGCTCCCAGCGCCGAATATTCGTCAATGACAACCGGCTGCCAGTGGTGTGGGTGGCTTGAAAGTGAAAATAATCCCCGGCCGGGATTTATCGTTGACCCAAGATCATCCTTCGAGGCTTGTACCAGCCCTCCGAAAAAGATCGAGCACATTCGAGTTAATCCGCAAAATATCTCGACACCGTGACGGCCTTTTAATTGGCCCGAACTTCCCAGTGGCGACAGAACGAAATGCCTCGCATTAAATTTGCCTGGTTTCAAGGGACCCCGTAAATCAAGAAACATATCGTTGCATTTGAAATGAAGATAGGGACATCTATATCTATTTCCTCTACGCCCTTTAATCATAACGAAATTAACACATTCAGATTACGGGACTCTCGAATCGAAACAATACTTTGTTGCATTTAAATTGCATTAAGGTGACCAGTTTTAAATGCTAACTCTAGTATGCTCCGCGGGAAAGTTTCATCGATTTCGGAGGCTCGGATGTTCCCATAAAGGGATAAATGGAATGGCGAAGTTTGAATGCGTTTTCTTCGGGGAGAAGCGAAGAGTTTGCAGTGGCGTTTCTGCAACGAACCTCTCAATTTTCGCGGGAAGTAGACCCGGTTCGACGATGGCGTTAAATATCTCACAGTCTACGTTTGACATCGAGGATTCACGGGTTGATAATATTTCATTGGAATTTCTATTACACTCCCGAATGAAATCCCCGTGCGAACTTCCATCTGGCCAGACAAAGTAAGACGTCCAGACATCCTGGTAATAAGTCTCAACATTATTTTCTGTCCGACGGGTTCCCGGCGCTCCAATATGTCGCCGCTCCAGCCGGGAAATTCATGGCCGCTTTCGAGATTTTTAAATATATATATCCATCTCTCTCTCTCTCTCTCTCTCTCTCTCTCTCTCTCTCTCTCTCTCTCTTTCTCTCACTTTATATATACATATACGTACGTATATATGCGTGCATCGAGCAGTACACGGCCAGGAACTTCGTACGGGAGTTTAACACTTAACGACTCCCCGAGCTGCCGTTTATACGGCACCAAATTTCATTCCTGTCCCCTGTTCCCCTCTCTTTTTCTCCCATGTCCCTTTTTAAGGCAGCCCGTCGGCTTCCTGCGATATTATTAAATTTCAGACCCGAAATATCCGCGCGAATTGCAGCCGGAGAATTCTTTCTTTTTTTTTTTCATCCCGCTTTGTCCTCCGCATTATTAAAAAATTCATGCGACCCCACCCGCAGAACGCCAATGAAATTGTCCAACCGGATGTTTATTCCGGAGATTCGTCAAATATGTGGCTCGTTTTGTTGCTTTAACCTATTCTGTCGTGCATGGGAATCTTTGAAAGTTTCTTCGTAAAATACTGGAGAACGTTCACGGTTACCAACACAAGTCAGTTATTGCTGAAATGATTTTCTTTCGTGGTTCCGTGATGACAAAATTTGCATTAATATTTACGGTTTGTTTCGTCGTTTGGACGAGAATTGTTCCAACTTTTGGCCGAGAGCAGTTCGATGTCCGATCAAGGCAGATTAGGTGGTTTTCGCTCTGAGTGGAACATGTCGAGCATTACTCCGACGGCCGGAATTGTGAAACGCGGGGTTTCCCTGCGTGAGACGGAACACTCGCTGGGCAGTATCTCGCCGAGGTTCGAGTATCGATCGGTTTAATAACTCCCAGAGCATTTCCGAGCAACGGCTGAGTAGCACTCGAAGAAAGATCGACTTCAGGAACGCGGGCGCAGAACACGGGACAATTTCGAAGAGCTCCTACGGAAAACTAGACAAGCTGGAGTGGCACTCGCGCAACTTTCGGAGCTTGTAGACCGGTCCGCGAATTCGAGGCAGCGACGCGAACTACCCCCGTTGACAACAACGTTGTGCGCGGATCGATTCGTTCGTATAAAACCGAATCCGGGCAAACGGTGAAAAAAGAAAAACGGCAGACAAAAAAGCAAACCGAGTGAAAACGAATTGGTCCGGCTAATTCGCTCAATATCGCAAATGTCCAGCGAACCGTGATAATTGTAAAAATAATGACCGCTCGGGAGTCGAACGGGCCTCCATTATTATTATCTGTCGCAATTAACCGTCGAAAGAATAGCAATTAATAATCGACAGTGCACCGATAAACGGGGCCGATGAAATAATCACGGGGATTTAACCGACAGAGAAAAACAATGAGAGAGTAATCGCGAATCGATTAGCGACGGGTAATGGTTGCACGGTAATTCACCGCGAATGAAGCACTCATCCTTGGGGATCGTTCAAACGCGACGGAAGCCGGGCCCCGGCATTGCTGACCTTAATAATTTTCCTTAATCACTGCGTCATATATTTTAATTCGTAGTGTCTGATAGCGCTCGCGCCCAGCGGTCTAGAGTTGTTTGGTAAGCCCGCGTAGGCTGGCTTAGCGAGGCACTTATGGCTGATTTATACGATCTATTACCACTACCACTGACCCACTAAGGCTGGCCGCCAACCGAGGCGAAACCGGATCAGCACCGCTCTTAAGGCTGATTCGCAAGACCCGCCGGCGTTGGCCTTAAACTATCCGCTGCCGCGCCGGCGGCCTCTTATTAAGGTCAACGATGAGATCCCGTTGCTCTCTGACGCAGATATCAATAACAATGTGCGGAATTAGCGAGGGGGCTCCACCAGTTCCCCGACATCTTCGGTAAACGAACGTTACCCTACATCCACCTAATCCCCTCGCAAACGCCTCGATCTGTCTTCGCGATCGACAAACTTTCCACGACAGCTGCCAAAACCAACCAGTTTCTTTTCTAATTGTACTGCCCCGCGGCTCGCACGATAAACTTCCAACGTTAAATCGATCCGCAGAAGTCGCTGGAACGTGAGATATTTCGGGAGAAATCGAGAGACAATTTCGCTGTGTACGATCACACCCGTCCACAAAAGTCCTCTATGATGAGCAAATGGTCGTTAAAATCCTTTGAAAATCCCTGGATGATATTCGTTGTCAGGAAAGTAGAATGAATGCTGTCGGCGTTCGGACGAATAGGATGAATCTGCGACTGGTCAGGCAAATTACGTTGAAGCACTAGAATGGCTCGATATATGTGAAAAATGTGTGGCCGATGCTTGTGAAAAATTTATCTCTATTATCACGAGGTGCATTCTCTTTTCTTTAATAAAACGAGACTGTACATAAATAAACAGAATCTTTCCCGAGTACAAAATATAGGAGCAAAATTATAATTATCTGAATCTTTTAATAATCTGAATAAACTGAAGAAAATATATTAGTGTTCTTAAGTGTTTTCAATTGTTTATATTCAGCAAGTAATCTCCTTACGGAAGATTCCGTGAGCGGTAGCGTCGGCATTTCGGGTCGAAAAAATATAAAACAAATCGTTTAAGTACCTTAAGATAAGTTGTTCGATACGTTGATGCTCTTAGGCCCGTTACTGTGGCCATACCCTTCAAGGCGAAGGAAAATCCCGAGTCGTCGTAAAATCGCGGGCAGTGGTTCAAGCGTAGTTTCCGCGGGCTATCGCGGTGGGCGACTTACGCGGGGTCGAGTCGTTAGCCAAATTTTTCCTGCCGGCAAACTGTTAAACTCGTGCCCGGGGCCACAACGGCGCTAAAAGCACGCCGGGCGGTCCTTAATAGCGGCCGCTTGAACACGGGCCAAATATTAAAATCTTCGCCCTCCGAAACAAACATCAAAGACTCGCCGCTAGCGTGGCGAGAGCACAGGCGGGTCTCGTGTGCTCGCTTAAAAACAGATTCCGGAAGATTACCCAGGGAAATTCGTCGGTTCGGGGATCCCGCGGCGGCCGAAGATCCTCGACTAGCTCAAAGCGAGAGCCCTCGAACGTGGAGTGGGAGAGAGGAACGGTCTGATCGTGGAGATAGCGGGATGAAAAGGTGAGAGAGACGTGGACGGACAGGGTAGATGGAAGCGAGAAGACGCGGGGACCGACGGGAAACGGTGACTCCGACGAACCTCCAAAAAAAAAAACCAAAAAAGAAGGAGCTAACGAAACCGGAAAAGTTCGGGCGGTAAGGCCTCCAGAGGGATTTCGAGACGGAGAGATATCGAGGACGGAGCCTCGAGAAGCACGAGGACTCCCAGGTGATGTGCAATTAGGAAAATTGAATTCTGCCCGTAATTAACTTTCTTAATTAATAGAATCGGGGAATTGTATCTTTAATCTGGCCGCGTTTGTGGAAGTGCTTCTGGCAGCTTCTGTCACCGAGAGCCGAAGAGTTTCCGCGCTCGGAACACCGAGTCCCGGCAAACGAGGAGGGAATGAGCTGCCATCCACCGAAAGACTAGAGCAGACGGGGAACGGGACGTCGGCGGATAGAGGTGGATAAGACAGGATTGTTGCAGGAGACGGCAGCGGCGGCGACGACGACGACGACGACGACTGCAACAACGAACGGAGGATGGGTACTCGCTGTGTAAGTTTTGATATATGCGCGACGTTATTTACGATCGCATAAGAATTAGCTCAGGAAGCAAGCCGTCCTGCTCAAGCAAAAAGTGTAGCTTCGCGCCGCGGACTGGCACTGCACTCGACCGGTTTTTTGTGAGCCTCTCACTGTATCCCGAATCAGCCAAGTGACACTTCTTGCCGCGAATCTGTATCGATGAGTGTCTCCTTTCGTATCGTTCTTCTCACATTATACACAATTCGTACACTACTATCGAGTACTAGTTTACCTAAATTTCCACATTTCTGCAGTACATAGCTTTTCTGACGACCTATCCTTTTCGTCTACGACACGAAAGGCATCAATCTTCGCCTTTCCTCTGTTAAGGAATTCTTTTTCTCTGGCAGTTTTCTTGTTGGCCATTCTGGCGACACGATTGACACCAATGGCAAAATGAAACTTGTGACGAATACATAGGAGGATAAATAATCACATTTTTATAGAAATTCCAATCCTGTTTATCACGTCCAGTGCCACGTCGGTTATATATGGGTGAGACTATTCTTCGGCCAAGTCTGAAATATTAATTTTATGAAGGATGTCGATGAGTAAAGTCAGCACAATAAATTTTGTCTTTCCAGTTTTCAAGAATAATTTTAGTAGGCTAATATTGATATGCATTAAGGTTACAAGAAGTCTCTTGTTCCTGGTGAATGGCCAACCAGAAAGGCACCGAAAGTCATTTTTCTCCGTGGCCTCCGAGACCGAGCGCGATTAATTAATCACCGGACGTCGATTTCGTCGAGTCCGGAGATCGATTAATAAAACCGGCCGGTTCGGTTCGTCGTTCAAGACGATCGATTCAGCTGCGTTCACATTTCACGCCTCGCGCGAACGATCGGTTAGATTCTGCGTAATGTCGTCGGCGATGTTTACGCGATAGGTCGTGTGCAGCTGGAGCTGTATGCTCATAAAAATCAGCCCTGCAGCCGCCTTTAATCCCGTCTCCTGATGGGAACACCTACATACGTAGTTACGATAAAATGCGTAAACTCGCAATCTACAGAACGCCGTCGTCGGAGTTCTGATTTATCGTTCTCGACGATGCTCTTGTGCTCACATACGGAACCTCGTTGGTCATCGGAGAAATGGCGGAGAAACGGTTCGGCGTTCTTTTTTTTCAGTCAACGCTAAACATTTCGGAATTCGCTTCAAAGAGGAAGCTGGAAATATTTATTTTCTGCCAGAGTATAGCGGTAGATTTGAATTAGAACAGTCACCATGTACTTAGAAGAGGACCAATTGGGGTATTAATGGCGTTGATTCGTTGAGATCTATACTTCGATTTAATTGTAAAAAAATACCTCGCTTCAAGTCTTTAATTGACTCTGAAAAAGCATACTCGGTGGAACTGTTAGCCCGTAAAGTTGTCCACTGCTTCCTAGAGGTTCTTGTATGCGGTGAAGAACGAGCGAAAGAGATTTCTGCACCGTTGGTAATAAAATTGATAGTTTGCGAAGTTCCAGCAATGGTCAAATAAAAATTTGCCAGCCATTAGCCGTCTAGGGTGCGAGCAGCCCCTATTGATCTTCGATAAGCTGCCGCCCGATTGGTCGTGGAAAATCTCACGGAACTTGCTGTGCTCTGTCTCCAGTCTTCGGTTGAACTTCGTGGAGAGTGCAACGAGTGATAAGTTCCTTTATTAAGGTGGATAACTCGAAGACCGTGAAGTGGCCGACTTCAGGGCGATTGCAGTCTTGGAACGAAGTCTCCGACTAACGTGAGTGGAATCATTTTTAATATATATTATTATGAACCACCCTGTGGTTGGATCGAACGAGTTTGAAATATCAATGCGTTCGAACGATCACATTGGAAAACGGCAGAGCGGCATCGGGTGTTAATAATTTCCCTGTAGATTTCCACGGCCGCAATTTATTCGGGTCTACCGATCGGAGCCGGTGTTTCATCGAAACGCAACGTTTATGCGATATTTACGGCGGTATTTATGAGGATATTCGTGTCGCCGTGTGCTCGTAAAAATCATCTCTGCGTCGGGACATCGTGACGGCCGCGTTTAATTCCGGGAGAACAGTAATTCTTTCGGGAACCGGTTATGCGATCGGGCCCATAAACATGCGTAAATTCGCAATTTGGAAAACCGTGCGGCGAATCACCGAAACTCTGATTTATCTGTTCGATCGATGACCGGCCGGCCTGCCGAGCACCCGGCAAAATGTTGCGCGGCCGATGTAACAAACGGCGTTCCCGACCATTTCATCATGCATGGAACAGAGGTATACAAATTTTTAGTGTTGTAAACCGAGCATGATTCCGGGATACACGTGCTTTTGACACCCATCCTATCGCTGTGGCGTTTGCTTTGCAATCTTGGTCCGAAAACCAACATTAAAAACTGCAAAGGGCGTTTAGTACAGTACAGTACGTTAAAGCACGGAAAAAAGAAGCGTAATTGTTCCGCTTTAATCACGATGAGCTTTTGAAGCAACACAACCGGATAATGTGTCTAAAATATTAAGAGGAATTTCCCGATAATTTTAATGATATAAGTAATTAAAGTTGAGCAACTTCAATATGTGCTCTGCCAACGGTGGCCCGACAACTTGCATTTAGAGTACATATTGAAGGAACCGAACTTTAAAACTTATATCTTCAAAATTAGGAAGTTGGCGTTCGTCACTCTACGTACAGTTTCATCGGCAGACTTAATGCACTCGGGAAAATCTCGTTCCGTTAGATTCAGTGACAAGACCTCAGTTAAAGATCTCAGAGATAAAATATCGTCGTAAGTGCTTCGAATACAAATTTTGAACTGGTGAGAGGATTCTTTAACGCGGGGAAGAAGTTTCTACAAAAATAAAGGCTACACAAAATATCGACGTTCACAACCGCGAATGGAAGAAGGGAATTACACTATTTACGAGGTGGTCTGATATTTGCAACGACAATGAGAAAGAAGGATTGTGGCATGCCGGGCGGGGGCGTGAGCCGTGAGACAGCCGTAAAGGCGCGTTTAACGTCGTTTGAACGTGGAAAAATGGCGGGGCTCGGTTGTCGCCTATAAACCGCGTAAATTCGCAATCTGGGGAACTACGAAACGAGTCGGCGAAGTTCTGATTTACGGCTTGTCCTGGCGTAACGCGGGACCCGAGAGGAAGGGATGGTCGTCAGATATGTGTGTATACGCGTGCAGGCGGTGGGCGTCGGTCGCCCGGGAAAAATGCGACGCCGAGCGTCCCCTGGCCGCTTCTTCGCAATAACTTCCGAAGGAGAATGCACGATAATAGAGACTACTGGCTGCAAATTCCGCATGCAACTCTGCTCGCTACCCCCTCGAATCCCTTCTCTCTTTCTCACAGGGACACGTGCACCGTGCCCCGAGCCTCGGGATTGTCTCTCCTTCTTTCGCGACCGCAAACGACGTCCGCGGCGAACCGAGCGCGGCTGAGCCAGACAAATAGTTCCGCCGTGAAATACCGCCGCCTCCTTAAAACTTTAAAGTGTTTCGAGTAATCCTAAGACGCGACTTTAGATCATGGGCCACCCACCGGTACCGTCTCTCTTTCCCGCTGGCAAGACTCGCTCTTACCGGATCGAATATAAATTGTATTTACTTGTTTCGCTGCGCCGCTCTCCGCGGGACCGGATTTTTCATTATGCTCGCCCTGGAATCGAGTATTTTCTACGCCGGGATCGGGAATAGATGCTTCCTGCAACTGTGGAGAGAGTCTCGAAAAGATTGCTACTCCGCGAAGCTTTACTTGCCTGAATCACGAGCCGAGGAATTTGGACAGAGGTCCTCGTCTGACCGGGGACTGGTTGTGCTACTTGCAGCGATATTACACAATGTTGTAACGTCAACTGTGCTCTATACACCTTTCCAGGCATACTTGTGTATAATAGAGTATTGCTTCGAAGAAATGGAACCTATTTTTCGGTAGTACGAGTCAGCGATAAATGATCCTCAAAGAATACGTAGTAACGTTTTAAACAATCTCTGTAGGTATTCCATGTTTTTTTTTAACTTTGCAAGGCTCCATTTTCGTGAACTACGAAGCTAGAAATTTGAAGGGAACTCTTGTCTGTCCAGTGAGATCATTCTACTTGCAGTGAGATTGTACAATGCCGTAGCATTAACTATACTGTATCCGCTAGTAGATACCACAAATATCTTATTTATAGCGAGGCACTGCCTTCAAGAAACGAAGACACCAGCTTCACGGCTGAATAAAATTTTAAGTAGTACGAGTCAACGATAAACGGTCCATGGAAAATTTTGACGTTTTATTTGCTTGAAGTCAAACTCGCTGGAGTCAGAGTAACAAAGAATTGTGCTCTACCCTTTGTTCTGGTAGAATGACGGACAGTTTGCTCGCATCTGTCGTCCTGGAACAGTCTAAAAAAATCTTTACACGAACAGCCGGGTGTTGCAGAATGAAATGTCCGTCGAGGTCCGACATTACAGGGATTTTTACTGGAATTTCGCAAGCTAACCTGGTTCGACAAACAACATGACAGTGTCCGCGCGTCCCTCCGTTGGCCGGCAGGCATATTTTCCGACGTCGTCCGGTGTCACCACCGCCAAAGTCAATTCGGAAACGGTGCGTGCCGCGCCTCTCTCAGTCTCCACGTTGATCCCGCCCCGTGCCGCCTGTAAACAATGCCAACGTCAAATTGCAGCGCGGAAATCTCGACGGTCGGGAACGGAAAACGTTTGTTTACAATTATTAATACCGCCGTATTTGTGAAACACGCAACGGCCGCGCCCCGGTCCCGCGATTCGATGTTGACCGCGCAAATATTACGATTGAAAAATATCACGGGACCGGAAAATTACATAAATCCCGGGGAACTGTTAACGGCTCGTAATTTCGTCGTAAATCCGCCTCGGGGATGCGGTGCAGAAATCTCGCCGGGAATAAATAAAACGTTTTCAACCGGCCCGGTATCGCGACCTCGATCTTAACCTATGCGTTTTTCATTCCACCGGGGGGAACAATTTGGCCAATAATTATTTCAGCTCGTTTCGAGCATAGTCGTTTTTTAGCAGAGAGTAATGCGCGCGCTCTCTCTCTCTCCATCTATCTATCTATCTCGGAAAGTTATTGGCGGATTTGTTCGAACGTTTTAAATTCCGTTAACCTTTAACCGGCGATGAAAGAATTTCCTGAACACTGTATACTGATTTTCGTCAACATAAGAACTCGAAAATTTCTGCTTAAATACCCGGAAGAAAACAGACATTATCAGAGACATCCATCTGGGCGAAAGTCTTTTCTGGAGAGCCCTAGACGTCCCTTCGCCGATTTGAATTCCGCTCGGCTCCGCGGGCAAACGTGAAATTCCTCGCACGTTAACAAAAATGTCACACCCGAGCGAAAGGGTCGATTCTCTGGCGAGGTTCGAGCCCTGTCACCGCTATGATTTACGATCGTGTTTCTTCCGTCTCGGTCGAGATTCCGTCTCGAGTGGCGAAGGTAACGGGAACGCCGGGAAGAAATGGCGAGGACGCGTCGCATCGAGGAAAAAAAATTTCATTAGTGTCTCTCGGAAACTTGGCGGAAAAACACAGTAGAATCTATGCGTTACCTGGAATGTGAGGAGTTTGTTATCCCGGAGCCACTGCACGCCTCTGATGGGCCGGGTCTGATACGGGGACAATATGACACACCTCAAGGTGATCGTCGAACCGGCCACCACCTTCTGCTCCTTTGGACCCATGATGGCCGCGACCGGCGCCGTGCTCTCGTAGCCTGCAACCCATGTACGGACAAATATCATACGGCGGCTCCGCATCATCTGCCGGCGAGATTAGACGGGCTCAAAGCGACGCTAAATGGTTTGTCAGCGGCAACGGTGTGCGTCAAGCTCATTATAGCACTATCCCCTCGTCACTCGGAAACCTCGTCCGTCCGGGAACAGTGATTTGCAACAGCACGCTCTGTTCCCATGGAAATCCACCGCTCGAACGAGTACGCGCAGTTTCTGTGTGTCGAAAAGTAGAGCAATTAGTTCCCAGCTAGACGGAATAGTTGCTAGCAGCGCGAGTGGGCTCCAGAGAACGAAATTAGTCGAAAGCGTCGAGTGGGATTCTTTCGTTTGCTTCGGTATCGAGAAAATTGAGTTTGAACGCCTGCGCTCGACCGGCTCAAGTGTCTGACCAGCGGCGGAGTTGTTCTACTCGATATGGTTGCTGCCCCTGTTACGCTATGAAATCAAGGCGGACTGATGAAGATTTTCAACGGAATCCGGTAGATGTGGACGTTATTCCATTCCATCAAATCGACAGAAAATTCCATCGCTTTGATACTGTAATCATGTGATTGAACAAACGCACACAAAAAATGTAAATCTATGAAAGGGTTAGCGATCTATCAAACATAGCCAGTATCGACAAATTCACACTGTCAGAAGATCAAAGAAGAGAAAATGAAAAATGTCGATGCTGTGTTACTATCGCGTAGATGATTGTTGTATTTCAATTCGAAATCGGGCACGAACATTTGCACTGACTTAATAAATAGTGTCACTATGTCGGTTCTGGTCGGATAATGTTCGTCTGATACTCCTCGTCCGTTTTGTTTTATAAAGATTGCAGGTATATATCGACTCCAGTAGAATCGGTCGTCACTGGTCAGACAACCCAGACTTCAGACCCAAACGTTGCAGAACCTTGTGCCGTGTGGTTCGTTAATTGCGACAATTCTTTAGTTACAACAAACGCGAAATCGTTCAGGTGTTCATCTAGCGACGGGCAAACACGGTCGACGCAAATAAACAAATTACAGTCTGCTGTTTGAAGTGACGTTAAGCGGCTCGTTGCGTCGAGGACCGAGAAAGTAATTACTCAGCGTGGAATGCGAGAGCGAGGGGGAATGAGAAAGAGAGAGAGAGAGAAGTGGGAGGGGGTTAAATCCATTTTACGTTTCTGCACAGGAGAAATAGGGATCGGTTACACGGTTATGCTCCCGCGAAGACGACGGGGGTCAAGTTTCAGGAATCGACCGGATCAATGGGAGATTCCTTGGCTTCTCGATGACTTCATTAGACGACCGGCTTTCGTTCTTTAGTTTCCGCGATGAAAACACCCCTCGCGGCGAATTAATTACGCTCGCCGGTGGAAATATTGCCGGCGGAAGTTCCACGAAGAACGATCGACCGCGCCCGGAGTAAAACGAACTTCCCCGCAACTTTTTAATTGACAGCATCAGACGCGTCTGACGTATCGCGACCGCGCCGTAATTGACGGTATTCGTTCCTTGCCTTTAATAATCCGTCGTCGGCCGAATACCGGGTGTTGTCTCACGAAATGAACGATTCCAGCGGGCCGGCGTGGAGCGGGGGTAGAGGGCGATATAAATGGAAACCATTTATATCCGAAGGATTCACGGTTTGAGGAGAGCACGCTGACAAATCGGTCCGCGTTAACGTTATACAATAATTTTAATTAATGCGCACGCCAGCGTCGCTCTGGCGAGGAACGATCCGACCCGACGGGACGGGGATAGGACACAAAGAACAAGTATTTCCCGCTGAAGCGGCGGAAAAGAAGGCAGCACAGTGGGACCCGCTGTCAAGTTTGTACATTTTAATTTATAGGGTCGGGCCAAGTACTCGTTTAATATGCGTGCCGCCGTGGAACGACGCGTTCTTCTTTCGCCGCGGGAGCGTTTCGTCCGCTCCAGTTCCCGCTTAAAATCGAATTCTCCCCTCTCTGTCCCGGCGTTCCTCTCTGGCGACCAACCACCCGCACCATCTCCCCCATTCCCCCCGCGGCTTGATTTTATTTCTGAGGACTCGATAATTCGCGTTCGTATAAGTCCAGGATCCGTTTAAATCGAGGCGGCCGCGTTGCGCTTCTTGATGAGCGAATCAGAAGAAACCCGGGAAAAATTCCCCCGCCTCGTGGACCGAAATATCTTTTCTTCGTTCAGGTTCATTATTGAATTCAGTTGTCGGCAGACGTGCAACCGTATTCTGTCGGCCTCTGGGTACGAGAAATTGGTCTTTGCCAGAGAATAATCTTATTCTTTTGCGCAGAATAAGAATGCATACTTTCAATTAGCTGGCAACGTTACAATGCGTTTCTGCATTCGATCTCCTTGCTTGACAATAGCTTCCGCGCGTTTGATCTCATTGTCGTCGTGAATTCATAAAGTAGTCTAACATTTAATCTTCGTACGCAGAATTTATTCTCGAAATTTCATCAGCACATTCTGGCCACCCTTTACCCAGTTCCAGAGTCCGTTTGCAAATATCCCGGCGCGGTAGTGTAAACCTAATTCCTCGCTAATAGGAAGATAATGAAATTCTCCGTACCCGTGTGTCGCAAGACACAGCAGCGACGAAATTTCGGAGCAGTTTTGTTTTATTTGAGAACTGTTCGCAGGCCAGCATTTCGGAGGCTACAGACCTCGAATCTCTTTCGGCAACGGGGTCATTTGAAATCCGGACTCGAAAACTGCAGGAAAGAGAGAGCGAGAGGGAAAGAGAAAGAGGGAGAGAATGAGAGAGAGATTGCAGGTAGGCCGTTCGAGGCATTCGAAAGGAAGCGGAGGACCCGGCGTAGTCAAAGGGCCGGAACGAGCGGTCCCAAAGGGATCACAATTACGATTCACTTACCGTGATTCGAGCCCCTAAGTTTCGCAGCTGTATTAAAACGCGACCTATTTCCACGACACGAAGAAGTATATATATATATAGAGAGAGAGAGAGAGAGATAACAGAGATACTGGGCGAAGAAATAACTCGGGCGAAAAGAGAGGAGGGCCGCCACCCGCCGGAGACGCGCACCGGGCCTAAAATTTCGTTTGACGGGGGGGGGGGGGGCAGGGAAAAACAATGGTTTAGGGTGTGGTAGACGGCGTAAGGTGGACGTACCGCGGCGTACGATAATGTTGGGACGATTATGCATTATTCAACGCGAGGATAGCGGCCGAGACTCGTTTAACGCGCGCGTTCTCTCGAGCCGAGCCCTTTCGGAGACGAACAGCGCGGTTCTCCTCGCGGCCAGGTGACGAGGAAAAAGACCCTGGAAGGAGGGTTTCCAGGACTACAGGGATTAAGGATAATCCTATTAGACTCGAATTAATCCCCCCGCACCCCACCCCTCTCTCCGCCTTCGCTGCCTGTTCCCCGGGGAACTGCATTTCTCCGCGGCGAAGTATTACATTATACCGATATTACTGTACGCGCCCAGCCAGTTTCTTCGGCGAGTTCTCCCTCGAGTTTCTTTGCCTCCTCTGCAACATTCGGACCTTCCCGGTTGAATTTATCATTGGCTCCTTCCACCGGGACCGATAATCTCCGATAAACGCCTACTAGAAAGCACGAAGGAGGCGTGCGCAAGTGTTTCAATATTCTTTTGAAGCTGCTAAGCTTCCTCCGGCTTAGGGGGATGAAGATAGCGTGAAGAATGCAGCATGAATTGGAGATTAATAGCTAACCTGCTCATCCGGGCAGACGAGATAATTCGTCGGTTCTTCTTCGGCTTCTCATTAATTTTGGCCATTTCAGAGTGGCCAGGTTTTCGATCGAAGAATCATCTAGCCAGAATTTTTTTTTAAAAAAACACGGGGAAAGACAGGTCAGAAACTTCAACGATAAAATATTTCGTTTAGTATTTCGAGAGTCTATCGGGCAAACACCCTATTTATAAGCATGCGATATTAATGGAGGTTGATGTATTTCGTTGACACGAAACGGGGGCGCCCCCCCCCCCCCACGGTGACACCTTTATTTACCGTCGGCCCGTTAAAAAATCATCCGACAGCACCCTTTTTATTTCTCCGGTGGATCCGGTCGACATCAATCACTTAAGGATAAGTGCGCTTCTTCGCTGGCTTTGACGGCCAAGGGATCCGTCGTCGATTCTTCTTGCAACGTCCTGCCAGACGCTTCATAATTCTCCCGAAGTTCCATCATTTTATCCCGGAGACGCGAGATTTCTGGACCTTTTCTATATTGCTCCCGAGCGCCGCTGAAATTCGCTCCGCCTCGCGTCGCGCCGCTGCGAAACTATCAGCTTTAACCGTATGTTGCGATAACCGGTGCGAAATGCTTCGCGAACGTTCCAATTTGTCTCCCACAGGTCGCACGAATTAACAACCGATTCACCTTGCGTGCAGTTCATGCAAAAATAAATTTCGCCGAGCGGATTAAAGAGTTGTCTTGCTGCGAGTTGCAGCTGAAGTTCAGAGGTGACTGTCACAGAGAAGTTCTTCGCAGACACGAACACTCATTTATTTCGGTGTCATTGGACTGCAGATTTTGTGCAATCGTAGGAAAAATTACTAAATCAAATGCATACCGTTCAGATCATTCAAGCAATCTAGAAATGCTGTTCGATTATCTCCGATCGCTGTTGCTCACTAAAATTGTCAAGGAAAGAAAGAAACGCACCTGAAGGCCCTGTATCTTGAAATTAAATAAATAAATATCCACAGCGTAGATACGACCATAGAATAAATAGTAATTATACGTGCTGTGCGATTTTGTCTGTGACTCACCACTATGCTGCAATTGTACTAGACTTTTCAATTAATGGATTACGAGCAAAAAACAAAGTCGAGTGACATTGAAGGATTTAGAAATCTGTTACCCTATGAATGAGTCCCACGATCTGCTTTATCAAAATCCGATTAATATCTTCGCATGTTTCACCGGGATTCGAAAGATGGCCGCAGGCGAGACATTTAAGTTCGATACTATACCAGCGGGTCCCTCGGGTCCCGTAATTCAGCGTACTAATGATTACACGGACGGCTTCGAACGCTGCAGCACGCGGACTAATTATACGTTTCAGAACGGGAATTTAAGTATCGTTCTGAAAACGGCCGAATAGCAGCCGGGTGTCGGCAAATATGCAAATGTAGTAACAAAGTTCCCGAGTGATACATGCGGCCGCGAAGGTTTTCACACGGGACTGCGGCCGCGAACAACACAGCTATCTAATAATTCGTCGGGAACGGAAATTCCATGCTGGTAACGCAACCGTGCTAGCTGCGAAACGTGCGTAACGATACCATTGTGTGATTTCCCCGTGAAAAATCAGCCGGATCGCGGTAAACAGCCACCGAACTCGCCTCCGTTTGCCGAAACAAACGAGCTTTCGCGAGCTCGAAACTTGCGAGCGTCCCCGGAATAAGGTCGGCAACGCAGTTTAAGTGTCGCGAATCGGAACTGGAGTCGGATAATCCGCCGAAAAATTGTATTTGCAAGGGAGCTTGTCGAGCGCCACGGGAAAACGAGCTGAAAATATTCTCCAAGTTTCTCCAAGCGAGAGGCGAACATGTTAGACTTTGAAATACACCGAAAAATGGGTCGTTCCTCGTTTTCTGCGAGTTTCATCGTCCTTTGATAATCGTAATCGAATTTTTCGACACTTAACTTCAAACATTACATTTTCCACGAAAGTCGAGAGGCATGCGCGCTTCCCGAGACCTCTTTCCTATACTTTTAATAAAAGCTACATCCCGCTGAAGCTTCACCGCGATTTTACAAACAATTAATTATATCTGGACACACTGTAGAGGTAAGGTACGCGATAGGCGAGCAATATTGATGCTAAACTTTATTCGTTTACCTTATAAATACACTGCCAATCTTTATGCAAAATAAAATGGTCTGCATCAATTGCCAGAAGTAGGAGCCAAATAGAAGGGCTTGTTTTTGTTTAATCATTTCAATAGGTGGAACGTATCGATCTCCTCAAATTCTATTTTGAATTACACCCATTCATTTATACACTAATCTTTCCATGGCGGAAAAATTGCGGACGTATCGGGCACTATCGGAATCCGTATTAATTCCCGTGAGTAGCCCATGGACGCGGGGAGTGGGGGGGACTTCCCGATGGAGTTTTGATTGCATTGTTGAAGTGTGAATATCTGAGCGCTGTCAACGCCCGGACGAGAAATTTTTCGATGAAACGTCGGGGAAGTGTTTTGGCAATCCGTTGTGGGATTGTTTGATTGAAAATATTTTTTAATCGTCACTGGAATCCATGGGAAAAATATATCGTGTCACGGGTTTAGTTTATGTCTGCCGGTAAATTTCGCGTCTACGAGTATACGCTGGAGAGGATGGGGGGGGGGGGGAGGGCGAGAGGGAGCCGGAACACCGCGCGAAACTTTGATTTATACGCAGTTGATTCGCGCGCCGATGCCGTCCCGTTGTGAATTCCTTTGCGGACGCGAGCACGTTTGTTCGATTTATTTCGAGATCGCGGCCCGTACCTCGACGACTACAATGACTCTTTAGGCGAACCGCAGAAACCGTCCCGACAGAAATAGAGCTTCTTCGGTGCGCACACGCCGCACACCGCTGTGACGCTCACTTACTTATCCGTGTCTGTTGAGAATGCGGCTCGTCGTAGCCCTCCGGCTTGTTGGCATCTAAAAGCAAAGCGCAATGGCCGGTCATCAAAATGCAATTTGTCATATACGGGCCGGAGGCCCTCGCGACAGATAAATAACCTTCGAAATTGCCACCGGGGAATCTGACCATTCATTTCCTGCATCCGCGCGACCCACTGTCCACAATCTCCGACCATTTTTTCGGCAATTGCTCACCTTTTTCGAGCTCCAAGAATTATCGAACTTAATTGCAACACTTCCGCGCACCATTTCAGACCGAAGAATTAATCATTTGACCGTTTTGTTATATAGTTGCGGTTTAGATACTTCACAGTTAAATTATTGCTTTAATGAACGCAAAAACTCAAACTCACAAGGGAACATATTCAAGTGCGACACGCTAAGGAGCTATAGTTCCTTGAAAAATATTTGACACGTGTTTTTTTTTATCGGCAGACATCCACTTTGAAGGGGTGAAAACAGCCCTCAAAGTTGGGGGTCAAAACCATATTTTTTGAGATATCTCGGAAACCAGAGGTCGAAAAAATTTAAATTTTTTTTTAAATTGTGTGTTTTTCAATGGGAAATGTACTCGCCCAAGAAAATTTTAACACAAGTTTTTTGTTTAAACAATATATTAAAAATTTGATTTTTTTGCAGTTTCTTTTATTTATTGGTAGTTCATTTTAATGTAAACTTGGGTGTGTGATCTTTGATCCAAAATAGGGTACACATGTTTCAGGATTTTCTTTTTTTTCGCCATTTAACAATAATTAAGCATAATGGAAGATAGTCTTGCACCTGGCGTGCGTAGGAAGGAATTCTGGCTTGTTTCATCGAAATATAAACATTTAGTATAAGCGTGTATAGTATTTTAAACAATACCACTGGGTTATGTGTCGTTTATTGTTTTATTAGTAGCTAAAGAAGATGGCGCAGTTAGCAGCGTGACGCGGTGCTAATTACCGCGGTGGAGTAAGGGTACCGACTTTTAAAGCCAATTCGCCTATGAATTTCTACAGTCGTTGGACCTTCGGTTAAAATATACTATCAGATTTATACAGATGGGAAGAATAAATTAATAAAGGCGGAAGTCGTTACGATAAACTTAAAGCAATTGCACGTGGTACCCTTGAAAAATTTATTGTAGCAAGAAATAATAAAATTTTGGTACATGACATAGATTTGAGACGGTGGGCAATGAACGAAAATTTATCAATAAATTTTAGCAGGATTTCAGGCATCGTCCTTTTGGTTGTGGAAGTTTAAAGAAAACTATAATATAATATCAAGAAAAACGACGAAACTCGTTACCCGCCATCATAGTAACCATTTAACAGATTTGACCGCAGCAGCAGAAGATTTTGTGTGATATGTGAAAGGGTACTTTGAAAATTATGGCGCAAGCAATATTTTCAATAGTAATCAAAGTGGGTTCCAGTTGGAATTGCACTCTGGTCGAACACTTTCACACAAAGGTGAAAAAGAAACGGGTGCTCTTGTCCAATCCATATCATCAACAACTCACAGCTACACTATCCAGCCCACAATTTCGAAAATCCCGTAGAGTTCTGCTTTACAAAATTAGATGATCTAACGTGTTTCCATTATTCAAATGTAGTTGTACTTCAATGTTCTTGGTGCAAAGAACATTTATGTTTTTCTCATTTAATCCTTGAGTATCATTATTGCCAGAATTATGTAGAATAATCGTTGCGGACAGCCCTTCTTTCGAAATCAGCTCTTTTCAGAGCTACCATAAACGACGAGGGAAACTCCAGCTTCGAGGATTCACAGTTTAAAAAGGCTGCAGGTATATTTTAACCGAAGGTCCAACGACTGGAGGATTTCGACCTCTGGTTTCCGAGATATCTCAAAAAATATGGTTTTGACCCCCAACTTTGAGGGCTGTTTTCACCCCTTCAAAGTGGATGTCTGCCGATAAAAAAAACACGTGTCAAATATTTTTCAAAGAACTATAGCTCCCATAAGTTTCATCAAAATCGGCGCGTTGCACTTGAATATGTTCCCTTGTCAGTCATTTTAGTTTAATAAAAAAAGTTTAAGTGGTCACCGATCGAAATTTCTTATTTCCGCCGTCAAAGGATTAATATCAGGTCATCTGGAATATTTTTAGTATGCCAAGATTTATATCGAAAAATTCTTCCCAGTTCGGCAAGCTTTAATATCGAGAATTTCCGCTGAAGAGCGAACGCAGCTCGAAAAAAGAAACTGCTCGCCAATCGAGAATATGAGATTTCGAAATAAATTGCTTAATTAATTAAGTGTTTAATCTCGCTCAACGTATCGCCGATATTTTACGCAGTTTACGCGCACGAAAATGTTCGACGCAGTGAGATATGAATTAAAACTGATTAACCCGCAACGCCTCTCCTCAGAGGATAAAGAATTTTAAACCGTCGACAGTTTCTCCGACTTCCAGCAATATCGGAAAGGCAAAGTCTTGCGAAATCTGGACGCGTTTCTGGAGAGTGGTCGCCGGAGACGATTAAATGAACCGCGTTAAGAGGGCAACTCAATTTGATGGACATACTCAAATAACGTGTACGGTCTGGCAATTACCTCGCACGGACAGCTGAACAGCATACATCATCTTGGGCTCGGTGTTCACCTGGCATTCGTACTTGCCCGAGTCGGTCTTCCTCGCGTTGTCAAGCCTGAGAGTCCACGCGTCGCTGCCCGGCGTGTGCTGGGGCCCGAATCTCGTGTCGGAGCTGAACGGGGTGTTCCCCGACGTCAGGATATGGAGGTCCTTGCTTCTCATCCAGGACACCTGAAACACACCGAGCGGTCCCCGTTAAAATTACCGGCGTAATGGAATTAACGACTCGCCCCGTTGCCTGTATTAAGCTGCCGTGTCCGAGGAAGAACGCGAGCAAATATTTTACAATTACTCCGCGAGGTCTGGAAGCTCGGCCGAGATCCGCAGCCGAGCTTCAGGGAATTCTGCTTTTACCCTCACGGAATCTGCACCCCCGAAAGATTCTCCTCGGCTGAACCGGCCTCGAATCGATCGCCCCTTAAGCTGGATCTACGGATCCCGACGAAATTGAAATGTATTTTCAGCCGGATTAGAATCCGGCTCGATGTTACGGCAACAATCTCAGACTTGCTCTTCTTTTTTTCGGACGCTACGAAATTTTTTAGGGTGTACTAAATTCATTCCTGAAACGTCGAAATGAATTTCACTGGCGACGTATGCTTGATTAGAACAACTTTTTCAAATATTCCTCATAGAAAACTCCTTAGGATAATGTCAATAATTCTGAAACGACATGATTGAATAAAATAAAAAATATAACTACTATTCTATGTAGAATTAAAGATATAAAAACTACTAATATTATACTAACAATATATGAAAAATAAAAGAGTTATATTTGATATTGAATTCATTACATGGAACATATGAATGATCAGATGAATACAACAGAACAACAGATGAATGAGAGGATTGAGAGAAAGGATAATTAAATATTACAGCGTGTTACAGAGTACGACATTGGGAGAAAAGGTACTTGGAAGCAACTAGGTATGAAATCATTTCAATATGCCAATTTTCCTGAATGACGATACAAATAGCTCACAATTCCTGTAGAGCAGCGATGCATTTTTATTTCCTGAAGTGAGGAAATCGAGGTCATGAAGCGATCGATGAGCAACGTACTCGAATGGAGACTAAAAATACTTTATGAATTGATCGGCTTGCGGAGGTAAATTGTATAAACTGCATGTAAATGTTTCATAAACAATTTCCATTGATCGAGCCGGTTATACTCAACCCACGGGAGCCATTATCGGCTGGAATGGGATGATATCGATCGGTCCATGAACGCGGCTCCATCCGAGCACCGTTGCGTATAGTCTTGCTCGCGCTAATGACGCGCATTCGTCAACGGCTTGGCGTGTGTCGTCGTCGTTCGGCCTCATCCGATACGTACGACTACAAACGCGTGCGCCCGCCCCTTAAAACTGAAGCCGGCCCGGAATGCACACTCGCGGCCCGTAAATCACCGCTCTGTTACGACTTATTTCCTTCCCGGCCCCGCTACTTTACACCCGTGTTACGAGCAGCGTAATACATAACGTAGTAACATGTTACGACGTCGTTACCCCCGCGGCCTCGGCATAAAGGATCGGGACTGTTAAAAGAAAGTTCGGATAGCGGAGGAGATAAAGGCGAGATTTAATGGAGCGACGCGCGAAAATCACCGTTTCGCCGGCCACGGAGAGAAATCGCGCTCGGCGAAAAACTTTCCCGACCCTTTTTGCCCGCTAATTTACAGATTCGGGCAATATCTTTGCTGAATTGAACTGATGCCTCTGCTATTTCGGTTGTTTTCGGCCAGTTTGTTGCTTTGGCATATTTAGGGGCGAAGATGTAACAGTTCTATATTAAACCTTGACAAGTGATTCGCGAAAATGAAGAAGGTCGTCCAAAAAATAGGTATTTTTGATTTTGTAACTATGTTCCCTCACTTCGGAAAATCTGAAAAAATTGTATGTTAACCACCAGAACGAGATGCTAAAACTGTCAAAATATAAACTTAGTATCTCATAACTTCCACAACAAATCGCCATTTGAAAATTATAATCGTCGTTTCCTAAAATTCGGTTTCGAAGCTAAAAATTCCGAAAAAATTCATCGATGCGCATATTCTAATAGATAAAATATACTTGATCTTTTCGAGAATTTTCAAATGAAGAAGATCAGAGAAATTACGGAAAAACCCGATTATCTTTGGTCTTTGGTACTACCTCTCATGTCGACATATAGGGTTGAAAATTGGCACATAGTATTTTCTTTGGGTAAGTTAGCGAATGGCCTATTGTAAATTCAATTTACAATACCTCCTCATCCGGCTACGCCCTTTCTAGCGGTATTAGCTGAAAAATTGTACAACTGTTATGTCTAAGACAATAGCTGTTTTACAAGTAGAATCATAAGTTATAAGCAACAATAATAATTCATTCAAATTAACATTCTCCGTTTCTCGAATGGACTCTTCGTGTTTAATTTCCTTATAAAAACTAAGGATTGATTCGGATTGGTCGTAAAGCAAGACGTCACAGACCGTGACTGTCGTTTTGATTTTATTAGGTCGGGTAGGAGGGTTCGTTGTACGGCAGAAAACTATTCTTATCGCTGTGCAGCGATTCGCCGAGTAATTTAAACGGTAGTCCGGCTAATATACGGGGCAATTATTCTTTCTTCCAGGCGAGCGAAATAAAATCGCGATTTCCTTATGTCACTAGCAAGCTCCATTAATAAAACGCAGCAATGACCCGGTTGGGCAGCGCCGTGTTCCGTAGTTAGAGTCACCTTTGACATATCTTATTGCTCCAGGCTAAATAATTAATCCCCGACCATCCCTTCTCCCCCTTCCCCACAGCCGGAAAAGGGGCGGGTAATGGGAGTTTACTGATTACTCAGTTAAATTCACGACTTTCTCAACTGGGCGAACCATTTCCTCTGCCAGCTTGATTCATCAATTCTTATGAGTTTTCTCTGCCGTCTCTTCGGTCTCCACCCCCGGACCACCCCCGTAGGATTTAATCCTTAATTCCTCTTGGGCAGTTTACCTTGGGACGGGCTTTCCATTGGCGGGGTCTCTTAACTTTAATCGATGCTCCAACCTGTCCGCGGTCCCTTTAAAGTCTTGGAAATTAAATTAAGACTCTTCGTTGTTCGTCCGGGTTGTCTGGATACGCGGCGGTGTCGGAGGCTGGTTTTCCGATGGATATTCGAAATTCTTTTCCAAGCGTAATCGCCGCGACTAATATTACTCTTGCGTTATTGAAATAACACGGCGATATTCTTACGGGGACGCCGATGTCTGGCTCTGACTGCGGCATGAATTATTGCTACGGCGCAACAACCGAACAGTAGCATTATTTACGATGATGGATTGCGTTTCGCGATCCCGCGGAGAGGCCGGCACGACTGGATTTTTTAAAATATTAATCCAAGTGTCGGTATAAAAGTCGACTCGAATTTATGGCCGGGATCTAATAAACGTGTCCGATACCGAGGATACCTCAGAAAATATTTAGCTCGGCGCCGAGCCGCCGACGCTCGGAGAGCCCTAACAGAGGCCGATCGGTCGCTTGTGCTGCGATCGATATCGACTTCTCGTCGGACGCGCCACGATAAAACAACATCGACGACTTTAAAGTAACGGGAGAGGAGAACGTGATCATATCGGAGGCGTCCCGGCGTCGATTTAATTGCCGATTAATCCGGACTTTCTTTTGTTCGCTGTTTGAATAATGCGTGCGACACCCGGAGACACGAACCTCCCGTCGTGTCACGGTTGTTTTAACAACGACGATAAATCCACGGACCGGAATCTCTTTTAATTTTCACTCCCGCGGATCCGTGACTATAGCGGAAACGAATTCCGGGGAAAGAATTGCGACGGAGTTCCTTTAAAAACGCGACATTCCGAACCGGTCTCCCGTTCGGCTTTAGCCTCCGAGAAGCTCGAAATTCCCAACGAACCCGAATAATGCCTCTATAATTGTTAATTAAGAAGAATCACAGAGACGTAATTAAAATGGCAAACGATAGGGATCCCAACGGTCCCAGAGAGTCGCCAGTGAATAATCCATTTTTCCGGGCTGACCGTGCGAAAGCTCCACAGTTTTTTTTTTATTTCGAGTCCGTTTGTGAGGCTTAAGCGACTTTCGAATTAAAAGTTAGTCACCGGTGAAGCCTGAGAGGTCCATGATCTACAATCGACGATGGCTATGCGCATTCGATTTGTCCCTCGGGGTTCCATATTTAAAGGTTGAATCAATAAACGACATCGCCGACCGGACATTGTGACGATATTAAAAATCGCTGAACCGGCTCTTTGCGAATAAAATGCTTCCCGTTATAGTAATGACGATCAAGCGAATGAAGCTTCAAATAAAAAAGAAAAAATAAAAAAGAAAAAATTAAAACGCTGTCGAAGAATTTCGCGACAATTCGCACAGTTTGATTTTATTGAACTCTGGAGGATAATAGATCATTGAACCGCGGATATTTATAGAAAATAAAAATTGTCCAAGACAAGTGTAATCCACACTAGTGAAATGAAGTTGCATTTCCCTTTCCTTTTCTTGTTTTTATGAGAACTGCATAAAATCCACAGTCTATAGACCTTTGATAAACCATTATCGATGTTTAAAAGTTTTCCGCAAGCGTTGTTCGTTCCTTCTCGCTACCATTACCGCTTTCTCGCTGAACGACCAATGGGAGCACCGTAACTGGATGCACATCGGAAATGACCGGGCCCCGATAACCAGATATCTAATACTCGAGCGTATAGCCTGTCGGGCGACGAAAAAGTATGACCGATCGGATAAGCCGGTGTCCAAACCACCATATTCGAACGGTTGCACATCGTGCCGTGCTTCTTTCCTCGTTCATCTTCGCCTCCATTATAAGCTGTACAGGACGAAGTCACCGAGAAATATTAATCGCAACGAGGAAGCTCGCCTTTTTGAAGGGTTAGGTGTGCTTGTCTCGCCGAGAGCCACGCAAACCTTTGCTCATTACAAGACGAATGCGAGCGTGAAAGGGAATGGATTATCAGAGGGAATTATACATAGAGTCACCTGACGCGTCCCCAGGCTTCTTTCAGAGACCACTCGTCGTGGCGAAGTAGAATGCTGATCAATAATGTAGTAGACTCGCATTGATTAGTTCCGGGTAGTGTCCGACTTTTCGTTGACCGTACCACTTCCAATTTTCACTTAACGGCGCGGCCTGGGTCGTGCAAACCAAGTCTAATACGCTTAAAAGGTGCGAAATGTAACCTTTTACAAAATGGCAAACTAGTGTGAAGCCGGCAATGTTCGTTTGCGGTCGACGTCGGGGGTTCCATCGACTGTTCTACTTAAAATTTAACTTCTCTGTAATCTGAGTGGTTCGGTGTAAATTTATGTAATTAATTCGATGTTGTACAGTTAGAATAGAGTAATTTGGATACTATAGTGGCCATGGAAGTCACACTTCAGTACTTTAACCTCGGGAATTAATTATCATTAATTGTAAGGCAGTTCGGGTTTCAAGTACTTAACGGAAGTCTAGTTTTCCTATTGCTCGCTTAAATTACTTACTCCCTACAATACATAGTACCACTTAATGACACCTCATAGATTCCAATGACATTCATGATTCTAACAACTTGAGACATGCCTCAGTGCAGTCTCCTGTCTTTTGGAGTCTGTGAGCGTTCGGGGGATTTGTTGAGGGGGCCCGTTGTCCACATTAGCGATGAAATAGCGTTTGTAGCAAGGGCTGGCAGCGTCGCCATCCCCTTAAAGCCGAATATTCCGTGGCAGGAACGGTGTAAAACAATTCCGAGAAACGAGCAGCAGCCCCGGCCGCGATATCAGCGCCGGACGTAACGAGAAGAGAATCCCGGGCGCCGCGTGCGGCTGATTTATACAATAATAACGTAAGCAGCACACGCCGGAGCGTAATGGTCCGCGGCGTTACGGCGAAGGTCATAACGTTAGGGGTGAGAAGAATGTACGGCGTGGTGGGGCCGGTGTATCACGGCATTTGGTCGTATGCCAGTTTACTCGAGTATACGTCGTACGGCACCGAAATAGAACTGGCTTTGAGGTCGCCACTCCCGGCTGGAGGAGCGTAGACGGAGAAGACGGAAAAAGCTGCGGGGGTGGCAAGACCGGGAGTGAGGCAGGCATAGTCGTCGCGGCACAGAGACAAAAGGATGGCAATATACGGAGCCGGCATAACCGCTTTCATCTGCTACGTTGTGACACAATTCGCCGGATAAAAATGCAACCCCTACCAAGTCGTTGCGCCGCAACCTTACGAGCCTCGCTGCTCGTTTCCACGCGACCCCTACACCAACGACCGTAAGCAACCTGCCGCGGCTCTCCAGAAGGTCCGCCGCCGACCTCGGGCCAACGATCGAGCGTGCACACGACACACGAGTGTTTCTTAAATTAGACGCTTCCTTGTAGAACCTACGGGCTGGAAAATTTTTGGATTCCTCCGAAGAATCCAGGCGCGTTGTTTTCGCGGCAGACGCGCACTTGGAACGGACGCTTATTGCGCCACGCCTGACTTCCAGACGCGAACGTCGCATAGGAAAGCGTTTCCGATGGGTTAGCCTTGGTTGAAGATGCTGTGCGCCGTATGCTGGAGAGAGTCTGCGACAAAAGCCACACTTCAGGTTTTCTCGTTTTGCAAATGCTTCAACAAGACAACGCATTTTATGTACTATCTCGGAAGGAGGAATTGTATATTTCAACATTACCCTTCTACATTGCGAAGGTACAATTTATGTGGTTTCTTTTTCCTACTCTGAATCTTTATCGGTTGATGAACAAATTGGTTAGTAGACTGCGGATCATTACGCAAAATGAAAATTGTTTTTGTAAACTGCAATTCATAGGAAACAAGGAGGAATTTATTACTGTCTTTAACAGTCCCAGCAAGTTGCAAATAATATTTCGATATTTTCAAATTTCTTTAGTCTTTAGATTCTTTGAAGTTATACCCGCCTATTTTTGTGATAAATCCATGAAATCCCCAATCTATTCATTACTCGATCTTCATTGCTGAAGTTGCCTAAGTTCAACCCTACTCATTATTCAAATACGACTAGGATGTGTATTACAAAGACTTTATTTAAACGACGTCCTGCGACAGTAAAGTTTCAGTAGTGCAAGTCAATGAATGGTCCATTACTAAGCCATAAGACGAAGTCATCAAAAGTATCGATGCTTCAAGGATACGGAAAACAAATTTTCCCGCATCCCTGACGGCGTTAAATCCAGGCGTTCCACCGTAGTATCTGTATCCTGGAATTTGTATTTCCCCGGTTGAAATTATTTATACCTTCCGGCATAATAACGATAAGAATTGCAGCCGATAGAACAGCCTCTAGGCCAGGCGGCCATTATCGAGCGTATTCGATTCCCGAGTCGGGTTTATATCTCCATGGAAGTTTTCGGCGAATGAAACTCTCGGCAAATAACTTCTGGAATCGCGCCGGCTCCCGGCTTGAAATTGTTATCGAACAGCGATTTTTCATTGGTTAATTGTTCGCCGGCACTGGGATACTTCGACGATTCAGAAGCGTTTTATCCGGCCGAAGATCGTTTTCAATTTTGAAATTACGATCGGCAGACGAGACGATAAAACCTTCCGCGAGATAGAATCGATTTTCTTTTTCTTCTCACTCTCTCTGCCGCGCCCGAGATAATTAGTTGCTGCAGAAATGAAAAATTCTGGGAGAATGTAAAATGTTCCGACGATGCGGTACACAGAGGGCGAACCGATGTCGAATCTTTATGCATTCAGCGGGAACGGGAACGCTTGCCGTCCGCTTTTTAATCCGATTCCGTTTATCGAGAAAAGTCGAATACCGTTCGCGGGAAAATTGCGCGCCGACGCGTCGGCATACACGGGCCGTCTATTCGTCGAAGCGGATTACGCGAGCACGAGGTCGGCCTTTGATTTTGCGAGTTTCACGACGCTCGCGAATCCTCCCGAATTCGTACCGGTCGAAATAATTAACCCCCGATCGCGACGGAATCCCCTGTGCTCGGCTGCGACCACCGCAGCAAAGATTTTTATTCATATCCGCCGGGACAAAGTTTCAAAATATTCCGCCGGCAGAGCCACTAAAGCTCCCGCGAAATCTTTTTCGTTTCCGGAAGCGGAATTCGATTAAAAAGTTGAGGGTAAATGGAATCGCGCGCTGCCGGCCTGGTACTGAAATCTGTTCGAAAATAAATTTCCACCGGCGAGAATAGCTTCCGCTGGTATTGAAAGTTTCACTATTTTCTTGTTTTCTACGTTATTTTCAGCGAAAATCTCACGCGGATAATTCAATTCCGTCTGTTCACGGATTTCGAGATGAATAACACCGACTCTTTCATCCCGAGCGCACTCGACGCTGCTTCGACTTCTCGCGTCGTAGTACCCGCCGATTATACTACTTATAATCGGTAGAATTTAGTTTTTAAGCTTTGCCTGCGTCACGCTCGAGATATTCGTGAGACGGAACTCCGCTCAACGACTCTCGTGAATTCGCGTCGATCACTGTTTAGTTCGCTGCCGGGGATTCCGTTGATTGTACTGCTAATAATTTCGCGAAATTGCGTTCGAGCTCTCTTTCCGACGAGGAAAGGACCCAAGGTTGTTGTCTTCGATATAATGTACCTTTGCACGGTGATAGTGTACATGTTTCTGATGGTATACAGTATAATATTAGATGCAGAGACTTAAAAACATTGAACATGTAAACAGTTAAAATTCATGTTCCTTCGATGCGCACTATAAGTAAGAAATGATAGAGTTTTGTTTCCAATGTACTATTGAGGATGTTTGTTGGTAGCTAGAATCAAATCCCGGTTGTGCCCATTTATTTATTTTTTGTTTTTATAGTTTCAACCAACGAAATATTTTTTAATATGAGCTAAATTGTTTTTTCTGACAAAGTCAAAAGTAAAAAGTGTACGTGAACCATGCAATCATTTATTCAATGCTCCTGGTGCTGAAGTTTTTTGTGAAAAAAATAACAAAAAATAAATGGGAACAACCAGGATTTGATCCGATGATTTCCACTATTTACTAGTCTCGCTACCATTCAAATTCCCCAATACTACGTTGGTAACAATACTAAGCCAATAGATATTTGCACCGTGTATTGAAGGTGCGTCACATTTAATTGTTTATGTCCTGAATGTTTGCAAGTTTCGAAATATTTACCATCTATTATGAGAGTCGTGTATACTATCACCGTGCAAGAGCATGTTAACATCGAAGCAGCGTTCAGCTGTGTCACAATAAAGTTAGGCAAATAGTCGCCGCGGATCTGATAAATAATTCAATGCCGAGGTTCCGCTGTTGTTGCCGTCGTTTTCCGGGGCCACGTATCAATCTGGTAAGTAAAAAAAAAAGTTTTTTGAGCGTTCCGACGAGAATTCGGTATTTTTCGTCAGTCCAACGCGTAATACGCATGGAGCGACGAGAGAAAAAGGATCGCATCGTCGCGAATGTGGGCGCGGCATAAACCTGGACCCGACTAACCTAAACTAATCGGTGACCAACAACAGTCCCAGGTCACTGAGCTTTTATCGATTAGCTTTCTTGCGTTACACGGCGCATCGGCCGAGACAGTAATGCCTATCGATTAACCGTGCCGCGTTCGGACGCCGCCGTGCGTAATTTAAAATCGGGCCTGGCCGTTCGTTATCGGCGACGAGCCGCGAAGGTGAGAAAACTAACTACGGCCGCCGGATAACAAACGAAAAGGGGGGAATAAACCGGTAAAAAGATGGGAAAAAAGTTAGTGGGAGGATCGAGGCGAAATTCATTCTCCGGGCTGGGAAACAGCGTCGGTTTAGCGCAGCTTGGGAGAATAATACGCGCCGCCTTTTTTCGCCAACGAGAGAACCACTTTTGAGACGGCGCGCGGCGCGAGGCCACGCGAGAATTATTGCCACAGTAATTACGATTGTGAGTGGTTAGACTGAGAGAATTTAAATTAATAAAGAGGGTCTCGGTTGGAGAGAAAAATTTTATGTGTTTTCGTGGGAATGGAAGGAGAACCCGTTGCCTTTAATGGTAATTGGAGCCGTGAGAACTACTTCGAAAAGACCTTCCATTCCACAAATTGTTCTGACTCCTCTAATAGATATTTGCTCGGTCGTTGCGGGTCTGATTTTTCGAAAATGTTTCCTTATCTTACGGCGAGAGAGGCACGTTGTCGAGCAACCCCTTTCAAAGATGGAAAAAGCGAATTTCCTCTCGCCCGTTCGACGTAAACGCGGAAGATTTGAAAGCACGGAAGCACGAGTATGGCCGAAGTGGCGGACAATTTGCATACACGCAACTAGGCCAAGTGGCTCCGTTTTATATCGCGGCGGATTCCACGATTTGACACTGACGGCGCGGCGCCTGAATCCTCCAATTATTTTCTGCCATTAGTCATCTACTTTCGTCTAATTCCAGGTTCTAACAAAATGAAACTACGAGATGCTCGAAAAAATTGGAAAAAATCTGTTGCACATATTAGTTCGTCCCCACGATAGTTATGCATTTATATAATCATTGTGGACGATGCCGCTGCATATGGAAGAGGAGAAAGGGAGCACAAAATAATTAAATTAATAATACGATCTAACATTTATCTAGGATAAATGTGCTAAGTTTCTGAACGAAAGATACAACATGGATCTGCAAGCAAATGAACGATTAACAGTATAAACTCGAGTTCAAGTGTAAAACGAGACGGATGAAGAATCACTGAAGAATCTTTTCTGTGACTATGTCAGAGTAGCATACAAAGGTTCAGAGTAAGATCCACGTGCACTCGCGAGGAGCAGGGTTGCGTCAATGGGGACTTAATAACGTGAGGAGTATTTGGGGAATTGAATGAGGGATCTGTTCGTGCAGGAAGCGTTCCGGTGGTCGAGTGGGACGAACAAAACCCGGAATGGCTTGTAGTCGCTCGCCCAGGGCTGACGAGGAGCTAAACGATGAAGCCTGCCACTCAAAACGCCCGCGAATTATCACCGCCGTCGTTGTTGCCTATTCCTTAGGTCCTGAAGCGCGACATTTCGCGAGAATTATCCCGCTGCGAGTAACGCGCCCAGATCTAGGCCATGAATTTATCATCTTGCCGGCGCAATCTCGCTGCTCCACTCCTCCTTAGGGCGTGTATTAATTTTTCAAGGGGGTCGGGCCGCACTCGCGATTTAAAATTCAGAAGTCTAAACAGAGGCTAATGCCTCCGGTACAAACGAGGACTACTTAATTATGCAGGGAACTTTCTTCTTTCTCCTGCGAGCGCGGCAAGGGTCTTTCCGCGCGAGCAACGGCGTGGCGGCCTGGTCATGTTGCCGGAACACGGACGAAAAGGCCTAGCCGTGAGCCGTTTGATAAATAAGATGCCACGCGCCTTCATCCTCGAAAGAATCCCTCTCGGCTTTCGCTTCCTACCATCCCGGGAAACGTCTCGCAAGACTTTACATGGAAACTGGAACGCCCCGGACTAATTACACAGAGGGACGGACGAGTTCTCGTTTGATGAGGCAGCAAGCGCTTTCCCTTCAAATTTCCCTGCTGGCTCGAGCTGCGAAATATCCTCAATCAATACGCCTCAACGAAGATGTCGAACGACTGGACCGAACTGTGGATTATATGCGTTTATAGAAGAAATGCGTATGTGAATGTTTAAGCAGTAGTAGAATCCGAAGAATTTACCGGCGGATCTGTATGCAAATTGAAAATTTTCTTCCGGAATTGCAACACGCTGCAAAATGGAAATTTATTTTCTCTCATAATATGCTTAACCCCTTGCACTACGATGTATTTCACGTTTTCAGTGATCAGAACTTTTTTGTAACTCATAATTTCTTAAGGAAAGGAGAAAATTTATGTCTATTGTCTGCCTATATGTTCTTCAATAATTGTACATTAAGAATGCCAAAATAGAATGGTATTTCGGTTCAAAGGAAACTAATAACATACAGTAACGAGCAAAACTGAGTCTACACTATTTGAAGCAATACAACTTTTTACAAATTAGATCAAATGACTTGAATGTTATTCAGAAGTTAGAAGGATTAGTTTATTACACGAGGTGTGAAAAATTTTTGAAAAAAACTTGCATTGATCGGAATCGCAAAAGAAATAGTAAAAGTCGGTTTTTTCAGCTTTTTTATCTGAGCCTGTATTGAAAATTTAAAGAATGTATTTGATTCGCTCGAATAAATTATATCCATGCTGAAAATTTCACCAATATTGGTTAATTCGTTCACGAGTTATGAACGCTTAAAAGTGGAAAAATTGTCATTTTTCACGATTTTCGATTTAAAACCGCACTTTTAATCGTTCATAACTCGTAAACCAATTCACCAATATCGATGAAATTTTCAATAAGGATATAATTTATTCAAGCGAATCAAACACATTTTTTTAATTTTCAATACAGGCTCAGATAAAAAAGTTTAAAAAACCAACTTTTACTATTTCTTTTGCGATTCCGACCAATTCAAACTTTTTTCACAAATTTTTTACACCTCGTCTACTAAACTAATCCTTCTAACTTCTCAATAACATTCAAGTCATTTGATCTAATTTTCAATAAGTTATGTTGCTTGAAATAGTGTAGACTCAGTTTTGCTCGTTACGGTAGATATTTATTAGACTCTGTTCAGAATCTTCATCACGAGTCAAACTCGTGAAAGTAGTGCAAGGGGTTAACACTAGAACTACCGAGCCCTAAACGTAACTTAGACTTATCCCTTTATAATAACAGCAAGATTGAATTTGTTCTGGTTTCATACGATTTTTATGGTAACATGTACTCCAAAGAAGAGATATATTAAAAAATTTCTCGTGAAAACGTTTTCATAGTTTCACTAATCGTTAAAGAAAAAATCATCCCCCAGTCATTTTGACTGGTTCGGTAGTTGTAGTGTTAATAGATGGAAAATAATACAACAGCATTTTTAAATTCTTCTAATGTTTTCCTTGTTTTAAATTTGACCTACTACCTTTTGTCTACCACCTTTTGTCATAAAATGCATAAAATCCGCTGCCTGGTAGATACACTAACGAGCTTCAAGTGTCCCACTTTAACATTGACAAGAGTTTGTACAACGATTCAGAATGATCTACAGAAGACTTTGTATCATACATGAAATTTTAAAAACACGAACGACTGAAGTTGCAGGCTCCTATAGGTACTACATGTATAAGCTTTCGTGACGGAAATCGCTGTTACAACATTCCACGATCGACCCCCGGAAGAACGTATTTTCGAGGGGTAATCGTACGAAAGTGTTGCAGTAGAGGATCTTTCCTTGCAAATTTATTTTTACGGAATTGAGAAGTTTGCGGTGGAAATTGCGGCAAAAGTAAGGCGAAGTGTTAAAGCGACAGGCAGCGTTCCTCCTCGCAGCAAATTATCAAAACTACCTGGAGAGTTGCAGGTGGGGCCGGGCCGAGGCAGAGCGTGCACTCAAGGTGTCCAATAGATTTATTCTCCGATCGCAGCCCAGCCGCTCTTTCTCTAAGTAAACCGACTACAAAAGTGCGCGGCGTACACATAATTCTGACGAGCGCTGTGCCAGCAATTTACACGTTTGCGCTCGGGGCGGCGAGATCCATTTCGCCGGGGTGGCGATGAAAGCACGGCAGAGAAAAGCGGAGGCGGTTCTTAGCGAGCTAACTTCATTAGGGTATCAAAGATGCCCCCGCGTTGCATCGGCGTCCGGGATCACGAGGGAAAACACTTGGTGGCGCGAGTAGAGGTGTGTGGGCAACCATGAGAAAGAGAAGAAAACTTCTCACAATGCGTGGGCGGGAGAGGGAGGGGGGTGGTAGAATAAAAGTATCCGGAGGAAAGAAAGAAGAGAAAGGAGCCGGGAGATGGTGCAGTACCGTAGGAGGGTAGCATGGAAATGAAGATAATTACGTCGCGATACGCAGGCACGCACTAGCGCACGCATGCTCGTGGGAGCGGGGATCATTTTCATGTTCGACGGAGAACTGGAAGAGGTGGCGGACGCAGCTGCGAGGGCGTTTACGGTGCACTTCGTGCACGGGGGGGAAAAAACCCGAGCGTAAGGGGGCGTCGAAAAGTTCGCCGGTTGTTCGAGTTGTCCTTCTCGGTGAGATAGCGACGCGGCAGGTCGAGGCGAGTGACGACGATGGAGCCTAGGCGCAGCGAGCGGTTTTAGGTGTAGCGAGCACGGCTGCTGTAACTGCCAGCCGGGTAAACGGAGGACACGAGCGGGGCACGCGTGCACCCTTCGCGGCTCGTGCATTTTGCATACTGATGAGCCCACTTTCGAGCCACTTCGCCTCCCATTTTCTTTCTTCAACGTTCCCTCGTCATTTTCCTCGTGCCTCGCCTCGGCTCACCCTCTGTCTGGCCGACGTTACGCCGCCGCTTAATAATCAACCGTCGGCGAATGGAAACATTTTCCGCGGGGATTCCCTTCGTTCAGAAGTCCGGATTTTTTATCGTCGCCGTCGTCGTTATAGCTCCCTTTTCTCTCGCGCTTTCCGCCCTTTTCATACCTTCGAACGATTCAAATTGAATCGAACGCGGAAGCGCGACGGAAGTTCAACGGTCCGACGTGTGGACCCTTCGACGGTCGTTTCGCGATAAGTTATGGCCCGTGGATTTATTAAAAAGTTTCGTTCCGCGAACGGTTCCGCCGGGGCGGAGACTTGCTGCTTTGTGGCTGTAACGCGATTATCAGCGCTCTGATCTTCGAGCTTTACGAGCGAGCAGCCCAACCACCCTGCATTACTACCATTTCGTCAGTAGTATTCCGACGGAATATGCTGACACAGTAGCCCCGCGCTGTGACGAGACCGACGGATCGCCGCAGTGGTAGTGGAATGTACGAGTCAGCCATCGGATTTCACCGACCCGTCCTCTTATCCTTTAATACGGTATTACTGGAAATTCGACTTGCTCGTAAAAACACCAAAGTTTAACCTACTTATGCATGACCCCTGTCTTCGGAAGATTCGACCGATATCGGTCAGACATGAATCCGAATAGTTCTTCAGTCGTATGTATGGCAAATGTCCATGTGGGATGGAAAATGTTCATACGAGATGCACCGAAGCTATGGTTTTGGTGAGATCTATTGTAAATAGAATAGATCTAAATTGATCAGACCCGCTAAAGGTTGTTCTTCGTCGCAATATTACAGGAGACTCCGCTTGCTCTTAAAAATACTGAAATTTAACATACTTATGCATGACCTGTGTCTTCAATATATTTTTCCGATATCGGTCAGACATGAATTTAAATCATGCTTCGGCCATATATATGGAAAATGTAGATGTGCGATGGAAAATGTCTATACTGGATGCAACGAAACTTTTCTCGGTGGAACATATTGCCAGTAGAATAGATCTACATTGATCAGGTTCACTAAATTTCGCGCTTCATCATGGTATTACGTTCGAAATATTCAAGTTTATTCTACTCGTGCAATGACTGAAAAATATCTCTCGGCGAGGTAGGAAAGTGCAGAGTGAAAAAAAGATTTATTGCACTGCACATATATGAATGTCAATATTTTGTTTAGGTTATGTTTTTATATCGTTTTTATATCGTACGTCCTCAAGAATCGTCTCATCCCTCGAAAATACGTATTCATAACATTTAGAACGATATTTCTGATTTTAAAAACTCTGTAGGAGTACTAAAATTCCATATGTAAATTGTTAAAAATCGACACGACTTATGGAATGACATAATAGAAGGAGATAGTGGTTCGGATAGAAGCGAAAAAGGTTGTCACAGCAATGGCCAATATTTATATTCTTGATTCGTTTGCGCTGGAACAACATTGCATTCTCCCTTCAGCAGATACGGCCGGTATTGGTCAGACACGAATTGACATCGACGTGCATGCCGGTAGAATTCAAGATTCACACACAGAATTCGTTGAACTAAGCTACGTACAGCGAAATATGTTATTGATAGAATAAGTCGGTATCGATCTGATCTGGTGTATTTTCGTTGCAGCGCAGAAATTCGATTGTAATTACACGCGGCTTCGAACCGAACTGCGCCGGAATAAACATAGCAAAGAAATCCTACAAATATTGAATTGTAAAGTACTCGTTAAATCGGAGCATACTTTCCAGTGGAAAAGGACTGCGCAGACCGGCCCCGTTCCTCGGTGGTCGTGCTCGATGCGGCGGAACGCGAAAATACCTTGAAAAGAGATGCATTTCCTTCCCGGGGACTCATTATTTCGGCTAACCGATAATTTCCCTTTTTCCCGGGAGGATAATGGCCCCCGACAAATAGCGATTTACGAGCTAGCTGCCGCGATCGATTGGAACCCGTCCAAGAAACGCACGCTACGCTCTATCTCGTTCTCTCCTCTCTTGATACGCGAGACTTCAACGAACATTTCCGATGACGGTTTCCTCGCGCGAGATTTTTATGGCCGCGACTCCGTTCCGAGCGTGCGCGCGCGCGGATTATTCGCATAAATATCGTTCGAGACTGCAAAATACGACGAATAGTCGACGTAAAGAAGCAGCAACCGTCCCGGTTTTATCGGCATCGAGCGAATTCCGTCCGCGCAGTTAAATCTATCCGGCGATCTTAATCTTTCAATCGGCCAGCGGACCGAACCTCGATCACGCTCGCATTCGCCGTTTTCGTCCGGCAAAATTTCATCAAACGAATTTCCCGAGCGTAACCGTTCCCGTCCGCAAACGTCGGTGTCCGCCTGTCGTTTGACCACTTTTGATAACAGCTCTCGAATGGACGAAGCAAGCGGATGCTGAATCTCTCCAACGAAAACTCGTTGGAAAAAGAGGGAAAACGCGTGGGAGGGGAACGAGGAAACCGGGTCCGGGCGCGGTCGCATTCCAGCTTATTCTTTTTCCGCGTTGAATATTACACGGTCCCGCACAAAGTACGCCAGTTGTCGGCCGATTGCATGGCCGAACGAATCCAGGATACGCGAGCGGTCGTGTTGAACGCCGCGATTCAACGGCGACCAGCTGGTCGCGAGCAATTCTCGTACAATTCAAGAGACATTACGCCATTTTTACAATGAAACCCCGGGGCCCCGGAGGGCCGGGGGCACGGCTAAGAGCCCGGCTTTGTCCCTGTTCAACCGCCGCGAACAAACGCAAACAACGTGTAATTCGGCGGAAAGAGTTTCCGTGTCATTAATCAACAGAGCGGGGAGCCGGTTCCGTATCCACGATGCTCCCGGCGATATTTTTTAAATAATGAGTACCATATTATACGCGTTTTCATCCGCAGCCCGTGACCGGCGCGTCCGCGACAATCGGTTCGCGCTACCCACGCCGGGAGAGAAACCCAGACGTGTTCGCTATGAACTTTTATTTTTTTACACGCTTTCAGCGATCTCGCTTCGAATGGGCTACAATTTTTTCGGGCCGGCGGGGTAAGTGGCCGTCGAGTCTACCGATGGCGTTTTCCGCAATACTGAAAAGCTGACGGGCTCCATCCTGTGACACTGAAAGCTTCGACCCCCTGTTGAACACTCCCGATTCGAAACAACAGCCATCTCTCTCTCTCTCTCTCTCTGTCTCTCTTCCACTCTCCTCTTTCTCGTTCCACGGTTGTGTTCGCCGGAATCGGTTAACGAGCGCGCGCTTTCACCTCTCGCCGTCGCTGATAGAGATAATTTCCACCGACGTGGCCATGGTATACGAGTCGAAAATTATTGCCAAATGTTGAATATTATCAGCAATTACAATCACTCATTCCTGTCCATTAATGTGCCCGGCCGACATTGTATCGCGACGTTTTAAACAGCTGCCCGTTGCATCATCATAACTTGTCAATTACTGGTTTCAATGAGAGTAAAGTAAAATGGAACGTCGATTACTGGGCTCGACAAACGTGTATCTTTCCCACCCGGCGCATAAATTGCTGATTATTAATGCTACAGTGATGGAACGATGAGACAAAGCGGCAAGGTGGTCGATGGATTTTCGTGGTCTTTCGCGGGGATGATCGATCAGAAATCCTTCATTTCATCAGCCCAAAGTGCACCGAGCAGTGGCCATTTGTTGCTACAAATGCAAAGGACACGCATCTGCAAAGATTCACTAACATATTACGGAGCTGGCATAGGTCACGGTCCAATTATCAGTTAAACATTCTCCTGATCCTCGAATGTTTAACTGCTGGATAAACGAAATCAGATCTATTGGCCTACACATTTCTTTATAAAACCCTTGCTGTATGATTTTCACCGGATCTACAATATGTTTTATTTTACGAATTATTTGAACTCTGGAAATATGTTCAGCAGGATTTTATAGACACGATAATAACATCGAATCTAGAGGGGAACGGGTTGAAATTTCTGCCTTCTATTCGGATGTTCATTAAAAATTGAAACATTCAATCTAGAAGTAGTAAAGTTCGTGTATGATCAGCGAAGTGTCAAAAACGGAGCAGCCTCGAGTTAGGAAATTTTTATAAACTTATTATGGGCAACTAATTAAAATTTCTATCGTCCATTCAAGCTCCCATTAAAAATTGAACGGTTCAGTCTAGAAGTAGTAAAGTCAATGTGTGGTCACCCAAGTTTCGGAAACTAAGCGGCCTCGCGTAAGCAGTGTTTTTTGGACTTCTTGTAATCGACAAGGGGTAAAAATTTCTAACTTCTAACCGGACTTCTGCTAAAAATTGAACCACTCGGTGGACAAGTAGTGAAGTCCGCGTATGGTCAGCCAAGTTCCGTGAACGAAGCTGCCTCGCATCCGTCCATGTCCGAGGGCAGACGTAGCAAGATCCGGCGTTAATTATCGACCGGCCAAGTAGCCGGTAAGTTTCGGGTAACTTGGTTCGACTCTCGTTTAAAATTTAAGCGGAGCTTCGAACTCGGCTTAATGCGCCGGCCCCGGGCAGCTCGCAGTACATGTAATTCGTTACCAAACTCAGGATACTTTACCGCTTAGCATCGAGTTCCATCGGAGCGATCAACGAAAGCGATTACGTCGGTCTATCATTATTTCGTTCCACTTACGGCGGGCATCGCGTTCAACTTTCCCCGTCTGGCCCTCCCCGCGACCCTGTTTCTTCCGATGCGTTGAAAGGCGGTGCTTTAATCGGCAACCTCTCCATTTTTAATTAAAAACTTTCATGCTTGCGCCGGGGTAAACGCCCGGCAAAAGGAACGGGTTCACACGCCCTCGTAAAGGGTTGATGGCCAGGGGTAGAACTTTTTCTTCCAAGAGCTGAAACGTTTCGCGAAGAACAACCAGGCCTAATAAATAAACGCAACATTAATCCTTGCGCAAGTACCCAAAATGTTGCACAACGTCCTATAAAATTGTGGTCGTTAGGCTTCACCGTACCAGTGTATAGTTCCATGCCTCAGACGTAAATCAATAAGTAAAGGGCTGATATTATGTTACGTCTGAACTTTAAAAGTCTTACATGGAAGTACAAGAACTTAAAGAGAGTGGAAAATGACAGTTTCGCTGTTGCAACAAATTTTTAAAACACATGCGAAGGAGATGTTTAGGTACTGACACAAGTATTAATAAAGCAGAAATGGCGGAGACGACACACAATTCTTGTAATGTAAGAATAAATTGCACGCGTTCTTCTTGCACCTTGGAATTTCCCTAAGAAGGATAAAGAACCCCCGAGCGAAAGTTGTGAAATATATCCGCGCGGAGTTTCGTCGTTTGCACCGTATTATTATGGTGGAAGAGGATTATCCAATAATTTTCTGGGAATGAATACCGGGATCATCTGCGAGAAGAGGAGTCCGTTGACTAGGAGCGTCCGCTTCGCTCGCTGGATATTCGCAGCACCTCTTCCCTCTCCGCTCCCCTCACTTTCTTAATTCCTTTCGTCATCGCTTACTTATTCGACGTTGCGCACTTAGCTGCCGCGATTAAGGATTCTCTGAACATTTCAGAGCTATTCTCACCTCTGAGGACGCCGGGCGAAAGAAGACTTTAAACGGGAGCCGCTTTTGATCCACCGAATATTCAAAGACACCTCGAAATAGACGTTGCCGACATATAATTGACCGGAGAATAGTCCTGTTAACTAATATAATATAATCAGCACATTGTCCTGTCTGTTCTTCGTTCATTGTCCGGAGAAAACTATGTGTTGTTTTTTTTTTATTAATCTCTTTATGCCTCCACATAAAGGACAACCAAGTTGAAAGGGTCGGAATAACGATAAACCCAGAATGGAAGACAAAGGACATTTTCGGCTACGAATAAGCAAACTGTGAAGCGATTTAACACATTTCTGGAATAATTCCGGTGACGGTGCTCAAAGAGGAACGTAATCCTTCAGTCAATTACAAGTTTAATGAGAAGCTCCGAGTCGAATTGGTCGAAGACAAGGTTAGAATAACCAGCAAAGCGTCGAACGTGGGAGGGAGCGGCATAAAAACGTTGAGCAGGTGTCGCTGCGACTAGCGAGAAGGAAGCCGGTGGTTCATCGATCTCTCTCGCGACCGGTATCAGGACGGTATAGCGCGGAGGTGCTTCTGGCTTTGGCCTTTGTTGGCTCCTCCCGGTCCTTTCTTCGGCCCGTCGAAACCACCTGGCTTCGAAACATCGAATGCAACGGCGGCTTCCCTCGTCCCAGCCCCCCGAGAAGCTCGCAGACCCGTTCAGTTCGTGGACCTGGAATGCGGCGGGTATTCGGTGTATAAAACTACTTTTTCCGAGGCCCCCGTTTGCCCAGCGTCGAAGTTTCAAATGAGTTTCCTTTGAAATTTAACTCCTGCTACTAGCGTGAAAGCGGCGAAGTCCGCGTTACCCGGTACACGTGTCTACAGGAACTCGATGGGAAGAGAGAGAGAGAGAGAGGGGGGGAGGGAGGTGGGGAGGCTAGCCGCCATGCGGATCGAATGCGGAATTGAAAGTTTACCCGCGATTTGCTCTTGATGAGCAACGGAAAAAAGAGAGGCTACACCGGCAGCGGGAACGGAGGAAACATTTCGGCTTCGAACCGGTTCGAAACCGTTATTTGCCATTTTTAAACCAGTTTCCTCGCGTTAATTCCACCTACGCGAAAGGTAAATCGATGCGTTTGTTTGCTTTCAACCAGCGCGGTACAGACAGCAACTGGGTCATAAATATAAAAAGGACGAGGGGAGGATTTATTTTCACTGGATTCCGAACGTTCTCCCAAACGAAAACATGCACGCGCAGCTTGCATTAATATTATACCTAACGTCGGCGTAACAATTAACCCTCGGCTGACAGAGGATCTGGGTCGAATGCAGAGTGATTTTGTCCCGCACAGTACAGTTTCCATTGTACGGAGGTTTCGAGCAAAAATACAGCATGAAATTCATAGTGTGCGTTCTGTGATATCGCACAAATAAACACAGTCCGCCGAACTGCATGAACCATCGCGAATGAAAAGTTTGACGATGGAATAATGCATAGAAAAAAGGTTAATAATTGCAAAACAATTTTACTCGTGCAGGGACGTTTCAGCATCGTAACTGGACGAATTCAATTTAAAGTGTGTCCGATATTTGAAACATTATTAACAGGAGAACCTATCGAGTCTTGTTAGTTATCTGAACAAATTCGTCTAAATCATCATGGGTTTTGTTGATTGCTCGTGGTTATCCCGATGTTCTAGCCTTTGATGTACAGTCGCAGCGGAAAGTATGTTGACACCTTTCCAAGCGGAGTAACTTTTTTAAAATTGGTCCAAATGACTTGAATCTTTTTTAAATGTTAGATCGACTAGTTTGTTAAAGAATGACTAAAGAAATATTTTTTTAGATTGCAATTGGTTGGAATGATACAAAAATGAAAAAATTATGTTTTTTCAACTTTTTCATCTGATCTTATGACGATAATTTAAAAAATGCGTTTTGTTGATTTCGGTAACTTACATGCGTACTGAAAATTTCATCGAAATCGGTCAACGTTGCAATGAGCTACAAACGTTTCAAGATTAGAGTTTAAGGGTGAAAGTAGCAGATTTTCGATCTTGCCAGGGAATTTCGCCCTTATGTGATCATCTTGAACTTGGAAAGGAGATCCGCTTGGAAAGGTGTCAACATACATTCCGCTGCGACTGTATATTTGCACGTAAAGTGTCGACTAATTCGGTTAAGGAATTTTCCTCTATTGAAAAAAAAAGGAAACTATATATAGCGAACTAAAAAAGTGGACTGTATTTAAACTAAGTAGTGAGCCGTTACAGAATAGAATTGAGACGCAGCGTACAAGGGAGCAACTAGAGAACGATCTTTTCCCACGCGTGCTTGGAATCGAATTGCCTGAGTGGATCGAACCAAAAACAAACGTAAAGTTAGATCCTCCCTCTACTTCGGAATTTTTTCTCCCTTCCTTAGATAATAAGAAACATCCCCGGATTGGCCAGGACGAGGACCAATTTGGGGGGTGGACGATTGGAAAGTGGGAGATGGGACCGAGAAACATCCTGGTGGCCCCAAAGCCATCTTGATGAACCAAGTCCCATCAACCACTTACTAAGGGTTAGAGTTGCCAGAGCCTGGAAAAGACCCAGGGCGTCTGGCAATCGTCAAGCGCCAAGCTAAAGAAGGGCAGGATGGGACAGATTTATGGAACGGGCCTAGAAAACTAAATACAAATACTAGCTCTACGCGTTGGGAACGAACACGATTGGGAAATTAGCTAAAACGATAACAAGGCCACTCCGTACAAAATTCCTAAAAATTCCCAAAGTCACGTTCCAACAGCGTAAAGCAATAACCATGCCATAACCAGATGTCTTAAGCTGGCCGCTACAGATTATTGCAACAACATATAACGTCGATCACGCAGAAGCAAACTGGCATCGTCGTCTCAGAAGGGTTAATCTGGAGCTTCAGACTAAAAGGGTAAGGCAAGGGGTTAAAGTTTGCCAAAATTCCGCGACGCCCGTCCCCGATAAATTTAATTGGCAGACAGCTCGGAGGTGCGTGTTTCCCAACAAACTCACCTGAAGCGAAATCCAAGATCTGTGGCGACGCACTAGCCCCGGTAATCCGGCGATAGCATCGGCGCAGCAATTTACGTAGAAACGACGTTATAAACGGACCCGGTGCGGCTCGAATAAAAATCAGAGCTCGTGGGGGTGGGACGCCCGCAGCGGCGAATCGGGGGATGAAAACTCGATCAACGTCATACCGCAGGCCAGGAGGGCAGCAAGGGGGATGAAAGTCGACGTCCGATGGACGACCGAGGGTGTCCACGGTCGCGATTTCTTCGGGATAGCCGTGGCTCTCGAACAGATGGTGGGTATACGAAGGAGACGAGGGGGGTGATAGCGAGACCGTGGGTTGATTTCAAATGATCCCGGATTTCCAAGGGTGAATAAAAAAGGAATCCTCGGGAAAGTGAAATGAATTCCTGCGGAAGACAACCCTTCGTGTATTTTTATTTTTGCCCGCGCCTTTTGTCCCACCCTCGCTGTTTCCCATTATCAAGAAGGATGGCCTCTTGCGGACAAGCTTCCAAGAGGGAGAAAGAGATGGGATCGAGTACAAAGAGGAGAAGGAAATCCCGGGGGAGCTGGAGAGTTTGAATGGGGATCGTAGTCAGGGACGATGATCGATCTTTTTCGTTGGTTGGGCGTCAGGAAGAGCGCTTTGACCGTTGCCTTCGTTACACGGATATCCAACGACAATTCCGCTCGGAATGAATAGCTGAGTAGAAAATTTGTTACGGAGGATCATGATTCGATGGCCTCCACACACACACACACGTGTTCTTTTTTATTTCTGCTTCTCTCCGACCTCGCAGGCTGGCGAACTTCGAATCTCGGCGATAGTTGGGGAGAAACGTCGATGCACTTGCCAGAATTCTTCAGAGCTAACGGTGTGAATTTCCATTGAGCTTGCTCAAATCGGCGTCGATCGATCCCCGCTTAGCCTTTAGCAGCGGAATCGTTGCTTTCGAAAGGTGTTGCGGCTTCGTAGTTCAGACGGAAGGGCCCGTGGGAAAGCGAATCCTTTCAATTCCACAGAGGTTCTTTTTATTTCGAGCTGTTTGTCTGGCTGCCGAGCGAGAGGAACGAGACCGAGAAATCGAGGGTAGCACGGTGACACGGTTCTATCTGAGATCTACCACCGACAACGGTTCCTTTCGAGACGACTCGAGGCTGTTCCCCGGCAACCGTTGATTCCGTCCGACGATTCTTTTCTGTCACGATGATCGAGAGAGCGAATCGACGCTACAGGCCCGGCCCAAAGTGCTCGGAAATTCGACCCTTATCGCCCCAATTGTTTAGCGCGATTTCACTGTCCAGTCTTACGTTGCGGTAACTAATAGTCGATTCTGAAAGTCGTTTCTCTACTTCGCTCTCGGTTTTTTTTTTTTAGAAATTCCGAAAACAAAGCGGACTTCAGAATTTTCTCTCATCTAACCGCCATTGCTACGAACGTGATTTTTACGTAGAAAAATTCTTAACTTTAAATGTGTCTAAACAGTGCTCAAAGAGAACAAAACCTCGGTTTTCCTAACGCACTAGTTTTAACGGTTATTTTGAAATTTATCTTGAAAATGAAGAGCTCGGGGTAACATTCAAAATCACTTCTTTCTTTAGAACACGCGAAAAGAAAATTGAAACACTGATCTGCTTTGGATGAACTATTCTTCAGAAAACCAGAAATTTTTTACTTTTCTATATAATCCTGTAGTTTCTGGAGAGAAAATTTCGAAAATCTGAATTTTAATCGTAGGAGATCCGTAGGTCAAAAGTTATGCGTGTGTAAAGCTGGGCGGTTTTAAGCGTTTCTGACTGGCAAGGGCGCCGCCATATTGGTGTATAATCAGATATCGTGTGCTTGTACTGCCATCTAGCGGCTCCGCTCGTTAGACGACGCGTGACGCTAAGTGCATATTAACATGGCAGCGCCCTTACCTGTCCAAACAACTAAAAGCGCTCAACTTTAAACACGCATAACTTTTTACTACTGATCTCCTAGGATTAAACTCGGATTTTTGGAATTTTCTCGCCAAAATCTACGAGATCACATAAAAAATAGTTAAAAATTTCTGATTTCTTGACGTAAAGCTTAACCTCTGCTTTAATGATGAAATATTGACAGCGAGAACCGAATTTAATTTTGTATTCGATTGAAACCTTCATCAAAAGTTTGACTTGCTGTTGAACGATATGAAATTAACGTTAATGGCGTCCGATAAACACGCCAAGATTGATAAGGGCCACCAGTTTTGACGCAGAAGGTAGCGATGCGGTGAATGTTACTGATCGCTTATATCATTAAACATTTCTGCGTATAATTAAAGGTGCTTTTAACGACGAAACTTCCGTCTGATTATTAGTCTGCCAACATGCTGAACGTGTTTGCTTTCCATTGATGTGATTAGATTGCTCCGGGGAGTTTGTAATTTGGCAGAATGTAAACAGTGCGTTAGTTCTGTCGGTTATGGACTTCGTTGTTGTTTGAAAATCTATTACGCAATACTATTGTTCTATTTCTATTAAAGCAAATGGCGTTGTGTACACGCCCAGTGGATACCAAATTATATATGTCAACTGCTGTTGTCGGGCGAACGTGCGCCGGAATGGAAGCGTCGCCTTAATTCTACCATGTAATAAAGCCATTACATGCTCTAAGTCGATGTACTTAGCGGATTATAAAGGTAACGGAACCCTTCTAAACCGCGTTCTCTCAGAAAACTACAACGCGCAGCTATTCAGCTTGAAAATTAAACCTGCCACTGCTCTTCAGTATCTTCTTCTTTCGCAATTATCGAGACTACGAAGACTTCGACTTTCGAAGACACTTTCAAATGGTTGAATAAGTCTCTCTATTCGGGAACACAGTGGAATAAAATTTGCGTTTCCGTCCTTAGTAAATTCAAAATCTCGAACTCATTGAAGAGCGCATCTTCCAGTTAATTGAACCTAATAACCATATTCCGCGCAAACAGCTCGAGGTAGTTGTTGCGCGTCGAGTCGCAAACGTCAAAGACATTCAATTCGCGGAGACAGGTAGACACCAGCTGTGTGGAGAGGAGTCGTGCGAAGTTATACGAACTCGATGGACTTACGGAGAACAGGATCTGTTTGTCGTCCTTTAAAACATGCAAACAAGACGGTAAAGTGAGTTTTCCTTGAGGGAAGCAGCTCCTTCCACTGTCCTCGACGAGGAGAGCGGCGGCAGGAAATTGCAATTCTTTTGTCATTCGTCGCGCATTTTCTGGCCTGGTTGCGTCACGCTCCGCAACAGACGATCTTTATTATTATCCGGAACCCGGCAACGGCATTGTTATTCGCCGTTTCCGGAAGACCGGCTACCCTCTCGAACGTTCCGCGGAAGATGACGAGCAAAAGAGCCACGCGAATAGATGCATTGTGCAGCACGCGCTCTCTTGAAATTCGTCAAGCATGCGAGCCTACGTCGAGGATCCAAATTACCATAACGACATGCATGTATGGAGGAGAATCGCGGCTAGATCCGCGAAGTATGATCCTTTCCAGCAGAGTCGGGGTCGTGAATTTTCGGCTGACCTTGACGTTTCGGACGGCATTCGCGAAGGCGGCTTTAGGAAAGTTGCTACGGACGAACCGACGCGCCGCACCGCGACGCTGAATAGACTCGAGGTTTATAAATCATGGAGATTGCTGTTCTTCCGTAACGACGCGGGATGAAGCTTGTTTTCGGGAGACTGCCCCTCGTAAGCTTCGTTATACTGGCAGCGCAGTTTCCTCGGCTACAAAAATGTCTTCTCCGCGGCAAACGCAATTACCTGTTTGCATACTGCGTTCGGCGCGATGTTAATGGCAGATGAGATCCGCGCTGCATTTTCCCGACCAGTGAAAATGAAACAGCGCGCCCGGCTCCCTGTTAATGCGTTTCACAGCGCAATCCGGTTAAAAATAATTTTTAGAGAGTACGCCGCGCTGAATTTTACGCGCTGAATCGCTATTTTTCCGATGGCTCGTTCTCAGAACGGATAAACGGTCGGAAAAATGCAGATTAAAATGTTATCATGGATTGCCTCCCGTCCGAACGAAAATTCAACTCGAATTTTCGACCCGCCGCCGCCGCGCCGGTATCGAAAATGGCTCGGAGTGTCTGCTCCGTTGTCCGCCGATTCTACTTATCGCTCGGGCCCGGCAACATGCGCATAATTTTCAGCATCGATTTATCGGTAAACGAACCGTCGCACGGGAAAAATTTACTGCACGCTTTCGATTCATTTTTCCTCGAAGATTCATCCCTTTTTTAGCGAGGCGTATACGCTTTTTCGGGGCGAGAATTTTCCGCGGAACAAAGTCCCCGGAATCCAGCGGAACATTTGATCGCAACGCGCGCGCCCGCGCGTCAGCAGACACTTTTTATTTATTTCACGGGCAAATTAATTCAAGCGACGCTTCGAAACGTCGAACGACCGGACGAGAACAGGTCGACGGATCGCGAAAAAGGTCGAACTGGCTGCCGGCATTGCCACGGTTGCATACATATATGGAGGAGCCCCTGGAATCCCCGGTAGATCCCTTTACCGATTCTCATCGGAAATTTCTTGCGACCTTCAGAGTGCGCCGCGAAGCTTTCCGGCCTGGATTACATCAGCATGGATTGCGCGTAATACCCTGTAAACCGCGTAAAGCTTTCTTCCGTTTTTGCGAAGGGCTTTCGTCTCGACCCCGGGACGCGGCGTTAGTTTTCAGAAATAACAGCGGACGATCGACGGGAACGTTTATTCCTCGGCAAGGCGACGACAGCTGATCTCAAACACGCCAGCGAAACTCAGATGCTACGAGAAATCGAACCGGGAATAGTTAGTTTCGCAGCGCGGATAAGGCTCGAGAATTACAGTCGAAACATAATCTTAACGGTATACTGGCTGAGACATAATGATAGCTTTCTGGAGATGTTACGCCGTAGCGATCCGCCGAATGACTTGGATCACGATCAACGTCTTGGTTCGATGACGAGAGTCTGTTACTTTTACAAAATAACAGTTGCTCTGAGTCTCTCCGAGTTTCGATTTATTTTGCTATAAAATTACAGGTCACACCTCGTGATCTCTGAGACAGAGTCAGCTATTCCTACTGGATTAAATCCGAATCATAGCTGGATTAAACTAGTAAAATATTGAAACAAATTCAATTTGGAAAAATTGTACTTAAAGAAAATAATGAACTACAGGATATCCCTGGAAAACAGTGGAAGTACGTACATGTATAACTTGGAAACGCCTGTTATCAAATTTCGTAAGCTAACGAGGCCAAAGTCACGAGCGAAAACTACGACCCTCGGCTCTGCGGAATACGGACGGAGAATATCATGGCGGAACAGGAGAATTGTTTCTTAATTAGCGGAATTATAAAGAGGCGTTTTTGGGAAAACACTGCAACGAGTTGCCGCGGGGTTGTTTGAAAACCAATCCCGGCGAGGATAATCTGGGTCAGTGTTAAAAGCCTTCATCGATCTCATGGCAAAAGCTTTTCCGCCGTCAGTTCCGTGCGATTAAAGCGCCTTCGATTTCAAGAACTAGATATCGCATCGATTCCGCCTGTGCCGTTTTATTATGTTTCGCGGCTTAATTACGCGGATGATCGCCGGGGAATCCTTTGGCACTCGGCAAACAATTCTTCGGGTAATTAGCTCGGAACCGGACGTAAATTGTCGATGGAACGGCATTTAGAACCAATCCTGCGGCTTCAAGGGGAAAAAGAGAGTAATAGGGAGGGGTATAATCGGGTACCGTCCTTGAGGTCATTATTGTACAGGTTGGATCCGCGGCGGGTTGAAAAGTTTGCTGGTCGTTTGCCAGGCTCGGGCATCGAAAGCGCCTGCGAAAAGTACTTCTCGTAAAAGAATCGAAATAAGGCGAGAGACCATGGGAAGCAGAAAGAGAGATGGCGAGAGAGACGGCACGCGGTGGCAGGGCAGAAATTTCACGGGCCACTTAGAAACGGTACTCTTGACGATACTCTTTTCAGTAACGTCGTCCTCATGAGTTATGAAACATCGTTGCTCGATCGGGCGTACCTTTCATATTTCCTTCGTGCTTGTTCCCGCGTTGTTTTCGCGTTTGGAAACGTCCACGGTGATGTACTTTCTGTCGGAAATACGAGTCGAATCGTTCATAAAGCTTCCTGGGTATTGGCTGGATGCCGCTCCGAACCGATGATGGGTTCGCCTACGCCCCGCGATTTCTCCTCTTTTGATGCTATAGAACCCGGTGCTCGCCGGAACATGCTTCTATTATATAGATTATCTGATGAAAATGCTGCCTCGAGATCTGATAAAGGAAACATCCACCGTAAATCGACCGCATCGACAATAGTGTTTTGCACGATGTTCCTTCGATACCTACCGCCTGGAACGAACGGCAGTACGCTTTTTCGCCGATTAAAAAAATAATAATAATAATAAAAATAAGAGAGCACGGTCCTACAGAAAGATAATCGTTCATAATCGGGCCGTGGATACCGGGCATAATTCGCGATTGGAAAGTAATCAGCAGGTATCCGCGATACAATGCGATCGATTCGCCCCGCTCTGTGTTCCGGGCGATTTGAAATTCAAAAGCCGGAATAAATTCTCGCGGATACGGCCATCCTACGCCGCGAGTTTTATTAGGTCTCGGGGAACCGTGGCGACGAAATTGCAGTCCGAGAATTCACCGGCAAGTGTAATTTTCGAGTTTGCTCGTTTTATTGCGTCCCGCTACATTGATTCTTGCTCTTGGACGGCGTCTGGCCCTTCGGCGAATCTGTGGAGCGAGCGCCGCTCGGAAACCGAGACGATTTAATCAACTGCCAAATGGGAATCGGACAAATCAGGACCATCTTTGTAGAACGCGAGTGTTTTACGGAAATAAATAGGTGCTCGTTTAGATTATGAGGAACAAAAATTTTAGGCCTCGTAAGCAGCATAAGATATTCTTCAAATATAACATCCTGTTCGAATGGAGAACTTATTGTTACTTAACAATCAAAACACGTTCAACAAATTCTATAATATCACACAGTATGTAGAAGTCATAATGTACAAAATTGTGTAAGTCATGATGCGATGCAAAGGTGAGCCTAAATTGAAAGCCTAAGGTGAAATTCTTAAAATGCTAAAAAATGTGGCAGTGGGTGAGGAAGTAGCCGTAGACGTCACAAGTGAGACAGTCATTAACACACACTGCAGAATATTGACCAGACAGTTCGGACAAAATACAATATTAAACAATTGGAGGAGTATGAATGAGACCGACCAAGGGCGCAGTTTATGATTACGGTGCGGACGTGACCTCAGGCTATTTTTGAGATTTAGCAGAACTTCATGTTTTATGGTGATTTATTAGAGACTTCCTTGTTTAGCTAAAGGTCTCAATAGTCGTTGACGTACGAAATTGGTCAGTTTCCCTCACCCCGTCGCCTCTTCGAGGGCATTACTATAAAAAGGGATGAATGCGAAGAATGTCAGTTAGTCGTTGTGAGTTGTTAGTCGTTAGTTGGAGAGTCTGAGAGTTGTGAGTTGTCGGGTGTGAGTCGTTAGTTGAGAGTCGAGAGTCGTGAGTCGAGAGTTGGGAGTCGGTAGAGAGTCAGTTAGTAGAGCGAGTTGTTGTTATTGTTATTAAATAAAGTGTTTTATTGAGATCGACGTCCCTAGACCATTTCACCCGTTACGCCGCACCCTATACGTAGGAGTTCCTATAAAATACTCCTACACAATCGAACGTGGAATTACTCGACGTTAGACAGTGGACAAGAAGGTAGAAGCAGACATCACGAGTAGAAGCAGACATCACGAGTCAGACAGTGACAAGAGTGTAGTTACCACGGGGAACAGAAAGTTTTCGGACGCGAATTGATAGATACCGATTGTACGCGGTAGATATCGCAAAAAGTGACGTTGAGTGGACACGGACAACAATGGTCAGACGTCCGAAATGTTGGACGCTTACGCTGCCAGGAAAGAATGTGTAGGAGAAGGCGAACGAACGCGTCGCACGTGTTGCGAAGGCATCGTTGGCACGCAGATAGAGGTAGAACGATTCGGTGATACCGACGAACGGGAGACAACGGCCGGGCGCGTTGTATTTAGGTCGGGATCGGCTGCTCGTTCAAATAATCTCTCGGAGGCACGTCAACGGGGAACGGTGTCATCAGTTTGACCCTGTTTTCACTTCAGTTCGATATTGCGATCCCCGCGGGCTCGCGTCGGGGGCGCGTTCTGCGCTCGCCGATCGTGCTATCTGACAATAGCAATAACGGCACCACAGTCGATTAGACTTCCCTTACGCTCGATTTTCCCGCGGCCCTTTCTTCTCCTTCTGTTTTTCTCGTATTTCCTCGACTAGCTGCGAATTCCACGAGGGGCTCCGAGGCACCGTCTCTTTGCCGCGACACGGTTTTATTGCGCGCTCGCATGTGAATATCGATAATACGTGGCACCGGTACCGAATACCTTTCCTTCTCCGTGGGGTTAATATTAATCACGCGGTCGCACGCCGTGCCGCCCGGCTGGCCATTCCGGCACTGATAACGACACTGAGAATTATTATTATAGCACAATGCCACCGGCTCAATTGTTTTTAAACAACGCTGCCGCGCCGGGCCGGAGTTTCCATGGAATTTAACCAGCATATTTTCCGCTCCCGCGGAACATCCTCGGGGAAACTACTCCCTTTTTTCAACGTGTGCCTTTATTCTCTGCGTAAAACCGTTTATGGAATTTCGAGAGAAGAATGTGCGCGGTCTGCGCACGCGAATACGTAAGCCCGGATGACGAATTTTACGCTTGTACTACTGAACAATCCACTCAGCCGAGCGGTGAGCCACTTACTCTAAATACGCCGGTATATTGTAAATTTAAGCCGTACCTGCAATAAAAAATAAATGTACATACACATACAGAATCATTGATTTCTCTGCAACAGGGACTGCATTGTATGTGTGTCTCTTTAGCGAGACATCTATGAACTAACAATACAATTACTGGATAAATTACCGCACGAAGAGGGATAATCTCATCGTTAATGTTATTTTTTCAGATTAATACGAATTACATATATTAGTGACATCTTTTACCAACAAGCATTTGCAGAAAAATTCGCACTTCACTGACTGATAAAAAATCTATGTGCAATGTCGGGACTTATCGAACAGAAATGAACAAGGGACCGACGTGAGATCGACAGGAGGGTGACCGAGGGTTGCGAATCGCAGTAGCATGATTTGGTGGAAATCAAGGTAATAAATCCCGGTGGTTTAGCGAATTATCCGAGGATTGTGTTATTTCGATCGGCGGGCCGGGGCTAATAGAGACGGTAGTGCTGACGAACGAGGTAACAGCGGCAATAAAAGCATGATCATCGACACGGAATGGCAGCGGGACGATCCCACGGAAGTTCCGAGCCAGTTTCCGAGTTACGATTCCCGCGGAACGACGATCGGCAAGTTTCCGCCGGTGTTTATTAACCGCGAGACACGAGGAACGCCGTCGGGACACCCCCTCGGATACGACGCTCCCGGGCCGTTCGACGAATACTAAACTGCCTTCCCCGGAATTAGACTACGAGGATTAGGAATGCGGCTGAGTCGTATACACAGCCAGTCGAGCTTGACTAGCCGAGAATCGTGCGAACCGTTAGGGCGTGGATCACAATTTCGATGGTCTAAGATCACGACGTCTCGCTTCCACCGGGCTCGCCGTAACTCTCCCGGCTGAATTCGGGACGCATTGTCATGGTGATCGAGCACGATAATGGGCCACGGAGTTCCGGGAATATCGATGGACCTCCTCGGGAACCACCGAGACAAACTCCAGACCAACCCCACGTCGAATTAAAGTACTTTTATTCGCCGAACAGACCGCCGCGCGCGATCCATAAACCCGTCGAACTAGAAAATGCGAACATTGTCTCGCATGAAACGCAGCCAGCCTCAAACGTGTTCGTGAATTTTCCCCCGGGCCCGGGAAACTGCAATTTTAAACAGCGTTCACAATTTTGTACGCTTTGAATACTTTCCCAGGGTTTAATTATGAATATTTTATCGTACCGCCTTGCGAACACGTAGCACACTGTTTTTATTATAGCGGCGACGTTCAGCGGCGGGTGTACATTCGTTTATTCATTATATATGACAGAGAGGCGCGTAATATAACGCGGAAATGCTCCGAGATGGTCGAAATATTACTATTGCGGGTAGGAAAAGTTGCTCGATGAAAGCGCGGTCATAATTACGAGTGTTATTATGTCGATAGGGGCTGATGCAAGCGAGAAAAGTTTGAAAAGCGAGATAATGGAACGCGCGAACTAGCGGCCAAATAAAAAGACCTTACAGAGGAGAATAAAACTCGTCGGAATTAATTTATCTTAATGGAAGAACACGAGAAATGATCCACCATCCCACTAATTAACCACCATCTGCAATTTTGCCTGGCGTTGTTTGCACTCTTGATTGTTAAGCCATTTTTCCTCCAGGTTTTTGAGTTAAACGAAATTCCAAAAAAATTCTCAAACACTCCTCCATTCTTCTGGAACATTGCCAGAACGTTGCCTTAATCTGTTCTGGCAAAATCAATTATAAATAATTGTAGGGAAAAATGGGAAATGGCTTGATGATTTACGAGTGACTTTTAGTCGTCCGTGACCCACATTTAACATAATTACGTCGCCGGTATAATACAAAATGGCAGGAATTTGGTGTTACGCGCATAATACGACATTGTTAGCATAAATTTTCGTTATGAGCCGCACCGAAGTTCCGCTTTTCACCCAGAATGGAGAATCGTGAAGTTTCATTTTCCAGTTTTGGAAACAGGGACTTTGTTATCGCTGTCGTTTAGTTTCTTCCGCATTAATTCGCGAATAAACGGGTTCGCCTGGCGTCACAAGGAAAGTAAGACAATGCAGGGTGGGGAATTTCGCTGGAGTCAATGCAATGACATAACGGACGCGGATATAGTGGAGATAACGAAACAGAGAGGCAGAGAAAAGATCGAAGGTCGATAGACGGGCCAGGTGAGCGTGAATCGGGCACATTCGGGCTCGATCTCGCGATGTGTCGACATCGACGCAACGCGAGTGAAGTTTACGATCACGGTGGTATTTCGCGGCGCGATGCGCTGTGAAAACGAATCGAGGAAAGTTTTGATGGATTCCACGGGTTGGTTGCGAAGCAGACGTCTCAAAGAAGCTAATTCGAGCGAGTACCCGTACCGTTCTCTCTTCCTTTCCGGTCCCCTGCATTTCGCACAAACTGAACCATCCGCGAGTATTCGAATTTTCTCGAGGACTTCGTCGCCGTTCGTAATTTATTACGGTTACTATCCGCGTTATTATTACCATCGCCAAAATACCTCTTTGCGAACTAATTCCACAGGAAGAATTACAGTGGATAATGCACTGACATTCTTAATACTATTTCAACTAGAATAATTAATTTTCTCTATAATTATTGTTCACGGAAGGTTCCCTTCGAAGTACAGCCATACCAAGTGTCTCTAATGGTACTGTTTCTATCTAACGAAGTCGAAACGACTATCTCTCTCCCTGTTCAGAATTTCGTTTGTGGCCGGTAACAGATACAAACCTGTATAATATTAAAAGTATCGACGCAATTTTAGATTGCACGCGATACTCGATTTCCAATCGATCAGGGCGATGCCCTTTATCGTTGCAAGCAGCTCCGAAAATCCCATGAATTTCAAAGTTATTTTTTAATCAGCCGCGTAGCTATCCCGTCGAATCGAATTATCTTTCGCAAACACGGACGCGGCGCACAAAAGCGGGGCGAACGTTCGAGCCCGGTGGGGCTCTTCTATTTCGAATAAATAAAACGAATAAAACCCAAAGCTTTTATTACCCGCCTAATTGATACGATTACACCGTGATTACACCGATCGAAAAGCCCTCACTCCCCTGTGCACCGTGCACGCATTTTTATCAACAAACGAGCCTATAAAATCGGATCGAATTCGTGCGTGAAAATTTCCGGCCGTCCATCCTGCGGTGGGGCAAACTATGAAAAATGCGGTCGAAATGAAAATTATATTACAAGCTGGTTGATGTTTCCATCGCGAACCAGGCTTCCTCGTTACATTTCTTTTTTTTTCGGCTCCTCTGTCGCGAACAATGGCCGAAAAAAGGAGAAAGAGAGAGGGAGAGAGAGAGAGAGAGAGAGAGAGGCAGCAAATAGAATTATTTCTGGAACAGCGGGGGCGTTACACGCATTCGATTTTGTACGGTGAATGCTGTCGTATCAAAGCGAGGCAAATAATGAAAACGCTTTTGCGTCGCGTGTTCGGGCTTTGGAGGGCTCGCGCGGCGACCGGATTACGGAAAACCCGTAGTCGGCGCTGAAGAAATTTAATGAAAATTTTCACCCTATTTTTCAGTCGACGGCCCTGCCGCCGCCACCCTGTGCCCCCCCATAGTCCACGTGACTGAACGCGTCGTTTTAATCCGCGATCCGTTTCGGTATATGCAACCCGAACGCGACCGCTTCAGCCGTTAATTGAACCTTCGTATCATGTTTTTAATGGCAGATTATCGGAGAATTATGCGCGTCATAATTTTAATTGACCCGCGGCCCCGGTCTCTTCTCTCGACTCGTTTTTCTCGTTCGTCATCGCGTCGCGGAGGCTGCGAAATCTGTAGCAAAATGTCATGCGTCCCGATCGTATTTCCCACGTTGACAACGTGATGCATCGGCGGGAAGGAGTCAACAATGCTGTCGGTTAAAAATAATCGAATCGAGGAACGAATATGTCGCCGCCGATATTCAGACGCAATTTCTACAATGGGAGAACGATGAATGCAGATTACGTTTCGCCCCATAAATACTTGCGAGTATCCACCGTGTAACGAGATAACTGTCGACGCTTGATTTGTTGGTAGATCGCCGATGGAAACGCGATCCTATCGGAGCACAGCGCGACGCGCTCGCCCGCGCGCTAGAAAGAGTTTTCTCGCGACTCCGCGAAACGACTTTCGCGACAGGGAATTGCACGGCTCTCGATCCGGGAAAACTGGATCGGCTTTCTGTCCCGCTATTCCCGAGACTTAAAGCCGCCCACAAATTGACGAAGGATAGAGACGAGAGAACATTTGCTAGCGGATAATAATTTAATTTTCACGAAAATCTGATTTACAAGTTCGCAGCATTCTCCTGCAGCGGCTGACTATGCTCGACTGTTTCCACTTTCATCCTGCTGTTGTTTATAATTGGACTGGGGATTTCGTGCTACTCGAAAAACTGGAAATTTCAATAAAATGTACCTCGTATGATGAATCATTTTTACACAAATGTTCATGCAACTTTTCCTGTTATTAATAATTGCATGTAAATCGACCATTATGATTCAAACAATAAGCTTGTGGCGGGCAGGAAATTTATTTGAGCTTGTGGTATTCATAAGAGCAACAGTTCGATTAAAATCTTGTGGAATAATAAAGTAAAGAAAAATTACACGAGCTTCAATTTGTTTGCAATTTAAAAATATTCAAACAGGAGCATGAATATGTATAGACTGTATAGTACCTGGATGTGAATCGATGATTAAGAGGCAGCTAATAAATCAGAGGAGAAAAAAGAAAAGTTTATTTATTATAGATTGCGTTCTGGCAAGTAGAAACAGCCGGGACTAGTCAGACAAACTGCGTCCTGACTTTTTTGGATACAACAAGAACAGTTCTATTCTATTGTTACACTTGTAATAGTTGATGAAACGAGTTCGTACATGTGAATTTTCATTTTTATCAAGTAGTTGAAGCATTCCAACTTACAAATATTGAGCTTTCATTGTCGATAAGACGAATTAAGAATAGAAATCAATGTATATATAGATTCAGTATTTTTGCAATAGATGCAAACAAGTCTTATTTTCCATAAAAATCCGCAGTCACATTTTGTATCTCAATTTTTCGTAATGTATCTGGTGATTCATAATAGTCCCGATTATATTTTCTCGCGAAAGAATCTCCAAATGAAAAAATTGCAACACAAGGAATTTTGTTCCCGTGGAAGCTTAAGTATAATTTTGCTTATGGTCGACGCTGGAGCTCGCAGGATTGTAATCGTGATCAGATTCGTTCAATCGAGTGAACGATACCGTTAGAAATTCGCGGATTTCCATTAATCGCGATTGCATAACGGAAGTCGAGTGTGCCGTTGCGCGTCGAACAACGGGACGAAATGCAATTTCGAGGTGTAGGTGTAGGTGAGAGCCGAGGGTGGAGGGCGTCCAATAACGATCGGGACAGAAGTCAATTAAGACGATCGTGCAATAAACATATCGGGCGTATAACCGGAGGAGCTGTGCACTCGATCGAGAGAACTCCCTAGTCGATCGGGGCGCTTCGCACAATTAAGGGCACGTCGGGTTTCGTACGTTTCCAGTCGGAACTCGGAATGCCGGAAGTTGCCCGACCTTCAGATGTATCCTCTTTACGCGTGAAGTTCCGAGCGTCGTTTCTCCTCGATGTTATCGGCAGTTCCCCCGTATCCGCAAATCCACGAAACCGCGAACACCGTTCCGACGAAATACTAACCGCGCCCGTTTTCAAAATTGCCCCGCGTTACGACCTCCACACTCCCTCCGAACGCAAATTGATTTACTCCGCCAATATTTCTGACCGTATTGCTGTTTATTCGTGGCACAACGGAGCATCTTCGTTACCACTACGCAATTTGCTTTGCGCAAATTTAGTCGGTACGTTACTCGTATTTTTGCCATTTTCATGCGACGCAACGTAAGCCGCGATTCTTTTCTCGTTTTTATTTTCTTGCTTCTTGGTTCCACATGGTGCAAACCCCCGCAGCGATTAAGTGTTGTTCGCACATACCCCTGAGCACAATGAAAGCTATGGTGCGACCAAACAAAGTGTCGCAACGAAGATTTAATACCTTCTGATGCTCTAAGGGACTCTGGAATTTTTATATTCAGACAGAAAACTGCTAATGACATGGCGGAGATTAGAAACCATGGAATTAATTTTAAGAAATTATAGAAGATATGAAAATGCACATTAATATTTAGAGGATGAAGAATCGAAAAAAGAATTAACTTGAGAAATCGAATGAAAATGCTTGACTAAAAATCGCGATTCTCAGGTCGGCCATGTTTGCTCCGAATTCGCTTGTTTAGCGCCGTTGGATTGCACTCGGTGTAATAACCGATCCAGCCGCGAAATAAATAAAGGATGTAGCTCGGTGTGTAGCATATACATCATCGTCATCCCAACGGTTTCGTTCTCGTCAGGAAACAATAACCAAGTTCCCGATAGCGTTACTACTTCAATCGAGTTCCGGCGCTCACTTCACGCCTGTGTTTCGCAACAAAGGATCGTAATTACCGGTGTGATAACGGCGTTACGGAGCCGAGTGGAGGAAAAATTCCCGCTTCCGAGGGGAAATTGCCAGCAGGGCGTGCGCGAGGCGGGTCTCGTTTTCAACACATCATTTTCAATTTGCACGAGGAGGGGTTCATTCGTCGAGATGAATCAACGGGCATCGATCTAGAGGAACGCGTCGGGCCAGCCCGCGAACCAATAACTTTTTGCAGTTCTCTCAGCAAGTAATCTTCGTGACGTTCGGAAGATTGTAACTCCGGCCGATGCACGCCGTCTTCGGGAAAGAGGTCACCGATAGCTGACGACGCCTCGAGAACACGTCTCGCGGAAGCTCTCCGAAGGCATCGGTTTTTGCAAAGACGCTCCCCACCCCACGTTCCCACCGGCTTATCGCCGAGAGGATAAACGAACGTCATACAGTCGGATCGTCCAGATTTCGATGGTTTGCGAATCGATCCCCCCATCGAGCCTGCACACCGACTCCCTTTGATCCAGTTTCGCGACTGCGCACTCAAAAAATGTCCTTTGTATTTATTCGCAAGATCGTTAGCGGACTGCCAATGTTGAAATACTAGGCTTTATTGAAAGATACAGCTTTATAATAATAATACGCACACGCGATACATACATCCCCGCCCAAAAGTATGTGGACACTAACCATCTTTATGAAATTTGTGATATATTATGTATACTGTTATTGTTAGACGGTATTTATTGTTAAATTCTGTTACGTACATGTATCTAATGTATTTTAGTAGCATAAAATTAAACAATTTATTTATTTAATTTTCTTAAATAAAAAAAAATCGCCCAGAAAGCCTAATGCTGCGTTATATTTTCTTCTCATCCACGTATCCACCGCGTGCTTTTATAATTGCGTTTACCAGTCGTGGCATCCGGGCTATTAATTTTTTCATTATTTCGCTGTCAATACGGTTCCATTCGGATTGTAAAACTTCCCACAAATGTTTTTCTGATTTTGGACAATGTTTTCTGACTTCTCTATCCAAGTGACCCCATAGTTTCTCTATGGGATTCAAATCGGGGCTTTGGGGTGGCCAATCCATTATTTTTAAACCAGAAGTTTGTTGTGACTGGTGTAAATAGTCTCTACAGATTTTGGCAGTGTGTTTCGGATCGTTGTCTTGCATAAATGTGAAGTTAATGCCAATTATTCTCTGTCCGGATGGAATCGCCTTCTCAACCAAGATGTTTAAATATGCTTCTTTTTTTAAAATGCCGTCTATTTTTATTAATTCTCCCATCATGTTGTTCCCAAAACATCGCCACACCATCACAGAACGACCTCCATGTTTAACGGTGGGCACCACACAATTGTCATTAAATTTTTCGCTAACTTTTCGACGAACCAAAACACGCCGTTTGGATCCGAACACTTCAAATTTTGATTCGTCGGTCCACAACACTTTTTCCCAATCTTCCAATGACCAATCTTTATGGTGTTTAGCCCACTGAAGTCTTTTTCTTTTACTTTCTGCCCTTAACAATGGTTTTTTTAGTGCAACACAGCCACGAAGACCGCCCTCCGCAAGACGCCTTTTCACCGTTGTCACCGAAATTGTTTCATCCCTGGACTTATTAATTTCTGCAGCTATTTCGGGGTCTGTTTCTCTTCTGTTTCGTTTACTTACAGTTATAATATGCCGATCTTCTGCCTCAGTTGTTTTTCTAGGCCTTCCAGATCTTTTTGCAGAGGAACAAATTCCTGTAGCACCGTACTTTTTAACACTATAATTTACACAAGATTTAGAAACTCCCACTTTTCCTGCAATTTCCCTTATAGAATATCCTTCTTCATGTAGCGTAATTATCTGAGAACGCATTTCTACACTTAATTCCTTGCTTTTTGTGCCCATCGTGTTCTCACAAGAATTCAAATCAGAGCGGTTGCCACGCTCTTATCTACGGTCTTTCCACTCTGGATACTGTTTCTAAATATCGATATTAGTCTTGAGAATGTTTCAGAATGTACTAAAGTGAAGCAGTCATCGTGAAATGAACGAACAAACGTTTATAAACCGCCCACACGCAAAAGAATATAACGCATTATTAGGCTTTCTGGGCGAATTTTTTTTATTTAAGAAAATTAAATAAGTAAATTGTTTAATTTTATGCTACTAAAATACATTAGATACATGTACGTAACATAATTTAACAATAAATACTGTCTAACAATAACAGTATACATAATATATCACAAATTTCATAAAGATGGTTAGTATCCACATACTTTTGGGCGGGGGTGTAAGTAAATAACCGACTTCTAGGCTAGACGACCATGGAATGGGTTTGCTAAGCGTTTGTACACTTCGGATGTTCCGTTTGCTGCCGATAAATGGCGTCGTTGTGTGCCTCGCGTGTATTATTTCTACAGCGAATTTTATGCATCTATTAGAAAAACGGGTAACTGCAATTCAAAGCAACAGAGTAAAAGCATGTAGAAGTATTAATGTACCAGTTTCAACCGATTGACCCTCCGTATGCTATGCTGGGGTCATTCGTGACGCATCGCGATGGAGATTAGCTTGAGCGACCGTCAATATTACAATTTTATTCCGATATAAAACGACACTTTTCACTTCGAAATAAGAAAATCGCTATCCCCTCTTCTTCATCCGAAACACGACGAACACAGGTTCCCGAGGTATCGCCTTATATCGAAAGAAAACTGTAGTGAAATATTGACTTCGGTCAGAAATGACTCCGGCATAGGGAGGGTTAATATTCTAGGGTTGAAACCATTGAAAGAAAAATTAAAGGACTATTTAGCTGCTGTTTCGTATAATTTATATAGACCATTCTTATTTTGCATAAAGATCCACAGTCTAATTTGTGTGTGTGTTAGTTTTGAAGATTATCCTGGAGACGGGGTTAAAATTCAAGATGTATGATGGATTCTGAGTTAATAGGGCCTTTTGTCCATGTATTTGGAAAATTTTTAGTTTATAGGACAATCGATACTGAAGTGATTGAAAAATAAATTCATAAATAAATTTAAGTTCTACTATTTGGAGGGTAGTTTTGTCTAAAATAAATCGTGCCGCAAGGGATTAATAGATCCTGGATAGGTACGGTATTAAATGAAAAATACTGAACTGTACCGGAACTGCACGCACTACTTCATTAATTTTCATTTTCCTTTAACATCCCCGTCCAGTATGATGAAGAATACTATAGGAACGAATGAAAATTTTATTACGAATTGGATCTATCAACTTGTATAACGATAGTCCAGCCAGTGTACAATAAAATAAAAACTTACTACACATCACTGGCTTCACTCATGATGCACAGGAGCATAATTCGAGTACCAATTGCACCAAGTGCTGCGTACCAAATTTGCAAAAATTTGACTTTCTAATGGAAAAGGATCATCAGTGGATCGCGGATTTGTTGAATTTATGACAAAAATAAATAGATAAAAAACGGTACGAGGATTAATAAATGAATTTCAAGAGTAGCTTCTTCGTGGACCAAGAACAAAAACGATCAAACCCAAATTCATATATACCCTAACCTAAACAAACCAAACATTTCAAGCCTCGCTAGCGTGAACGTCGAGCGCAAGTACACAGAAGAACAAGCACCATTGTTTGATCACTGTAACTGCGCCGGTAAAACAAAATAAGTGCCTGAAGCATGAGCAACTATGAATGCAAAGCGCAGCAGCATCGATGTGGAGCCATTAACCGTGGAAACGAACGCGTCCCTTTGATCCGCGTTTCCGTGAAATAATCCTGGAAAATCGAAATGGACAGAAACCGCCGTCTAAATTATCATTCGGGTAAATCGGATTGCCGGGAAACGGGACAGTCGGTCGCGAAAAGTTTCCCATTGGTCGTCGGGCTTTCATCGAATCGTGGAATGAGGCTTAGGGGGGACGGGGGAGTAGACGAGGACAGAGAAATAGTAGCAGAGGCAGGAGCAGGAGGATACGTTTATTCCATTGCAGGAAGTGTCTTCCTTTATAAAGCCGCTCGACAGTAAACCGACGGCAATAACGCGAAGTTAAAGATTTTCAGCCGGGGTTATACTGTCGATACGCTCTCCACGGTTCGTCAATTACTGAAAGTTCGAGTATCGGCGGACCATGGGGAGCCCGGAAATACGATATAACTTTATCCGGGCCCTTTCGACAATCTCGCCGGAAATAGGTGTAGTGAACGTCGCCGGGGGTTGGCTCACGGTACAGGGAGGGAGAGGGACTTGGAAGAGGGTGAACCGAAGAGAATGCACCCATCCGAACATATATTCCAATAGAACAATACGATACTCGGAGGGAGTAGGAGCGCCGGGGAACAGTTTTCTCTGTTCGATAAATCGAGGCTCCGGTTTGCGATTCGATTCGAGTCCCGCACGCGTGCTGCGCCAACCGGAAAGAACAGACGTATCGTCGGCCTCTCGATACCCTGCGGATTCCACGCTCCCGCTCAAATCGCCGGGCTCTAATTTAATTACGCCAACGTGGCCGTTGGAATGCTTATACCCAGGTACTTCACCGAGATCGAATCGCGCAACCCCGCCGGTTTGATTTTCCTCCAGCCTTATTGCCTTTGGTGGGCGTCGGTGACGTCCGCGATCTCGATCATTTTTCGAGAACCGGAAATTGATTTCGCCCGACCGAGTTTGACCCGCCGCGGTTACGCGTCTTGGGTTTTATGTTAATTGGAAAAGTTCTGTGTGCCGTGGAGAACTGATTTGCCTGTTCTAGAATTGTACCGGGGTCTAAAGTTCAGATGGAATTGCTACCCGGCGTTAATGCGATCTTCGGAATGATTTTCGTGTTCCTATTGAATTTTGAGCACTGGCGGGTCTGTTGAAACAATTATCGGGTGGCCGGCATCGTTTGAACGTGGGGAATACTTCCTGAAAAGGACGTGCAAAGTCCCAAATATAATTACTAGACAGCGGATTTTGTGCATTTATGGCAAAAATTTGCTGTAATTTCAAACGGTAAAAACAATTAGAAAATTTAAAGATACTGTTATATTATTTTCAAGCTATTATACATATTAAAAAAGGAAATAAATTTCTATTTCACTCCAATTCATTGTAATTCGCATAACAAAATTTTTATTTTGCATGGAGATCCGTTGTTCAACAATTACAGAAGTTGGTAAAAAATCGTTAACATGATTTTCAGAAATATATCTTGTCGGATTTTCGTTTGAAATGGACTCCGACTACGTCAAGAACTTATTAAAACAATTAAGGAATGACAGACATCGTTCAATGCTTTGAAATTCCTTCTGCGAAGGAGGCGGAAAGTGGCGAATCGAATTGTGAGACCGTAATAGCGACAAAGTTGCATAAAATCAGCAGAGCGGTTCGGTTCATTAGACAGCGGGGACACGAGATCTACAGTAACGACGGTTCGCATAAATTCATAAGGTTGGCGGGCCGGAGGGGGGATCGGCGATCGTCTGGGATCGTTTTGCATTTCGAAAATCACGCCCTCGATCAAAATTCTATGGGTGATCGGAGGGAACACGGGAGATAAACGAACCCTGTTTGCCTCTGTCCTACTTTCGATTCGATTTGTGCGCCGCCCCCCCCCCCCCTCAGAAATCGAACGGAAAAGATCAGGACGGAAAGAAAGACGATATCGGGGGCGAAAGGGGCGGTAGAGCGTCGCCGATATCGCTCGGTTACTTCCTTTGCCGGATTTCCACGGAGCGGAGCATCGCATCAAAACTAAATTCCGTCAAATCTCGTCATTTCCGATTGCGCAGTCGACATCTCCCGTGGAGAATCGACAGGTCAACGAAGGAAACGAGTTTTCGGGGAACTATGCCTGCGAGACCCGGCTAACTGTGCCCGAAGAACAAAAGTAAAATTTCTCCGAAACTCTGCGACTACTTCCTGCATAAACAGCGAGCTGAATTGAATTGCATCTTAAAATCCACGGTCAACTATGAAACGATACCGGGAACGTGCGGTATCAGCTACGCATAAATCTTGTCACGCGTTTTCACGCTGTTACGTATGGAGACGTTTCTCCACGATTCATTTTCGTTTAGACGTCCTAATCTCTCTTCTGAGAACGAAAAGCGTCCCAACAGGCCCCTTTGTTTAATGATTGTACTCCGGCTGGACGCAACTGGCACAGAGCATGAGCATCACCGTACGATTTCTTAATATGGAAATCCTCAAAACATCCTCTTCTGGAATATTTTGTCAAGATAGTTCTCGATAGGAAACATCCTGGCTAACCCTTCGTTTTTACCCCTTTAAACAAAAGATCCAGCTGCAAACCTTAAACTCACCGGAAACGTCAAATACGAGTACGCGATCGTACAATAATACATACACATTTCTCTCTCATTTTTGGGGTATATAAACCCGTTCATTTTCATTCTCTTCGGTTCAGTCGAGACGCGGTTCTGTTGAGATTCAGAAGTGGTCCGGTCGCGGTATATCAATCGTGAAGTCACGTCGCGTTACTAGTATCGGGCTAAAATTCTGGTGAGATCGGGTTCAAGTCCCTTTTGGATCAAACGTTAACTTATATAAGCCGTTAGTTAGTGTAGTTTCTATTTTGCCTTCAACAACTGCTCTCCGACCCCGCATTGCCAGTGCGTCAACACCGTGCAACATAGGTAATCAATTTCTATAATTGTACATTTATTACCTTCACTCGCGACACAACAATCACAATTGTAACCTATTCGAATCCAGAATAAATTGTCTTGTTTGTTAACTCGCGTAAATTACAACCCTAAATAATTGCCAAACATCCTAATCTAATAATTGAACGTTCCCACACGATACAATCTTACCGCTCGGATTGTATCAATTAAATTATATAAGTTACGAGGCTTGCTAATGTTAAATTCAGATTAACAAAGATTTCCAATTTTGAATCCACATTCTTGGGGTAACAACCCCTCGCCGGCCTCTCGCGTTGCTCGCAGCCCTGGCTCGTAACAACGCTATCCTTCAATAATCCTACTGTACCAAACGGAAGCTTGAACATCTTCTTTTGAGTTATAGTTGTTCACGATCCTGTCGAAGGATATATTAAAAATCGTCATGAGCCATAGACTTCCACAAAATTATGGAATAATCGGCGGTAGATGATGTTGTAGCGTCCGGTCGTACGCGCACAGAGGAGCTCTTCTTTCGTGCAAACGGCAAACGTAATTTCCGACTCTCTTTCGACGAAGCTAGTTTTGAGTGGACACTTTCCAGACCTAGTCGAAGCATGTTTATTAGAGTTTTGTCCCAAAGTTCTCAATAGCAAACTGAGACCGTCGTAAATTAAGAGACGAACTGAAGGGCACTTGAAACGGACCCAACGGTCTATCTACACGTGGGTCAAGCGTGGGTGGCCCGGAGGAAAGTCCCATCGTTCCCTCCGATTACCTCGTCGTTCCGAGAACAAACACGCCAAGGGCGGAAGGAATAGGGGTGAGATGACGAAAAAGAACAGCTCTGAAGGACCCAAAGCGTGGATTAGCCAATCAGGGTTGTTTAGGATTTTTACCAGGGCAAACGAAGGCGTTAGAAATTTGGTACGAGGAGTGGGTCGAGAGTCGTCCTGAGACACACTCCCAAATACAGTCGTTGAGTCGTCCTGGACAGACAGCGTTATAAAACCGCGAGACTCGGGAAGTTTAGTACCAATTGTACTCAGACTTGTACTTGAAAATAAACTCAGTTCGCCAGTACAAACACTGTTCAATTGTAGACAGCCAATAGCCTACCCACAATGTGTTGAAATAAATACCCGCTCAGAAGTCGTGTAATCAGATGAGGATCGGATAAAACTACCTGCAATCGAGACGTTGTTTCGCATGCTGAGATAAATGAAAATGATGAGAGTTCGATCAAGGGAAACGGCGGAACGAATCACGGCTCGAAAATCGTATACCCGGCGCAAGCCGTATTATCCCGAAACGTGGCAACCAATCCCCGATCAAAAATCGTTTACTGTAATCAGATAAGGATCGGATAAAATTACGTGGGATCAAGAGTTTCAGTCGGCGAGGGCTCCGAAAGCCGTGGGTATCGTTCCACCGGTTCCCGTCCGAAGTTTCACGTCGTTTCACCCTCGATTTCCTCGTTAGGGTTCGACATGGGTGTCGAAATCTCGTTCATTCGCAGCCGCGCCGCTGCAGATGTTGGAAAACTCGAAACGATCGCACTCGGCTGCCGACTGGCGCCGCGCGGAGGGAGGGGGGTGGGGGGGGTGAGAAAGGACGATTCCATCGAAGTTCTTCGATCATCGTAATTGCGGACGTGAATGGCTCCGCTATCGCGGCGACGAATCACTACGTGCACGTCTGCGGTGGTCCGGTCTCAGCTTGCCTGTAATAACGTACCACGATCGTTTCAACATTTGCCTCATCCTTCGCCGAGAATATTAATCCTCTCCGCCCTCGTCTCCGGCGCAGCTGGGTTCGAAATTAGTTAAACCAGTCTATATTAAACTCTCGACTTTACCATTGCTGCCCGAAAATTTAAAAACATCCGGCAAACTACATCTGAAAATTCTGAATCAATTTTCCACCTTGACGGCACCATGAAATATTCATTCGCCCGTTCCAAAGCTTAGCCTCCCCACCTCCCCCCGAAATTTATGCGAATATTGGCTTTCGCGGACCGACTTAACCCTTGCCTGCCCTGCGAAGTCCGATGGACGCGTTTTAATATCGACTTATGCGCAAACATTTATGTTATCGCGGAGACAAGAGCGTAGAGTGGGTCGCGTAGTTCTGAAGAGACTAAAACCTAGCAGAAATTAATTGACTAAACTCCTGGAACGAAGCTCGACAGATTGATCAGAATCGGCGAAGCTAGAATTGCTTCAGCGTTTCTTCCGTGGAGAATCTCGGATCATTCTTCTCGGGGAAAGACGTTGACAGTGACGCGGTATTTTCGTAGAAACGACAGACACAGCGGAATTCTGCCGCAACAGGAACAATTTTTGGAGAAAGATTTAATATGCTCTTCTCGCGAGAGCTGTATATCTTTTCGAAAGGACGCTAAGATTGCCAAGCGACGCGGGAAAACAGTGAAACGGCGGAACACAAAGTCGGAAGAGTAGTTTCTTCCTCGCACGGGAAAGTTTATAAGACTGGCACAGGCAATTCATCATCCCTGTCTTAATATTGAATATGCTGCGTACACGAGTCTCAGGGAACAGCGAGAGGAAATCACCGCGTAAAAATATATCTCGTCCGACTGGGCTGTTGCGTACACGATTAAAATAATCGTCGCGGGACGAAGCGTCTCCCAGGTACGCGCGAGTAATTTTCTTTACCGGGAGATCGAAACAAGTCGGGCGATATTAAATTCTTCTATGGGGTAGTCATTAGTGGATGTAAAGGAAGACCACGCGAGTTAGCAGATTTAATGTAGGCAGACCCCCGCCCAGAGAAAAGAATCGGAGTGCTCATTCCCTTTGGAGGATCGCTCGCGGTTGAAGTGGAACGAATTCTTCGACCATTTTTGTGTAAGAAATTAATTTGGAATAGCTGTCTAATGCAAAGCGATCGCTGGAGAAGAGGACTTGCCGAAGTCTCTGGACCATTGTTGATAGTCTTGGGTAATTTGCGGACTCCCTTAGCTTTATGAAATGATTACGCGTTTTTAAATTGAACTCGGAAGCCCCGAGAAACATGTTCCATGGTTATCCTGCCGTAGAGAGAATACTGAGAGTCTTCAAAGATACTCTTGCCAACTTAAAAACGAATATCCCTTCTTCCCATGCAAAATTCACTGGGAATCGTGCCCGAGGATCGCAGCTTCTTTACGAAAGTACATCATGTATCGCTTAGGGAAGTGAATCTGCACCCAGGATCGCCTGATATTTGTTAAAAGATTACATCATGTTTTATGTACAGGAAAACGTATCGCATACCTTTTATTTTAGTCGTCCTTTAACATTAAAAGCGGGACGCTAGCGAGACAGCATTAACTTTAAAATTTTATTTATATACATTTATAATATTACTTGGGAAATTAAATTACTCAGGACCTGTGTACTTAATATCATATAGATTAACCCTTTGACTACTGTTGGCGCCTATTGGCGTCCGAAACGTATTGGCTACCCGGTACTGTTGGCGCCAATAGGCGTCCAAATTAAATTTCGCTTGTTTCGCCTCAGCAGCTAGCGAAACTTTATCAATCATAATTGTAATAAACCTCATTTGAAACAAACGTAAGTTAATGTTAATTCAACAATTACATATTCCGGTGGTCATATATGAATCGAGTGAATTCGTACCGTACCGTACGGCCAGTGCGTGCCAAAGTCTGCCGTAGTCAAAGGGTTAAGATCGCTGGTACACGCGAAACAGGGACCCGTGCTATCAAAAAACACCTAATCCCACATCGTAACTTGATTTAAACAACCGTTATCAATTTTTGTCCGATAGGAAGTCAAATCCAGTACAATAGCACTCCAATTTGCAGCGGAGTAAAACCGAATATCTAGGAGTCTGATTTTCTTCTCAATAATCTATCGGGGAGCACCTAATTCAAGAGGCGAAGCGTCACGTTTTACGAAGGAGACTGCTCTCGACCGTTTCGTCGTTCTTCTTGCAAGGTTTTCGCGCGCTCCGGGACTTCCATTACGCGAAATTACCCAGAACAAAGTAGCCGAAAGGGAAAATCGCTGGCAAAGTGGAAGACGTATTAATTCGAGATAAGTAACGCGGTGAAGTAATTCCTCAAAGTAAGAAGCGAAAGAGAGGGAGAGAGAGAGAGAGAGGGAAGCGCTCGCGGAATAGACGTAGCCGAGGAAAATAGGGGACGGAGAGAGGAGAATGGGGTTGGGTAAGAACCGGGGGTGGAAGCGGCGATAAAGATGGGGCGTAAAGTTTCCACGGGAAGGATGCATCCTCTCCGGGTCTCGAATGGGAAGAATTTCTGTTAGGAGCGCTTCAACATTGTCGGTCTTTCCCCCGGTAACGATTGCATTCATCTCGAGCGACGTTTTTAAGGGGTGGCGCGGCGAAAGGGGGCCGAAGGGGATGCGGAAAAGGGTGGGAAAAGACGGGCGGAGGCCGAGGTAAAATGATCGATCGCGTTCTCCACGGTCAGATTAAGGGAGAAAGAAGGGAATCTTCGCCACCGTTGGAACGGGGCGGAGAAAGGGTGCCATTTAACTTGTTAAAACTCGGTTCCGCGGCGGAACTGTTTTACGGTCCGTATATACGTGATTTCGCGAGGGTCTCTGGGAACAGCGAGAGAGAGAGACAGAGAGAGAGAGAGAGAAAAGAAAGGAGAAAAGAGACGAACGTTTCTCTAAACCGCGCTCGCGCGCCGGATAACGACGTTCGCTACGGGGAAATTTTATTTCCATCGCGAGGGTAACGTCGAGATGACGGGACCCTTATGCACCTTGTCGACGAGCGAATCTGACATGGTGCGAGGACGGGACGGGATGGGATGGGAACGTAGCTAGACGACACAAGCAGGAAATACGAGAGCGAGGAGATGAGAGGAAGGGTAAAGTCGCGGGAAAAATTGGTACCAGAGACGGGGAACAAGCCGGAACAAAAGAATTTGAAAATAGGACGCAGGTAAATTGACTGTGAGATAAGATCGGAGGCTCGCGGAGCTAGCGAGAGCTGCGAAAGCGGCAAGGCGGAACAAGTGCTTTCAGGGGTCTCGGGACGAAACAGGCAACTCACTATTAATCCGCCTGTAGGGCGTGTTAAGGTTTTCTGAATCTAAAACCTGATGCGCTGCGCTTGGTAGAACATATCCATACAAAACAGAAACAAAAAAGGAGAGGAAATATTCTATCGAAACCGTGAATGAATTGTTAACCATTTTTACACTCGAAAATATTTTGACTTCGTAAGTCGTTATGTCAATATAAATGTCGTTTGTTACGTCAGTAAATATGTATTTGCTTGTACTACAGTTGAACGTTTAGCAATGTACTAAACACAAAGACATTTAGTAACATATGGACACCTTCGAATTATAGTACATAGTAATATTTAGCGGTGCCTTGGAGGGGGCTGTCGAGAGCGAAGGGTTAAATTAAGAAAAAGTAGCGTTATATATAGTACCTCAAGAGGGATGGTACAAGAGGGTTATTTACAAAAGTAAATAAACGAATATCGTTTCCTTAGGTAACGCTCCGTTTGGGGGGTGGGGGAACGAGGTTGAATTTCCGGAGAAGTAGAATTGGATGATCATGATCAGACGAAGAATTGTTTGAGCGGAAAGGGTGAAATATAACTGCCTGAGATGTGAGAGCGTGGTCTCGTTCGATAGATTGTGATTCGCGATTGCGAGTCAGAGAGCATTTCTCGAAACTGGGATTAGTTCGTTCTTGGAAGAAGGCTTATCGAAGCCGATCAAAGCGAGCCCGAGTGCGCGTCTGCGCTCGGGAGAGAGAAGGAGAGAGAGAGACAGAGAGAGAGAGAGACAGAGAGAAAGAGGAAGAATAGAAAAGGGTCGGTAATGAGAACGAAAGGAGGGACAGAATTCACCTCATAATCTCCGTAACAAGCGCCCTCTTCATCCCCCTTTTGCCACCGCCCCCGTCGAGGGGGCCTCTTCAATAAATCACGTGCTCCAACACCGTGTAAACAGGGCTGACTTAATAAATCTAATTATCTGCGGACGGAGAGAACGTCATGGCTCGGAAAAATAATTTATCGTGAGGAATATTCGGTGCCGATATCTGCTGCCTCTTGCTCGATCGACTTCGAAACTGTCCGTGAGATTATTTATCATCTCGAGCGGCGCGGCGCGTCGTGTTCTATCGAAAAAGGAGGAGCACGCGGTAAATATTAATTTTTAATCGCAGCCGTTACTTGTCCGCTCTATGAATTATTAAACGAAATAGAATCACCATACCAGGCTATTCAAAGAGGTGTTTCATCCGCTCAAAAAAATTATCATTTTCTAATGAAATCGCGCGGGGCAGCATCGATTCTATAACGTCCTGCGCACCGGCGCGTACTACGAGCATATAAATTCCTCGCGGTGATGTATATTACGTGGCTATCGGCGCGAAACTCGGTGGAAATTAAACCGGATTTTTAAATGGCTCGAAGGGGGCATCAATTCCGTTGCCGAGTCATTTACTCCGCCACCTTCCGCATGTCTCTGCTCTTCTATATATCCTTGTTTCCCCCTTCGATTCCCGCCTCCAGCACGGTCTCTCGCTCCCCCCTTTTTTTCCACGAGAACTTCCGCGGAACTTCCTGATTAAGGATTTGATAGTGCTTTTTATGGGTCCGGCTCCGATGCGGAATACGAGGCAGGCAATCGCGCTGAACCATCTTCGAATCTCCACCGTCCTTTCCCCAATCGATTATCCGTTCTTCCCGACGGATTAAAATTTGGAGCCCGATCCCGTGACCCTTTCTCGTTCGCACCCCACAAATAACAGGGATCGCAGGTTTTCAGCTCGTGGATACCACGAACGGATTGACCAAACACCGGAGCCGCGCTTCTCTTGCAACGGACGCGGCTCTCTCGTTCAATTAACCGGCTAATTAAAGCGCCGTTACGGGCGAGAGTGCCCGCCGGTGTAGAAGAAATGTAGTTTGGAAGAAGCAACGTAAGCAGCGCGCCGCGCCGGGTAAAGGCGGAGCAGAGCCCGGCGAAATTTGGAAGTACAGTAGCTCACGAAAGTATTCGAACGCTTCCAATCTACATCGTTAACAAATAAAATACACCCGTTGGGTTTAAGTTTTCAAAATAAGATTGTAAATAAAGACACATAAGAGTCTTGAGAATGTGTAAGTAAAATTACAAAAAAATCTGACAGCACATACGGGATTCACAAGGCATTGAGTATAAACATACCGTTTTCGGATGTCACAAAAGTATTCGAACGTACGAATAAATCTTGAATTGTTTGATGTTAATATCTGGTTGGTCCTCCTTTGGCATCAATAACGTGTCTTAGCCGACTTTCCATACTATATACAAGTTTTTCCGTTGTCTTTTTTTCAATGGAATTCCATATTTCTATTATTTTGGTTTTTAACACTTCCTTGGACGTTATGTCAAAATTCATAAGTTTTCTTGCAATTTAGGCCCATAAATGTTCTATAGGATTTATGTCAGGGCTTTGCGGAGGAGTTTGTAGTGTATGCGGGGTATTATATATGATCCATTCCTTTACAATCCCAGCTGTATGTTTAGGATCGTTGTCCTGTTGGAAGTAGAAATCATCCAATAGGTTCAATTTAATTGCACTTTGTTTCAAATTTTGTTTCAAAATATTCAGATATTTGTACTTATCCATAATTCCGTCAATAAAAACAAGATTTCCCGTTCCATTCGCCGCCATACACCCCCATACCATCACTGAGCCACCTCCGTGTTTCATAGTTGGAATCATATTCTGTATTTGCAATGCTGTGTTGCACTTTCGCCACACATAATGCTGTCCATCCGAACCGAAAATATTAAACTTACTTTCATCCGAGAAAATAACTTTATTCCAAAATGAAATATCCTTATCAATATACATTTTTGCAAACGTTAGTCTTTTCTTTTTATTAATTTTACTGATATATGGCTTTTTTTCGTGGTATTCTTCCATGGTAATCATTACTCCGCAGAACCCTACGACACAGTTCGGGATATACATCTTTCCCAAAATTATTTGCAACAATCCCCACAAGTTTTGGTGCAGATGTGCTTGGATTTTTCTTAATTTCACGTATAATCATTTTCTCCTCTCTGGGCATTTTCTCCTCTTTGGACGTCCTGTACGCTTCTTGTTTGTAATATTACCTTCAGTTTTCGACTTTTTTACTATATAATGTATCGTAGATTTACTTCGATTTAATAATTTGGCAATTTCAAGAGAAGATTTATTTTCATCATGCAACTACAATATTAATTCACGTTCACATTTACTGGTTTCTGATTTTTTCGTGCTCATGATTAGAATAACTATGAAAGATTATACTCTACGAAATCTGTATGAACCACACGATGTCTCGGAATCGACTAAAGTGTAATGTTTACATTTCAATCACTAGAAATACGCTTCTTGTCTACGCGTTCGAATACTTTTGTGACGTCCGAAAACGGTATGTTTATACTCAATGCCCTGTGAATCCTGTATGTGTTGTCAGATTTTTTTGTAATTTTACTTATACATTCTCAAGACTCCTATGTGTCCTTACTTACAATCGTATTTTGAAAACTTAAACCTAACGAGTGTATCTTATTTGTTAACGATGTAGATTGGAAGCGTTCGAATACTTTCGTGAGCTACTGTAAGTGGAACGAAGTCACTCGGGCTGTTGGAGGATCGTAAAGGAAGTCTGTTATTTGGCCTGCAGACTGCACTGTTCCGCTCCGGGGTCGGAAGCCGAGAGGAAAGCCGAGGTTGAAGGACCTCGAACAGCCGTAACACCGAGTCGCGTCGCAAACAATACCGGGGAACGTTCGCAGCCACGTTAATTCCCGGAGTTGCGTTCTAATAAAAGTACTCGGGAAGTTTCGAGCGCGAGGAAAGTAATGTCGTGAAGACGATGGGAAGGGGGGGGGGGGGGGGCGCGCGTGGGACGAAGAGGGTGCAAAACGCAGTGCAAACTCCGCGGTGCAAACGCACACCCGACAACTATCGAGTCTACCGGTCTTGGCCCGAGTTAAATTTCACAGTCGAAACCTGGTTCGAGGGGGAATCGGGGGTGTGGTGCGCCGCGAGTGGTTGAATGTCGATGCGTCGCGCCGGGAGAATGAACCGGGCTGCACCTACCCGGCTCTCGCGGAGAAAGAACTTAGGCTGTCATCTGGGAATCGGAGTACGTCGAGAGTTTCTAACCCCGCGAGCTACCGCCCTCTCTCCTCCATCGCGCTGGAGCTTTTAATTTTCGTGCCGAGGGCTGGTTATGTAAACATTAACCCACTCTGCCACGCGTAGCTTCAGCTTCATTTTCAGTCGTTTATTATGGACCATACTGCTGTTTTCTCGAAAGAATTAAGTGAGGAGACTCATGCGGAATTGTATTGTTTATGACAAAAGTGAGCAGACTAAATGCAAAACACTAGAAATAATAAAAATAATTCAAGAACGCTTTCGCATTGCTATCGACCATATAAAATTATTAGGAAAAGAGGTAAATGTCTGTGGAGCAGAGTTGTGCTAATTCAATTACATAATTGAATTAAATTAAAACATGATTAAATTAAAATATGACTGAATTACAATGTAATTCAATTACTTTGTAATTATAATTGCTGGTGTAATTAAATTGTAATTCTGCACAACTCTGTTATGGATCCTGCACGTGCGTAACTTGATAGCGTCTCATTTAACAAGCGGCTCATTTATGCTGAGTTGGCCATGCAACATTGGGAATAGACTTTCTTTTGTACTGATTTTTTAGGTTTAGAAGAGTAAATACCATGTTATAAGATACATATATTTCTTGGAAAAACAGATAAGACGAGAAATAAATTGCGGAAGATACATTCTATACATACTTTAAGAAAAGTCGTAAAGATAAATAGCAAAGTAATAATGTCGTATGCACGAAATTGTACGCAGAAGTTTGAAAAGGTCAATTTGAATAATTTTTATTTTGCGTACAAATCCGCAGTCTAATCATAATTTCCTGTAATTACTAGGCAACGGATGTTTATGCATCGAAATAAAAGTGTTCTACCAGAATTCCAACCAACCGAAGTGAATTAAAAATTTATGTTCTTTCTGAATATGTTAAATACGTTAAAAGTAATATAACAGTATTTTTAAATTCCTCGAATGTGTTGACTGTTTTAAATTACATCTACTTAATAAATAAGGAGACGACGTCCCCTTAGAGAACAAAGTGTTAAAATAGAGATCACGAGACCAAGAGCGCCCAGCGAGCGAAACAATCCGTTCTGTCGTGGAAATAAGAATAATGGCATGTGACGCGGAACATGTCGGAAGGACAACGAGCAGCGATCGCTAATGAATCACGCTGGCCCTCAAACCGAACGAGTCAGGCGTCGAATGAAATTCCAAACAGAAGAAAAGTTCCTATGACAGTTAACCATCGAGTTGATGAAAGAAAATTCGTATAATAAGTTTATCCTTTCGTTCTTTAATTTATCTTGAGGTAATAATAACCAAACTGAGTTTCACTCGAAACACAAGATTAAAATTTTATTCGCTATTTACAACAGTTATCTACATTATTTACATTACATTACGTTACATTACATTCCTACCTGTAAACACAAGAAACGACATTAAAAGCTATTATTCCACAATCCTAATCAATTATATTTTGTAAGTCACGTGGCTTTTCTCTCTTTCATCTACTCTTATCAGCTGTGTCAGTCCGCCATCTTGTTCTACAGACATGCGCGATACGTATCTAATTCAAAATGAGTTTTAAAAGGAGTACGATAAATTTACATAACCTTTATCGTACTTCTTTTACATTCGTAACAATACGCCCGCCGGTGAAAGGAGACTGCTACTGTCCTGATCAGTTTGGCAAATTTATCCGTGTTTGAGACAGAAACAGCTCCTATTTCGGAAAGGTATGAGAAACGAACGAGACCGGCCGAACTGGAAATATCAATTGCCGAAATATTTAAATTACCGGAATATTTCGGGACGCGTCGATAAAGGCTCGCGTCGGTCGAAGTTCATTTTCATTCGGGGCGTGTGCGTGAGAAATAAAAAATCCTGAAAAAGGGGGACATGGGTGGTTTGGAGGGGGGGGGGGGGGGGGGCGCAGGATCGTTATTTCTCGCGGCACGTGTAGCGCTTTCATTACGCGCGCGTTAGTCTATCGGAGCGCTAACCGATGCCGTTCGATGAAATTTTTATGCATTCGCCCGCGCCGGGAGCCCGGAAGCCTGTTCGGATCCGGTCTCGGTGTTAAAGTTAATCGGGGATGAGAACTGTTCGATAGCGAAGTCGCGTTTCCAGTCCCGGGCCGGAACACCGGCCCGTAGTCGCCGGTTGATACGCTTAAATGAAACGAGCCCGCCGCCGCGCGACGCCCGCTCGCACAGGACCACCGGCCAGTTTTGCCGCGGCGCGTTCCCGTTCGATTCGATATTCGATCGAAAAAAAAGGGGGGGGGAGAGAGAGAGAGAGAGAGAGAGAGAAGCGGGAATGCGCCGATACCGTTTCATTGTCTAAAATGCTCCGAGTGCCAATGAATAAATTGCAGCCGTCCCCTTTTCCTCCGCTGCCACCGTGTTTTCCGCTATTTATCGCTTTTCGCCTCTCGGCTTCGCCCGTTTCCGCTATTTACTTTTCATTGTTGTTGCTACGCGCGTCGAATCGACGCTACCCGCCACGAGTAGACGACTCCAAGTGTCTCCGAAGGCGGTGAGCCCCCTTCAAGGCTGTGTCTGTACCGTTCATCCTGTAATTTACAACCCTTCGAACCCCTCTACTTTGATGGTCTACGGGCTCCGGTGCGTTCCACGTGAATCGTTCGAGGAAACGCGGTTTAATTGACTTGTTGGAGAGCAATGGGCCAATAATATTGTAATTATTTCTGTAATTAAACTTTGGACGGCATTCTTCGACTTCTGTCTCTGGTAATTATGACTGCCGAAGTTTCGACCGGATGAAATCTGTCAAAATGTAGAAACTTCTGCGACTATTGCTCTGTTCAACCTTTCTTAATCGTCTTCCGGGAATGCATTTTGTCTTTCGTGAATCCGAGGATAGGCACTCTGCCACTTTGAGCCGTGTGTCTCGCCACTTATCAATTTCTAACATTTCTGAGCCATTCGTTTCTGCTCTTCGTTCTCACACCTCTCAAAGTATTATTAGTTTCTTGACGAAAGAGGGACTCGAGCAACAGGTACTCGATACAGACGAAGATATTTTCAAGCTACTATTTTCAATACTCTACTTTCGACCCTCTATTTTCAACCGTTCAAAGCGTTAATTCTTGATGCAGCGATTAACAGGTACTCGATACAGATACAAATGTTTTCAGCCCTTCTAAACGACATGAATTAGTGAAGAAATAAGGGGCAAGCTCAAGTGACAGGTACCCGATACGAATAACCTGTCTCTTTCTTCGGCAAGAATTGAGAGAAAATTTCAGGGTTGACTTTTTCAGGGCAATACAAAATGAATTAATTAACTTTTAAAATGATACATTCATTCTTTCGTTGATTCTGATGACATTCTTATAATACGAATGTGTTCTAACACGATAATTTTACACATGTTCCAACAACTCTATGCAGACATTGTTACATTTCCAGGCTCACAAGCATTTCTCTAGTTCCTGTAACTCCACAATTCCTGACCCTGCAGACCCACCACTTTTCAACCCTTCATCGCCACCCTCGCGTTCTCAACGCATCTTCCATCGTTCGATCCCGTCGGTAACACCCTTGCAATTCTCACAACTTCACCGGGCCGTTCCATTATTATTCCGTAATAAAATGTGATCGTAACAGAGACTCGAGGGCTCGCCTTTCTAAATAGAATCGCGCCGTGCACGGGGCGAAACGGAATACGCGAGGGCGGTATAAAGGCAAACGAGGCCGCGTCGCTGGTGTGTTTGCAAGGGGGCGGGCAGGGGTCAACTTGACGAAACGTATAGAACGGCTCTCGATGCCTCTCGTAAAATGAACGACCGTGCCGGACGAACGGAAAGACACCGGAAACGTCGGTCATACAGAGTTTCGCAGGATCGCGTATTCTCGTAGTACGTAGTAGTACGTAGTACGAGCGTATCTCTCGATCCGCGCCGCTTCTTTCCACTATGAATAATCCAGAGCGGGTAGAATCGGTTGGAATTAGGCGGAAGCGTGCGAGCGAGCAGAGCAGACCCCGGGCCGAGAAGAATTATTTAAAGTCGCTTAGGATCAACCACGTTGAACCGTGTCGGGTGAGGGGGAGTGGGAAAGCGAGAACGCGCCAGGATTACTTACCGCGCCGGCGACTTCGTAATTTCAACTTTCGCCCGGGCATTCGAATAGTTTAATCGCGGCGAATAATAATCCATGGTGGGGGAGAAAAACCGGAACTCGGTGGCAGGGAGGTGAATTAATCGAGTTCCGAAGCTCCCTGTTCCCTTGAACCGCACCGACAACGGTCACAGTCCGATAGCATTATCCGGCGTTCATTTCCATCGCTATGTTTCAACGGACCTCCATATTCCCGTCGCGCAGAATGGAAACGGAATCCCGGGCGTCGTAAACAGTCCGCCTCCGGAAGCAGGGGCAGCTCGTTTCGGTTGATCCTTGAAATCACTTGATTCCGAACGGAGAGAAGGAGCCCCAGGGGTTGGAAGCTGCCGCGACTGCTTCGGAGGGCTGGAGGCGCGGAGACAGAGGACCCGGACCCGGACCCGATTAAGCGACAAGCGCACGGAACTTATCTGGCCCTCGGTAAGCTCGAAATCTCCCTCATAAAAGTGGTAACAACCTCTGTTTGGGAAACAATGGCGGCGATGCCGGACTCGGCCCCGAACCCGGAAAAGTTTCGACGATTCTGCGGCAAAAAGGCGAAAGGGCGCGACCAGAAAACCGAAAAAGAGACGACGGAACGGCGTTGGAACGCGCTGCGGATTCGACTCTAACCCCCCGCGGAAGCTGTCCAATAAATATGACGCCGCTTGGTTATTAGCGTTTTAATTCGCCAGAATGGCTTAAGCCTCGCGCAGAGGAATCGAAAAGGTCCGCTTATGTGTCATGAAATAGTACTGTCTCCTGCAAGGATTTTGGGAGCCGAGGGTGAATAGGGACGGTCTTCTATTGACCCGAAATTGTCTTTTAGGCTGGTTTTTGGAAACTGTGATGAAGACTAAGCTTCTGTCTTTTGATATAGGAGAAGGTAGATACCGGTTAATATTTTTGCATTGTACCATTGTGTTAGAATCGCTGTGAAGGCTACGAACATAATTTAACAAATGTGAGCATTGAGCAGACAATTGCTTTTCATACAAAAAATTATCAACAATTGAAGACATGGAACATAAATAATATGGAACGGTTGCTATCAACAAATAATCAACAATTAATGACGGACGTGGAACATAGATAATACGGAATGATTAGCATCAACAAATGAGTCGCTCAATCGCCAAATCGATTAACCCTATAAAACAGAAAGTGGAAAAATGTCGTGAAATAATATACAGTTTTTCAAAATATCTTTCTAAATAATTTTTGCGTAGTTCGACGAGCTTCGAGGGGAGAACGGGGGTGCGGTTACGTTTAGTATCGGAGGAGGCTTTGTTCGAGCTTGTTCCTGCTCCATTTCGTTATAAATTATTATCGCGTTGTTAAATGCTTCCGTAAGGGTTTTGTACCCTTCAAATTCCAATAGTATCCTCATAGTGGACGGCAAGCCACGAATAAAACATTGTAAGGTAAATTCATCGATTCCGGGGTCAGGCGATCGACCTTCCTGACGCTCTGTGTCTCTAATCGACATTCTTAAATCCTTGACTCTCCGTACGTAGTCAATTATGTGCTCCGCCGGTTTTTTAAATATATCAGAAAGAAGGCCTCTATGGTAATATGACGATTTTTGTGGAAGTAATCTTGTACGTAGGGCGTCTATTAGATCATCCACCCTTTTATATTCTTCATCAGAAAGAAGGCCTCTATGGTAATATGACGATTTTTGTGGAAGTAATCTTGTACGTAGGGCGTCTATTAGATCATCCACCCTTTTATATTCTTCATCTTCGATTATACAATATGCACGCCCCAAAAGTTTAGTTCTAATTGCTCTCGCTAAGTCTGCTTCTTGTGAGGGTGAAAGAGTGTCCCGTGCTCGTCGGCAGGATTGAAAAAACCTGTCGGTAGAGAGGTTAGTCCCAGAAAAAATAGGAATTTCAGAGATGACATCCCTGAGAGAGAATGGTGAAGGGGAAGATTCTAATATTACAGGCCCAGATTTACGACTTGTTACGGGAGTTTGAGCTACAGGAGCTCGTTCCTCCAATGCTTTTACCTGGATTTTTAGTGATTCTACTATTTTCTCTAGTTCTTTAGTTTTGTTATTTTCTTCCATTCTAATTCGCGTTCTCTCTTCACATAAGAATTCCTCGAGATTCTTCTGCGTCTCTTTAAGTAATTGTTCTTGTTCCTGTAAACGTCTTTCTCTTTTCTTTCAAATTGTTCCTCCAGAATTTCTAATTCGGCCTCGCTAAAGCCTTGGGAACGAGTTGTTGGCATCTTGAAAGATGTTTTAAAATTTTCCTCTGGAATTCACGTATCCTTTGTTATCAGATCCTTGCCGGGGTGTCTCCAAGATATTATTACGATATTGATCCCACCGCTGTCACCAAAATTTTATGGTATTTCTTGTCACGACCTGGGGCCTTTCCGGGAGGGATTGGCCCTTGGTAGCAAAAGAAACGCAATGGAACGGACGAGCGGTAACCCGTTCCGGTTAGTGCGGGGTATCGTTTATATCGCAGTGGAGAGCAACGCCTGGCGGGAAGAGAACAAGACGTGGATTCAAGGGGAGCTTAGATAACGTATAATTTAAACAATTCATAGACGTTTACAGAAAATACAGAGCATAAAACAAATAACAAAATATATATATATAATAATATTTACGCGACGGAGCGGAGTCGCTTTGCAAAACTAAAAAAGTCGCGTCTCCTTTCTGGGGGCTCGGGAAATAATAAATTACTATAAAAAGCGACCCGAGGGTCGGCCTCGCTGGCAGAATAAAAATGGGGGACTGTCCTGGTGGGGAGGATAACACGAGCGAGGTTCCAGGTGGGCAGGGGGAGTGACTCCTTCTTCGTCGTGGCGGGAGGTGGATCCTCGGCCCAGGTAACGGGAGCAGTTTCCTTGACTTCCTCCTCGTCGGGTCTTCCTCCGTGGCTTCCCTGCCTGTCTCTCGTGGTCCGTGGGAGGGGTGGTTCTCATCCAGGGGTGGTTTTTCTCCCAGGTAGGAGAATAACTGTGAGCCTCAGCCGTGCGAGCAGTAGCCGCACCGTGCGTCAGCGGGTTGTAACAGCGGTTCTGGGTTCGCTATGTGCAAGTTGGCAAGCACCAAAGGTCGCTCTGAATCGTCGGGGAAATTGTGTGCAAAGCTTAAAGCTTGTTGAGACCTTTTCCAAATTCTGGATGCTTCGCCAGGGTATTTATTGGTGGTACGGTACATTTTTCTTGTGAGAAAGTCAGGTCAAGGGAAAAGTCATCTGGTGAGTGCTGGGTGAACTGCGGGATTTTTTAGGAGGTGGGGTAATTATGGGGGTCCGTACCATTTTACTTGCGGGAACCGAGTTGGCGAAAAAAGCCATCTATGCTTGGAGAGGAAACTTCCTTGTAAAAGAGAGGGTGCCGCATCCTCTTGTTGAAGTGGGGTACCGATGGTCCCGTGTGTCGGACAGAGAAGGCTGCCGAGTTTGTCTCGTGCGGGGGTGAGATGGGCATAGGGCCCTACTTGGGCTATGTGTAAGAGAAGGGCCGCATCGGTTTTGTCCGTGCGGTGGTGAGAGAAGGGCACATCGTCCTGTGCTTGTGACGAGTGCGAGGGAGAACGCATGCCGGGGAGCAGGATACCGTCGGGGTGAAAGCACGGTGGTGGGGATGCCGCGTTGAGCGCGAGCCGGGAGTGTCAGAACTCCGATTTCCAGCGTACTCTTGGTGGAATCGGTCACGTTACATGTGCGAATGCATGAGAACGTGACAATAGAATAGTCTTGGTGTGATTGTTATTAATATCACAACTTTTGGGCGACTAAGGGAGTTAATCGAAAAAAAAATAATCACATCAACATTAGTCTTCAAATTATATTTCTTATTACAGAGAAAGTTCATTGTTTCACATTCGCTAAAAGATTTTTCGCAAAAATGAAAAATAACTGTTCTCTTACGACATATTATTATATCTTATTGATTTATCAGCTACGATTTACGTTACAGTACGGAGTAATTCAGAATGGTTTCTGAAATAAATTAGTTATTATTCGGCGACCAAAAGATTTTGTTGTTTAATTCATGTTTTTGTTGTTAATAAAAGAGGTATGACTGAACCAAGTGCTTTGACACTTCAATTTAAAATATTTCAAAAAGTGAAGTTAATCGATTTGGCCTGAGAACGGCGCAAGTAATCAACAATTAAAGGCGGATGTGGAACATGAATAATCGGGAATGTCAACTGTCAAATTTTCGAGTTTCCCAAAATGAAATCAGCTCGCCGTTTTTACGCCGGTAGGATTTTGCAAGAAAGCTCTTCGTTGCAGGCCGGTATTTTTCTTTTGCCTAACCGGTGGCTGTCGGCCGCGGTGCCGGGGCTTGAAATTTTTAATTCTAATTTTCCCGTCTTAATTGTCCAGCTTCCATTCCCTGCCGTTTTCAAAAACTTTATAATTGCGACCGCTTCTCATGGAACTACGTTCCGCCGGCCATTAAAAGCGACGGAACTTTCTGTTTGAAAATTCGCCGGGACGTGTCGCCCGCGGAAGAAAAGCTTCCTCGCGATGCTATTCCTGGAAGAAAATCGACGGTTCCTTCTGCTTCTGTTTCCTTTTCTTGATTCCAGATGTTTCTTCGTTGGAAATAACAGGCCAAGTGGTCGATAGGCATCGTTAGTCACAGTGGGCGGCCGCCGAAGAAAACAATTAGATCACCTTTCGGATGATTTTTATCGACATGCCACAGCGAGAGAACGCTCTTCCAGGGAGCGAGGTATAAAGCCCAGATGGCGGTGACGTTTCAACACACATACAAAACCGTTTCAGAATTTAATTGGGTGAGTCCAGAATTTTTCCTTGTACGACCATTCTTCGCGATCGAAGTCACGTCTTCCGTTGATCACCCGCCTTTATCGATCCGCGTCGTCTCCATCTCCCTCTCCGTCTTTTTCATTCTCGGACAGCGGACAACACAAACGAGGAATAAAACTGAAAATTCGATATTAAATTCCTGGCGCGAGCCGTAATTGGACACTTCGCGGGACTCGCGAAACGATTTACGAGATGGCTTGTCAGGAGAATTCGTCGAACAACGGGACAAGGTAATGGAAATAATAAATTCGCGCCGATGGAAATTGTGAAACGATAGGCGGTCGCGTTATTCGGACGCCGGCGAAATTTGTTTCGCTAATGAACCGAAGCCTCCATCGATCGATAGTCGAACGCACGTTTTGCATAGACATTGTAATTTGTATTTCCATGGAATTCGAGCAGTCCTAGCGTTTTCGTCCGGCTCGCCCGCGTAATTTCCCCGGCGACGAATATCGGAGCACGGATTGAATTATTAATTAATCGGTACGTCGTTAACAGTCGCGAAGAAATCGACGGGGGGTCGACGAAAGACCGTCATTTTCGCACGTTCCGCTGTCGAAACTTGGGCAAAGCGGAAATGACAGGCAGCTTAATTAAACCGGGAAAGTGTTGTCTTCCATAAGAAATCTAAGAATCGTGGGCGCAATTAAAATTGCATCCGCGAGGAAATTATACTGTTTCTCTGTATATTTTTATCCGCGCCCGCAACTCGATTTGTTCTTTTCGTTAGCATCGAAGTTGATCCTCCTTTGATTAAACGGACTGCACGGAGGATTCCGTAACGCTGTCAGGCTTCATTGTTAATGATGGTAAATTAATACGCGACATGTTGCACAATGCGGTCGATTCAGACAGCGTGATACAACTGCCCCATCCTAACGAGGTCTGCCATCGCGTAGTCTGGAAGTAGATTCCGCCAGTCATGGGCAGACAGCCGAAACCATCAAACGATGCCTACGATACCAATTCGTGGCAGTGGATTGAATAAACTATAGTCACACGAACTGCAATTCTAATTATCTGATCTGCTTTCCTCTGGGCAATCAATTGCATGCTCCAAAAATCACTTTATTCCAAAGCGTCAACGTTATAGAATTCACAGCATTTTTTGGCCGTAACATTTGTGAAACTCTGTAAAAGCGATCCGAGCCCATTTGTCAAGGATTTCGCAACGAAAAAATCTGCCCGGCAAGGAAAAGTAACGAGGCAGGTAATTTATCTGGCCGGACAAGCAAAATGGTTTTCGCTCGAAACATATTCGGTTTGATGGTCCTTTTTTTTTCATCAACCGTTCGTTCGAACCCGGCCGTATCCATTGGGTCTGACAATCGACTAAGGCTTTGTTTTATAGATTGCTGATCGTGGACTCGGTCCCTCGCTCAATTTTCGACTATCGAGCGGAATTCTACAGTTTCAGCAGCGAGAACCGGAACAGCCCTGCCTCGCGCGAAAGAAACGTAGCCGGACGAAAAGACTACCAACTAACCGTTCTGTTTCTGTGAGCTTCGTTAATTAACGTTTTCCAGGTAAATAGTCGAGAAATAATTTCACCGTGAAAACGAGATCCGTCGACATGATTCACTTTCGCGAAAATAAGGCTGCAATTCACCGAGAGAACCTTCATTATTTATTTAATGGCACGATCTCCCGCTTTCCGGATACACTTTATTTCGAAGGTGTCGAATGCTGCAGCAAGTAGGTGGTTGAACATCTGTGAAAATATTTACACAATTTGTACCCTCGAGCGAAGGTACATCAATTTTAAAGGAGACAGCCGGTTACATGATCAATACAGCAATTTTCTCTCATCGAAAACGTCGCGGTTGTGTGTCGAGAGAGACATGAATATCCAACAAAATTTCGAGCAGTAAATCGTGAACGGCGGAGATCCACTACGCTTTCAAACCCATCGACGTCGCCAAGCCCTCGAAATCCAAAGCTAGTCCAACGAACAGACTTTTATTTCGAGACTCACCCTCTCGCCCCCGTCCCCGATCACTCTCTCAATTTTAAAACTCCGCGGAGGACGAACCCGAGACGATTCGCACTTCGAACTCGTCCGTCGGTCCCGGGGTCTAGTCGAGACATTTTTTCCCCGTAACGTTTTCCTCGATGCGAAGAGTTTTGCTTTCGGGAGCAAACGAGACAATTCTCGAATTCGAAAGACTGTGTATAGCGCAGGATTGGAAGCGAGCTGCCCTGCGAACGAACGGGTCCCTTTTCGTCAAAGGAGATGGACGAATTCGTTGCAGTGGTTGAGGAGTGGGGGAGCGACTCGCGAAAGGGAGAAGATAGTAGAAATCTTAGACTCAAAGCCTGAAATCTCATCTTCCGACGGTCGCGAGCGTCAAACAGTTCCCACGGAGCAGCGCTTTACAGCTTTTTCCGACCAGCCGAGAGTTTATCTCCTCTCCTGGCTGTGACACGTCGCCGGCTCCTCGGAGCTCGCGCGACTAACTTGTTCCCCGAACGAGCCACCTTTCACGGAAATTGTGCGCCCCATGATGGAAAATGTGTCCGCAGTGGCCCGCGTACAGTTCGAATTCTTCGTGAGATTAAATTCTAACACCGACAATGCCCCACGAATATTTATTGCGTCCGCCCAACGATTCCCAAATCGCCCGATTCATCCTCCGGAAATTTAGCGAACATTTGCGGATCTCATCCGGGACGATCGAAATTCTGCTGCTGAACTAAATGGGCATTCTGCCTTTATCTGGCCCGTTTAGGGCGAAGCTGTTAACCCCTGACCCTAAAGCATCGTGCCTTGACGAAGATTTCAGACGGAATTCACTGGATTGTTGGTATCTTTTAACCCTAGGGTGGTCGCGCGAATTTTCGTAACGCCAGTGGTCTTGATGTCGTAAACC
>CM052130.1:2025566-2036524 GCA_028454255.1 Halictus ligatus | reverse complement strand
TCAGGCTCCGCGTTCCTGGCACTCTAAAGTGTTTCTCAACACAAAGATCATTTTTGCTTATATGTACAATTAGATATGAAAAATCCAACACACTCCAATCGAAAGAGTCCCAGTAAAATAAATATTAATAGCCAGACTGCTGATTTTATCCATTTACCAGCGAAGCTAGCAGGTGGGACTTAAAGCCGCGGGAAAATTAGAAGGAATTAAGCATATCACCGTATTAGTGTCAGTTTATTGAAAACATTAAAGGAAGAAAGATATTTCTGCCTGGCTCCTGGTTCTTACAAATAATTTTTACTTTGTAGGAAGATACGCGATTTATTAATGCTGCTAGTTTATTATAGAAACTTGCTGAAAGAATGAAGATGGTATTTAATGAGTGTCCCACGAATAATAATAGCTGAATATCAGTCTTCGCATTCGCAATTACAGTAAAACCTCGCTCGTTGCACGAAACGTGCTAAAATCGAGGTTGTGTGACTAGCGAGGTTCTACTGTAATTTCAAATATGGAAATTGAATTACTTAGATTCTGGTGGATCTAATTAAATCTAACTAGCTTTCCCTATTCATGAAACACTGTTTAAACAGATTATACGTTTTGCATCTATCAAATAAACAATTTGAAGTATGTTTTGTATTTTTGCTGTATGTAAAGAGGAAGGTTCAAAGAATATTTTTCCATACTTCTCTTACAGAATTGATCGATAGAAACATTGCAAAAAAGGAAAAACTGAAATGTGTGTCAACGTCGCCCTGGGTTCCCCAATTTACAAAGTAGTAGACGACCAATTTTTTCAATGTACATCAGAGCGCAGTTTTAGGGGTGCAAAGCTCCCAGAAAACGGAAAAACGGGATAGTAGCACTTCGGTAACGACTCGTATCGTGTAACCAGCGGCCGAAACGAGTCGACCGTGGATTTATAGCGGGAGCTGTTCCGGAACGGAGAATTTTATCTCGTGGCCTGTTGATCGAACGTATGGTGGGATTCGGGTTCGAAGGAGAAACACAGCGTGAATTAATTCTGGCGTGGGTGGTTGTGCGACGACGATGGCGACGACGTAGGCACGGAGTCGGACGGTGTATAAATCTTCGACTGTTGGATCGTAATAGAGCTTATATTTTATGAAATGTTCTGGGAAAGTTTCTGTCAAAGAGTCAATGAAAAATGGAAAACGCCGGTTCGTAAATGGAACGGTCGGGAACGCGAATAAATCCGAGTTCCCTGAATATTTCATCGGTTTACGGGATTTTCTTCGGCGCTCACACGCGATGCTGTATTAAATTCAACGGTTTATTCTACGCGCTGTTCCGCGACGCGTTACACGAGCGAGCTGGCAGACTTGGATCTACGATTAATATTCGACACCCGTGAATGTTTTATTACACCGTTCGTTCGTGCGTTTGTTCGTCCGTTCAGCCCCCCCCCCCTCCCCCTCTACCGCATTGTTTCTGTTGTACAATGACGCCGTTCCGTCGACGGAGAGCAGTATTAAAAAGTTGCTGACGCGACGACTGGACCTCGGGCACAGAAGCCCGGTGATAAGTTATCCGAATGAGTCCTCGCTCCGAATTCCCGTAGCGGAATTTTCGACGCGGCCACGATTTTATTAAACAAACCGATGCGGCCGACGAACAGGATCCTTTTGCCGGATCCACGGAGTTCTGCCTACCGTTTAATGCGCCGACCTCTCTAATTATCCACATTCGCAGAGCCGAGCAAATTGTACGCGCGTGAAATCATCCCTTAGGCCTGGAGCGGAAGAGCCGCGTTTCGGCGCTGCATTCAGACGCAAGAGGACAGGCCAATTAGACTGTTTTGTCGAGAGTTAAACGCGCGAATGTATAATTATACGGCGTCTTCCCTGTTTTTAAAACGTATGCAAACCGACGGAAATGCTTTGAACCTTTCAACCATTCGCAGACGTACAATTTCGCTAGTTTTGCAGGTGGATTGAATCTATCTAGTATTTTCCCCGTGGAGGATTACGAAACGAGAAAATTAAAGTAAGAGTTAACTGACGAGGAAGTAATTCCATAATATACCATAATCGCAGACACTGTTTCACTTGACAAATAGTGTTGCCTAACGTAACCAAAACTGTTCAAAGAATCCCTTGCCATAAGTGTTCGGTTACGAGAACTCCCCCAATGTTACATTTATCAACGGGAGGCAACGGCGAAAACGGTGTCAAACAGCCGCTGTCGTCGAAACGGGCTCTTAGAATCCTTTTTTCTCGCTTTGCTGCGCGTGCACGTAACCAGTAGATTCGAAGCGAGCGAGCGAGCGGGCCTCGCGAAACAGTTTCGCGCACGGGGCCTCTCAAGTTTTTGCTCGGCGAGAGTGAACGAGAGCGGGGGCGCGTGTCGCGACAAGGGATAAATAGTACAATTAAAGGGGGTCGAAAGGCAGCGCGTTTGTTCCGTCGCGTTAATTTGCGTCAGGACGACGTGCTCGACGGTATTCGACGGAAAGAAAGCAAAACGGAGGGAACGAAAAAAAAGTCAAGTTCGCGGCGGGAGGAATGAAACGGTAAAACTGGCGGCGAGAAGGAGCTCGAGAACCGAGCGTGCGTGCGTGCGTACGCGCGTGCTGCCGATTTATGGGAGAAGAAGTTGCAGGTTCAAAGCCCTGGGTCAGAGCACCGTGTAACGTTAATTGCTTCCCCGTTCTGACGGTAGCTCGACGTTCAACCGTGCCCATTTTTCGAATGAAATTACTTGAAATGCTAAATTAAGTCACTCGATCGAAATTGCGCTGACAGGTGCGGATAGTACGAATCCAATGCGGCAAACAACTTATTCGCCTGCTATTTAAATGTTTTCCTAAGCGGTCCCCCCACCGTATTTAATTTTCTATGGAAACAAGTTTTTTCACGGAGAAATTAAATATGTAACGAGGTGGGGAAGTTTTCACCGAACTAATTTCCCTAAACCGACATGGATAAGGTCTCGCCGGTGTGTCCACGGCGTTACATTATTTACGTATAAATAGTTCTGGCCGCATCGCGTCGTCTCTTGTCGCAAGTCAGTTTTTTTTAATTTTAAACGACCCGGTCCCTCTCCGCACCGCCGGCCGAACTTTCCCCGAGAAATTATTTAACTTGTAGATTCGCTGCTTTGCATTTTCTCCCCGAGAATTCGTTCTTTCCGAATGGGAAAATAATTACATCGCGACCACGACCATTTGCACGCGGAAGATCGCATTTTTATTTTTAATTAGATCTTTTCGCCTCGTCGAGCCTCTCACTGGGTTCATCTCTGTATGTACAGTAGCTCACGAAAGTATTCGAACGCTTCCAATCTACATCGTTAACAAATAAAATACACTCGTTAGGTTTAAGTTTTCAAAATAAGATTGTAAGTAAAGACACATAGGAGTCTTGAGAATGTATAAGTAAAATTACAAAAAAATCTGACAACACATACAGGATTCACAGGGCATTGAGTATAAACATACCGTTTACGGACGTCACAAAAGTATTCGAACGCGTAGACAAGAAGCGTATTTCTAGTGATTGAAATGTAAACATTACACTTTAGTCGATTCCGAGACATCGTGTGGTTCATACAGATTTCGTAGAGTATAATCTTTCATAGTTGTTCTAATCATGAGCACGAAAAAATCAGAAACCAGTAAATGTGAACGTGAATTAATATTGTAGTTGCATAATGAAAATAAATCTTATCTTGAAATTGCCAAATTATTAAATCGAAGTAAATCTACGATACATTATATAGTAAAAAAGTCGAAAACTGAAGGTAATATTACAAACAAGAAGCGTACAGGACGTCCAAAGAAGTTAACGCCCAGAGAGGAGAAAATGATTATACGTGAAATTAAGAAAAATCCAAGCACATCTGCACCAAAACTTGTGGGGATTGTTGCAAATAATTTTGGGAAAGATGTATATCCCGAACTGTGTCGTAGGGTTCTGCGGAGTAATGATTACCATGGAAGAATACCACGAAAAAAGCCATATATCAGTAAAATTAATAAAAAGAAAAGACTAACGTTTGCAAAAATGTATATTGATAAGGATATTTCATTTTGGAATAATGTTATTTTCTCGGATGAAAGTAAGTTTAATATTTTCGGTTCGGATGGACAGCATTATGTGTGGCGAAAGTGCAACACAGCATTGCAAATACAGAATATGATTCCAACTGTGAAACACGGAGGTGGCTCAGTGATGGTATGGGGGTGTATGGCGGCGAATGGAACGGGAAATCTTGTTTTTATTGACGGAATTATGGATAAGTACAAATATCTGAATATTTTGAAACAAAATTTGAAACAAAGTGCAATTAAATTGAACCTATTGGATGATTTCTACTTCCAACAGGACAACGATCCTAAACATACAGCTGGGATTGTAAAGGAATGGATCATATATAATACCCCGCATACACTACAAACTCCTCCGCAAAGCCCTGACATAAATCCTATAGAACATTTATGGGCCGAAATTGCAAGAAAACTTATGAATTTTGACATAACGTCCAAGGAAGTGTTAAAAACCAAAATAATAGAAATATGGAATTCCATTGAAAAAAAGACAACGGAAAAACTTGTATATAGTATGGAAAGCCGGCTAAGACACGTTATTGATGCCAAAGGAGGACCAACCAGATATTAACATCAAACAATTCAAGATTTATTCGTACGTTCGAATACTTTTGTGACATCCGAAAACGGTATGTTTATACTCAATGCCTTGTGAATCCCGTATGTGCTGTCAGATTTTTTTGTAATTTTACTTACGCATTCTCAAGACTCTTATGTGTCTTCATTTACAATCTTATTTTGAAAACTTAAACCCAACGGGTGTATTTTATTTGTTAACGATGTAGATTGGAAGCGTTCGAATACTTTCGTGAGCTACTGTAACTAAAGTATAAATTCGTCATTAAATTCGTGTAATCTCAGCGCTTTCTCTAATTTCCCGTGACGGTCGAAAAGGTTTCGGGAATTTCCTCCGGACCTAGGTGATCGCGAACGAGTCCGGGAGGGGTCGGGCATGGTCCTTGTGGCTCATCGAAGAACGTAGATCGTTTTCACGAGCAACACCGCCGCGCTTAATGCCCAATAAACGAGCGAGGATGATCGGCGTACGGCTTCGAGCGCATACGAACGAGTCGGAGACACTCCCACAGACGCGATCCTGTGGGATCCCCGTCGTGCTTTGCCACGAGTGGTTCGTCCCGCGTTGGTTCACGCACCCGCTATCGTGGCACACGCACACCGGCTCACGCAATTTGGCTGGCACGCACGCACGCACGCAAGCAGGCACGAACGCGGACGGACGCACGCCGCTTTGTCACGCGTGCGGTCGGCTGTCTGCGTGCTCGTGCTCGTCTCTCGTCTCTCACCTAAGTTTATTGTTAGAGGGGCCGCTGGCAGCGGACGTGCCACCAGAATTTAGTGCGTCTTACACGCCCATGCCGGTACCACGCGCTTCGCGACGCCTCCAGTTATCGAACGCGCCGATCCATCGATCGTTTATCCGTTCCGTGTTGCGCGAGGCACACGAGCGCAGAAACCCACAGTGAAACGATCTTTTCCGTCGAGTGTACCCCGGGCAACCAGTGATCGATCGTGGTGATGAGTGCCGTTTATGCGAATCGAGTGACTCGAAGTGCGAATCCGACAGCGGAAAGGTAGACAAGCGAAGTCGAACGTGACACGGATCCCAATGAAGTCCCGAGCCTTTCGCTGCTTCGGCTTCTATCTCTTCGTGTTCCTTTGATTTTTCAACTCACCCTATCATCCCCGCAACCCTCTCTACCGCTCGATTTCTATATCGCGACACATCGGCAGCGGAACGGTTTAATTCCATTTCTACTCTCTCTCTTTTTTCTCTCTCTCCGTCTCTCGATGGTGAAAAAAGGGCGTAAAAAAAATAGAAGGGTCGCGATATCCGACGGATATCGCGCGAAAGGGAGTTTCGTTCTGTCGGATGACGCGAGGGCTCAGCTTTCCACGGGACACCGAGGCCAGAATGAAAAAACGTGAAATTTGGATTTCGAGGACACCGGGAATGCTACGAACATGAAAAACCAATTGCAGGAGTGCACTGGCGCTCTCAAGTGGGTGGGGATCGCAGACAGAATAGAGGAATGACGAACTGATTCAGTGTGCGGCGAGGGTGCAGACGGGGCTAAACGACGGCTAGGTTCGGCAAGGGGCGCGAGAGGGTGATGCCGCGCCGTGTGACAGTCGCCCTTCGAGCAGACACGCGTTTACTTCGAAATAAAAAATTGCAAGCCACCGGTAAAAGTAAAATTTTCATGCTCTAACGGACGTTTCGTCTACGCCCGATCTTCACACGATTTTTACACGAACACCGCAAAACGCGGCTTCGCCGGACACGCAGTTTTTTCCGTTTCCACTGTGCGCGTTATTTCGCACAATATCGCGCGCGTGTCATTCGATCAGAAAATACGTGCGATTAATGATTCCGTTTGCATCCGCCGGGCGTTCGAGCGTGCAACGTATTCAATTGTTCCCGTTCTCGAAAAATTCGAACCCGATGACTTTTTAACCAGTCCCTTAATGAATCCGCGCGCTAATGTTCCGGAAAATTGTGTTTTTTTTTTAACTGGGCCAACGAGGAATAACACCGGGACGAGGCAGCTTTTATTCAAACCCTGGGAATTAGCGATGGCCTCGAGTGGCGCTCGGGTTCAGGGGAAATTGGACGTTTCACAAGCTTTTGGAGAAAGCATCGGACTGACTTGAGAAATTGTTGAAACATTAAATTCGATTACTCACCACTTTTTGGCAGTAACAGAAATAATGTTCTTTCCACCTTCTCCTGTCGGCGAGTTCGAGGAGTCTCTTTCACATTTATGTCACATTCATGTCGATCAAAAAGACTGCTCGAAAATAACTCACGTATTGATTCACTATTTCCACAATTCAGTATTTCCACGCTTCTCAGTCATTGTTACACTGACTGTTTCTTGCCCCAACAGAAACGTATCAAAAGCACAGGTGGGGCTCGATTCTGTGACCTGATTGATCAAGAAAAATTGACTTTTCGCTCGACGGTAATGCTCTATTCAACAAGTTTCCGCGGCATCAAAGGAGCCTTCCACCCACGCGGCATCATTTTTCCCGGGTGGTTTAAAGTACACACCGTGTTGCAGGGCGGGTTGCGAGGGGTAGGAACCCTATGATTTCTCGCGACGCGGGCCTCGAGCCCGCGTTTACCAGCGTTTTAACGTCGACCCGGTCTCCTTCCGCTCGCTAATACATCCTTAAATGTAGCCGTTCGTCGGCGTCCTCTCGTTCTTGCTCTCTTTCATCTCCGAGGCCCTAATTAACTTTGGTAATTATGTGTACGCTCGGACAGAAAGCTTTGCTCTCGGCCTGCTCACTTTCTTTCTCGCTCTTTCCCGGAGCTCAAGAGGAGAGTGCGGGACAAGGATGTACGTGCGTGCAACCGGCACCGTGTCAACCATAATACGGGTATAAATAGGCGGCCGGCGGGCGAACAGATCTCGCGAGATTTGACAGCTCGTGACGAGCCGCTGCTCGAACGGATGCCGTGTTTCGCGAGAAAGGGAGCCCCGGCAGTTCTTCGAGTTGGTTTTTCAACGTTGCTTCCGTGGAACGTCGTTTATTTCCATCGGGTCGTTTCGGTGGCAGGCACGCGATGCGTGGGCGTGTGTCGCTTTCGACTCTCGTTTAAGTACGGCTTTTCAATGTAGCGAGATGTTATTTAAAACCCTTCCACTTTGCGCGGGATACGCATCGGCTCGGATTCTCGTGTCTTTTGGCGGTAGGTTTTTGGATACACCGATACTTTGACGCGGTTTAAAAAGCGCACGGCCTTTGTCGACGGTTTCTATCCGTCGCTTTCATCCCTTGCACCTGTGTATTTTTTCGACGATGCCTCCGAATTGTCCGATTCTTTGAACAGGTCCGGGAGACTCTGGTCAATATTTTGCCCGGGAAATATTTATGCCAAATATTTGCCGCGCGATACGTATTCATTGATGTTTGCCACACCGGCTTAAAAAATCAGTTTGCAATGCCGTTTAAAGGAACACAAACGAACCAAATAAAACCGGGAACCGGCGATTGTTGAGCTCCTGACACTTTCGTTTCGGCGATAATTTATTAATTATAACAAACTGGTGTCCGCGCGGAACAGTTACGAGTCCTGCATTAATTCTCTCTGATCTACGATGCCCTCAAGATACCGGAGTTTTGGAGGGTCAGGTTATGCTGAGGGTCTATAAACGCTAGATGCAAAAACAGGGTAACCAAATTCGGCCGACAGGATTTGATAACCTTGTTTTGTCAGCGTCTGACCTGCCTAGTATAGCCTGACTTTTAGTTGCACAATATTGGTGAGAGAGAAAATTGTTAATATTCAACTTCTACAAGAAGGAAAGATCGATCAGTTTAAAATTCTATTAATGACCTCTGTTGTTAAGCAATGATAAAAGTATACATCGAACAAAAATCCGCCACGTTTCCAGCGCGGTTTTCGAGGAGAAATTTCAGCAACGCGGACAAACAGCTAGGGCATCGCCATTGAAATTTAGGGTTGCATTTCGAACGTACGAGCCCGCGGTTGACGATATTCGAAGATGGGAGAGTGAGGAGGGAGTTACGCGTCGCACAGGTGCGCCAGCGGGGCATAAAGCTGAGAAACACGTAAATCCATGTGACGTGTTGTGCGCCGGTGTTTGTTGGTCTCGGGGCAGGTCGTGTATTCTCGCGGCGGCGTATGACGCGCGAGCTACGACCACGCTGGGACTAACGAAATTTTCAGGACTCGGGCGAATTAAAATTCAAACGTTTACACGAGCCGTGCGCCGCCGAGGGGAAAAAATTCGAACGGGAGACTAATATCGCTACGACGGTGAACTCTGGTATCACCTAAATTTTAATCCGCATCGCCGTACCAACGACACCTTCGCGTCACTCTCGGCTTCTCGCTTTTTCGGCCAAGGCCGCGCGAGAGCCATACCACGGGGAGAAACTTGCGCAGGATTTTAAATTTTCCACGTTACATGACCGGGGCCCGATTTTTGCACGAATCGATATCGCGGGCTCCGTGAGACAGTGTTACGACTCGTTCGAACGTACTAGCAACCGTGGCACCGCGGTCGTCATTGGCCGCGACACGATTCCCGCTTTAAGGACGACGTTATCGACGCGTAATAAAACCGACGGAAAGATGATAAAGGGTCGAGGCAACGCATTTTACCCCGCGAGCTGACGCGTCATGACGCCGCTCTTGCACGACGCCAAAACTATGCGGGGCCACTTAGCAACCTGGTTCCCGAGAAGCGTGGGCGATAAAAAAGCCGCTTGCACATGGAAACCCTTGTAACATATTCCACCCCATCTTTGGACATGATTAGATTACGTTGAAAATTAAAAATAAAAATAAATATAAAAATTAATTGTGACAATTGCAAGATGCAGGAACCAAACAGGAATTTATTTCTCGCTTTAGTGGTTTGATCCAGTTTTGTCGTGAATGCATAAACTTAACCATGTAACGGTGACCATATTTTGTTGGAGAATATAGAGGTCAAATCAGAAATTGTTTCATGTTTAAAACAAATTTAATTTCAACACTTTTCAGAAGAATACAATTTTTCATTTATTCATATAAAGTTTATAAAGCTGTATACAATTCATAGTTGCATGCTTTCAATATTTCGATTTTTAGTCGGGTTTTTTTTTCACCAGTTCACTTGTTATTCATTAATGGGAAACTTGTTCAGTGGGACCAGGTAGAGCCAGGATTTCTGAAATGTTTTAAAAGGTAGATTATTGTGCGCAAAGTATTTAAAAATTTTAGATCCAAAAATGTTTGGTTTCGTCATTTTTTCGTAATTTTTCACTGGTGAAATAACTTTTAATATACGAGACTCCGATTCGTTCCGTTCTTGTCTCGGAAATAATTATTGTCATTCCCTGTCACGAATATTCTCTGTTCTACACCAAACAGCACAATCGTGGTTTTCTACAGCGTTCGCGAGACGTACTGGTTTCCGAGGAACATTTCCCGACATCGCTTCTCTGGATTCTTCCTTTGAATCGGTCGAGACAGCGTGCAGCATTCGGGAAAAGAGTTTTAAAGGGAAACAGACGTAGAATATATTGACGTTTTGAACGCTGCAAGAAAGCAATCTTCTTCGAGAATATAAAATAAAGTTTTCATCGTAAGCCGAAACGCCGAACTTTCTGGACAAAGTATCCCGGATAACAGCTAATAAATTCTACAGAATGTCACGGATGACTGACCGGTATGAATCTGCACACGAAAAAATCAATCGAAAAGAAAGAATAATATTTTTTTTTTTAAGATTTCAAAGGTCCGCATGCTCTCATGTTCTACCATTTTCAGGAAGTAGAATTGATAGTCGGGTAGCCGACTCCCTATCTAATAACCGAATTTCAAAATTCGATTTTCTCGAATATTGAACTGTAAACAAAAAAATATTCTTTTTGCCCGACTTATTTATCATGCAGATTCATCTCCTCGCAAACGAAAACGCAATTTGTTCGCGTCTTTCGGTGCGGCTGGCGAGGCTTAACAAGCACGTTAATTAATAACACCTTGCTAGTATTCGCTGACATCAGCGACGTCATTGTTTTAGGGACAATAATAGCGACCCCCCTCTCCCGTTCCGAGACGACCTTCTGAAAAATTGATCCCCCGGTTGGCTGCTGTGACAGCGCTGGCGCAGCGTAATTTTTCAGATGAAACTCTGAAAGAAATATAAAGACAAACGTAAACCACCGGGGGAACAGCACGCGGCTCGATAGTAAATCGAATTTACCCGCGAGTTTAGCCTCTCGTTCCCGACGTTAACCTGTCCGGCGTTGTTCATTTATTCAGCCGGAACGATTGGGGCACGGTTACCGCCGAGAGAGAGAGAGAGAGAGAGAGAGAGAGAGAGAGAGAGAGAGAGAGAGACAG
>CM052130.1:2008238-2025466 GCA_028454255.1 Halictus ligatus | reverse complement strand
GAGAGAGAGAGAGAGAGAGAGAGAGAGAGAGAGAGAGAGAGAGACAGAGAGAGAGCGGAATGTCTCTATTTATAGAAAATTGGACGAAAAATTGTGCCGACAGCGACAACAACAGTCCCCGGGGACCTTTTTCCATCCCCCGTTCCCCTCTGCGGAACGTTAAATCTTTACCGGGCAATTTTCCGCCGTTCGTCGGGCACTCGTAAAAACGCCAGGCTTTTTCGAAAATACCGTGGCGAATCGCTGCCGTTCTTCCGGTAACCAGCCGCATTAGGAGCGCTCCCAGGTACAATGATCGAGCGCGTCGAAGGTCGTGCGCCATTTCCGGCCGGGAAAACAAAATTGCACTGAAAACAGTTATTTTCGAATCGTTCCGGGGAGGCAGTTTGTCCATTTGCGAGCTCGCCGCTCGAATGCGAAACGACCGCGCAAAAATCGACGGTTCCCTCTCTGAATTCGCCTAACGCAAACACATTCAACCATCAATTTTTTCATGTTTTTAAAGCTCGCTATTCAATTTTTCTCTCGAGTCGATCGCGCTGCCCGTACGTTTGTCTCGACTAGATAGAATCCAGCGTACGCGTACTTCAAAGAAATCGGTTACTAAAGAAAAAAGCGGTTACTAAGATCGAAGAAGGGCCTAATTTAGAGCTACGGGTGTCCCGGATAACTCGTAAATTAATCCGTTCGCGTTTGACTCTCGAGTCCTCGTACATTCATTTCGCGTGGCAGGCCAATCGACGCGCAGGAACTCGGATTAAAATGGATCCGAGGGGCAGATTACATCGTCTGGTTAATTAATTCTTCGGATTCACCAGCCGGCAGTTCCTCAGCCTGCGGCGGCAAGATGGCGTTCGAAACTCGGGTCCAACGGGAATTATGATTATTTGCCGGGTCGCGTTGGACAAATGAACGGTTCTTACCCTCGGAATGTTAAATCACACGGTGATTGTGTTTAACTCTCGGTAACTGAGTTGTCCCGCGAGTTACGTTATTACCGTGCATTCTGTATACGTACACAGGCACTTTCGAACTCGATTATCATTGGGATTATGCTTGATGGGAACGAGTAACGTGGGTGTTCCATTCGGGACATTACTTTTCGGCGAGGAGCTTTTGCAACTCGCTTTTTCCTCATTGTAGATTTAACATTCCCAACGAATCGTGCGAGTCATATCGTTCTGAAAACGTTCGCAGAGCTCGCTCTAACTCCAGTTAGAACTTTGATTTCAATAAAACAATGCACATGAAAGTAAAATAGTGGAATTCGAGAACGTTCAGAAAGACAGGAGGCTTTCGTAAATGTTTGCTACCCGGTGTTAGGCTTGCTCTGTTCAAACACTCGTTTGTGAGACTTTTCGAAATGCACAAGAGTGCGATCCTGAAAATATCCTCCTGTTGGAGCCGTCCACAGGTTTTCTCAAACGCTCTTCCCGAATTGTCGAACACCTTCACAAGAAATAATTGTAACGCAGTATTTAGTCTTCGTGTGCGAGGCATTCGAAACAGGAAAGGATCCGCAAAATATCGCCCCCGTTAGAGCCGTTCATCTTTTTCCTCCATCATTCTCCTCGAATCGCCCCCGGAAAAAAGTGCTCCCGTGGATCACTCTCTGTACACGTTTTTTTTTCTCGCGAAACTGTTAAACCGTTCCGCAGCCGCCGTTCCCGTGCACCATTGAAATTCTCTGTGAACGTCCGAGCCGAACGATCGCCATTTTTCAGGGCTTCTCGTCGGATCCCGATAGTGGGGCAGCTCTATCTGGCCGAGATATCGCGATGCGGCGCCGTTACCGCTCGCATAACCGGATCGCGTTATTAACAGATAAAAATGCAGTTAAAAACTATTGCTCCGGGACAGCAGCATAGCAGAGAAGAAGAAAGCGTGAGCGTCGTCGGTTCATCCGGAGAGCTGGGAGCATCGGGGCGGGCACAAGATCCAGTGCAAGAGAAGTTCTCGAGGCTGTATCCCTTGGAGCGACCTTAGGTAAACGAGGTCTTATCGCGCGGCCCTTCTCTCAGGCGAGGTCTAGAAAGGTCACGCGTGTATCGGCGCCCCGTCCCGTCTTTTCTTATCCAGGACTTTCCGCTTATCTGCCATCGTTCTCCGGCGAACAAACTACATCGGGCCGCGATAAATAAACTACACTGCGAGAGAAAGGCGAGCGTGAAAGCTTTCTGTCTCTCCCTCTCTCTCCTTTCTCTCTTTAGCTTTGCTGTTGGAGCGGAAAAGCTTCGCTCTTGGCGCGGAAGCATCGTATCGCGAAGTGTGCCGGCGCTTTTGCCAGTGTCTCCGATGAGCCAGCGCGTCGTCCGAGCGTTCGCCAGTCGGAATTTTCGTGTTCAACGGTGGAATTTGCAACGGCGGTGAGTTCCGTTGCGCTTGATCCGCGGTCACGGAATCCCGTGTTACGGGCGAGGAGCTAGCGGGCACGACCGGAAGGAAGGAAGGAAGACAGGAAGGAAGAAGGAAGCGCCACGGAGGAGGCGTTATTAAAGTTTCACCGTTGATCCGCGCGCGTGTTACGCCCGCGTTTACGTGGCCCCGGACGAAAACTATGAGGCACGATGAGCGGGCCAAGAATCAGTGGCCCACCGTACGACAAAATGCTGGACCGGTGCCAGGAGCCGCGTCACGGTTGGACTGTGTTGCTGCTCGTGTATTTGGGCATCTGCGCCTCGCTGCCTGTCACGATTTTCTCCGGTTCGTATTATTCGATCGCCATATCTCTCTCTCTCTGTCTCCCCCCCTCCCCCCCCCCCCTCCTCTCTCACTCGGATCTTCCGATTCCTACACGATCGCGAGACCCGAGCCACGCCTAACTACAGGTTTCGCATTTCCGAACGAAATTCCACTCGTCGCTCAGTGGGCCGTCGCTATAAAATAGATGAAACTCGGTCGGAAGTTTTCTTGTCGTCGTATCAAGGCGAAATCAGGTCTCTCCGGAAGTTCATGGCAAATTGAGATACACTAAATCGGACACGGAGCTTGACGATATTTTATCCGGTCGCGTTTGTTAGCCTCCTCGATGTTTACGTATACTCGTAAAAGAAAAATTTCGCTTGGGCTAGTTAAAGAAACATTCAAGTAAAACAAGAATGAACACCCCTTAATGGTGGTTTTATGAAGCCAGTGTCACATCTTTGCAAATCAGTAACACCACAATTAGATTCGAATAATTCCTACGATTATTCTGATTGTAATTGATAATGTGTTTGTCGTATGTTATTATTGAATTTTGTCCAGCTCTTTGCGGTAGCCGCCCCTCAATTTCAGCCACTCCCGCTTGATAAAAAGTGTTTGCGGCGGTTCCAGGCGACCCTGGGTCAATAATGCCCGATAGCGTAATATTATACGAAAATTGATGCTCGTTCCCGGCGCCTGTGGCGGCTTCGGCCGAATTTTAATATTTTTTCCGCTGGGGAATTTCAGATCGTCGAACGAGCCAATATGCGTGCGATCATAAAGTTCGCCAATCGTTTCATTGGACCCGTTTTCGGCGATAAAATACGCGCGAAACCCTTATTAGCGAAAAGTGAAACTGTTTCCGTCGACAGTGTAGCCAAATTAATTTTTTAGATTTTCATGGATCGAACAACGACTCGCGGCCGGAGTATTTAGAGTATGCAACGCGGTGCAGAATTTCATCGTCCGCTGTGCTGTAATATAAATCATTATTCGAACGCTGTGAATCGAAATCGCCAGCGAGACGCGAATAAATCCGACGACATAGCCTACTATCGCCGACGACCAGGACGACGACGGGATAGATTGCACCGACGACGCGATTCTTTCACGCGGAAATCGCGGAAAGTTCTCTGCATTTGTTCCTTCGATATGAACTCTGACGATCCCACCTGAGAAATGAACCGCATAAATCACGATACGCTCATCAAGCCCGAGGCGGTCTCAATTTTGCCAAACTTTCGCCACAAATCGTCGGCGGACGCCGCCTCGGCGACGCTTGGCGCCGTCTCCTAAAAATTCCTTTCACCTCCGCGTCAATTTTAGAACGACAAAAGAGTTTTTCTGGACAGAAGTCGCTTTACGTAACAATAACAAAGCGGAAGAGGAAGGGGGAGACCTTTGGCGAGCGCTGTGTATCGATTTCGAGCCTGATCGATCGTGGAAATTCCGTGCGCGGGCCAAGAAAATTTCTTATCAAAATAGAAAGACTGATTCCACGAATAAGTAAGCTTCTCACAGTGGCCTTTGGTATCAAAGAATTGAATTTGCAATTTTTAGTGGAGCTGGTAGATTGTTTGACCCCTGCAGTCTGTATCTACTCTGCCCGTATTGTCTTCTTTCAATGGACTTTCGCAATGGTTTCTGTTTCGAGCAATAGCTTTTACGAAAGTTTTAGCGGCGTCTATAGCTTGTCTGATCGTACAGTCTGGTTCTACTTTGTTCTCGTTGCTTCGGCGTGTCGCAAAGATTCTGATTTGTATTGTAAATTTTTTAGCGGAGCCTATCCTTGTCTGACTCTTACAGTCTGTTTCCACTTAGCCATCGCCCTCTTGCAATAGTTTCTTCCAATGGTCCTGGCTTCGATGAATTTCATACGAAGTTTTCAGTAAGGGGAATAGTTTGCCGGAATTGTGCAGTCTGTATCTTCTTAATCATGTCTCTTATGAGCTTCCATAAATTGATCTGGTCGGCTTCGAATAGTTTCGGTGGCACGACGAGGGACGGAAACTTCCCACATTTTTGTTCGAGCTCGACAGCACGAAATCGCTTAATCCACATGGCGCAATCATCGAAATTCCATTCAACATCAATTAAGTGGTTTCCGCGTTCCAATCTATCGGTCGATAATTAATGTAGAAAATTTTAATCAACATCGCGCTCGATCCCGCGAGTTCGATTGGACGCGTTAACGAGTCACGGGCCAGCAATTCGAGAACTGGCTGCCGGGATCGGTTTGCTGTCTAGTCGAAAGGTTCGGTCGATAAACGTTTTTCGAGCCGCAAAACAATACCGTGGAGGCTCCACTCCTAAAAATAGAGCCGATAACTATGTTTTATCGGGAGGATTCTCGCGACGCGAGGCGACACGACGCGACGTGCGGCGGACCTTGCGCCGAAACCACGAACACGAGGAAACAAATGAAGCATGACAGGCAAAGGGAGGGAGGGGTTAGGGAATTTAAATCGTCGTCGTGCCCGTAGAGCAAATTGCAAGTCGTATTAACAATTACCTCGTAATTGTCCGGGACAACCGGGCGAAGGATTTGTAAAGCGCAATTAAATTCCAGCCGCCATGTTCCATTACAGGAACGTCAACTCCGCTCGGCGACGCTCTATCGCGGATCCTCGGCGTTGTAACGCCGTTGCTTTGTTACAATTTTGACGATTTAGTCACGCGGCCGACCGTGAAATTGAATTTTTGCTTAAAAAGCACTCGCGGTGCGCCGCTTTGTTCCTTGAGAAATTGTCTCGCCTAACGACGACGTCGTTCGCTTTACCTTTCCATTGTTCGAAACTTAAATACCGCGTTACCGTTGCTTCCTGGCGGAACGCTTCTTCTTTCGCTTGCCTATTCGACGTTCTTTCCTTACGTCGAACTTCTTTTTTTTATAGAAAAATCGACCACTGCGCAGTGTGCCGTGAGGGACGAATTTATTTTCGAAATAAGACCGCATGTCTGTCTTCGTTTCCATGTTTTTTCGAGGAAACACTCGCTTTATGACACGCACGTGCTGCCATAAAAGTCTGCTCACGGTCGCGGCACACGGACGTGTCCTCCTACAGCTTCAGCAATTCCAAATGTGCTCGGCTGCATAAGTACTTCCGTTAAATCTGTGTCAGAGGGAACACGGTCGACAATTTTTTCCTCAGCCGACGGTTTCTCCACGCGGCTCGTTCCATCCCCGCGTAACCCTTCGTCCCGATTCGCAGAGGCTGCTCGTATTTCCCGAGCAGTCCAATCCGGGCTTCTTCTTTGTGTCGCGCGGCGCAATTAAAAGATACAATCGAATTAAATCGTTCGCGACGCGCGTTCCACTGGGCGACGTGCCGGTTTAATTAAATCGAAGCACGAGCTGACCAGAAACTCGCCTTACAGTACGAACGATGATAATCGTTTTAATCTCGCCCGCGATGAGCGTTCGGCCACCGGTCATCATTTAGAACTTTATTAAATTCGTGCCGCGACAAGTGACCTATCATATCAGAATCGAATTCGCGGATTCAATAAAATGGTCGCGGCAAGCCACTTGTACCGTGTTTAATAAGTACGTATCTCTTATATATTAATTGATTGATCACATACGGCGGGGGTCCGCTCTAGTGACCCAGATCAGGATTCCCACTACTCCACTCGTCGGGTATAGTTTGCCGGAGGAAAGATCTGCTCTCGTTCAGATCTGGCTAATGTATTAGTTAGTGGAGGAGCCGAATGTTTGAGAGTAGAACCGTAAAGTATATATATTAAAAAAAATTGAGATATTTACTACAATGGGTTTTGGGACCCCCAATTTTGGAACGGTCCCAATTTAGAGGCCCCCAATTTTAGAGACCTCCCAACTTTGAGGCCTACAACTTCGAGGCCTCCAACTTTGAGGCTCCCAACTTTAGACACATCCTAACTTTGAGACCTCCAATTTTGAAGACCCCCTTTTTAGAATCCCAATTTTGAGACTCCAGATGTTGACGGTCCTGGTTGTGCAAGTTCCAATTTTGAGGGCTCTGCTCAATCCTCAGACACGGATCATTGAAAACAAACAAAAATACGTTTAAAATGTCTTTCAAGAAACTGTATTCTACATAAATTTTATAAAGATTAAAACGAGTTGCTTTAAATACTAAGTGCTTGCAAAGCCAGCATATTTTCAATTAAAATGGCGCCAACCGGTGGCTGAAAATCCAATTAAAAATTGCTCGATGTCCCTGGAACGAGGACGCAAATTCGTAAAATGTTTAGCGGAGCGTTCCACTAATCTAATGAACGCGTTTGAAGCTGGAGTCTCGGCTCGACAACATGCCGTTACAATTAAAATTCTACGCACGTTTCCTCACGGTACTATTGGGATGCTGTCCTCCCTGTCATCCGACAGAATGTTGGACAGCAAGCAGCGTTCACACGCCGGCAGGAACGGTCTGATATTAATTGGTTTTTCGAGGCGAGTGCCATGTTCGAGACAGCCCCGTTCACCAAACATCTGGCCTCGTCGGCGTAAACAGTCGCGTCCAAACTCGGCCGGGTCGTTCTCAAACGAGAACACTGATCTGAAGCAGCGTACACCGCAAACTGCACAAATAATCGCGGTAACCGTGCACAGAGCCTTTTGACACGCGACTTCTTCAAACAACGCGTCCATTACATGCCGCCACCGCTGATCTTCATTGCCCTCTATTCCGCGGAGTATACAGTAGCTCACGAAAGTATTCGAACGCTTCCAATCTACATCGTTAACAAATAAAATACACCCGTTGGGTTTAAGTTTTCAAAATAAGATTGTAAATAAAGACACATAAGAGTCTTGAGAATGTGTAAGTAAAATTACAAAAAAATCTGACAGCACATACGGGATTCACAAGGCATTGAGTATAAACATACCGTTTTCGGATGTCACAAAAGTATTCGAACGTACGAATAAATCTTGAATTGTTTGATGTTAATATCTGGTTGGTCCTCCTTTGGCATCAATAACGTGTCTTAGCCGGCTTTCCATACTATATACAAGTTTTTCCGTTGTCTTTTTTTCAATGGAATTCCATATTTCTATTATTTTGGTTTTTAACACTTCCTTGGACGTTATGTCAAAATTCATAAGTTTTCTTGCAATTTCGGCCCATAAATGTTTTATAGGATTTATGTCAGGGCTTTGCGGAGGAGTTTGTAGTGTATGCGGGGTATTATATATGATCCATTCCTTTACAATCCCAGCTGTATGTTTAGGATCGTTGTCCTGTTGGAAGTAGAAATCATCCAATAGGTTCAATTTAATTGCACTTTGTTTCAAATTTTGTTTCAAAATATTCAGATATTTGTACTTATCCATAATTCCGTCAATAAAAACAAGATTTCCCGTTCCATTCGCCGCCATACACCCCCATACCATCACTGAGCCACCTCCGTGTTTCACAGTTGGAATCATATTCTGTATTTGCAATGCTGTGTTGCACTTTCGCCACACATAATGCTGTCCATCCGAACCGAAAATATTAAACTTACTTTCATCCGAGAAAATAACATTATTCCAAAATGAAATATCCTTATCAATATACATTTTTGCAAACGTTAGTCTTTTCTTTTTATTAATTTTACTGATATATGGCTTTTTTCGTGGTATTCTTCCATGGTAATCATTACTCCGCAGAACCCTACGACACAGTTCGGGATGTACCTCTTTCCCAAAATTATTTGCAACAATCTCCACAAGTTTTGGTGCAGATGTGCTTGGATTTTTCTTAATTTCACGTATAATCATTTTCTCCTCTCTGGGCGTTAACTTCTTTGGACGTCCTGTACGCTTCTTGTTTGTAATATTACCTTCAGTTTTTCGACTTTTTTACTATATAATGTATCGTAGATTTACTTTGATTTAATAATTTGGCAATTTCAAGATAACATTTATTTTCATTATGCAACTTCAATATTAATTCACGTTCACATTTACTGGTTTCTGATTTTTTTCGTGCTCATGATTAGAATAACTATGAAAGATTATACTCTACGAAATCTGTATGAACCACACGATGTCTCGGAATCGACTAAAGTGTAATGTTTACATTTCAATCACTAGAAATACGCTTCTTGTCTACGCGTTCGAATACTTTTGTGACGTCCGAAAACGGTATGTTTATACTCAATGCCCTGTGAATCCTGTATGTGTTGTCAGATTTTTTTGTAATTTTACTTATACATTCTCAAGACTCCTATGTGTCTTTACTTACAATCTTATTTTGAAAACTTAAACCTAACGAGTGTATTTTATTTGTTAACGATGTAGATTGGAAGCGTTCGAATACTTTCGTGAGCTACTGTACTTTAGTTATGTATCGCTTTATTTCGCACCAGGTATACAGGGTGTCCCAAAATTACATCAACTACGTGAAAGGGGTGGTTCCTAAGGTCATCTACAGTGACATTTTCCTTTAGAAAATGCCCGTCTCGGCTTTGTGAAAGAGTTATAAACGAAAAACACGGACCAATCAGAGCGCTACCACGGTGTGCGATGGCGGGGAGAGTCCGGATCGGCAGCAGGATCCGCTGAGCGGAAGCGTTGGTGTTGCGCCGCGATGAATAAGAGAAGGAGCGGAATTGGATTTATAATAATTAGAGCTCACTTTTTCAGACATAAATGCAGGTGCTGCTTCGACGAACTGCACAGCTGACTTCAGATGTACGGCAACGCTGAAAACTAAGGGACGTACGGTGGACAGTAAGTATACGACAACCTAAGGAATGTGCGGTCAAGTCAAGGACTCTGACTTTCACTTTGACTTTCTTATCGATAAATTAATCGTTACGTCGTTACGAAAACGACGGGACGATCGTGAGGAGGGACCGCTGTAAGACTAGAATTTAAAGCAATCACATGTTTCGGTTTACCTGCAGCGCTTGGTACGCAGAGTCGATGGGTAACTGTTCGAAAACATCGTCTGTCCGTTTACCCAGCAAGAGGTGAAAATGCCAGGTCCGCGAGGCTGTTGTCTTATACCTCCCTTAAGAAACTTTCTAAAAGAAGGATGGACGATGTTTTCGTACAGTTACCCATCAGCTGTGCGTACCAATCTGCAGGTAAACTGAAACATGTGATTGCCATAAATTATAGTCTTACAGCGGTCCCTCTTGTGCTCTTTTTTTCGTCTGACCATCCCGTCGCACAAGAACGAGATAGATATTTGATTCTTACTTTAATCATTTCAACAAATTGAATATAATAAATTGATGTTTTTTTCACCCCGTGTAATACAAAGATTGAAAATGGATTCCCTATAGAGTTTGTCACCACCACCCGTAATTTATTAGGCCCGTAAGAACGACACGCTCCGTGCACAAGAAAATCCAATACAGAGCCTGCACTTCTGTATTTTGACATTTTTACTTCCACTTCCTATAGCATTCGAGTTGTGAACACAAACAGCGCTCTGCCACGACCTATACAAAGGATTAATATCGGGAAAATTGTAATGAAATGTTGACACAAAGGAAATTTACACGCGCAAGCGTTTATGTCAAAAACAGATATATCTTCCACCGTGCACAAAGGATTTCGCGTTTTTTCGCTCCGCTCGACAATTAATATTTTCGTTTCCAGAAATATACTTGCGGTAGAATGTGCTAGCGTATTGGACTGAATCGTTGCGGTTTTCGAGGATGGTCGATCATGAGGAGAGCTCACGGGGGCGACAGGGAGTTCGGTTCCACGTCCGTGACTTTCGCACGCGGACTGCGTGCCCGTACTCTGTTTCTCGGGCTCGGTTTTATTTTCGTCATCTGGTTTCTTCAGCTGTTGCGAATTTGCCATTGTAACTATGCGACGGCATGATAGTTCTCGGGATTTCGGCGCCAGGAAAGCGCAAGAGAATTCGCAGAGTCTATTCGCCGTTGTATTTCGGATGATACTGCGCGGTTCGCCCCGGCGTCGGCGCGTGGGCGTTCTATAAATGGCCTCTATATCAATTCGCGGCTCGATTCAACAATCCCCGTTCCCCCCTTTCTCAAACATGCGTCGCGTAATAATTACCAGCTCGGATATTTCCGCGGCCCTCTGCTGTTCCATCGCAATTTCTCGTTGCTCGGCGCAACAAGAGAACGCCGCGGATTTTTATAAAAAATGCCTCCCGTCGCGCGTCGTTTCAAGGGAAGCACGTAATCTCGCGCCACGTAGCGTAATTACATTCAACAAACGTGACGGAGGATTTAACAACGCTGACGTTATTATATAATGTTCACCTTGGTCGTGTTCCAGCCGCGTTCATTTGGAAAGTTATTTCGCCCGCGCGCCTAACGAAGTGACCATTCTTCGTAGTTATTCGGTAGAGCTGTATCGACAGCCCTTTCCCGCCCGAACAATACAAATTTTCAACAGCGAACACCGTCAATTATGACACCTCTTACTTTTCTCGTACACGTTACTTCAGATTACACGGACCGTGCATCGTGTCCCGCTTTTTCTAGCACACAGAATTTAAACGAATCTTGGAAATTAAATTCTTCTATTTTATCCGTGTCTGTTTCAATTCGGAATTCCGCTCGCTAACAGCAATTGATGAGCTCAAGGCAACACACGGTCAGCTCGATTACGTGACTGTAAAAGAACAAATGTTTTCGATAGTTCGGTGCTACAAACGGTCATATCATGAAACGTTTGTGACTGTTTGTTGCCGCGAACGAGATGAAATTCTCCCAAAAATTTATTGTTACTCCTATAGATACGTACAGAGCAACAAACGGTTAACTATTTGAATTTTTGATTTATTGACTCAAAACACTAGAAAGCAGTTAACGATGTATTTATTTTATCGAACAGAAGTTTATATTTTATTTAACATAATTTCAGAATTAGACATTTTTTTACAAGAAGTTATATTTCTTACTATCATCTTCACAGTCACGATTCAGTTTTCATTTTATTGCAAAATTATAAAAATAGTATCTTTAAATAATTTCCGTCTCTCTTCATTTGTAAATTTACTAAAGCATAGTTGTATGTATGGTATTCACAAGGATCGCCGATTTGCCTTGCTGGTTTTTCTTTATTACGCACAATAATATAACTTCGTCCTCCTAAATTTGCTTTTTTTCTTTTATTTTCTGGATTTCGTTTTCTTTTTCTTACTTTGGCACTGTTATCAACACATTCACTGTCGTTTCCCATTTTTCACGAATACAGACCGATCGCTTCTGTGTGCTCTACTCGTATGACTATCTTTACTTGACGCAAATGAATAACGCACAAAAAACTTTTGTTAGATCAAAGAATAGCATCTCTTATGGCAATTAGCCTTCCTCGAACGATGAACAAACTTTCGTGGGCTAAATTCGTGACGATTATTGCACGGTTTGCATTCCTGTTGTGCAAACAGGAATGCAAATGCCTGTTGACAGCCCTGTCCGCGCTGTTCCTCACTGTTCAAGACCGATTTACGATCTCTGTGAGGGTGGGATGTCTGAGAAGGAGTGCGAAGGAGGATGAGAGAGAGAGAGAGAGAGACCGGCCAGACACGTGAACGAAACCGTACGTGTGAACGCCTTTGCGGGGGTGCGAGGAGTGTGCTCGCGCGATATTGTATGCATAAAATATTCATGGTTATCGGGAGCTAGCGATCGGGCACGCCTTTATTTCTCGAGATGAATAGAAACGGTGCCACCCCCGACGACCCGTGGGACACAACTCCTTGCCGGCCGACGACGACAATGCGAAAGAGCGAGACAGGACGGAGGAAAGAAAAAGAGAAATAAAGAACGAAAGGGGGGGGGGACAACTGTGAATCGGTCCGCTACCGTGGACACCGCGCGGAAAGTAATATCGATAACGTGTATTTATCGACGAAGCTTTCGGCCCGGCTGAACCGCGCAATCCAGCTCTTCTGTAAAGAATACTCTCGGACCCTGGCGGAGCACTGCATTGCGCGCGGTTCCCTGGCTTTTTAATATCGGATGCTCGTGATTATGCGATCAACGTTGCGACTATTTAGATCCCGGGAGCGTCGGGTGAAAATGAGAGCCGTTGTTCTTGTCAGATTCGTATTGTACCTCAACCGTCCGCGTAATTAGAATTCTTAAAGGAGTAATTGTTAGTGCTGGTAATTGGATCCGGTGGATCGAAGACGCCACGCTTTTCTTGACGAAGAAAATGTAGCAACCTCGAGACGCTGCAGTTCCTTTGCAACAGACACCGAGAAAGATATCCCCCGCCCAAAAGTATGTGGACACTAACCATCTTTATGAAATTTGTGATATATTATGTATACTGTTATTGTTAGACGGTATGTATTGTTAAATTCTGTTACGTACATGTATCTAATGTATTTTAGTAGCATAAAATTAAACAATTTACTTATTTAATTTTCTTAAATAAAAAAAATTCGCCCAGAAAGCCTAATGCTGCGTTATATTTTCTTCTCATCCACGTATCCACCGTGTGCTTTTATAATTGCGTTTACCAGTCGTGGCATCCTGGGTATTAATTTTTTCATTATTTCGCTGTCAATACGGTTCTATTCGGATTGTAAAATTTCCTACAAATGTTTTTCTGTTTTGGGACAATGTTTTCTGACTTCTCTATCCAAGTGATCCCATAGTTTCTCTATCGGATTCAAATCGGGGCTTTGGGGTGGCCAATCCATTATTTTTAAACCAGAAGTTTGTTGTAACTGGTGTAAATAGTCTCTACAGATTTTGGCAGTGTGTTTCGGATCGTTGTCTTGCATAAATGTGAAGTTAATGCCAATTATTCTCTGTCCGGATGGAATCGCCTTCTCAACCAAGATGTTTAAATATGCTTCTTTTTTTAAAATGCCGTCTATTTTTATTAATTCTCCCGTCATGTTGTTCCCAAAACATCCCCACACCATCACAGAACGACCTCCATGGTTAACGGTGGGCAACACACAATTGTCATTAAATTTTTCGCTAACTTTTCGACGAACCAAAACACGCCGTTTGGATCCGAACACTTCAAATTTTGATTCGTCGGTCCACAACACTTTTTCCCAATCTTCCAATGATCAATCTTTATGGTGTTTAGCCCACTGAAGTCTTTTTCTTTTATTTTGTGCCCTTAACAATGGTTTTTTTAGTGCAACAGCCACGAAGACCGCCCTCCGCAAGACGCCTTTTCACCGTTGTCACCGAAATTGTTTCATCCCTGGACTTATTAATTTCTGCAGCTATTTCGGGGGCTGTTTCTCTTCTGTTTCGTTTACTTACAGTTATAATATGCCGATTTTCTGCCTCAGTTGTTTTTCTAGGCCTTCCAGATCTTTTTGCAAAGGAACAAATTCCTGTAGCACCGTACTTTTTAACACTATAATTTACACAAGATTTAGAAACTCCCACTTTTCCTGCAATTTCCCTTATAGAATATCCTTCTTCATGTAGCGTAATTATCTGAGAACGCATTTCTACACTTAATTCCTTGCTTTTTTTGCCCATCGTGTTCTCACAAGAATTCAAATCGAACTGATGTCGATGGAATAACAGAGCGGTTGCCACGCTCTTATCTACGGTCTTTCCACTCTGGATACTGTTTCTAAATATCGATATTAGTCTTGAGAATGTTTCAGAATGTACTAAAGTGAAGCAGTCATCGTGAAATGAACGAACAAACGTTTATAAACCGCCCGCGCGCAAAAGAATATAACGCAGCATTAGGCTTTCTGGGCGAATTTTTTTTATTTAAGAAAATTAAATAAGTAAATTGTTTAATTTTATGCTACTAAAATACATTAGATACATGTACGTAACAGAATTTAACAATAAATACCGTCTAACAATAACAGTATACATAATATATCACAAATTTCATAAAGATGGTTAGTGTCCACATACTTTTGGGCGGGGGTGTATATTATACGTTCGCCTCTACCTTGTGAAATGATTTAATAAATTAACAGCGAATCGTTATACGCTGTTCGCAGCGACGATCAGACTCTGCAGCACGCCGAGCGAGCGCTGAAATTCGCGAGGCAATATCGAAAGCCAGTTGGCCGGAAGTGGTTCGAGAGTCCGTAACTTTTCGCGCGGAAAAACAGAGAGGCTGGTAGGCTAGGAACGCGAGAAGTTCCCCCAGTTTCGACGACGTTAACGAGGATTACAGATTACAGGCGGCGCTTGCCATGCAATATTAAAGAAGGAAACGCGGCGACGCGATAACCCGATGATTTCTTGCCGTGTTCTCGACGCGACGTACCACGGCGAAGACTATCGGAAAATCGAAGGCTCCGGAATTTTGGGGACACTGTCGAGAGCACACAGTATCAACTTGGGACTGGCTTGGAGACTTTGTTCAACGGTAATTCTCTCTTCCGGTGATTAGTAATCGATCTTGGATAGATCCTGATGTCCTTTCAACTTTACGAATTTTTCTGATTCAATCGTAAAAGCTGTGTGAATGGTTTTTACACGGAAAAATTTTACATCCTCTCTCCAATAAGGTCATATATGTTTTTACACTATCGTGAACAAATGAATATACTAAAGTCTTGATCCAATGCTTGGGTCCGTGCTGTGACGTAGATTATGTAGGGTTACTTTTTTCTTGTGACCTCGTCGACCGCGCCGAACATAGAAAAGGTCAGCGCGTGTAAAAACGGACCGCGCGGCCGAAAACGCACTACATACCGTCAATTAAACCAGTAAATACAGTTCAAATTATATCGTGTTTGGAGTCATTTTAATCAGAATAATTCCACGAATATGTTGGTCAAAGTCCGATAAAAAAATAATGAAAAATGAAGAAGTCTTGTAATTGGATTAGTAGTGGTTCACACCGATATACCCGACCCGATATCGGATTACGCGGTATGTTTACACTTTACGCAGCTTGAACCGGGGCTTCATGGCCCCTCGCAAGGTATGCCCTTCAGTGGAGGGGACAGGCGAACTGACTGAGACGCGTAGTTCCGTTCGGCTTATTGTTAGATCAAGACTTTACTGTATGTTTACATAACATTAAGCATATTTGAATCTTCATAATTTTGTATATCATCTACGGTTGAAGCAGAAAAAATTCTTAAAATTTGACATCAATGTCTAGAAGAATCGTTTACTATTAAAAATGTTAAAGTTGGATAGCGAAATTAATGGAAACGTGTCTGATAAGTCTGATGTTTGATGAAGTACCATAACTGGTTCAATTTAAACTGCCCTTTCAGCCGGATAGAAAGTTGTTCGAGTCAAGATTGTATCATCGACAGATAGATAGCGAAAGTGGTGGAAAGTAAAAGTAAAAGATGAGCGCAAACTGCGATCTCGTTACCGAATCGAGTCGTAATTTTTGCGTGGTGGGCGGTTGCTCGCCGATAGGATGCCCGGGATTTGATTAAAATCCTAATTTGCGCGGATGGAAATTAACTTGGTCGGGGAATATAAGTTTGCAGAATTAATTATCGGCGGGTCGGAACTCATTACGGGACCATTGAAATTTTCATTCTGGATCGAAAGAACTTGCCGTAAACGGGGCTTCGATTGAAACGGAATCGCTCCTGAGACTGCGAACAAAAATGCTTCGAAACTATAGAGACGGTGCGGTACGGCGATTGGGAGAAAAAAAAAAGAAGAAAAAGCAGTAGTGTGGATCTATCTCGGTGCTCGTGGTGGCGGGGGAGGGGGTGGTTTCGAATTTCTCGAGAAATGTTCGCCGGAAATCCGTAGAATTCTTCTTTTCCTCGTTAACGAACGGAGGCACAAAAGCGGGCGGGCGGGATAAAAATTCAATCAAACCGTCCGCTAATAACACGGTCGCGCGATACGATCCCCAATGTTGGCTGGCGTCAAATTAAATTCCATTAATTTCGTCCAAGTTTGTTACGCGACCGACCTAAAAATTTCCCGCCGCCGTGAATTCTGTAATTAAGTCGGCCGCATCCCGGAAAATAATTGGCTGCATAATTGACCGACCGACAGGACTGTATAAATAACTACCTGACCGGTTGCGACGAACAGACGGTAAATAATTATCAGGGAGCACGCCAACGCGATCTTTCGGAATGATTAGACAAGGACAAAGAGTCCGGCCCGTGCAATTATCAACGTTGCACGGTTAAATATTCGCGACGAGGGGAAACTAACGCGTCCGAGCGATCGATTAACCACCCCAACACATTCTATCGCGCGATCATTTGTTTTTCGGTTTAATTGCAACGACGCTTTAACATTTATTTTCCCCGGAAACTTATCCAAAATTGTTCTCGTGTTCGGGTCTATTTCGAGAACGCGTTCCGATGCGATTATCAATCCGGGGACCGTCGCGTCGTTGCAAATCGGGCGGAACGCGACGATCGCAATCGCAGAGCGAGAAAATCTGAGAAAAGAGGACTCGCGGACCGATTCAGGGGCCGAGAGCGGATAAGATCGCGGTGAAAAACGTGAGACTGGACAAGGGGAGTATTATGTTCGCGACACAGTTCAGCGAAGTTCTCGTCTTGGCGAATTCTATTCGCAGCCCCTCGCGCGCAGATAATATCACGTGTGCCAGGCCGTGCGTTAATCACGTAATGGTGGGTGGCACTTGAATTCGAGAGAAAGCGACTACAATTTGCAGGTCGACGGTATAA
>CM052130.1:1990569-2007738 GCA_028454255.1 Halictus ligatus | reverse complement strand
ATAATACCTTTTCTAATCGTCTCATAGCGAAATATGACCAGCATAATTGCTTACCAAGGCCCTTTTATTATAGAGTTAATAAACTAGAACAAAAATTAAATATGAAATTCACTCCTACTATACCAAGGAGACTGCTCAAATTCGCACCATGGACCCTGCATCATCCTATCGAAACAGAAGAATCACTATATATGTACAGAAAAGAGGACACAAATCCAGAAGTATACAGAAAGCTATTAATGGAAATGATCGAAAAGTATAAGGACTATACCCAAATTTACACAGATGGATCGAAGACAGAAACGGGAACAGGATATGCAGTTATTATATACTCCATATGCTAGTCACAGTTATAAACTCCCAAACAACACTTCAATATTCACAGCAGAACTCATAGCTATTAAACATGCCATCCAAATTGCATACGAAAACGCATATAGACGAACGATTATCCTCTCCGACTCGAAAAGTGCAATTACTGCACTACAAAACCTTTCCTCCAACAACCATACCATCCTGCAAATATTCGAAACGTATCACGAAATCACCAACACCGGCGGGAGGGTAATACTCATATGGATACCAGGACATGCCGGGATCCCGGGAAACGAAGAAGCTGATAAGGCCGCTAAGCATGCGGCTAATTCTCCAACCATGGACAGTCAACCCATCGATACCTCCATGGAAGACCTGATTAAAGAAGCTAAAAGAAATCTGATGCACCAATGGGATCTTGAATGGAAACGACTAGCTTCTGCACACTCCAAAAATATCTATGACTCCTTTTTTGAAGATAAAGAAGTAAGGCAAGTCCTAAAACGGAGGGAGCAAGTTACCCTATCCAGAATTAAAATAGGCCACACTAAGGGAACACACTCGTTCCTGATAACAAAGGGGCCAGTACCAATATGTGAAACATGCAGCATACCGACATCAATTAACCACCTGATATTATCTTGCCCAAAATACAATACACTACGAGAAAGATTCAAAATAGGAACTACACTGAAAGAGAATCTTGACGAAGATAAAATAAAAGATCTACTAGAATCTATTAAGGAATCGAAAATCCAGGAAGTTATACTATAATGATACACCTGTTCGTCGCTAATAACCATGCAGTTGATGCGACGTAAACCCTTGATGGAAAAAAAATAAAGGAAATTTTAAATGACCCTTGGCCCACCTTAAGCTAGCTAAAGGTACACCAAGGTATGCAAGTGGTGGCCACTGCAGCTCTTGATCCCTGGTCAACTTGAAGGTAGCCAAGGGTAGGCCAGAGAGGTCAGGGTAGACCAGGGCAGCTCTGAAGAACTTCTGGTCAACTCCAAGGTTGCCCAACGTCCTTCCGGTCCCGCAGCACTTCCACTTCCTCCTGAGTGCCCGTATTGATAAATTTGTTATTTCTAGCTGTTTAATGCCTATAACAATTCCTTTCGCCAATGATGTTGACAAGCACTCCATCGACCATTTTGTCACCTAATTTTTTTAGTAAAGATAGATGATAGAATTCAAGGTACAGAATAATTTTGGAACCATGAACATTCGCACGCATTAATTTATTGAACACAATACATTGATAAATTTATTATCTCTGCTTGTTTAACGATTATAAGGGGTCCTTTTACCAATGATCGAAAGGGAGACTGTGTGTAGTTTTCATTTATGTACGTGTATGTTGAAAAAGTATTTGGACACTATGTATTAAAGTTTCCATTCTCGAGAAATTGTCGATATGTAAACTGTAATAATTTCGTTAAAAAATAAATGCAACAATACTACTTTTGCAGTACCCCGTTGATTTTTGTCGAAAATACTTTCCATGATACAGCGACTGGGATTTTTGGTTGAAAATGTTACAAATTGAAACGTCTGTAAAAACATTAGAAAACTTTTTGTCGTGACTGAATCCACCACAGATTTGCAAAAACTTTGTAAAGTTTGATTAACGATTGTTTCTAATCGATTTATTGAGGTTTGAACGAGAGGTGTACTAACATCTTTGCTGTATTACAATGCACCCTGTGCCTCATTATGGTTCTATAAAACTGTTCAAGAAAATCGTGAATGAAATTTTAAATAGTCGTTACGAAGGGGAAGATTCAATGATCAAAACTGTAATAGATTCATGCAGAGAAATTTTTTTATATTTTTACAGTCGATTCGGTTTATAGCATTTTCGACTAAAAGAGTGTCCTCGGATTTTCACGTGCTATGTCACGCAAAAATATCCTAGAAAAAGAAATGTATGATGGTCTGCAAAAGTAGCTGTTTTGAGCTTTCAAATGATCCGAAATTTATTGTTTTATTGTTATTTTCAACTAAATTATCAAAGTTTGAATAACGACAATTTTTGCGGTAATCGGAAGTTTAGTGTTATTTTTCGGATACAATATATAAAATAGTTTTCGGACAGAAATGTTTATAGTGCTTTAGAAAATACTCATCCACAAAGGGTTAGATAACATGACTTCAAAGCAGCTCTATAATTTATGGAAAAGAAGAAGGAAAGCTCATAGTTTCATAAGTACTTTAGTGGTCGAGAAGCATTACTTTCAAGCCGCGGGAACGAAGATTTATGAGGTCGGACCACTTGTCTCTTACACATTTCAGAATGCTCGTGCACTTTGTAACAATCAGAATTAAACGAGGTGAGTGAGAGAAAACGGGTCGTGGTTAAATCTTGCGAATAATTCAATAAGGGTTGAAGTGGCGCTTCCGCAAAATGAAAGGAACTGGGGCACGTCTGCAATGCGACAAACGTATTGGCCTCGTTCTTTATATTAGACATTCATGTGCACGTTGTGTTATGTATGCATGTATGCGTCAACTATATTTTTTCAATAAAAGTAGAACAATCATGAAAACCTTGTATATTAATGTATATAATAATTATATGCATGTAATTCTTATTATCATTAATCGTATCAAAAAAGGAACGGTTTAAAAAATTTATATCACCAGTCAAAGGTCTTATGCTTAAGTCTTATTTCTTAGTAAAATTGAATAATAATTGCAATAATTGCTTTAATTGCAATAATTGATCACTTCATAGTACATATGCCGCAATAACAACAATATAAATAATGGCATACACGTCACAATGTGAAACACAGCAACAATGCATTAGTAGTTGTATCATTTTACAGGAAATACGTCATTTTAAAAAGCAGGTATGATGGAACACCTTTCAATGATTTTAAATTTTACATACGTATCTATGTACATGTATGTTGTTAAAACTATCCTCCTAACTAATCTTCAAAAGGTTTCACCTGTTATTCTACGATTGTTCAAAATTAATTGAAAACTTTACCAGGACTGAGTCTATATACATATATGTTCAGATGCAAAACATTTGTATTCAACTTTTAGATAAAAGCTTTAATCATAGAAGAAGCATAACTTGAGGCGTCCGGCAAATATAAAAGCAATACTAGAATTAGAATTTTCCCAATGTTAAAGACGTTCATTGTACTCCTATTATTGTTAGTTTCTTAATAACATTTCAACAAATACAAACAATTCCTAGAATGTTGAAATTCGAAGAACTGAACAGTTTTATTATTTCATTTTTATTTAAGATCGATGCCAAGAAGCATCAGTTACTTTTCTTGAACATTGCTTCTGCGAAACTTGAATTTTTAATTTTCTTGTTTTATGAATGGAATGCAACAAAAATTGACGAATAGAACGTGTTAACTGACATACGATAGGGATTATTGAATTGTTAGAACCACTTGCCGATAGAACCAGTTGACGATTTTACTTTAAAACTATAAACTTTCAAATAAAAACCTTGCTACACTGAATTCCCACTTATTCTTTTACGGAGTATTCATCTTTGCTAATTGCGAATATACAACATTTATCATCGTTTTGAAACACCGTAAGTAACATTGTTTGTTACGTGGATAAAAAATATGGTTTCCGTATTATTACTTTAATTTCCTTGCGGGAGAGAAAAAAAAGAACAAGAAAGAAATGGAACCGTTAAAGCGGTTTCTTTTTGCGGTTATCGCCAGTGGATATTCTATATTCGAGGATACGCAATAAAGAAATATAATAAAAAGTGGAAATTCGGCGTGTTTTCGCCCTGTCATCCATTTCTAGCTCTGGTAGGGGGTGTGCCAGCCCCTTTTAACAAAGTGCAACCAATAAGAACGTTTGTCTGGTGGCGCAGAATCCGCGAGATTCTTTGCCACCGCGATCACTCGCGATTGGCGCATCGCGATCCAATCAGAATACACCGATTATTGATCTCCCCGAGGGTGAATTGTTGAAACCTTTTTATTGGTAAAGTTGTAAAGTGTTTTATGGCAGACGCAGAACTACCGGCGGTGTTACGCGATTACCATGAGTTATTAAAATAGCAGGGAATGCTTTCACGAATTAATGGACACAGTTCCCCGAAATGATTGCAGATATGGTTATTATTATTTCCTGTCCGGTTACTTGTGAATTTCACATTGAATTTTCTGCATTAAAGTTTTCGTAAATTGGAGCTTGCACTTGCGATATATCTGTTTTTGTAATAAATATCCGCTATTCGTTCCAATGGGAAGATCTAATTGGATTTCAAAAAGTGTTTGATCACTAAATTTTCGAACAGTTTCCTGGATTGAAACCGTGATAATTTCGTAGAAAAGAATCTTGCAAACGAATCTTATAAACTTGTACTCGTTTGAAAGCTTGACGCCTCTTCTTTCGCGACCCACTAATTGTTAGATGATGTCCCTTGTGACATGTCATCGTATGGCATAGCGAGTGGGAAACTAAAATGAATCTGTTAGATCAATGAAAAATTTTCATAATTGAATCTGTTCTAAAACTTTGAAGATAATAGCTTCTCCATTACAATGACTCTCTAAAACAACTCCCTAAAACTTAATGTACGAATTTTTTGGCTATTTTATGAAACAGATGTGAAAAGTAGTCGTATAAAATTCTCATGTCGTATTATTGTAAAATTGACAGAGCACAGTATTTTTATTTAAAGCTGAATAAAACGATGACAAAATTCGTATGTCAAGTTTCGAGGGATCGTTGTAATCCATGCGGTAAATTCGGTCATAAAAAAAAAGAAATTGATTAACATTTTTTCACACCTTTTCAGTTTCCTACTTATTGCTACATTCATATCAAGCAAGAGTATTTCAGAAAAAGAAGAGTAATGATAATTATTAGAAAATAAAAGAATCAAATAGTTTCTCGTAAAAACGTGTTCTTTTTGACAAATATACAAACTCTACCTTTCTCGATAATTACGTGTACAATAGATTGTATTTAAGGCGTAAAAATATCTATTGAAATGATGAAGTTTAACGATTACAATGTGCTTTGAATATCACAGAAAATTTTGAACATTGACATGAGGGTTAATATCCTAGAATTTCATGTTTTCTCAGGCTGACATTGTTGTCATAACGAAATGGATATTTATTGGAAGGGTGAAGGATGGAGAAGAGTCTCCCTTAAACTAACAGTTTAGAAAAAAAATTCGTAGTAGTTTACTGTGTAAGCAGAGATGGAAGTAACCCTCGTTGAGATATAATGCCGTGTGCGCGACACCCATTAGCATGATAAACTTCGTAAAAAATTGTACAAGAGAATCACGAAACATCTCCAGCGATCCGAACAGAACAATAAACTTCCTTAAACTGGTAATGATTGTGTAATTTCTATGTAATATATTATATAATATATTATAATATATTATAGCTGATTTTTAAATTCATTCCTCATATTTCTTTTCTTTTTTCTTGTTTATTTAACGTAGCACTACATAAAACATATAACATATAGTATGGTATAAAAACATTTTCGTATATAAGAATTATAAAAAAACGAAGAAATAATGTTTGTCGCAGTTTATTATCTAGGTATACTTGCAATACTACTATTACTGTTAAAGTACATTATTAAATACTTTAGTATTAAGTTGTTGTATAATAAAGTTAAAGTACTACTTCAGCTATGTTTTATCGATAATAATAATAATAGTAATAATGCCTCTATTTTATTTAAACAATTCATACTAAATTGTGTCTCATCTATACTACATACAACTTCAACAGAGCTGTTAAAGTGAAAATATTAGTATAACAAGTAATTTTCGAGTGTGTTATAGTTGCAGAGAAAATCGACAAAAATGAGTTACGGGAATGTTTGTAGTAGATATGTACTCGTAAATCAGAAATATTTTTTCTCAGAAATTATTCTTGAAACTCCTCGATTTCCTGCGAATAGAAATATTATATGTATAGACAATATTTAAAAGATATGTATAAACTTCTTTATACAAAAGATTTCTTTATCGTCACCTCACTTTTACAGACTACCAAGTACAATGTATGTATTCATATGTATGTATACATATATAGATATAGGTATAACTAAATACATAAAAGATATAGGTATAATATGTAGTACAAACTGTTTTTTCAACGATTATTTCTGAAAAATAGGGACAAAAATACATCGATAAGAATTTTTAACCTGTCGATATATATACAGGGTGTCCCACATAAATGGGAACACCTAAATATCTTTCGTATTTACAGTCCTATCAGAAAACATCAGAGGACAAAGTGACACTATTGCAAGGGGCAATATAATGGTGAAGAAAAAAATTTTTATGTCGTGTTTTTTAATGAAATTTCAAAGTCACCGATGTCTTTTTTAATGGATTAGTATATTTTTTTACGATAGCATAATAGACAATAAAAAACTGAATTTAGTGGATACCACCTTTTTGACTTTGAAATGATCTTGAACAAGAATAATCATATTGAAGCGGATGAAATGTGGAAGTTTAAAACTTACGTGTTACAGGGACACCCTGTATATATATATGTGTGTATATGTATGTATATACATATATGTATATGTACATACATATACAGGGTGTCCTAGACTACCCGTCCTCCCCTATTAAAATGGTGGAAAGTGATTTTTATTGAAAACTAAAAAAATTGTTGTAACTAATTCGAGTACGCTCTATCGAATGATGACAGTTGCAGTTTCCCGTACTAACTGGAAACAGGATTATCAATGGGATTATCAATGATTTTTTAATGTGCCTGGTATTTTTTATTACATATTCAAATTGTACGCAAAAAATGTCAAAGTTTTGACTTAAACGTTTTTCTCGAAAATGACTCCATTGGACGGAAAATTAATTCCAATGTATAAATTCATATTTTTCCAATTAAGGATGTAATTTTTAATAATGAATTTGCACACAGATACAGAACAAACAATGAAGGACAATATCTTCTCTTAACTAAATTAATGAAGAACTTAATAAAGTGCTTCGAGGCTTGTCAGAAAGATCTTAATCACCAGCAGCAAACCTTCTGAACCAACGTTGACACTTGTTGACCTTCAACACATCTCCATAAACATCACAAATTTTCTTTGTTGTTACCGTTGTATTAAATCCCGCATGAGAATGAAAAAGTATGCAACGAGGAATATGATCCTCGGGAGGTACGGACGCAGCCATTTTATTACAGAGTTGTAAAAAAAGATTATAGTTTTCAGAATATTTTGAACACAGGCTGCTTTACCGAAAACTGTAAAAGAATACGTGTTTCCTTTTCAACAATCGGTACAGAACTAAAAGCAAAACAAATTCTTTGCAAATAATTGATTACTTATGGGTACCCCTACTATGTAAATAGCTTTTGGAGTATTGTATACAGGCATATTATAATACTATTATTGTGGCATATTATTGCTACTCATTGCAATCATAAAATTATATAGTGCAAATAATCGTAGTGCAACGGGTTAAGCATTAAAGTAAATTTAGGCGTACTACATATACAAATTTTTGTTTTCGTCTATGAAATTATTAAAGACGAAAAAGGTCTAATTATTGTAGACCGTTGCGACACGCGATGTACATATTCGGTAACCGTTGGTAAGCGTTGTTATAAGCCCTATAAGCATATGTAACTTGTAAGAATCAAATTAATCGAGTCAACATTCAGCAAATAGCATCCGTTTCAAAGTATCGAGTTTTGTATTCGATATCACGCTCCAGTTTTAACAATAAATTCATATGTTTATCATAATAAAAATTATTGGTAGTATTACAGACTGTTGGGTTGGAACGAAAGTTCGTGGTGTTTTTAGATTAAAATTCAAAGGTAAAATTAAGATATTTATTCATCGATTTGTCCAATAACATATACTCCATTCAGGTCTATTACTGTTTGCCATTCTTTAGGTGACTTATCATGTTATCGAATGAACCTATGAATAAATACGAACTTTCCTATCGACCCAATATCGCCAATGTTTTACAACAAAAATTTGTGTTAGATTTCATAGTGTATGTATTCATTTATTGTTCCCCTCAGGGTTACAATTCCAATTACATCTCCTTCCTTTCCTCGCTCCTATCCTAACCTTAACCTAACTTGCAAATTACCTTACCACGCAACACGCAAAAATCGCAAACAACTAGATACACAAGAGAGAGCAAGAGAGAGAGAGAGAGAGATATCTTGTTAAATTTCATAGTGTTGCATACCGTACCATGCAGAATCTCTAGAAACAATAAAATCGTAGCTCATTTAAATTTCATTTTTGTCTGTCCGGGGAAAGCGTGTCACGTGCTGCGTACCCGATAAATCAGACACTCGTTTTTGCGTGTCCAATCATCGATAGTGCGACTTGTTCGGGCTGCACTGAATACTAGCTGTGACAAATCGAAATACATTCTATCGCGTGTGTACATCTGCAAGACTAGGGTGTTCGTGGGTCCGAGAGCGAGGGAAGGGGCGTTGGTTATCTTCTAATAGATTCATATAGATACGTATATGGAGGCACGGTGTAAATGTCGACCAATACCCGCTGCGCTGCGAAGCGATTTATGTAACCGGTCCCGTGGAAGCGGATGATTTAGGATCGGCGGGGACGTAATACCACGAACGATTTGGCTGATCGAATTGCCGAAACGTGTACATCGATTCGATTGATTAAAAGCTCGCCACACTTTTGGGGAGAGCCGATTCGAAGTCATATTCGCCGGGGCTTCTGGGGCCTTCACGATCCTGGGATCGTGTTGTGGGTCTTCGTGGTGGGATCAATCCCTCGCGACGATCCCCCCGATCTTATTCATAAACCGCCTCGCTTCTGCTCGACATTAAATCGTATAGTCTACGCGCGCCGATTACAGGACAATTTATTGATGTTAAGAAGCATGCGCAGATCTGGCACAATTTTATTTGAAATGAAAATAAGAAAGAGCTATTTGAAATAGTTTATTTCCCAAAGTTATTTTCAATAATGTTATTTTAAAATGAAAATAATATTCATTCGTTTGAGATGTTGGAAATTTCGAATAGTACCTATGCTGTCTTGATATTTCTTTATTTCAAGCTTGTCGAATCAAATAATTCTCAAAATTACATGCAGCAAAGGATGTCGGATGAACTGAACTCAAAGGTTTGGGCATCATCGGAATAAATTTTTGTATGTTATATGTGAATTACAAATAATTCAATATTTTAAGTGATTATTTCTTGTATATCTTATTTCAAATGAAATCTTCCCAAGACTGGTTAAATAAAAATGTTGTATAATATACATTGTATTGCACTGATTATCCTTGAATTAAAAAATCCTGGATACCTTACTCAGACTTGCTGATCAGTGGGTGATGAAATTATAGAGCCTCAATACAAAATAAAACACTTTTATGTTATTCCGCACGTGGCGCATAATGTTACCTATTAGGTCCTCCCAAAAGTTTGCTTCCCTTTCGATTAATGCTTTTAATGCAAGTGCAAACTACTTTTTAAAAAGCCAAACGGCATGGATAAATAAGAGGAAGCTTAGAAAAAAAAATAAAACATTACTAACCAACTAATCGCGTTTTAAACGTGCACATTGCGAAAGAAACTTTTGGGACAAGTTAATGCATTATTACAAATGTCTGTTATCAATTTGTAAACACCAATATTTCATTAAAAAAAAAGAATAGTTAGAGTTTAGTATAGCTGAATTGCAATTTAAAAATTGATCATTGCAATGTCAAGTCGTCAACATATGCAAATGAATGATTAAAAAGTAGGTACATATTTTGAAATAGAAAAATGGTAATTATTTATTACTTTCTCCTAGTTGTTAGTTTATCCACAACGAACCTATCGCGTAACCCCCCCCCCCCCCTGTTGCCAAGAAGAATCGAGAATAAAAACAAAAATATAATGACATGTTCAGTCTGCATGTTCCATTTAAATTCATTAATATCAGGAGCTAAATAACGAACAAGAAAGCAGAAGGAGGATCTAAGAGTCCCCTTGGTGACGAGGGGTACAACAATTAATAATAATTAAAATCGAATTCAACGTCAGGAGCCGCCCCTGTAAGCCGAGCAAAAACATCGTTGATCTATGCTCCCCGTGAAAGATTATAAATGTCATCATCCACGGCGTTCTTTTTTGCGTAATAAATTCTTATTGTTCCACCGAGCGGTGAACCGTGACGAGTTCAATTCCGTCGCGTCGGGCTTGCGATTCCGGGGGAGTTGAACGTTTCGCCTCGCGCACACAACAACTATTTCTCGACGGGGATTCAAAGAAACTTGTGATAGCATTGGTGATTATTTGCCGGCTATAATCAATACGGTTCCAATGATAGCCACATTTCATAAGATGAAAAACATGTCATGTATACAGGCAATCCTCAAAAGAAACTAGTATCCATTCCTGTTAACTGTACAAAATCTTACAAGGAAACATGTTCAGTTGATACAAGTCGATTTTGATGAAACTTATGCAAGATATAGTTCTTCGAAAACTTTGAAGGGGTGAAAACAGCTCTCTTTAAATATTTGAGAAGTCTTCGAGCATTAGTACACAGAGGGCGAGTAAGATTAAATAATTTCTCGAAAGAAAAACTGTGTGCTCAACGTATCGTATAAAATAAGCACAATCGAAGTAATATACAGGATCTACCCGTTAAGCTATGTCACCATTTTTTGTAGGTATTTCCGCTAGTGCAATTAAAAAATTTTTTTAAATAAAAGTTTATCAGTACATGGTAAGCTACATATTCGCATATTCTTAAATCTCAAAAATGCTTTTTACGAAAAAATTAAAGCTCACCTTGACTTTTTTAAATGGCACTATATGTTTTGGACACCATAGGAGTGTTGCTGACGTCAAGACAAACTTGAAAATTTTGTACAAACTTAATTTTAATGAAAAATTATTTCTTACAAAATAAATCAGGTTACATCAGATGTTCGATGTTCTGTGATCAATCTTCTATGATATAGGATTTCCGCTCTTTGTATTAGATTTTTCGTTGTCGCCTTAATTAGATCATCTCATTTTACGTTATTACATGCAGTTGTTACGCGATTTCTGGAACATTATTGATTATTGTGTCGTGCACAACGGATCGCAGATATCCCCACGGATAAAAATCCAACGGGGACAGATCCGGAGAACGCGATGGCCAACGATTTCTAAACGTGTTATTAAGATATCCCGTAATTATAATAGCATTGTGGGCAGGACACCTGTCTTGTTGAAGGTACATATCGTTCCTAATGTTCAGTAAAATGTCTTCCAATAAGTGTGGAAGTTTTTCTTCCAAAAAGTTAAAATATCGAGCTGCTGTCAAATTTTCTTCAAAGAAATATGGTCCGATTAAGTAACCATTTAAAATACCACATCAAACATTGACACTAATTTTAGTTTGAAAGCTGCGATCTCGCGTCAAGTATGAATTCTCTGTTGACCAATAACGTTTATTTCGGCGATTGAAAACACCATTATTGACACCATGATTGATAACACATCCGTCGGACATCCGTCCGTCAAAAATGGTGACTAAAGCTAAAAAAAGGGTAGACCCTGTATATATTGCAATACTTACAAGAGGTCCACTCCTTCAAAGTGGACATATGTCCACATAAATTCTTATATCACATAAGTTTCAACAAAATCGGCTTTTATCGACTGAATACGATCCCTTCTTAGTCAAATGCGACAAATAATTCTTCTTATAAGAAGATGACAAGAACTGCGAAATTTCGAACGAGCGGGCTACGTGTGCAATTGCGCGCATTAAAATGTGCAAATGTGCTTAAAAAGTCACTAAAAATATTTTTGATACATATTGTAATAGCGACGTAAGCCAAATGTCAAAATCAGGTAAGATATCCTGTAGGTTACATGTTATTGAACGTATCCCGAAATAGGGCATAGAGATAAATTTCAGTTGTAATGTGAAAATAAACGAAAATTGTGTAAATCTTAATGTGCTATCGTTTTGTCACACAGTGCATGTGATAACGACAATACAACGCTTAAGGTAGTTATACTGGCATTGAATGGCTGACTACAGGAACAATTACTAAAAATACGGAAAAATGTGCATCTTGACGAACGTGCGAGGGTTTAAGATGGTGACGATGCATCGAAAATGCAACATTGTCCTAGGCAAAAAAAATCCGAGAAAAAGAAAAAAAAAAGAAAAAATAGAGGGGGACAAGCGGCCACTTAAGAAGAGTGTATCGAGGCACTTAAGCGGTAATCTGTCGAGGAGTGCTCTCTTTATTTAGCTCTATCAGGGGTGGGTTGTGTACGTACGCTGGCGAGCTGGAGCAACCCTTGTTGGGCGTAGCCTTTGCAGGCCAGCCGCAAGGGTAAGTAACTTTTGTCTCTCTTGGACACGAGATTCATCCGGCGCGGTGCGACGCGACGGGGGGCTTTCACGAAAATTTCGACGCACATAGATGGACGCGGAGCACTCGGAATGGTCAGTTTATGTGGTTTCTGGGTATTTATGGGATACGGGGAAGACCGAGGGTCGGACGTCACCACGGCCCGGCTATATATTGTACAAATTGGACGCGGAACTCGTGAAAATGCGAGGTAATGGCGTGATTGAATTTCCGCTATTCCGTCTGCCATCGTTTTCAATGCTTCAGCTTGATTTGTATGCGATATCATGTAGGTATTGTATTGAGCTACCTTCTTGTTTCAAGCTGGGTGAGAAGTCTGAGGAACGGAGCTTTAATGGCTGTGATAGTGAACTAGACTTTTGAAAATAGACATGCGCTGAGGCTTACAGTTTATGTCCTAATTAGATGTCTGTAAATGGCTGATTCCTTTGTTTGTTCACTTCCTCAAAAGATCCTCGAATAATTCCTTAGAAATATTAGGACCTTGAATAAGTTCTCGCTGTTTCTGTTACAAAATAAAAGCTTTATTTAAATTATAAGGAGCAAAAACATTTCATTCAAAGTATTGCCCATCACTAGCGACCACTTCCTCCCATCTTTCTGCCAGTGTATGAATTCCGCGTCGGAAAAACGACATGTCTTTTGAGGCTATCCAAGAATCGATCCATTTTTTAGCTTCTTCATAAGAATGAAAGCGCTGGTCAGCTAGGCCATGTGCCATCGAACGGAATAGGTGAAAATCAGAAGGGGCTATGTCAGGTGAATACAGCGGGTGGGGTAGAACTTCCCATTGAAGCGTTTCCAGGTAGGTTTTCACTGGTTTTGCAACATGAGGCCGAGCGTTGTCATGTAGCAAAATCACTTTGTCGTGTCTCTGCTCGTATAGCGGCCGTTTTTCTTTTAAGGCTCGACTTAAACGCATCAATTGAAGCCGATAGCGCTCACCCGTGATAGTCTCATTCGGTTGGAGCAGCTCATAATAAATTACACCCTCCTGATCCCACCAAATACAGAGAAGAAGCTTCGAACCATGGATATTTGGTTTTGCAGACGATGTTGATGCATGGCCGGGCTTACCCCATGATTTTCTACGCTTTGGATTATCGTAGTGTATCCACTTTTCATCAGCAGTCACGATGCGGTGCAAAAAACCTTTTCTTTTCTGCCGTTGAAGCAGTAGTTCACACGTGAGAAAACGCCGTTCGACGCCTCTCGGCTTCAATTCATACGGTACCCAATGTCCTTGCTTCTGGATCATTCCTAAAACTTTTAAACGTTTTGAAACCGTTGACTCATCTACTTGTAATGTTTCTCCAAGTTCTGCTAGCGTCTGACATCGGTCTTGATCGAGTAATTCCTCCAACTTTTCGTCTTCAAATTTTTTCGGTGCGCCAGAACGTTCTTTATCCTCAAGTTTAAAATCATTATTTTTGAAGCGTCGAAACCAGTCTCTGCATGTCGTATCCGACAAAGCATTGTCACCATAAGTCTCAACAAGAATTCTATGTGCTTCAGCTGCAGATTTCTTTTGAATAAAGTAGTGCAATAAAATTCCCCGCAAATACACTTTATTTGGCACAAAAGAGGACATTTTCAGAACTAAGAAAAAATTACTTTGTTTAGACTAAAGTGAACTACCATACACTGAAATTTAAGTTTATATACACTACTTCCTTGCATGTGTGTTACCATTCGAAATTGACGAACGGGGTACTGCTCCTGCCATCTTTAAAGAAACAGCGAGAACTTATTCAAGGTCCTAATATATTATTGCAACTGCTCATTTTCCTTATACAGTAAAGTCTTAATTTAAAAACCGGATAGTCGTGTAGAGCTACTATTCTTTTGTGACCTCACCGATCGTGTTGAACGCAGAAAAGGACAGTGCGTGTAAATACGAACCGCGAGACTGAAGGCACAATGTCGATGAGAACAGAATGTCGGTGAAAACATATAGCGGTGAAGTAGCGTCGATGTAAACATTGTCGGTTAATTGGAACGAACCCGTTGGGAATGGTTTCATAGCAAGAAATGAAAAATAAAAACGTTTGCAGTAATATTGTCCTATCAATGCGTTCCTAGGCAAACCTTGTCGATCCACCATGCCTCGGACGCTCGCGCAGTCTTCTGTTTTATTTACATTGCTTAGATCGTATGAGATCAATAAGATTTTATGAAACGCGATTGTTATTACTGGTGTCACAAACCTCTGTATTCAACAACTTCGTAATACTTTCAAAGTAGTTCAAGTACAACAATTGACACGAAACATTTGTACGTACAAAAGGGATTTTATTAGTACAGTCTGTATGTTTAAAGTATAAGAAACTTGTACATAAAGTGTACCTTATATATTTCTCCTTTAAAAAATAATATAATAGAACAAATTAATCAAGTAAATAAAAAATATATTAATTCTTAAAAGAATTTTCTTTGTCATTAGGTGTGACAAAGTAAATACTTAAATATCATAGTTAAATATACATGTAGATTTCCTCTGTGAATACACGTATTAAGCAGATTTTAAACATACATGAATCATGAACAAATCAACTGACAGTGTAATATACATAGATAAACAAATGAAACAGTATGCACCAATTGTTTCAAGCTCGATTTAGATGTAACCGTGTTCATTGTTTTATATGCCTACCATTTTACGCTGATGCGTTGCGGACGTGTGATTCGTATCGTTACAAGGAATGGAACCCCTGGGGTTAATTAAATCAACGAGAATTGTTGTGCCATTTCTTCGCAAGCCATTAAAATTATCAACTCGAATTGGCGCACGTGTCTCTCGTAATTTAGCTGGTTAAATTAACCCCCTCGTATAGTGAATCGTGTCAAACATTTTAACGCAAGGAATTCCCCCAGTAGCCACGAAAATAAAATATTACCAGCCTTAATTCCTTGAAGATGAATTAAAATTACGATCGATGTCGGAAATGACATTAGGAAGCGAAAATTTTGTTCTATCGATAATAAGTTGTTGAAATATTACTAGAGGTACTTACGTATAACGTAAGCTTTATCAAACTACAGTTAAGGAACAAAAAGTGATTTTATATGAAAAAGAAATTGGAAAAGGCAATTGATTAAAAATCATTTGTATTAAATATAACAAATAATGTGACATCATCGATAAATTATGATTAAATTTATTATTCTCTACTTAATTTTATCGATGAATTTATTGTGAAAGAACAATATCACACGACAGTCAATATTTATAAAATTTACAAAAAAGTAATCAAATAATGCGCAGTCTTAAAGGAACATCTAACAAATTATTAAATGTTAGATATTGTTTGGAAAATATTATTACATATTGTTTGGAAAAATTGTAGTATTTTGTCTATATGGTATACGTAGTTAGTGAAATAGAAGAAAATAATTATTGGCCTCATTGAACAAATTGTCGTGCAAAAGTTTATATATTCCTAATAATATTTTTCTTGCGTGGCTCTAAATGATATGAAAAGCATAACAGTAACCGTTCATAATTATTTCCGGAGAAATATTTAATAGGAAAAATTCTTTTGTTCTCCTCAACAGAAAACTTGTATAAAATACATTTAATACGTAAATAAAAGAAGTTTTGAAGTTCTGAATATGAGAACTGTTCTAAAAATAGTGTACTAAAAAGTTTCACAATTGTCTCGAGCCCTAAACGAGAGTGCGGTGAAGAATAAAAGCGTAAACGTCTGGACAGACGTAGATTTCGAATAAAGCATCGGTTAACAAGCCTCTGGAGGCAAGGGAACTTTTCTCGCGTGAGCCATATCGAGGGTGTTAACTACCGTAGTCGGGATACTTAAATACCCCCCGACATTTAAATCACATCGAACATTTGGCCACACGGTGCATTAGTCCTGGTAGAATGATCATGGATATACGACCAAAGGGATGTACTGCACCGGGTGTGGACTTAAGTAATGAACACGGGGTGCGAATATTAAATTACAAGTGCTTCAGCACGGCGCACCGTGATGTAACGTATAGTATGATGCGTGACGGAGAAAATTTTTACAAAAATTTCCAATTTTGTTAACGGAACGTCATCCAATGGACGCATATGGCGAGGGGGGGTGGGCGAGGTCAGACGTCAATTGTTTATTTATCTGTATACTATTAGGACCTTGAATAAGTTCTCGCTGTTTCTTTAAAGATGGCAGGAGCAGTACCCCGTTCGTCAATTTCGAATAGTAACACACATGCAAGGAAGTAGTGTATCTAAACTTAAATTTCAGTGTATGGTAGTTCACTTTAGTCTAAACAAAGTAATTTTTTCTTAGTTCTGAAAATGTCCTCCTTTGTGCCAAATAAAGTGTATTTGCGGGGAATTTTATTGCACTACTTTATTCAAAAGAAATCTGCCGCTGAAGCACATAGAATTCTTGTTGAGACTTATGGTGACAATGCTTTGTCGGATACGACATGCAGAGACTGGTTTCGAC
>CM052130.1:1896894-1982558 GCA_028454255.1 Halictus ligatus | reverse complement strand
TGGTGAACATAATCGCGTTACTCAATGAGTTACAGTGAGAATAAAAATTAAACACACACACACACAAATATACCTAGCAACGGCAAAAGTCAATTGATATTTATGTTGCATCTTACTGATTGTAAGATAGAGAACCACACCTCGAAAAATCCGACGAAATCAAAGTAGTTTAGATAAGGAGACCGAAACTCCAGAGTTAAACATCATTACCAAACTGTGGATTTTATGAATTTGTAAAAATTAAAAACAATTAGATCCAGTACTGTTGTCGCTCAATTGTCACTTACAAGTACACCCGAATTTTTTAGTAATATCAACAAATCTTTAAAACACTAGAGTACCTACCTACATACATTTCTGAATGAACTGAAATATTTGCATTTTATCTTTGCTACAAAGTATACGAAACGAATTTCTTCCTCTTTCTGATTTCTAGAAAGTGACCTAGAAAGATTGTAATTTACATAAAGTCAACTAGATTATATGTAACTCCTCTGTAGAGAACAGTCTTCCGCATGTTTCGAAAATGTCCACTCAAACAATCGTAGAGGACAACTTCAAGGGCTGAAGAACGAAAAAAAAAGATCTTAAAAGAATCGGAAACGAAACCGAAACAAACATAGTTCCGCTTCCGTTTCCGTTTTACGAAATTTTTAAGCGCCGTTTCACAGACAGGATAGGGACGTTACAAGGCTCGCCGCGCGTAACGTAAAACGCGTTGCATGATTGCGTACATACTACGAAACACGCAAGTTCTGAATGGAGACTGGCATGACCAAATTAGGTGCGGTCTCGATTCCGTGCACGGCGCTCGCTGTTTTTCGATGTTTTTTCGAAGAACAGCTCCTACGGCGACCGTCAACACTGTTATCCAAAAATTACATTCCTTTCGCAAGTTTTTTCCGTTTCCCTCGAACACGAGTTCGAAAATGCTGTAATTGTTATCTTCTGTGCCTCGCGGTGTCGAGTTTTTCCAGAAACAGATGACTGTTTTTAGGGAACTTCAAATATTTATGTATCTTTTTTCCGTCACGCCGGGGCCTCGAATCTCCTCATTTTTAGGGAAAAGTCTGTTTATTTGGATTAGTTATTTGCATGACGCCAGGAGCGGATTGAGTGCTCGGGGCGCCATGCGAAATTGTTATCGATTATTCAGATAATGAATGTTTTAGGGAGGAAAATGAATTGGCGACGGAACGATATTTTTCATCTAATTTACTCGAATGTCAAAATAAAATATGAAAATCTTTTTATTAATTCTTAAGAATGATTGTAGACATAACGATATATCAATATAAATGATTATAAATGAATACGTATATTTAGATTATTGATTTACCCATTTACATTATTGTACCCATTTGTACGATATACCCCGGAAACTAAAAATTCGTGTTTCATTTACTAATATATTGACAACAGTTCAAAATAGTAACGAACATGAAATGTATAATTGTCGATGTTGAATCAGTTTAGGATAATGAATTCAAAATATGTTCTTATTTCGTGATTTATTTGCGATAAACAGACCATAAATTTTACATAAAAATGAGCCCTTTTACACAAAGTAGATTTCATTGATAATATATTATTAGTATTATTGTTATTATCATTTTTATTTTTATTTTTATCGTGGATCTTCTTATAATGGCATTAAAAAAAATCTTTATTACACTTCATTAAAATGTTTGTTACTTTAAAAATATATTTTACTTTGAAAAATGACTGTAATGTAAATGCATATTTATAATTTGCTTAGTACCGTATGTTATACGAACAAAATTAGAAAAAAAAAAAACGATACTCTAAATAGAAGATTAAAATTTCTGATACTATGAAGAATCTGAAATTTATGCTCGATTAAATATTATTAGAGGAATAGAAACAATTCAAATAGTGGAGGGTATATTAGAAATGAAGAGCACTACCCTGCCTAAAACAGTTAGATATGTCAATTAATTTCAATTTTTCTGTGTGAATGACTCTAAATTCGATACAAAGCTGGACGCAAAGAATAATTATAATTAAGAATTTACAGATAAATCTGCGTACCAGATAACTTTTGCAAAGTATCGTAGTAATCGTTTCATGCTCGACGGACGGGGCACTATTGCCACCTTACTTTTTTCGCGGCTAGCTCCACCACTGACCTTGAACGAGAGGAACGCTCGAAACTGAAACGGCGGAGTCGCAAGAGTGTTGTCGGACGTGTGGTTGTGGCCGAAGTGACAAATTGATTTTGTGCAACGAGTAACCGGTCGTTTTTCTATCTATGGATATTTTTCACGGTGAGTAGAGTCTTTCGACTATCTGATAAGTACACGGGGCGACCGGTCGGTGACGATGCCGCCGGTTCCTATTGATTTTCCTGTTGATATGCCACGGATGGACGTGCTGCCCTCGTTTAGACTTCTCCGATCGTTCCTGCACGGTTTTCTGACCGATAAAATGTGTCCTCAGCCATGATTTCGCATGTCTTTTGACCGAATACAGTCCGCTCTAACCTGGCTGCCCTTGTACGTGCCACATTCAGCACGGATTACGGGCGAGCTAACCTCAAAATCGAGGGGCTGGACCACCCAACGGGTGGCTCCCGAAATAGAGATGATTCATAACATCGCAGCAATTGACAGGTCTCCGGTTTCATCGTGTTCCCTGTGCCGTAAACTTTGTCGGTTGTTTTTTCGCATTTGTCCATCGTTGGTTAAGGCGATTCATTCTCGACACGGTGGGACATACACGCGAGCAGACCGTGTACGCTCCTATCCACTCCGTTTCCCTTGCGTTTTGTTAAATGCGCGACGTGCCAAAACAATAGGACCCGAGAAAATCAATAGGCAGACTGTAAGAGGTTAAATAGGGAAACGCATCTGCTACCTTCGCGCATGAAACTTTATTAAGTTTCTGCGATCTGGTAAATCCGCCGACAGTCAACTTCCAGAATATATTTTGTCCTGTTCTCTGTCCGTCAACAAACGCTCTATAACCTCTAATTTCTGTCGTTCGACTTGTCCGCATTTTTCGTGTTTATTTTCGGTTTCACTTTGGTTTTGTCTGCGACAGAGCTGAAATATAGAGATTTTTCTCTTGTGCTCGACTTGAGAACTCGTTTCTGTTGGATTCTGATGAGTTTTTCACTTTGAATACTCGCACGGCAGATGCGGGAGCATTTGCAGTCGACAACATACATATGTATATGTACGTAGTATGTATGTACATATACAACTGCTGACACGTTTATTTATTTGTATAGTATGTTACAGTATGTATACGGTGCTAAATAAGTACACATTAATACTTTTTTTTATTAATCTATACTACCCGATACCCTTAATCAACTATTCAGACAATCGTTAGTTTTTAATTACTACAAAGTTCTACTATTTATATTTTCTAATAGATGAAACGGGGAATGGAGGAAATACGGAAAGGTATTTTTTTTGTAGAAAAAATCGGTAACGGATGGAACACGGAGGAAGTAATTATAAAACAAACTTTGCTTTCGTTTGCTGCCTTTTAATTTTTGGTTTTAATTAATTAGAGTATAGTTTATTGTTTTTTAAATTTTCGGTTTATATTTTTATCTTGTGAATTCTTTTGACGGAAATCTATTTATTACATATGTGCAGCTTTTATAGGCCTTTACGGCCTTACGTTTTGTTTATTTTAAATTGAACTGCGCAAAATTACATTTGTACGGTGAACGATGAATTCATTGCCGATGTATAAAAGCTATCATTCAAACTCGCATGAATTAATCGTTATTCATGCAGTCAGTACCGATAACTCTGGTAACCTCAGCGGACACATATTTAAATTGTATCTTGGACTGACTTGATTTATAGCAGAACTGAACAGCCATCAAGAGATTTCAAAGATCATTGATCCATCAACAGGTAAAGATAAACAAACTCGTTCCTTATATTGTATCTTGTGCGCATTCATTAAGCTGCAAATTTTTATATATTAGTTGCTTAGAGAAACAGGAAGTTTAGAATGAAACAGGACCATTCATTCAACTTCATCTTTTTTATAGTATCTTTTCTAGGATCTAGCGAACCTATGAAGACTGTATGTACACAAAGTTCTATCTTATCTGAGCTTCGTTACACTGTGTTATCAATTCCATGTGGAATATTTCATATTCAATGAATATTTGGAGCGAGTAACAAAACTTCGATCTGGATCTGCAAAAGTGTTGATCAAGGGTCTGCGAGGACACGAAATCACTGTTACGCAACACTCGGGTCCGGAAACGATCGGATTCGGTCGAGATTCCCGAGATTTTGAGAACCCCGTTTCGGAACGAACTTTGTTGAACACGACCGGCGACCGTGGGCCAGTAGTGTTTATAAACTCTGTATAGTACGGTCTAACTCGAGGCTGTGCAGTAGTCTTGAATAGCTTGTACCAACCCTGATGTATTGTGTGCTATTTTAACAAATCATTAAAGCGTCTAACGATATTCACCGTGAAGATGTAGACGCGCCGCTAATTGAATATCTGTTTTACGGGGAAATGTAAAATTAAACATTGTGTCATCTTTTTCTTTCGACACATTATATTTGCTCTGAGTTTTTTATAGTTCGACAGCGTGGGGAATTCGTGTTAAACAACGATTCGTCTTGTGTAAACAAAGTTTACTCTCGAACGAACTGTGCTTCCGAGAATTGGAATTTTGAGAATTGTATTTTCAGGTTCTTGATCAGAGTCGATATTCTTAATCCCATTCTTTGCGCACTTTAAACATTAACGAGGAAATGAGAATTACATTCAATACGTTGAAAAATACTTGTGAATTCGTGAAGTTGCATAAATTCCTATAGCGTATATCATAAGCAGACTGCGGATTTTTATGCAAAATAAAAATTGTTTGCACCAATTTACAATCAGCTGGAGCCACACAGAAACTTCTTTCTTCCTGTAATAATTTTGACAGACTGAGACTAATTGACATTGATCTCCTTAAATTCTTTTAATATCGATATCTTTTGAACCGCACCTACACATTTTTACCATAAGTGCATAAAATCCACAGTCTAGTGATCAGAATTATTGCTTCACCCAATATCCCTCTCAAAAGATTACGTTTTTTCGACACGAGTGACCTCGTGTAACCTTCCGACACCCTCGGCGCTGTTTTCGCGAAGTGATCGGGACTTGTCCGAGCCTGGAAAATACAGTTTCGGTTCGAAGTATATAAATAGCATCGTGCGTATGTCCTGCTTGTGTATAATACGCTTGCCGAACGTTTGAAAATAGTATCGCAGTCTTAGTACCTACAGTCAGTTTCATAGTGGATGGCACTCTCTTTCAATCAAAATAACCGTTGTTTACAAATAGATCGAACTACTTCAGTTTTTCTGCCAAGCTAGATCGATTAGTCTACTAGATGATACTACGTAACCAAGACTTTGGAAAAATTGCGTTTAATCTGATAATAAAAGTTACTTTTCACTTTTTTATTTCTTCTTATAACGATAATTTTGAGAAATGTGTTTTGTTTTGTAGATTCATATAAGTTATGCGGTTGAAAAGTGTAATACCTTTAATTTGGTAATTTGAAATTACTTTTTCCTTGACGAAAATGTCCTCCTGGGCTTCTTGAAGGAGTCATTGACGAAAAACACGGACCAATCAGAGCGCGGTTACACCAGATGGATTCTGGCTCTGGCATTGGCCGAACCGGAATCGGAGAGGATAATACTGTATCGCGGAAACTGAGCGAGGCCGAATGAGAAACTTGTTCGAAATATCAATTTCTTCAACGTATCAAAAAATAATCGTAATCAGAGAGGAGGTAACTGTTCTGTACTTTTATCCGATTTCGTAATCGAACCGCCACCAGAGTCCCTAAGTAAATTTCATTAATTGCGAATAATTAATCGTCCCGCCGCGGCGTCGATTGATTTTCCGTCGACTAGCGCTGTGATTAATTATCATAGTCTCATTGTTCGATGACGAAAAGGATGGTAAGGCCGGTCGGATGACGTTTAAAGTGATTTTTGGGAAAACTCTATACATACGTGACTTGGTGACCGCTCGATTCGTCCGCGTTAGTTAGGCTGCGAAAAATTCTTGCGATTTTCCAGGTGGACGGTAACGTAACTCGATGCACGATCTATTTTTATTATATAATGAGATTTATTGTTCTCTGTTGCGCTGAGAAGCCCCTTCTGAGAGTATAAAGTGTAGAGTGTAGAAGATCGAGCGGACATAACTTCCGTCTCGTATGTTGAATAAATATTAGATTATTGTGCAATGATTCCACAGGAATAGCGCTAAGGGTACTCACGCTTCCATTAAGTCACATAAAGAAAGATTATTTTTAGGAATTTAATATAGGGTGAAAAATTGATTCTATGGTTGTGCAGTTAGAAAACTTTTTGCGATGTATTACCATTGGTCGAAATTGCGAAGGAAAAATGAAAGGAATTACATCAATATGGTTCGAGTCTGCTATAAATTGTCACAGGATTAGGAAACTGGCGGAGACAGGACAAGGGAAGGGGAACGGAGGTCCCCCAAGCTCCTTGTATCCACATGTCATGAAAAACCCTGTTTGCGAAACCTAACTGTAAGTCTTTGTTCGCTATGAGTGAAACATTATTAACGAATTGCTCATTTAAAATTCAAAGTATAATTATCCACACAACAACCTAGTTACAATATAAAATGAAAATCTATAACTCCATGTGTCTCGTCATTCTGATTTCAAATCATTTAACGAAACAATTTAACACGTTTGCTAAATGCTAGTTTCACAAATATATGGCGCCCAGTCACAATTTACTTTTAATTTTATATTCGTATTTGCTTAAGTTTATGATTAGGTGATAAATAGATGAAAAACATGAGTAGCTGTTGCAACTTGATCCAATAGAAAACTTCAAACAAGTGGAAAGTGTATTGACATATGTACCTATTATTTGCAACCTGCTAAAATTATTAAAGAAAGAGAGACACTCCTAAGTGACTTCTGTTTCTTAGAATACATGCAAATCATTTTAGTAAGAATTTGCAGTTTATTTATCATACATTCTAATATTCTGTTTTCTTCATTGTATCGGCAACTTTTACCGTAGATGCAACGATCCTTCAATTTTGATCATCGGTAAATATCAAGGATCATCGCGTCGGCAGTTGGTAGGGTCGCGGTCATATTGAATAATCATGTAATCTCAGGGTCATTTGCCTCTCGTCTCGCCGGAATTGTCTGCTTTTTGCGATTCGATCCTCTCGAATCGCAGACAACAAACGACTTCGTTACAGAACTCTTAGAATGATTGACGAGATTTTTTGAATCCAAACGAACACTTGTCGCCAATTATATAACATAAAGGGATTTTTCGAATTTCGTAGTTTATAATATACATAATATGTATAAAAACGTGCATTGAATTTTAGGTTTGACATAAGAAATTTTATTTTGTACATTTTGATACAGAGTTGAAGTAGCTGCAGTTGTACTGATTCGGTTGCAGTTACTATTTTCCTTTCTTTTTTTTTTTATGGAAGGTATATCCAGCATTTTCTGATTGTACAATATGGAAATAACTGGAAATGAATAACGAGTTCGCTGCGGCCCCCCTGTCGATTTACTTTCGTTTTACTTCTGCCTCATAAACTCGTTGTTGTCAGGTAAAGCAACATCTGCTGCCGATTTTTCGCATTTCTTATTCTAACCTATCCTGGCAAGTACACTGGAATTCATTTTTAAATGACAGACCCAATAGCCGAGGATCTTAATGCGAATCGCATAATTTAAATATAAAAATATTCCTACGTTCACGATGTACACGATGTTCCATTTGCAAAATTTTTATGTGACAGTTTTAATACCATTCGATCTTTTGTAGCAGTCAAAATGCCTAAATGGAACATGAAGGAAAGATTACTTAATTTTTTAGTCATTTATAAGTAAATCCAATCGTATCTATAGCAAGACACCGAGATGTTATAGCTATACTTTTCAATTATAAAATAACCAAATCGAACAGATAGGCGAATATTAATTTATTGTTTAATCCTTAAATGGCCGATAGTATTTGGACATACCCATTGCAAAATTTTTAACCTTTATTATTAGCTACTAGAGTTGTTACTATAACATTATTATCCTAGGAAGTAAATGCCATTTTTAATTAAGTTGAGGTATTAATGTACATATACATATGTTACATACGAATAGTGTTTATAATGACCAGGCTGCGGATCTTTATGCGAATTCCCATTTTCTTTTGAAATGTTTGAAATATTTTATTTCAAAACTCTAAAATTATTGTTATCTTATATAATGATGATTAGAATTTATTTAATTACAATAACAATAATATCATTAACTTATTTCCGTCAATAAATACGAGAAAATTGAATGGTCATATACGCAAATGACATTGTAGTTCAAAACATCTATTTATTACAATACATTCAGCATAAAAAAAAATAAATCAAAAGATAATATAATGAGAGAAGGCACCGATTGATACATGCGTTGCACACATTTTAAAATTGAATTCTGATATGAACAAAATATGCATCAAAGCGAATATAAACGGTGTAGCAAGTGTATAATTTAACGTTTAATTATTGTCCCGGGAGTGGAGGGAGTCGAGCGCAAAGTGACAGATCTCTGCATCAGTTATAATTTTCATTCGGAACCATTAATTTATATTGATTATTACACACCTGTCCTTTCGTTGTGCGGCTTGTCTCAATTTTCTTCGATAATTGTTCGTCCCCTTACGGTCAGTCCGTCCGTCGCATTTAATCCAAGATCACCCTTGTTTACGTAGTTCTAGGTTACAAGGCATCTAATGGACTATCCGTACATTCATCCCGGGGCACTTCCATCCCGTGTCATCGATTCAATGAACGGTTCGCATAAAAATAACAATGATTCGGTGTTTGCTCAACTTATTAGAAGATTTTACCGCGTCGAGATCCGAGCAGAACTTATCGGCTTATGTTTCGGTCCTACGTAAAAGCACAATCCCCTTTTACCCGAATCGGTCAAACTTGGCCCCGTCACCGACCCTTTCCACCAAAATTAGGCAAAAGATGGTGCTTTCGCGTGTAGTATCCGGTGTCAGTGGAAAATATACTATTAGGGCGCAACACAGGTAATTGCGTTCGATTATCTTCAATATAATTTTTTTATTTATCAAATTTTGTACGGGGTACTTACACATTCGAAACTTCGTATCTGTGAACTAACCCAGTGACGAAACTTTATTGTTTCTAATTATTTTTCACGAAACATGTAGTAGCATGTTCGTGACATTTCCCTGATTGAAATGAGTCCAAACACGACACAGTTTCGATCAAATTGACTTGTTTAATCCAGGACACAGTGGAACCTCCATTATCCGTACTGATCAGTGGAACGTGAGTGTTCGGATCCCTACTACAAGGTTAGATTAACTCGTTATTGATTTGCACAATAAATCTTTATATGGGTCGCGTTAGATAGAACTGTTTACGTGTCACACAAATATCATCGGTTCGGATAATCGAGGCTATACCGAATCGTTGATTAAAAACTTTTAGATTTTAATCAGAAAAATGTCCCAAAGCTGTTGGTGCAAGTCTCATAAAGAAATAGTTGGAACTCAAAATGTTTTCTCATTGAATTAGTATTGTCTCATCGTTGGACTGTGAATTTTATGTATTTGCCACAAAAGTGAATAGGTACCAAATAGTAAATTTTTTAACTAACGAGTTGCTTGAATTGTTGCAAGAAATTCTTTTACTTCAAAGATATCGAATGTAGTGTCAACATGACGGATGCCCGGCTCAGAATGCGCTAATTGAAAATATTACCGTAACGCTGGATTGGTCGTGGTGAAGATATGTATTCGGTGGCCTGCACGTTCACCAGATCTCACACCTTGGATTTTTTTCTCAGGGCTGCAATTAAATCCGTAATTTATAACGACATTCTTACAACGCCGGAAAATATGAAAGAACGTATTAGGTTCATTAATCGTCTAGAACAAGGTATTGAAGATGCTAGATATCATCTTGAGTACTTGTTAAAATAAAATTTCATTCATTAATCCTCCTATCAGAGTTTTTTTCACTATTTCCATCAATTGCCTAGTGTTTATCAATTTTTTATAGTCAATGTCACGCGAAGGTCATAGTATTATAGCTGGTTGTGTGTATATATCCTAAACTTTGATATATATCGATGCCAGATCGAAACTTATAGAATGGTACCCATGATATCGATACGGTATCGGTCCCATGACTACTTAGAACAGGATCTGTTAAATATGTATTTTGTTAATTCCCTTTAAATTTAAATAAAATTCTATTTTATTGTAGTCAATATTTAGCGATTGGTGAATACGCGGATATACGATAGATACAAATTTTGTTTTCTTTCTAGAAAATTATAAACGTCAAGGAAGTCCTAAACATTGAAATCGTAAAATAAATTGCAGTGCAAGGGCTTAATTGGTTTGACCTGCGAACGGCTCATATTTCGAGGCAATATTACATTTTTGTGTTTGCAAAAAAACATCTTAAATGCAAGAAATTCTTAATGGTTACTCGACACATGATTTGGCATTATTTATGAAGATGAGGTGCTTTGGAGGTTTCAAAAAAATCGAAGATCAGTCTGAATCGATTTTACACGATGACAGCCACTTCCGCGGCTGATGAAAGCCAGAATCAACAGCGGGGCGACGATGTTTAGTCGAAATCGTCTATTGATCCGTCGAAGCCGACCATTAATCGCAAAATTTCGCGGAAACGCGCAAGACATTCGGCGGTAACCGGGGGGGGGGGGGGTGACACGGGCTTGATGGAATGGGGCGTGTTGATTGATCGGATTTACTGCCGTTATGATTCTTCCATAACGTCGCTACGTGTGCAACAAGCCCATTACGAGATTACGCGTTATAAGCACTGTGATCTAGGCTCCGTTTTATTATAGAATTGTCTCTTGTGTTTTACCTTACGACCCAAGGGGTTGTTTTATTGCGTTCTGTTCTCGCGGCGCTTTTGGAAATTACACGCACACACAGCTGAACAGCTTTTCAAACTGTCTTCTTCAGTCTTTTCAGGCTGTTACAAGTTATCTTAAAAAAATAGCCTACATCGTAGCGAAAATAAGATTTAGTACACATTATTCCTAACCAGGAGGTCGAGAAAAGCTTTTTTAATGAATTTTTTCTCGAAAATCGAAAGATTGTATTTAAAAAATGTCTTCATTTTCAACAAAGCTTATTTTAGAGATGATCTCATAATTTTTTTATTTGAATATATTCATCAATGACAAAATGGGCGATCTTTTAATAGGCCTATAGGAAAGCTGGTGTGCAGTCGTGAAGGAGGGAAGGTACACATATAGTCTTTTTTAAACAAATTTCTGATCACATGTTTTTGACGATCCTAGCTTGTCCTGACTAACCTTGACGATTTATTTATTATTTCAAAATCGTATAACAGAAAAGTTAGCCGCATTTAGTAGAACACTAAAGGGAGTTTGTTGAGGATGCTTGTGAAGACTGGATGTCGCGAAATCTTCGTCGCAAGTTCGACTTTGAAAGAATTTCCCAACACTTTCTATCCCGTTCTGAAAAATCGTTTCTAAAACCATTTCAACCCCTGGTTACACAACTAACACTTTCGACCAAGAATGAGTATATGTACCTATGAAAACTTGCTGTTGGAACACACTTTTGTTGTTCACCGAATATCGGCGACGGTCTGACCTGTCTGGTGTAAAATCGAGAATGGGTTTCGGTTCTGTTCCGATGTTCTTTTAATCCCACGACCAGCCCCTGTGCGTGAATGCTGGAACCTGGAAACCAAAAAGAGAGAGAAGGAGAGAGAGGGAGAGAGAAAAGGAGGTGTGAGGAAGAGTACTTGGGTGGTGGTTAGAGGGAGCAGAGGCAGAATGCGCGGGTACATGTGGGAACTAGAATCTCAAACTCTCATTGCAACCACGTAGTTAAGTGTACGTGAATATCGTGGTAGAGGGGAGGCGACGCACAGGTGGAGATGTGTAGGTGCATGGAGCCAACATCACTGGAGCGTCTCGGCGTTGGAGGCGCCAGAGCGTCGCGGCGCCACCCCCGGCGCCCGTCATAACGCCGCCAGCGCCCACCTCCTTTGGCTCTCTTCAATCCCTCTCTCCCTCTCCCTCTCTCTCTCTCTCTCTCTCTACTTTGTCTCCCCCTCACCCCACCCTTTCCTCCTCGTCGTCTCGTCTCCTCTCTTTCAACGTTTCGAACCGTCCTTCCCTCCCCCCTCTCTCTCTCTCTCTCTCTCTCTCTCTTCTCTCTCTTTTTTCTCTTGCTCGCCTCTCTTTTCTTAAACTCTCCTCCTATTTCCTCTCTCCCTGTTTCGTCCCACAGGTTTTTATTTATTCTTCCCTTCTCTCTGTCGACCTTTTATCCCACTTCTTTTCTCTTTAATTCACTTGCCTTCGCGTGACCTATGCCCTCTATCTTTCGTCTCGGTTATGGATTTTACGCTCGGCTATATGTCCACTGGTTTGATAGCGTTATCTTCGTTTGTTGAATTTATAACGTGTCTAATCATTATCGCATGTTCTGCATTTATATTGTTTCAATTATTCGTTCGCAGTCGTATCTATACTGTGTGACAAGAAGACAGCTTGCGTTTCTTTTCCTAAGTTTTGTACTCGATGCTGGTGCAAATACATTTTCCGTGCTAGCTTTTGGCATGCCTGTATGGATAGTATGCTCTATGTTGGCCAAAATATTCACTTCGACCAAAATGTTACTAATGGAAATATAAATTTGTACAATAATCAAACCGGACATAACGATCACAAGCACAAAATCTACGTTTCTCGGTTGTACACGAGCTACCGAATAACAAAACGTAGTTAATTCAATGTGTAACAAAATTACAATAGGTTAATAAAAATGGGCCGTGAAAAGTAACTAACAAGAAGTGCTCGTGAAAAATACATATACCAAGTCGAAAGTAAAATATGTACAATATTCAGGGGAACAAATATCAAAAGTCACAAACAGATGCCGCCAAGTTATAATGGTTTTATTGAAAGATCCGGAAATTATGAAAAAAAAGAGTTCTGGACGTTCGCAGATCTTACCTGCACGCGAAAAACGGGCAATAATGAAGGTTTTGCACACGAAATTAATCCTTTTTTTAGATCATATTCACCTTTTTACACATCAAATTAACCTATTTGTAGGTCTTATTCATCTTCTTGCAAATCAAATTCACCCGAATCGCTTATCATGCGAGTGACTAATCTTTATACGGCGAATCTTAATGCAAAATAAAGATTTTCTAGCCGAACTGCAATAAACTGGAGTGAGATAAAAATTAATATTCTTTCTTAATACGTCTAGTACGTTGCAAATAATATAACAGTATTTTTAAATTCTTCTTAGTCTTTCTGCTGTTTTAAATTACTGATTTCGCTATCTAACTACTAAATCATTCGCAAATTCGTTAATATTCTAGGTTTCTATACACGTGTAAATTGTTCTCGTTGTTTTTGGTATGTATTTGCTCGGACCTTGAGATATTCGCGAAAATCTCGGTGGCGCCGTCTCGCCGTTGTCTACCCCCACCGGCGAAGATGGAATTTTCTGGCCCCCTGACGTTTCAGCCGATCCGCAAACTCTTGTTCTCGATATTTCTTTGCTACTTTCATTCTTCTCCCTGTCACGTTTTAGGGTGTAGTGATGCACAACCTCCGAAAATTTAGTTCATATCAATGAAGGCTCGGTATCAAGTTCCTATTTTTCTGCGCGTGACTTTTCGCTGCCAGTGTTCTGGGTTAGGAATAATTTGGTGTTCACATCACTCAACAACATTGCACTTGAAACGTAAGGAACCTTGCGATAAATCCATTATATGTGAGTCCATCACTGCGAGTTTTCGTGCAAACTTTAATTTTCGTAGGTGACACGAGAAAACGCAGAATAGGGGACAAGTTTTTCCAGTAACTGAAGGACTTCTTACGATAAAATTGAAATTAATGTGTATTAATTTCAATTTATACTCACGTCTTTTTATATTTTCGAGAATGCTGCACATATAGTCGAGATCCTAAGTCCAACGATAACATACTTGAGACTGATGTTTTATATAGTTATTTTTATAGAAATATCTGTTATCATAGCAGTCTCAACAGCGATTAGTTCTTGCACAGTCTCCAGTAAATTGATTGAACAATGTCCCAGTGCCCACATTCAAGGCCACCGTGTTTGAAACATAGGCAAACAAAAACCTATTGAAAGGCGAACAAAACCTACCTAAGAGAAAAACGCATTTAACAAATGAAACAATCCAACAAAATCAAAGTAATTTGATTAATAGAACAAAAAGTTCGAATCAATCACAGGGAATGCTACTCTAATCTTTTTGCATTTTACAAATCCTAATAAAGTTCAGTTTGTCCCAATACATCAGAAGAAAAACACATTTCTAAATCTGACATGGTAATTAACATGTTAAGGTCAATTTACACTGTACGATACGTGCCGGTCCGTGCTGTATAGTGCAAACTGAGCTTTAAAGTTTGCACTCGTATTTTCAGCTGAATCAGAAATTCTGGAGCTCCATTTTGAGCCAATCCAGGCAATGGGCAAGCAGTACTTGCCTCTATAGTCTCCTCCCGCCTTGCTCGAAGGTTAGCTGTCTGAATGCAGTGCGAATTCTCTTACGAGCACGTTTCATGGGCTCTGATGTCTCATATTACAAGTACTGCTGTTCCATGGAACTCATGACTCGGGTATTTACATTGGCATGCAAGGAATCCCATTGAATTTCGCGTGAATGCGTATTATCAAAATGACACAAACGACAACTGTGCGTACGAAGTAGCTAAATTAAAATTTTCAACATTCAAACCTTATATTCAACGTCATTATACACTCAGCAACTGTTTTAACTCTAGGTGTACCGGTTATAATATTTTTAATTTGCGATTATTGAAATTGCAAAGATGCATCCATGAGGAATTACTCGACAAATTTATTTCTTTGTTCGTATGTTTCATTTGTGTTATCTGCTGAATAAAATTTAACAAATTAATAAGGTGCCCCATCATTTTGGCCCCAACAAAATAAAAATGGTCTACCTGAATTACGACAACTGCAGATTAAATAAAACTGTGTCTTCAGTCTTAAGCATCTTAACAAGTTGGAAATAATATAACAGTATGTATTTTTAGAATCTTTGAAAGCTTTTGCTGTCTCATATTTCACCTACCTATTCTTGTCATAAATGCATAACATCTGCAGTCTCGCGATTACCTTTCGTTGCAAGAAACACCGTGGAAGACGTCTAATTCGGTTACGTTGGTTAGTTTTCAGAAGGACCTGAGGAACAAATTGTGAACGAACGAGCCGCCATAACCGGGACACGCACCCGCACACGACCACAAAGACAGAAACGAAGAGCCGAGCGGACGTAAGAAAGAGATACGACGATACTGTAAGTACGAGTCGTTCGAGTAGCCGCTTCCGATTTGCAAATCGTATTCGGTGCCTCGGTCTCTCTCGCCCGGGACATCGTAAAACTGCAGCTCGTCTATCGCTCGTTTCACCCAGTTGTCCCACCTTCTCGCCTGTGAGTCAGACGAGCGTCTGTTACCCCCGTTCGTGTCATAAACTTACCCCTCCGGATCCGAGGATTCAGGGGACCCGCGACCGAGAGAGGGAGAGAAGGAGAGAGTGTGTGTCCACGAATTTATCTTTATTCCGCGAGAATCACCCGGCCGAACGCGCGTCCCTCACTCAATATGGAATACTTCTGGCCCATAAACCCGAAAACGCGATACTTAATTGCGACAAATATGGCCCGTAAAATTTGAATAGGCATCTCGTGATGAGACTGGGGCGAGTCCCGATGCACCTTCGCGCATCCCCCTGCTTCATAGTCTGCGACTGCCGCCGCACCGTTAATTGTATTCGGTTAGAGTCCGATGCTGCGAATTTTCGAATTGTGAGTCGTCGGACAGCGTGGGAACTCGGATTGTTCAGATGTTTTTCAGGCTCCAAAGTCACATCTTGGGATTCGTTCTCCTAAGAATTTGCTTCAAGAGTTTAGCGATTCTGTACGCTGCGTGTTATTGTGACAGAATATCTTTACCAATTGGGCCCCAGTCAATGGAGTAAAATGATTTTTACGCGTATACAAAATTATTTATTAACTTTCAGTATACTTCAGTTAACTTCATTACTTAGGAGTATCTCCTAAGACATAGAATGAAGAACAAGGTCAATTTATCAACTGGAAAAGTAGTCATCAATCAGAATATAGTTATCAACTAGAATAGTCTATATTCTTACGGTAAGAATATAGAGTGAAGATGTCATTAATGGTATCTTCTGATCGCGTTATACGGGGGTTACTTTAGAAATTTCATTAATATCTTGTTAGCCACCTGCACTACGATTTATTTTACGGCTATACTGGCCAGAACTTTGTTGTCATTCACAATTGCCTATAATAAGGAAAAAATTATATGTTCTCCGAAAAGATATATTGTGTATTGACAACAAAAAAGTACAATATCATTTTGGTTTAAAGGATATTCATAAGATACGTATTTAGTAAATTCTACTAGAATTCTTCATCACGAGTCCGACTCGATATTATAGTGCAAGGGGTTAATCTATGAATTGAACAAATAAATAATTAATATTGATACGAAGATTTATGTTCAACCTTTTTGTGTGAACAATCTCACAAATTGGTAAAGTTCTGCTTCTTTTAAATGACATTGTCGGGGCATTGATCTATGCAAGAATTGACTCAACCGGGTAGTATGTATTGTACAGTCAAGCACATGGTGCTTTCCATAAATCAGATGAATCTTCTTTAAATGACCCGACGCAAACGACAACAAAAGTCGAAGATCTCTATTGACTGATTGAACCGTATCTCCGTGAATTATCTTTCCTTTTCCGTGTTGTCGGTGAAGCTATCGACACATCTGTCGAGAGCTGCAGCCCAAATGCAGTTCCTTCCTTGCGAACGTGTTTCCAACAACCCCAATTGTCTATAGTCAACTTCGTTGTTATGCTTCATTTGGGATATTTTTTTTTTCTCGAAAATTTGTATACATATTGTAGGAACAGCCGATCGAAATGTGCACGTGCTCGGTGCTCGTTTTCTTCTAGGTTCGTGGACGTTCAAGTCCTGCTTTTGCAATGGTATTTATTCTTTATATTTATTATACTCCAGTCTTGAACATCGTACCTTCGAAATGTAAATAAACACTACACTTGCTCCGTCGCGTCGCCTAACTGCGGCGATCGTTTCCAGGATCGCTTACATTGGCAACAAAAGTAATGTATAGATACAGCGTTGAGAGCACATTAACTCTTTGGGGCTACGTGGGTTAAAAACTATCCCACCTTTTGTTTAGCTTTTCATGCATGGTGGGATATATTTGAATCCACCTCGAAAAGTTGAAGTTACTCATAGTCATACAGTTTAATATTTTATTTAAAGTTTTTCATTCAGTTGGCAATGCTATGTACCAATGATAACTGCCTAAATAAGTGAAAAAAAAAAATTTATGCAAATCAGAACGCATCAGTAGGTTGTGTGTCTGCCGTGATTAAGGTTGGCGCATAGTTTGACGCAGTGAATTCGCAAAATTCTGTGCAACTAAGGTTTTTATTTTCTTTAAAAGCGTGTGCCTCAAAGAGTTAATCCCTTGCACTACGATTTATTTTACGGTTTCAATGATTAGAACTTTTTTGTAATCCGTGATTTCTCAAAAAAGGAGAAAATTGATAACATTTATACTGTTGTTTTATCCATTAATTTTAAAACAGAAGTTTGAACAATATGTCTAACACATTGTGCCCTACTCGACCAAATAAATATTTGGTTAAAATAAGAAATAATCTTGATCGCCTAATTTTCGATATACGAACCAAGCATATTGAAACAGCCGTTTATAACGCGCAGCTGATAATTGGTTGTGGATTTAACCCAGTGGTATTGTTTAAAATACTATACACGCTTATAATAAATGTTTATATTTCGATGGAACAAGCCAGAATTCCTTCCTACACACGCCAGGTGCAAGACTATCTTCCATTATGCTTAATTATTGTTATTATTGTTATTGTTTTGGATCAAAGATCACACACCCAAGTTTACATTAAAATGAACTACCAATAAATAAAAGAAACTGCAAAAAAAAAATCAAATTTTTAATATATTGTTTAAACAAAAAACTTTTGTTAAAATTTTCTTGCGCGAGTACATTTCCCGTTGAAAAACACACAATTTAAAAAAAAAATTTTAATTTTTTCGACCTCTGGTTTCCGAGATATCTCAAAAAATATGGTTTTGACCCCCAACTTTGAGGGCTGTTTTCACCCCTTCAAAGTGGATGTCTGCCGATAAAAAAAAATACGTGTCAAATATTTTCCAAAGAACTATAGCTCCCATAAGTTTCATCAAAATCGGCGTGTCGCACTTGAATATGTTCCCTTGTTAGTAGCAGAAATACTGTCACTGAAATTTCAATTGCGTTGTTATTAATCGTAAAACAGGAAGTCTTCGAACTGGGTCATTTTGACCTATTCGGTAGTTCCGGTGCTAATTGATCATGATTTACGGGGCCACAAGCCAGAATTCGGGAATCTTCGTGACGTCAAACAACCAGCTAATGGCGATCGTTCAGACATTTCGGCGCCGATGATGCGAGCTGTTGTACAGAGCGGTGTCTACATATACCTACCAAGAAACAAATACAACCAGGCCGCGTCTGACCCATACAGCGCTTTCGATTTTGCTGACAAGAAGAGGAGGAAGTTGGGATGGCGAGTTTATACTTGGACTTAACGATATAGCGAGCTAGTAAACCCGCTGGGACAATAAGCAGGAGCTCCTTTTGCGGTTTCGAGCCGTTTACAGATGCTTTTGCAGGATGGTTGCGCACGGGTCTCGCATAATTATGCGTGCGTCGGTCCTTATGCAAAGTAAAATTCGTCTAAAATATTTTATAATTACTCTGGGATAGAGGTGTGACTACTGATACTGTTATAGATAATATCGTTAAGGTATTGTTCAGGCGAATAGCGGCAGGATTGCTGATCTTTAAGTAATTTCCAACTTTTATGGATGATTTTATCAAAAATTCATTAAACAGTTATGTGTGCTATATACTAGCCTTTAAACAATTAATTGGGGTCTTATTGTTGTGCAATTTTCAGATCCAGGACTTCCTGTAACATTTGCAACATTTGCAGAATAGATCTAAGTGGAATCTAATTTAGAAAAAGGCTATTCCGCACTGCAGAGAGTGTCGCTTTCCTAATGTCGCGATACTCTTTGTTGAACGCTGGACCTAAACCTCCTTTTATGGCTCCTTCGGGTGTTTACTACCTCACTATGTCGTTACCTTCAAGTATACGTTATTCCGAGATCTTGCCTTGGTCCGTAGTAAGTTAGGTTACTTTCTTTTCTCTCGCTCTTGTCGCAATCCAAATTGTTCATTTTTTGGTAGAATTTTACATTTCAAAGTTTGATTTATCTTTATTGGTATCCAGCCATTGCTGTTTTTATATTTTATTTTAAAAATGGGTATTCTAACTATGTAACTTGAATCAGATTTTAATAATTTGCAAAGTAATTTTTAATTGATATAAAAACAATTTATATAATTACTCTGTTTCTAAATATATAATATAACTTTCTTCATTTTTTTTACATATTTATACATTATATCTTGGTATATTCCATTGATTTATAGTTTTATTTTGAATCAATAAGATTCAGATTTTGCAGTGCTTTATAGTGATTTATGAAACAGCGATATATAATGCAGAGAAAAACTCAAATGTCTTGTGAATTAATTTTTAATTTTTCATTATTGCGGAACTTGATCATTTGACAAGCTTCTGTGATTATTATAGATATACAAACGTATTTATTGGAAGTCCCGGAAATGTCTAATATATTGATGTTAAACCAGAACAGTTCAAGTGATAGTATCGATCGTGTTGACAAATTGTAGAAAGATAAGGGGACAAAGCAAGATGCTGCCTACTCAGTTCTCAATAGTACACCCATATTGTGTGTATGTTTCATTATATTCCAAGAAAAAGTATCATTTAGCAAACACGCACATTTTAAATCAGTTTACGATGTTAAAAAATATCTCATTGTTGAATGTCTCACGGTTAATTAACTATAATTAAATAATTAGTAATAATAATTATAATAACCATCCAATAATTTGTAAATATGACAATTACGATAACACATAAAAACCATGCTAACTGTATGCATGGTATTACCTCCGTAACTGTCGTAAAGGTGATCTCTACCGAGACTGTCAAAATTTTATCGCCACCATTTGGGGGGAACGAAATTTTGGTATTTTCCTGAAATTGGAAAGAACTCGGTTCTACAGCCCGAGTATAGCGAAGTTCGAGTGCGACAGGATTGGATTGGGTGATCCATCGACATGCACATTGGGACACTAAAGTATCGTCCAGTGCTACTGCAGGCGGTCAGAGTGCGTTAAACAAGAGTCGGGTTCGGGGGAACAAAATTTTGCATCGAGAGTCGACCATATGGATTTGGGGCGAGCGGTAACTTGGATCGACAGGCGTATTGTCGGCGCGATTAATCGAACGATAAGTTTGACCGTATACGGAGAGAATGATTGACGCCACCACGATAAGGCTTGGTGGTTCCGAAAGGGACAGTCAAATCAAGAAAATAAGAGAGACGGAAGAGGTGGACAAAAACCAAGAGAAAAAGGGACACGCGCAGCGGGGGTTGGGGGTTCTTAGCGTTGTCCCTAAAGGCAACCAGCGTGGCCGAGGTCTTATTCCCTTCCTCTTTTCCCCATGCTTCTCTCTATAACAGAATAAAACATATCCACCCCTGTCGTGTTTTGCAATTGTGCGCGACCACCTCGTGGCTCCTTTAAAAATATTTCGGTGATCCTACTCTCTGAGCAACGGCGAGTGCTAAAGGGAATGGTTATGAGCATTATAGCGACAGCTCGATATTATAAATCATATATCGCTCTTCTGAATAACATTCTAAGAAGTGAGAGCATCAGAAGCTTTGAGAACCCGATGACGATTCAATATTTTCTTCCGAGAAGGAGTTACAGCAGTCTTTACTTCATTCATGGAGAATATTACACTGCTTCACGCTCCAATCTTCTCTCTCCTCTGAAACTAATTAATTTTTGTCCTGGAAGGGTGAATCACCCCCTGTGCCATGACATCTCTCGCTGGCTTTCGTCTAAACCACTTAATGAATGAAAGAAACGAATTTGTGGAATGGATACTTGAGAAGGAATTTTACGTCGCCCCACCGCGTGCCGTAAAGTTCCACAAAACGCTGAAACACCATACATTATTCTTACAGCAATTAGAATTTTTATTCTGGAAGAGATTTTAAAACCATGTCACTGCCTAGTTTATGATGTTTTGCCTGTTTTATTAAGAATTCGGACAATAGGAGAACCGAATACGCAATATTTTGTCTAAAATATAATATATAAATATTATTATTATCCAAATATTAATCTATAAGACACGTACGCGAGAAATGTATATATAATTTTTCGTAGTGTTTTAACTTTGATGCGTCATAAAAACAGATAGTAATTTTATTTCATAGGCACTCGAGTAACATGAAAATAAAACATAATTGAAGCGATTCCCTTTCCCCGTTCAGAAGATATAACAAATGTAGCGTCTCTCCAAATGTTTACCTTAACATATTCGCAATACTACATGCTATAATCGCGGGTATTCGGATCGTGCAATTTCTGCAATAATTGAGAGATTACAGCAGAGAGATGGATCCTCGACAGAGGAAAGATCATGTTGTTTCCTGAACAGGAAGCAAGGTGTTATCGTCCCTGGTTTGCGAGCATTCATGGTCAGCTCCCTGACTTCCGAACGAAAGTGCTGCTGCATAAATTGCCTGTACATCTCAATTCACCCCCCGTGATGGTGACCATTCTCTTACACGTCGTGCTTCTGAGTGACACTCTTCCACCCCCGCTCCGTAGCGACCTCCCTCCCACCCGCGGACTCGCATTACCATCCCTTTGCGGCCCCTCGTCTGATACGGCTCGATTTTCGCCATGGACCTTTTGTGCGCCTGCTTATTTAAATTCGACCCCCAGGAAAATTACTGAAATTGTTACGAAAACTTCCTGTCGATCTGGCCCTGCCATCTTGCCTCGTTCCCCGCGACGTATTACTTCGACGAATACGTCCGAAACGTTTCATAATTTTATGTACAGGGTCGTCGTTTTATGTATTAGGTCGTTGCATATGAAACGTCCAATTTTTAACAGTAAACCGTAACCATTTTTAACGTTCAACAAATACAGCTTTCTTCTAAATAAACATATCGATTAAAGTAACCACCATTCTACGCAACACGTTCTCTTCATGGATTACTTACAGCTTTCATTGCATGTATTACGGAAGAAATTAACAAACTTGTCGCATCTCAGTCACAACGTCGCGCCGTTCATACGCTAGCCGCAGACAATGTTCATGTTCCAAAAAGATCACTATAATCGTTTGCATAACAATATCATCCAACCTGTATCAGCATACATTTCCTATCGACAAAATGGGCGAGAACAAAGAAATTTGAATCATTGCGAATCCGGGAAAAATGGTCGTACAGGAAACCCTAAACTTGCAATTCAAAGAGAGAGAGAGAGAGAGAGAGAGAGAGAGAGAGAGAGAGACCGAATCGAAAGAGACAACTGTTATTAACTCAAATTTCGCCAGACGAATTATTTTGTTGGCGCGTGTGTGTGCATGTGCCATGATACTCGAGAGGGGTTGCAAGATGCGAGTCTGCCTGGTGGGGGTAGAAGGAAAACTACCACCATCAGCGCTGACCAATCGCGATGCCGAGCCGGTGATGGTATATCAGCGCATGTGCATCCTCTGGTGGTGTCTTTGGTTTGGGTACCGCGCGCAAGGCCGCAGTCCTATCACTTCTTTGGCGACAGCCGTCGGGGTAGCATCCTTGTTCTCATCCCAGTCCTCGTCCTCGCATCATCCCCTCGGCACACGAGTACCAAGCCCATTCTCCACTTCGTCCTTGCTCCTCTTCTCTATCCATTCCTTCACGGAATCTTATTTCCCTTATTTTTGTCCCCCTGTGATTCGCACACCAGAACGCAACCATCAGCCCAACAGTACGCACAGTTCACAATTTTTTTCTTCAACCTCGATCGGTGGGTTTGATTTCATCTAGTTTCTTCGGCGGGGGTGAGTTGTTCAGTTCCCGCGGTTTCTCGTTTCGTTTTGCTCCGCCGATCCCACGCGACGATATTTTCTTCGTTTTCTCTGGTTTTCCACCACCGAGACCTTGAATTCCCCGTAGTTTTCTCGCGTCAATTTTCCCTTTGTAATCAGTCAAAAACCAAGTTTCCGTGGTGCATAGAATCTCGGAAGATTCAGTCTCTCGTTCTCCCGAGGACACATTCCGAGACCGTTTTCGTTTCCGGTTTGCCGCGCTCGCGTTCGTGCGGTTTCAGTTCTTCGAGTACTTCTCGAGTTTGTGTTGCTTTCCGTTTGGTCATTGGTGCTCGATGCAGGGCTGTCGCGACCGAAACCCCTTCCCCGTGCCTTAAATTACCGTCCAAATTCGAACTCGTGACAATAAGCAACGCTTTCTCCCCATCATCTTTCACGACTCTCTACGTCTCCCGCGCGAAACCGTAGACTGTCGGTTAGAGCCTTAACGAAACTGTGATCTTTTCAATCAAAAAATTACAGAAAAAAACCAGAAAAATTATTCTTTGACGTTCCTCCTCCGTTTGAAAAGAAAAAAGAAAAAAAAATAGTAAAAAGACAAATGTCGCTCCGCGAGATTCTCGTTTTCGAGCTTATACTTTACGAATTGGCTTCGAGCCCGCCCGCGAACCAGTTGCCTTAATTCGAGTTTAAGCGTCGTTGAAACTTACCCCGTACTCGTTTGATTTTTAACAAAAATTCGACGAGGAAACCCCGTCCGTCCCCACTTGTGCCTTTTCGAATTCCTGATACCCACCCACCCCTCTGGAGGAGAACGTCTCTCCTCGTTCCACGAAATTGAAACGAGTGTTCTAACGCGCTCCGATAATCGTCTCGAAGAAGGGAGAAAAATTTGAAGTATTTGGAAAGTTTCGACCAGCTTTGTGCCGTGTCGTTCGAACATCCGGCCGGCCAGCGGAAGAGGCAATGATCCTCCGATCCAAGGGGAAGCCGGAAAGAGACCAGTGCAATATGCGTTTGCCTCGGTGAGTACGAACCCACCGTGTTGTTTGCTGTACACGTGTCTGCTCTTCGATGAAACACCGGGTGGTGTTAGTCGATTCTTTTCTACTGCTATACGATCTCCGTTACTCTTGATTTAAGCCTCGTTTCCTGTCAAACTTCATAACTCGATCGTAGAAAAAGAAATTCAAGCAAAATGCTTGAAATATCGTACACGTTCGTTCTTATTGTAGAAAGATATTTGTGTTAGCTCTCGTAAAAGCTCGGAAATTTTTCTACAAAAGAGCCTAGGATATATATATATATATATTTGTTTCTTCAGCAGCTGTGATTCCTTTTAGCTAACAAGAAAATTTAATCTCAAGGATATGTACAGAATAATACGTATAAACGCGCAGTGCATAAGCCAACGTAGGATATTATTTCATCCATTTCTGTTTTAAAGTCAGACACTGAAGCTATCGCTAAAAAATTTAATAGCTAAAACTAAAATTTAGTAGCTATGTACATATTACAGTAAATACGTTTCGTATGCATAATCGCACAGTAGTTGAAATTCTGGCCATAAGTCAAATTAAAAACTGAATTCTTCAAATTTATTTATTGTAGTTGGTCTATCAATAACATACGGCTTGACAATGGTAAATAATGACACTCGGGATATTAATCTTCTTTTCGCAAAGTCATATAGAAAACCGTAGTCACCACACATGACACTCTTGGTAACATAATTAAATTGTAGATACCGTTGTCAGTTAATAAAATCGATTTCTTTAGAATCTATGAAAAATGAAAGATTCAACGGTGGTAAATAACCGAATGGAAAAAATGAAGCGCGATAAATATGATTCGCCAACCTAGTTGCAGAATTTATAACGCGAGTGTCAATAAGAGTTGTATCGCAGAAAATGCAAATTGATGAAATTGCATCGAACTTTTGCCGCGTTGTAACTCGATTCCCGGGCTGAAAATTGATTGCCGTGAAATAATCAAGATAAGAAACTCAATTATCAAGGGTGAATTGCTACAGTAGATCTGTAAGGTCTTGAAATCAGATAGTATAATGTTCCCCGGTTCTCCCTCCTGCAAAAGAGATTGTCGAACTGCAACGGGGTAGGTTGGAGAGTGGAGGTTGGAGGTTGACGAGGAGGGGAAAAAAGGGGTGGTAATGGTCACAATGGAGGGATTTCCGTGTATCTTTCTTAACCACTATTTAATCGACCGTCGGGATAAATCAATGTGATGGGTTTGTCAAACGAACCCCATGGTTTTATACCCAATTAGCGGCTTTGCAAATTGTAATTATGCTCCGTATTGTGCGTCACCCAGGAAAGATGGCGACAAGTATCATAATTTGCCGGAATTTGGGGTTCACCGGATTGTTATCTGCCGCGATGATTGGCCCAAATTGATTTTCATGAAGAGCGATCGTTACGGGAAAATAACGCTTGATGGATAGATATCGTTCTTTCCTCATTTCGGTGGCATGGATCGATGTATATATTCTATACGTATAATTGAAGCCATCTTGTTGTTAGATTTATATTTTAACACTAAAACTACCATGACCGGTGAAATGACAGGTTTTACATATTTTAAATAGAAGATCCTTTTGAAGAAAGTTCATGGTCTGTACATTATACAATATTCGAGTGGTGTGGATACAGATACATGCACATTTAATAACACATTCGCAACTAACACCACACGTTTATGACGACCATGATCTTCTAATGTGCGCAACGAAAGTAAACTTCTACGCACATTAGTATTTAAAATCATACAATTATTACAGCAATTATACGAATACTTCCATAAAAAATGATCGAATGGATTTTATTATCCAAGCACGCATTACGATAACCAAAACCATGCAGAATCCAAATCAATTCGATTTTCTAACTGTTATAAATGTGTGCGCATACTAGTCACGTTTTCTACTTGGTAATTTTGCTATTAATTCTCCTTATAATATGTATTTTGTAAAAAAGATAGGTACGCTATACTCAATGAAACATTATAACTAGTGTGCGGACCTTTATACAAAATAAAAAATTCCTAATTTCATAGTGTCCCCGTTTTAAATTGTGCCTACCCACTTTACTCATAAATCCATAAAACCCGCAGTCCGACTATTAGATTCACAATTTAACTGATTAAAACTATTAAGGAAAGGAAGGAAGAACTTTTTACTTGGCTCCCGTTTCCTACGAGCGATGCAGAAAATATTTATTCCGCCTAAAGATCCGCAACCCACTGATCATATAACAAACTGTTATGTATTTCCGCCACATCAAACCAATAACCGTCTTCCAGATTTAAAAATCTGTACGCACGCCGAAAAGAAATAAAACAAAACATCTCGAGTAGATGCCTCACCGAGGTAACGAAATTTTCGTTTAAACCCAGCGTCGGTAATCATTCTGCGCCATTAGAGATCGCCGAGAAAAATTCGATCAGGCGTTGAGGTCGAGGCGTATCGTCTAAGTTCCGATTCTCACAGTACCCGAAGCGAAAGCGGAGAATTTGTTCCAGCTTGCACGCCGTTCGAATTTTCCACAGCCGGTTTACGGGGGTGTGTTACTGGGGCAGTAGTGCGCAGAAGCTCGGAACATCCCCAATGTGAATTCACCGGAGCCTCCCCTGTCGTCTCATCTCTCCCCCTAGACCCTTACTCGTCTCTAGTTCTCTCTCTCTCCCTCTCTCTCTCTCTCTCTCTCTTTCCTCGGCTCACCCCTAGCTTCACCACCCCCCCTTGGTACGAGGGGTGGTTCCCCAACAATCCTCTCGGTTACATTCGAGCCTCAACTCGGACCGCGACGTATTCAGTTTCGTATCGGCAGTGAAACGACGCGTCCTCCTCGTACTCCGCCGTGTTATTTCGGCGAGTAATTCGGCCGATCGTGGCCCCGGTGCGTGCTTCCATGCTTCTGGATCGGCCATTATAACCTCGATCCACGTCGTCAACACGCGTTCCGTGCCTGGATCGAACGATCGAGGATCGCGTTGAATCCGAGAGGCTCCTTCTCGACGCATTTAACCTCATCCTTCGAACGGACGAAACGTGTCCTCCCCGGTCGCTTTCTGATGCTGTTGGACACGCCAGGTGATACTCTTTTGTCTACTCTGTGTGATCTATTTGAATGTATTTTCTCTCTCTCTCTCTCTTCCTCCCTCTTTTTTTTTCTCTCTCTCTCTCTCTCTCTTTCTGTCGAAAGATCCTTTCTGTTCCGGTCTTCGAAATATTCGTAATAAAATTGAAAACAGACACGGTTGATTTGTCGGGCAGCCTGGGCGGGGAGCTCCGTATCTGAATAATTTCGAATGCTTTTGTCACTGATTCATGAGGGTCTATTATGCTTGCTTATCAGTTATCAAGGGCTTCGATTATTTTTTAAAAATTCCCTGTTTTTCCCGGATCCCTGTTTTTAGGCGGCATTATGTGCCCGATTGTTGGACGATCGGTAATTTGATGTAGTAGAGATTTGTGGCTATGACGAGAGCTTTTATTGTCTCCGCCGTGAATATGCGTACCGTAGCTTTGATCCCTGTTTTCTTCAGAGGTTCAGTCGATTTATAATTGGTTACTATCCTGTGTGCAACATGAAAAGGTTAGTTAGTGTTTATTAACACCTTTATATGCACCTATACCGGAAACCTAGACCTCTGGAACACTGCGCTACATCAAAAGGAAACTAGCGAAGCCCCTTTTAAAATAGTAACTCCAAAAGAAACAAATAGATTATATTAGTCGCCGTAATTTATTGGTTCACGAGTACTATTGATGTTAAGAAGTTTATTAAAATAAATCTTTCACTATAAGTCACGTACTTCTAGAAACTATTGATATAATACCGATAAATACATAATGTGTTAACACTAGATAACTAAAATATGATCCGTGGAAATAGCGAAGCTAATTAAATGTGGGAGTATAATTGAACGGTTATTATCTATAGACTGCGGATTTTTATGCAAAATGAAAATTGTCTGCATTAATAGTAAGATACACGAGCTGAACAGACGTTTATTGAAGACTGACAAATAATAGAATAGTCTTTCTTTAAATTTTCTAGAAGTGTATCTTGTATTGTTTTTCACACTCGTATCAAATCCAAGAACCTACGACAAAATTTCAGGTCTAATTATAAAAGTGGGCACTAAACTTACTATATTAATTTTAGTACGTTGTAAATAATACGTTTATCGATACCCTTAAGCTCTTTTAATTTATCTTTCTTAGTTTAATCGACATACTTTATGCACTTCGCACAAGCACTTTACTTCACTTCACTTCACTTTTCTTCACTTTTGCACTTTATGCAATTTCACATAATTTCTATTTCTACATTTCGTAAAGTCTACGTCTTATTTCTGTTTGCATTGCAGAACTTACTTCTTTATACTATATACTTATAAATAATACGGAATTTGTTAGTCCAAAATGTATAGCGAAACTGACGAAACTATTGTCTTCGTATGTACGTATGTGTTTGTCTTATGCTACCGTTTCGGAAGATCATATGAAATTTAACCAATTTCATATATGTTTGAAAATAATATATTATTAATAGATGGTGGATCGTTATGCAAAATAAATAAAAATAAATAGACAAGTTAAAAGTGCCCTTAAAAGTGGTCCTTTCTTTATTAATTTTATGGAGTTGTAAACAATATGTCTACATTCTTAAATTTTTCAAATCTTTTCACTGTTTTAAATAGCACCTACTCGTTTTTGGGATAAATGCATAAAATTCGCTGTTCCATCGTTATTCTTAAATTCTTTTCATCTATTCTTTAAACTTCGCCTGAATTCATTGTTGTCACAAATGCATAAAATAATCGCGTGATTTTGGAAGCTATGCCCGCAACAAATGGTATATAGACGCGTGTTCCATTTTCGTTATATTGTTATTCGCTGGTGACTTAGGGAAAAATGCGTTTGTTTAAATTTACATACAATTTGCTCGCAAACGCGTTAAGCTGCGTTTCATTTACGTTATTTAGTCATTCGCCGGTGATCCAGGAAAAAATGCGTTTGGTTAAATCTACATACAGTTTGTTTGCAAAAGTGTATTATACTTCGTAGCCGGCATTAAGCTCCTTATCGCCGCCCATATTAAATAACGCGCGATTAGGTTAAACAGATTCGAGCATTAAGGGGTTAAACGTACATCTCGAGTATAAGTGAACCCTTTATAAGGGAGTTTCACTGTACCGTGTACAATTTCTATTCATGAAGAAGTAATGGCGTTCTGCATCCCGTTTTCGAGAAATTGCACTCGCCCTCCTTGCGAAATATTAACAGTGAACAATCGCTGCATCATAAAAAGTACAGTCGGTTGCAAATGCCGTCTCCCGGAGCATTATGTTAATTTGAAACAAATTATGCGATACTGCGAAACATATTGTGAAGAAATATTTACCGACCAGTTTCTATATATCGTACACATATGTATATTGGAATTTCAATTGGCATCCGCTGATAACCGTGCCGCTTTACTTCATTCATTTTGTTCCGCTTTTCATTGTTCCCAAATTGTATAATATTTGATGATCAAAGTCAAATCGAGAGATCTCTTATTAAAATTCTAAATATGGAAAGATTGTAATACCACGAAACATTAAATACTGTTCCAATTAAGTTTTGTTGCCGATAAGCCGTGCTTGATCAATTATCACTCAATTATCACAATTATTAATATTTGTCTCGTTCAGGATGATCAATTTTAATTTTACTTATTGAATGTTTTAGATCTAAATTATAGGTTTTTTTCGTTTCGATGTCACGATTATTTATTTTAGTAATATCAAAAGTAAATGGCGCGACTTAAATAGGTTGTATTTTTGTTTGTCAAAGAGCGGACGAAAAACAGCTGTCGAGAAAGTTAAATAGTTTGCCTGGATCGAACTTTTCGGTGCCGTCGTACTTTTCCCGCAAATATAGCGATGCACCTGCGCGCGGGTAGAAGTTCCAATTTTTTAAATGGATTTGTACGATACTGTCTACCGACTCCAGTTGTTAGTGCAATTGATACTTCGATTTTTCCTTTAGTGCACTCGTGTTTCGATGACGATTCGTTGACTTTGCAAAGTGTTTTTCAACAAAGAAATAATATAATAACAGGTCCCAAGGTCCGCGTTAGTTTTATTAGAATACTATGAAATTATATTATATTTTATGTATTTATAGTAAACGCAGTTGTATAATATCTAGCATACTGCTTTTATAGTATTTAGTGTAACACAACACAACAAGGTTTTTAATTTATTTAAAATATAACAGAACTTTTGATAGAGTAGGTCGGGTGTTATCTGATTCTAAATTTCTATAAGCGATTTAATTGTCACTTTTAATTTGCAATTGTTGAATATTTTCGATGAAACATTCCCGCTACTGAGAAACAATTTATTTGTTTTGTAGTTGTAACATGCTCCAAACTTTTAAGTAGCAGTGTACATCAGTATTTTATCTTATCAGATTTATGTACTGCTTTCTTAAAGAAAATATTGTTATCGCGAATTCATTGTTAATGAATACAAGATTACAATTTTTAAAATATCTATTTTAATTCTACAGCCTAGAAGTAGATTCAGTTTACATTAAATAAATTGTATTACACTACTTTGTTATTCATTTATTATAGCTATCCATAATTATTTATTATAAATTATAAGTTAATGTCAATACTATCTCTGGCAAGACATGTTCGATCAAGATGGTAAATGCAATTGTCGAAAGAACTATTTAAATATATATAATATGAAATATATAACAACAACAACGCGTTAGTTGAACCTATTTTATTAAATCATTGTCAAACTTGTTCATACTCTAATAAAAAAATTAATATATTAATTTTAACATTTCCTTCATGTACAACAAGCTTCGTAGCATTTTTCTTTTTAATAATAGATTCATGTTTAATGCCGGGTAGTTCAAGCATTAATTTGACACTACATTTATTGAAGCACCAAAAGCGACTATTTTACATCCCTTTATACAAATAGCAAGACTCTGTTAATTCTAATCTAAAAAAAAATTGGTGCTCATCAATTTGACGTGGATGTAGTATTACCGCTTTACCATGTCATTCATATTTGGTTGACGGGAGTATTTCTCCTGACCCACAAAATGAATTTCTCCAGTGACAGGGGTGGTAAAGTGTGCAAAATTGGCTTATGGCCTGTGAAATATAAAAGGATTGAAAAAGCATTCAACACCATAAATCTTAACGTCTCAGTTTTCGTTTCATTAAATAGATTGCTTCGATCTCACTGAATTTTTGTGGTCATTGAAGTGACTATGAACGCGTTAACAGTCATTTCCAAACACAACAAAACCAAATTTTCGACAAAAAGGTTATTTGACGGTTTAACGAGACTTATCATTCTTTGTGCAACGTTATCAAATTAAGCCAGGTTTATCCTATGCGCACTTGACGTTATGATAAGAGTTCGACACTCAATGCGTTTCACTTTCATGCGTTTTGTGCTTGGTAAGTTCAGCGTTAATTAGTCTTATGAGCATATATCCCCGGAAGTAAATAATTAAAGAGTTAATGTTAACGAAAGGTACGATTGTACCTGACAAACAGAACGTGTTATTAACACTCGAGACGCGAAGAAAAGTGATCGATGCACTACTAGAACAAGAGACTTGAACTTGGCTATTATTTATTTAACAAATGAGATCCGATGTAAGTGTCCGTGTCCTTTTCAGTCTATCTACATGAAGTACTAGTTTAGGACAAGACCTAGTGTCGACCTATATTTTATGATATGAAACTTATTGAATTAATTCGACCGATTTTATACATAATCGGCCCACAGTGTGAGACGACTTGTGAATGGGAGTGTACCTTTAGAACCGGAGCGGCGCGGCGCGGTGCGGCGGACAATCTTTCCATTTCCACCTTTCTTCTGGTTTGCAAAGCGTTCATCTGTTGGCGGTTACGCGAGTCGATCGTTAATCGGCCATTTCGTTAAGCCGTGACAGCGATAATACGCGAGTGACGTTTACGAATCGAACGACGATTATATTTCACGGACGGCCGTCAGCGAACCGGGAGGCTGGGAATTGAATCGAGCGTTACAATGTCCGGTGTGATGGCTCGAATTTCAGTCCCGACGGAGTTCCGCGAGACCATGTAAACAAACAATAAAAGAAAGAAAAACAATGGGTGCGATTCGGTGTTGGAACTTTTCGTGCGTAAGAAATCGTAGACGGAGACGGAGATGGCCTACTTACGCGACGACCGATGTCCCGCGATGTTTGATATCATGGCAGGTAAATTGATTCTCGTACGATTGTTAGCCCCGTACTACACTATTATCTCTGTAACTGTTAAAATTTTATCCCTACCACACTGGGGAGATAGGTCCTCCTTGGAACCCAGTCACACGGGAAACACGCTCGACGATCGAAGTAGCGAGGGGGTCGAGTATCGGCGAGACTCACCCATATTTTAACACTAGAACTACCGAGCAATAAATGCGACTGACCTATATTGTTCTGTAACAATGACAAGACTGTGCCCATTCAGATTTCATACAACTTTTATTGTAATATGTGCTCCAATGAAGAGGTTCATTAAAAAGTTTCCGGTGAAAACATTTTTAAAATTGCAGTAATTGTAAAAGAAAAAATTGGGAACCGGTCATTTTGACTGGTCCGGTAGTTCTAGTGTTAAAGTACTCTTGCGATACAATATAAGTATGACGCGATAGAAATAACGGTGATTGAAATTTCAATCTCAAATTAATTGAGAGATACGGAAACATTAATTTTCGATCATGAATATCAACAGTTTCGTACTATTTTCGCATTGAGTGAAACTAATTTTCACGCAATTCTTAAAATTTTACAGTCAAATAATACGCGCGTTACGCAACAACCGCTTTCATTGTATAATTTTAAAGCCAACAAAGAATTACATAACGAGCATTTAATTAGTAACGGCCACCCGGTGCATTGTTAATTGTAAGCTGTCATAACAACTTGAACACAGCGTCTTTTATTTTTTATTTAATAAAAGACGTTGCTGGGTGTTTCTTCTCGCTTGAGATCAAAGAGTTAGCCGCGCGGTGAAGTTGGTTTCAGTTATTTGGAAGACGTCTGAAAGTTTCTGCGAAAAACACAGTGGGGCGCCGGTTTTCCCGGGGGTGTAAGTTAATAAGTCATTCGAACAGCCGGTAACAGGGTAGATACTTACGGTCCGGGGGTCATTCTTTACGAACTCTTGACGGGGTTGCGAAGAGAGGAAGGCGCGAAGAAAAACTGTGCCATCGGAATCAATATTTAGGCGGGCGAAATGGTCCCGGCGCGGCGAGGCGCGGCGCGATGTTCCATCGATGCTTTAACACTTTATACTCATTTCAATATTAGGTACTTAGGTATGGACAGTCACGAACGCTAACAAAAGACGAGTAAAATTAAGATAACAGACATTGTACCATAATGGACGCGTAAATACAGTATAGTGAATACCAATATACGTAATTACAATACATAATTTGATTTCGGATTTTTATGCACAAGAAAAATTGTCTGCGTTCACTGGTACATGAGCTATGTATACATTTATTTCTTTCCTTACTCATTTGTAGTAAGTCGAAAACAATACAACAGTATTTTAAAATCCTTGTCTTATTTTCAGTGTTTTAAATTCGAACTGTTAATTTGATATTACGAGGCGTTAAGAATAGTAAATGTTTTGAGAAAATGTGTGTGTCTGTATTTAAAAAACGAAATGTGTTGTAAATAGAGAAAGTTGGCGTTAAATAATGCAGCTATCGGTTCTGGCCCGTGCGCAAATTTATTTTGGGCCACCGTGTCGATGGCCACAAACACGTCGAGCTCGTTCTCGCGTTGAAGGGTGGCGCAGACAGGCAGCGGTGGGGGTGGTGGTGGTCTCGAACGATTCCCGTCGCGCGGGGGGTGTGACAGGAGGGTGGCTTTGGAAAAAGACGAAGCTCATAAGGCGACGATGGAGTTAAAAAAGCTGACGGCGTTGCTTTCGACGGCTTGAGATCGCCTAGAATAGAGAGCAGCACCAAGTACTGCGGCGAACGAAAGTAAATGGCTCTAAGTGGTTCCGCAATCTCGATGGTCTTTGATCATCGGGAGGGAAGTAGAACAATCTGCAATGTTCCGGTCGTAATGTCTTCTTGTTGATAAATGCACTTTCCATTTTGCGTTTTGTTTTCCGTACTGTTCGGCGTATCAACAATTAATTAGTAGTACTCTTTGAAAAATCTAACGTTATACAGTTCCGGAAAAAATACATTGTATAATATCATTGAGTTCCACTTATACACTCATACACGAAAGTATTCGAACGCTTACAATTCTAATATTCAACTAATGAAATATGTATATTAAATTGAAGCATTTGATGTAATATGACACATATAGCAAGGGATTGGTCTTAAGACTACATAAGTAAGATTAGACAATAATTCAACGATTTGTACCGTGTTTACACTACATTTATTGTAAACACGTACCAGAAGCGGCTCACAAAAGTATTCGAACTTTGAAGAACTAAGCATTTCCAACGATAATAGAATGTAAACCAATATTTTTCGGTTCACTAGCAGAGGGTCCCAGCGAAACAGTATTCAAAATTTTTGCCACAGTCTTCGTTACTAATAATATAACAAAATGAATCGCAAGAAATCGGAAACAAGCAAGTCTGTCAGAGAATTAATAATAAATTGGAATAAGGAAGGCAAATCATATGGTGACATTGCACAACTTCTGAACAGAAGCAAGTCTACAATTCATTATATTGTGAAGAAATTTAATAGGCAAGGTGACATTGCTAATAAGCCCCGTTGTGGGCGTCCGAAAAAGTTAACCGAAAAAGAAGAAAGGACAATTATTCGAAAAATCAAACAAGATCCTTTCACTTCTGGATCACAATTGGCATCAGTGGTGGCTACGCAGTTTCAGAAAGAAGTGCATCCAGAATTGTGTCGCCGATTATTAAGAAATAACGGTTTACATGCACGAGTTCCAAGGAGAAAACCATTTATTAGCAAGAAAAATAAAGTTATACGTTTACAATTCGCCGAAAAATTTATTTATAAAAATAATTCGTTCTGGGACACTGTGTTATTCTCTGATGACAGTAAATTTAACGTTTTTGGTAGTGATGGACGTAAAAATGTCTGGAGAAAACAGAATACAGAATTAGAACCACGAAATCTACGGCCGACTATTAAACATACACGGTGGATCTGTATTAGTTTGGGGCTGCATGGCACGCAGTGGAGTGGGAAATCTTGTGTTTATCGATGGAATAATGGACAAAACGAAGTACTTAAAAATTTTGCCGGAAAATTTAAAAGATAGTGTATCAAAATTAAATTTACCATGTAATTACTGGTTTCAATCGGACAATGATCCGAAGATAACCGCCAAAATAGTTAAAGAATGGATATTGTATAACGTTCCCCACGTTTTACCACATCCACCGCAAAGTTCAGATTTAAACCCTATTGACCATTTATGGGATGAAGTAGAAAGAAGACTGAGAAATACAGTTATTACTTCGAAAGAAGCGTTAAAACGAAATATTACTGAAATATGGCAATCAATTGATTCAAATGTTACTTCTAAGTTAGTCCACTCAATGGAAAACCGACTTAGGGCCGTTATAAAAGCCAAAGGTGGGCCAACTTCCTATTAAAACTTTAAATTATTCAATTTAAATAATTATTAAATGTTCCGTTCGAATACTTTTGTGAGCCGCTTCTGGTACGTGTTTACAATAAATGTAGTGTAAAAACGGTATAAATTGTTGAATTACTGTCTAATCCTACTTATGTAGTCTTAAGACCCATCCCTTGCTATATGTGTCATATTACATCAAATGCTTCAATTTAACATACATATTTCATTAGTTGAATATTAGAATTGTAAGCGTTCGAATACTTTCGTGTATGAGTGTATATAATCTATGATTGTTACCAAGGCATCCATGGTATGTTAAACAACGTAAGCCACTACCTCGCCGCAGATTGCGGTATATTGATTGTATATGTCCTGGCACTATTTTTTTTTAGTCAAACTTGAAAATCCATTCTTATTTCATTATATTAACCTCTTGATATGAACTCCGGCAACAAGGCACAACACTCCGAGCAGAAATCAACACACGTTTAAGGTCGACGCGTACTTCCCAGGTCAAGCCGGCGGACAAAATTTTACAACCCTGGTTTCGTATCTAGCGGACAGACTGTTCTCTTCTACATGCTAGATATAAAAACAGTGTGGAAAAATTTTTCCCCCTGCCTGACCTGTGAGGTATGCATCGACCTTTATGCGGTATTACGGAAATGATCTTGCTTCGTCGGAGGCCCGTCGCCGAATTCCTGGGCCCATCTGTCCCTCAACGGGCAATCAACCCGCATCTGCCCTCTCCTCTGATCTACGTAGGTAGGAGGGTGACGATTGTCCTCGCAGTGGCCTAAGGGCCCCTAGGCGTAAGGAAAAAAGAAAAAAATGCCACATGTGGCGATTCCTCCGATATTCTCCGACATACATACATATTTATATGTCAAATAGAATTTATATAGAATTGTCTGGGGTGTGAAAATGTAAAAAAGTTAAAATAGCTTAGTGATCGTAATAAATCTTTCATTTCCACTTTGTTTAAAAAATTGCTTAGCTTCTGCGGACTTTCAAAGTGTTACAAAATGTATAACAATTAAAATAGCAACACCGGTAACGAATCAAAGTTTTCAATTTCTGTTTTATGTAAAAAATAAATAAGTTTCTTAGTTTTCGCGAGATTTTTTAGGATTCGAAAACGTATAAAAACTAAGATAATAACGATCGTGATAAATTACGTTTTCAGACTTGATAACCAGTTAAAAAGTTGCTCAGTTTTTATAGAATTTCGTGGGATTTAGCAATTGACACGTTAAAATCGAGTCAAAATATTGTACACGTACAAATGATTATATAGCAGTTTTTCGAAATTCGACTGAAAATTGTAACAGCAAAATGTTGCTGTTACAAAAGTGAACATTGGGCACAGGCACATGTGCCATTATTCATCTCGATGCGGCCCTGTAGAATCTCATTTACATTCGATTCACCCTCGCATTATACATACATATAAAATAGTGATCGGTAAAATTGAACTGGCTGGTTCGATTAGGTTTAAACAGCGGGTTAAACGAGGGCGAAACGCGTTATTTTTCATGCTCGACTGTATCAACAGCGGGGGTTCGCGTGATTGGCACGTATGTCAGGATCCATTAAGAGAATGAACCCCTGATTACCGAATCTTGTAGAGCGTGCATAATCGTGTCTTCGTTACCTAGTACTGATCGACGGACCCTCAATTAGTTCTCGTCAGGCGTCATCACCGCGGAAAGAGACTGACGTTTAAATTTCGAGGCTACGATCGATCCGTTTTTGGTTAACGCATGGAACGTGCTGCTTACCATTTCCTTACCTTGCCTTGGGCTGCCATTGTCATTCTTCTCGAACCGCTTACTCTGTGTCTGTAAAGTCGTCATTGGTATTTTTACCACTGGACGCACACTATTGGAAATCCTAGTTTCTATACATGTAATCGTAGACATCTTTTAATTCAATAAATACATATGTGCACCTCTTGGTATCTTCACAAAAACTTGAATTTTCTTTCTTTATGTCTAGTTCTTTTTAATTTTATGAACTGCTCTGATATTTTCACAGCACAGGAAATTATAGTAAATTTTTCTAATTCAATAAATATATACACCTCCTCTTTCACAAGAGACTACAGTTGAATTTATTACTGCAAGCTCTCTTACACTTGATTTTGTAAAATTGTACGATTCGAGTTCAACAATACGAATTGTACGATTGATATTAAAGTACTGGTATATTATTTTCAACCTACCAAACATATTATGAAATTCTCTTCGGTTTCGTTGCAATCCAGGTAGAAAATTTGTATTTTGCATAACGATCCGCAATATATTAATACATATGAACGTGTATGGAGAAAATTTGTATTAAATTTTAAAGGAGGATTTTATTACATTTTGGAAAACGATTGTAATGAAATTTCATTCTATGTATGAAATGTATTGCACTTTAATTACAATTTTGCATCATATCTCCAAGGAATGTTGATAATGGCTGTAGTAGATTCTGACTGATTTACGAGGTTACCTTCGTCGCTCTCTATTACTTTTGACTCTGGTCTCTATATTCTTCGGGTGGAAAAATCGGGGGAGTATTTTCGAATGCGCTACATTTTGAGAACCGGAGCAGCCTCGGAACAAACGCGACGCACAATTTAACGGGCAATTAATATCGGGCAGGCTCGGAATAGTCGGTAACTCGGGTCGGTAGACAAGCGAAAAATTTTAGCGACGCCCACCTTTTCAAGAAGACTCTGTCCTGCTCCCCCCCCCCCCTGTTTTCTCTCTCGCGGGATCGTGAAACGCGTCCGCGCGTTAACCACGCTCGTCGAGCATATAAATAATGATCCGGACGGTGGCGGAGTGCATATCGTGGCCGCGCGGATGCACTCGTCTCTCGGGTTGACCCAATTGCGGCTAATGAGGTCATTCCTCTAAATACATTCCATAGAAATTGGAATAGTGACGTACCGTGGTCGAGTGAAGTAACTTTGTTCAACGGCGAATCAATTTCTGCAAGTGGAATGGCATCGGATCGGATAATGGATCGCGCCGGGGGTTGTTTCGTCATTTATTTCATTTCGCTTCGTGCATAACCGCGTCTGCGGCTCGTCCACTGTCTTTCAAATCGTCCGAGCTGCAACAGGCTTCCGGATGTATGCACATCTTTTTTTTTTTTAAATAATCGAAAACATCATTTTCAACGATACGTACAACGCGTTGAAACGAATATCCTCCTAGCACGTTAAGCGCGGAGCTTGTATCTATGGACTACTTCTGTTCATGCTACGAGTAACCGCAAGTTTGTATTTAAACAACAGAAGTCACCTATCCGAGTCTACCGACGCGACGAAACGAAACGGAAAATCTAGTATCGGTCCTCGGAGACCGACGCCGCCCGTGCGGAAAGCTTGATGTCGGTCCCCGGGGACCGACGCAACGTAGAGTTTAACGTGTTAAGGGGGTATTCTGGGGCGGATTATTAAAATTAATGCGAATTTTAGGAATTTTTTATGCAAAAAGCATTTAATATTCGCTTTCGAAACTTTGGCCAATTAAACACTATGAAAATATTTTTTTTAGTAGGTACTGTAATTCTCTCAAACCCTTTTAGTTAAATAACTTGCTAAAGTTTGTAAATCCTAAATATAGTGAATACTTGTTACCTCACACAGTACGCCCACTAAAAAATTTACTTCAACCTGCACTTCAGCAGCCACACAATCCACTAATTGGTTAACTTAATTATGAATCAACGACCGAAGTAATTTCCAAGTAAGTCGATTGAACAACATGGACAAGCCGAAGAGTCTAAAATTAGTACACGAAACAACGAAACTGTTAACCGGTTAACCCGAAAACAAACAGCACTCGGTGAACACTGTTGAAAATACACAATCTGAAGTCCTGGGAAAAAATAAAATTCGTAAACGAATGAAACAGAGAGAGAGAAAGGAAGAAAGAAAGGAGTAGAAAAGCAAGGAGTGAAAATTAGATGGAAAGCGATATAAGTGGGAGAGCGAGTAAGGACAAGGGAAGGAAAAGAGTGGAAAACTTAAGCAAAGAAGGGTGGAAGTACAGTGTCGGGAATGAAGAGGGTAAGAGAAAACAAGAAAGTTGGTCTGGCTAGAGGGAGGAAGAAAGAAAATTGTAAGAGAGGGAGGAGAAGGTTCGAAAGGCTGGGGGTTGTAAGAAGGGATGGTCTGAGGGTGGTTGTGCTCGAGTTTGACACAGTCAGAGACCTGCGTTGCCTGGCAACCTTTAAGGGTGGAAGTCCACATTGGCGTAGGATGTACTTGCAACGAATTTATGCGTGTGGACCACCCGCAACCCCCTGCCACCTCCATCGGGACGCGTAAGAAAAAACGGAATAAACGAACGAAACAGCCTATAATTGGCGATCTCTTCAGGCGCGGGGCGTGCCGCAATATATCGTGTATCATCCCCGTGGGTGTAGGATATATTTTTGAAATCAGACTATTTTTTTGCGTGGCGGCGACTCGATTAGAAGCTGCCGGGAACGGAAATTGATTTTTAGATCCGAAGTGAATCATTGATTCCGATCGTAATTTATTCGTCTCGTTTGTTGAATCAGAATGATTTGAAAAGGAAAGTTCAATTCTTAAATTGGATGTTTACGGCAATTCCTTTTGGCCGATTGAAAGTCTTTTTGAGCGATTTGTAAAGATCAGAGATGACAGTGTTTAACTCGGTGTAAATTGCACGTGCATTTCGACTTTTATTTCCTTTGCAACGTTCCCTTTACAGGAGATAGGCTTTTGTTCGCTTTCAGTTTTTATAATTCGGTTTACACAGAGTGCCGAACGCTTTTATTATTGCGATTTTTGGCGAATTCTACTTCTCTCGAACGTTTTTATTGTTGGTTCTCTTCTGTCGGCCAGTTCAAAGGAATTTTGAACAGGTTGACAAGGCTTATAGTGGGCCATCAAATAATCGAACTATCCACAATCTACATATACTTCACGTTTCTTCATTGAAGTCACAGTCTATTGATAGTGCCGTCTCCTAACATATACCAATTTGTCTTTAACTTCGTTGGTTGATACATATTTTGAAAGTAGAAAATATTCTGAGATACACCAAAAAGGAGTGAGGTCAGTGCTTATTGACAATTAATTCATTAATTCCCTTTTTATTCAATACTGTTTATATTCAATACTGAAATTGCTATGGTTACAATTATTAGAGCATGAAGCATTGAATAAAACATTTTGAATACTCACAATTAGCAGGTTTTACCATTTTATTTTTATCTACTACAAAAAGATATGTGTTAATAATTCATATCTTTTGCGGTGCTTAATGGAGGGATTCTAATTTAGACGCGCATTTTCAATTATAGATATATTTTGGAATTAGTCAATCAGTAAAACAAGTGATCCTAGTAAGTTCAAATTTGGCATGTGTGATTATATGCTTTTTAAGAAAACATATTTTATTAAAAATTGACGAAGTTATTATTGAATACATATTCGGACCAGTTATCCGAAAAAAAAAAACAAATTATATGTCGCTTAATTTTTCGTGAACGTGGTTATCGTTGAACCTACTATAAATAGTCTAAACAAAAAGTTGGAAAATAAGCAAATATTTAACGAAAAAACTGTATATTTTATTGATAAATTGCACGTTTCTCGTGTGGATGTAGGTTAAGAGTAGAATGCTTCCTTTACATAGTACTACTACTACTAATAAGAATAATAATATAATAATAATATAATAATAATATAATAATATTATAATAATATATTAATATATATTTATATATGTAGGTATATGTATATATATATATATATATTAATAATAATATTTTGGAGTTAGTTTTTGGTACTAAATAAATTGATCAAGTCCAATGAAACTCAATAAGAAGCAAAGAAATCTGTAAATTATTGCTCAAGCAACTGTAGAATTCCATGTAAAATTGCTTTAGAATTTATACAAACCCGCATAACATCGGATTCCCTTAATCCACTCTTGGCTTCCGTTTCTTAACAGAATCTGGGGTCGCGGGATGAGACGAATATTCTGCTTGTCCTTTGACTAAGCTATTTCATCAACACAGAAACTTTGTAATTAATCAAGTTTTCAATTAACTTAACCAACCTTAGCCTTCTCATTCTCGCGTGGAATTCCTTTTTACAAATCATGTCTTGGCAACCTCGACCCAAAGGATTGAAACATATTTCGTATTTCATGAGACAATCATATGTGTCAAGCAATCAACATGTTTTTTTTAATGGGACATAATCATTATCGAATATTTAACTGTTCTATTACCAGAACAAATAATTCGGACTTCTGTACACGGTTGCGAATTTTATTTTTCTACTCAAGAAAACGTATATATCGACAACAGTGAATAATAAATTTCTTTTATTTTCTTTGTAAAAAATTTTTTTGTCAATTTTTAAACATAGGAATTTATAAAAAGATTGGCAGTCTAGTATCTATATTATTTTTGTTTACACTATTAAATATCAGGCACTAGGAATGCCATTACAAAAATTCTACAATTTCCAATGACCAATACAAAATTCAATGCTCGCGACCTTTCTTTTACGGTTGGTGTGTGCATCGAGAACGTGGTTAAAAAATAAGATAACGTTTCCATAGTAGTATCGAAGAACGTCTTCTTTTCGAGTCGGAGTTCTCGTCAGCAATTAGACGTGTCACGAGTGGAACGGGACTGTCGACTCGTCTTCGTTACGGTGATTTATTTGTATAACGCCCGCGGCTTATTCGTAACTTGTTGATGCAAATAAAGCACGACGGTTGTGTTTCGACCCCCGTAGAGCGCAAATGAGAGTCCTCGTTTCCCCGGATCGATTTAATTAGGCCCGAGCTGGTCACAATTTATTTTTATTAGCTCGGATACACCCTGCAACAGGGTGGGTTTCGCACCCATGTATTTCGTGAATCTCATACTGCACCCTGTGACAACTTCTATGGGAAACGTATCATGCCGCGAAAGATCAATACACTAGTGTCCCCATGTACGTGAAAGAGATGGGCACGGTATTTGTGAAAAATTTATCCCCACTACTACCGCAGGACGTACCTCTTGGAGGGCTCAGAAGTACTGAATTAGATATATCTATCGGTGATGTATGCCAATTCAACGACAAAACTTCTTTGTTTCTAATAGTTTCTTTGTGAAACTTTGACCAACATCTTCGTGAGATTCTCCCGATTAAAATGAGATCATGACACAATTCAGAGCATGTTTCCTTGTTCAATTGCCGTTTCAGTCTCCATTGTACGTGTATTTACGTGTTTTATGTGTGAATAGGTCCATTTAAAGCGATTGATTGTATATACAATACGATTTATTGTACAAATAAAGTAATGTAATCAAACACTGTAGCTAGGTAACTGCTCTATTATTCGAACGCTCGTGTTCCAATTAGCAGTTTAACGAAACAAAGTAAATGTGGTTTAAATTCGCGTATGGAATCATTTCAATCGGGAAAAGTCACAATTATTATGTTCTCACTAAGCGAGTCTTGAAAATAGATGGTTCTTGAACAAGTGTTCAATTTTGTTTATAAAATGTCTGATTCTATTAGGTTGTCCCAAATGTTTCATTCACAATTTGAACGTTTAACATTGTTAAATTCTTCCTCTTACTTAACTATGCAACTTGCTTTCTTAACACTGTTCCTACTACGGCCAGTCAAATTGACCTTTTCAAACTTCTGCACACAATTTCGTACATAAAACATTATCACACCGCTATTTATCTTTACGACTTTTCTTTTTCAACATTTCAAATATAAAACGTTTTTTCTCGTTTCAATGTAGCGTACAATTACGAGTACAAACAGAGTGTTGATCCTAGAACGAAAAACATAATGCCGTATCCGTTGCAACTTGTTGCACTTGATACGGCTGTGAACTGGAAATCGTATATCCGCATGAACAGTGTTATGTTCTTCGTAATAGTGCGCGTTGCCCAGAAAGTCGCCGAAACGATGCAGCTCGTTATTAAGAACTTTAATTGCAGAAACTAAATCGATGGCCTTTTATTGTATATTAAATGCGTAAAAGTTTGAATATCTGACAATTTAACGACGTATGCATATCGTTTGTCAAATAGTTCGTTTATCCGTCACATACTTTTCCGAAATAGTAGTTACACGGTTCATCTTTCCACATTTTCAATTTACACGTTAGTTACGATCATAATTACTCGTGTGATAAGCGATTAAAGTGTCGGGTGTGAAGAAGGACGTTCGTTACGCTACAAAGAATGTAGCACCTCTACTAGAATTGTCGTTCGGCAGATCCGATGATACAACAGTTACGGAATTACAGCTATACATACATATAGAGATGAGAAGAAATTTCTCGGCGAATTCATATTGTCTGTTGCGTATGTGCGAAGCCGCGTCACGGTCGCAACATAAACAGTTTAAAAGCTCGCTCACGAAGCTTATTTCTGTGTTTCAGTCGAGTGATTCCGGTGGTTTTCCTGCACGCACATTACCCCAGGCAGTCGCGATGGCCACCCTATCTCTGCGTATCTACATCCCGGAGAAAAATGCTACGAAGACGATGCAATTCGACCCGAGCACATCCGTTTACGATGCTTGCCGTATTATCAGGGAGAAGCTCGTCGAAGCGAGTAACATGGGCCAACGTAAGCTCCTACTTTTACCTAAAATATTCAGCGACCTGTGATAAAGTGCATAGACACAAGCTCCGTTTCTCGCATGTCCTATCCGAGTACGAAATATTGACGGTGACGTTAACGAATATAATTGAATAGCCGATGTGTCAGTAAGTGTTTTTTTTTCTTCTTCTTATATTAATGCCAATATCCGAGGGACCGGCTTTTATGGAAGTTTAACATAGGTACTTTTGAGGACGATATGCGATAAAAGTTTATCAAAATATTTAGCGAAATTTTCGGTTGAAAATCAATTTTTCTGAAGTATACGTTTTATATCGGTTTACTGGTTTAATTAATTTATATAATAATGTACGCAGTGAATCGAATTTTATTAGCGTTTATGAAGTGTAAGAAAGTAGTTAATAGCTTCAATGCATCCATATGTATTTTATACATTTTCGTTACAAGTTCGAATAAAAAAGATGTACAAAGCAACTTGAACTATATTTCTCGTGATTCAGACTAAGCGAAATTTTTCCAAGATTCTCGTTACACGTCATCCAGCAAACTAATCCTTCTAGCTTGTCGTTTAGCACATTTAATAAAATAGTTAGTTAGATTTAAAGCGTGTGCCAATCAATTGTGTGACAGAGTGTGTAGTTGTTTCTGGTCTTGTCGACTCGGTGATGAGATGATCGTTTCCATTGACAGCCAAGGACTACGGACTATTCCTTGCTGACGAGGACGTCAAGAAAGGAGTCTGGCTGGAGCCAGGGCGGAATCTCGATTATTACATTCTGAGGAACAGCGATCTTCTCGAGTACCGGCGCAAACTGCGGACCCTCAGAGTGCGCATGTTGGATGGAACGCTGAAGACACTGCTAGTAGATGATAGTCAACCCGTCGCCAATCTCATGGTAGTAATTTGCACGAAGATAGGCATCACGAATCATGACGAATACTCGCTGGTGCGCGAGCTGGCCGACGAGGAGACCGAGAATCAAAAGCCAGGCAATTTCGGCACCCTCACCCTCAAGAGAAAGAAAGAGGAGAAAGGCGAACGGGACGCAAAGATGGACCAGCTTAGAAAGAAACTGAAGACCGATGACGAAGGTAAATAACTATAACAGAGCCTGATTCCGATTGGACGTTAATCCGTTTGTTCGTGAAAACGAGTCTTTTCTTCGTCAGGTTGATCTCGTTACAGTTTCCGGTGAATTTAATCCTTTGCACTACGAATTGTCTTTTTCATTTTTCTTCCGAGTAAGTCCCTTCTATTTTAACCTCTTGCTCCGCAATATCGAATCAGACCCATGAAGAAAATTCGATATAAAATACAGAGTCTATATAAATATGTATCTTATTAATTTCTTTCAAACCGAAATAAAACTCTACTTTATTGCAGTCGATATTGTACGTAGGTAGCCTTTGGAGAAAACATAGTCATACAATAAATATAAACCTTCTTTTTCTTTTCCTTTTTTTATGAAATTCTGAACGATGAAAAATTTCTAATCGCTAGACTCCGGATTTTATGCATTTATGACAAAAATGAATGGGTGCAATTTAAAACAGTGGAAAGATTAGATTAGATCAGTAGATAAACATTAACATCTAAAATTTCGTTGACTGAAAATTCTCTTTTACCGATAAGATCTTTTCCGGACACGCTTTTATTTGTGAATTTTGCAAAACTTACATTTTTCCAGTGTTTCACTATTTCTGCTTATCTAATCCACTGAGAAACCGTGTAATCTCTTTTCACAGTGAATTGGATAGATCCCAGTAAGACGTTGCGGGAGCAAGGAATAGACGAGTCGGAGACGGTGTTGCTGCGGAGGAAGTTTTTCTTCTCGGATCAAAATATCGACAGCCGGGATCCCGTGCAATTATCTCTTTTGTACGTTCAAGCAAGGGACGCAATTCTAGACGGCACGCATCCGGTTACCCAGGAGAAAGCTTGCATTTTCGCCGGAATACAATGTCAAATACAATTTGGCGACTACAAGGAGGACAAGCACAAACCGGGATTTCTTGAGTAAGATCCCAAATTAAATATATTTACATGTTGTTGAACAAATATATGTTTGTTAAAAAATTATCCTGACAAATATTTCGAAGAAAGTACAGATAGAACAACTGTTTTTGCAATTACTTTCAAGACTAATACGTATCTTGTCACTAAATGTAACTAACACTAGGTTTGCGGAGCAATAAAATTAATTACTTTATATGAATTTATATTATATTGCTTCTTATAATATATAATATAATAATAATATAATTTATACAATAAATACATATATATATATATATATATATATATATATATATCAGGTTTTGAATGATTTCAAGAGAGCTTTAATGTGATTATAAAAAATTATTTGTCGACTCTTTTTTTCTGGTTTTTCAAGGCCACCCTGAATTTTTTTGCAAAAAATATATAAATTTTTTACGCCTATCTGTTAGAGGATTTCAAGCCGAATTCGGTAAATATCAAAACATTTTTTTCAACTGAGTTGAGAAAAAATTAAAAACTTTAGAGAGTATCATATGCTACGCCGTTGTACGCGTTCCAACGTTGTTGACAAATCGAAATTTGTCCTGACCTCTTGTCTACTGCTTGTAAACATTTCGTTCTGTACATTGGAACGTATCTAAATGATATCCGAACAAGTAGTAGTCTATATATCTAAAGTATCGACGAAAAGTTGGCGATGATTTTGATCTACCGGGAGTGCGGGCGTAATTCAGTGTCAGCTCAACCGTTATATGCTGAACGATTTTCCGATAAACGTCTCCCTTCGCGATACATTTTTGAGCGGATATTGAAAACACTTCGGGAGACTGGTAGTTTACTTCCGGGAAAGAAAAGTTATCCAAAATCTAAAACGAACAATGCAAATGAACGTATTGTTTTAGCTGCAGTAACAAATAATTCACAGATTAGTTCCCGTCAAATAGTACATGAGTGTAGCATATCTGCAGCCAAGTGTCTTGCGTATTCTCCATCGTTACCGTTTTCAACCTTATCATGTATCATTACATCAAACACTTCGTGGAAATGATTTTCGATAAAGTACACTTTACGGACGAATCGACGTTTACAAGTCATGGTCAAGTAAATTGCAGAAATTTGCATTACTGGTCGGTAGAAAATCCTTATTGGTTACGACAAGTGGAACGTCAACGACCATGGACTGTTGATTTATGTTGCTGTATGATCGGGAACTGATTAATTGGTACTTATTTTATCAGTGATACCGCAAATGGTCAAAGGTACGCTGCATTTCTTGAAAATGAGCTTCAATTTCTTTTTGATGATATGCCGATAATGTATCGTACACAGATATGGTATCAACATGATAGTTGCTCCGCACATTATGTTATGGTAGCCCGTTGGATCGGCCGTGGTGGTGTAGTTAATTGATCTTATCCCATTAGATTATTTTCTATGGAGTACATTAAAAGAAAAAGTTTATACAGATGCTCCAACAACACCGGAAGATATGCGGTTAATAAGTTAAAAATAATAGAGCAACTAGATTGTTCGGATATCCCTAAAGTTTTCTATTTCACATATTCATTTTTCTGACAAATTTAATTCAGTATTCTATTGCTGTGCTTGCATATGAATTATTCATACCCGAAACGCATTCTTCTCACAGCCTGAAGGAGTTCCTGCCTCAATCGTATGTGAAGGTGAAGGGTATCGAGAAGAAGATCTTCGCGGAGCACAAGAAACACGGAGGCGTCTCCGAGCTCGACGCCAAAGTTCTCTATACGAAGACGGCAAGATCGTTGAGCACATACGGCGTGACGTTCTTCTTAGTTAAGGAAAAAATGAAGGGCAAGAACAAGCTGGTGCCGCGTTTGCTCGGCGTCACGAAGGACTCCGTGCTGCGACTCGATGAAAAGACGAAGGAGATCCTGAAGACCTGGCCGTTGACCACCGTCCGACGTTGGGGCGCCTCTCCAAACACGTTTACTCTCGATTTCGGCGATTACTCCGATCAATATTACAGCGTGCAGACCACCGAGGCCGAGCAAATTCTACAGCTTATTTCCGGTTACATCGACATCATCCTGAAGAAGCAAAAAGCCAAGGATCACTTCGGCATCGAAGGAGACGAGGGCTCCACTATGGTTGAGGACAGCGTGTCGCCTCTAAAGTAAGTTTTGCTTTCGCTTCGTGTGTTAATTTGTTAATTGAGATTCTGATGAAGAAGCAGGGTCGTCTGTATCCGTTGGGTATGTGAAGCACAGTGTCCAGGGTCTGAAGAATGTTTTCTGTTGAACAGAAAATTATCTGGAGCCGATGACAATAGAGTTAGGAACAATGATGATTGTTAAGAGGTTTAAAGGATTTTCCTGTTTAGAAGACTGAGCAATTGATTTTTCTGATCATTTTTAATCTTCTTTTACTTCGCACTTTTACTAATTTTTAACAGTTTCTGAAAAATAGTGCGTACCCCGCATGTCGATTTATTGTTATTCTAGTTAGATAATTATTTTAATCTTGTCTCATTTTTCAAAGGAGATAATAAATTTAATTCTTTATCTTTCTATCGTGCGAATTTTCTACCATTATACCAATTTGACGCCACGAGAGAAATTAAATAAAAAAAAAAATAAGGGATGATTGATAACAAATTTGTGCCTTGTGTCATGCGAATGTCAAAGGAATATTGGTTTTAAAAATTGACGAAATTCTATTGATTTGAAATCTGAATAGCGTAATACTGTGTTCACTAAATTGGCTGTCAAGATATCTGAAAATATATTCAATTAATTTACTCAAAACTTGATGCACGCTTTTAGTCGAAATTCTGGTTCCATTTTTACTGTTTACGAAAGTTTAAAGAAGACGTGAAAAGTCGGTGTTTAATTCTCCAAAATTTTCCCATTCGTTTAATTTTTCATATTCTGTTTAAAGAATCTTGATAATTCTTATCAAGAAATGAATTTCACTCTTTATGTAAAATGAGTAGAACTGTTGCAATTATGACAGCTTTTTGGATACTTTTATTGCTTACAAGAAACTCAATTTTTATTTTTGTCTTGTCTAAAAATTTGAGAATATTGTTGAAACGGAAATAAAATAGGTGTTTAATCGTGTTATGTTGGCTTGAAATATCGTGTTCTAGAATAGATTACTTTAATAATGTCACTAATGCGCAATAATGCCGAAGGAAGAAGGTTGAGGCTCGAATTCTAGAGTGCTCGAGGTCTACGAATACCGTGGTACGGTCCTGCAAAGATGTGGGACAATTATCGATGTTAACTGAGCTCCTGAGTTGCCAGTTACTTTTTGCCATACGCGACGAAACCGATTAAATGATTCTCGAGCATTTGTTGTTGAAATTTTTAATCATGGAGGAGTTTTTGAGACAAAGACGGAGGAGCTATATAGAAGCCAGACAAGGGTATGAATTTTAGTTAGTGATACTCCTCCTCTGCTTCGATGTTTAATCGTCTATAATTTGTGTAAAAAACAATGTCTATCCGAAGATGTATGCAATTTATACAATTTAATTAAAGGATTTAAAATTAAAGGAAATTTCTAATGCTTCAGAGTGCTGAAAAAATTAGTCAAACTCTTGGATCTCCAAGATTTTAAATGGTTTTAGTTGATATTGAAATGAAATGCATAATTTTGACATAACATGATAATTTGATATAATTTTAAACATCTAAAAGGCAACTTTAACAGTTTCCTATATTATTAACACTTTTTCATGTATTGTCACCTGAAATCTGACGGTAAAATACTATTTAGGGGTCTAAACAAGCACAAAGGAGAATTCACGTATTAGTAATAGTAGACAAGTCCAAAATTTTCTGCATAATTTTTTAAAAACAGGAGCCAAATAGAAATTTCTTTCTTCGTTTAATAATTTTCATAAATTCGAGATAAAATACTGATGCTCTTAAATTCTTTTAATTTTTCTACTGTTTTAAATTTCGTATATTCATTTTAATGCGTAAAACCTGCAGTTCAATAATTCGAGTGAATTTTTTATTTCCTTTTCCGAGGCAATTAAATCATCAGAAACAATCCATATATGTATTAAGAAGATTGATTGAAGCTACTGGTATATAGAACAGTTTCAAACAACTTATGTTAGATGTGTTTGTAAATACCTTACAAAGAATTGATAGTTGAAATTCATATATGAAATGTACAGATATCTAAGCAATTAGATCCTTTAAGTCAGTGCTAATAATAATGTCTGACATGGAGAAATAAAACCTGATATTTGTTTCTTATTCAAATCCTTAATTCAGTTTAATTTCCTCGACAGAGCAACATTCATGCAACACGCAACGAGCAACGTTGGCAAAGGAAATGTAGAAGCTGTATCAGTGGCTATACCAGCAGTTATGAGAGCCGGAGATGGTAAGAAATTTCCCACATTTTTACAGTTCCTGCAAAATCAATGTCTTGTGTCCGTAGATTACTTTCTTAGATGTCTGATTCCCGTCGTTGCTAATAATAATAAGGATACCAGTTCTTAATAAATTGTGATATCAATTTGTCCATTACTCTGGATATAAAATAGTTTATGAATGGATCGCTCATGACTTCTCGCAAGCTCTAACGAAGAATTATGAGATTTAACATCTTTAATTTTATTCAAGACGACACAAGACACTGCATTTTGGCATTGCCTGGCTATTCCAAGGCTAAAAATGGGAGCTGAGAAACCCTTGCACGTTTGAATCCTCGGGTATTAGCTATTGATTTCGTCAATTTTGTACATACTATACTGCTAGTTCGACAAGTTTAAACAAAATCATACATTAAATATTTTGTATCTTTCTCCAGATTATTAAGCTGATAGTGGAGGCACATCATCTGAAATATCAATAAAGAATAGGAAAATGATTGTACTTAAAGTAAAACCTACTTGAAAACTTGAAACCAATCAATGAGGTCAAAACGTAAATAATTTCCATCTCTGGAAATCAATTGCAATAATTTATTTATCATCCTAGTGACTCGTCATACTGGAAATGATCAATGGCAGCAAGTCATTGCAAATAATAGCGAAACTGTAAATGTGATAATTATTTCATTTTCATGTGATTATTTAACATATTGCTGGTAGACTAGAAGATTTATAAAACACAAAAAGTATTCTTCAAATATCAACATCATTTTTCTATCACAGTAATAAAACATACATTACTATTGAATCTCAATGAGGAATTAAATGAAAAGATATAACGGAGGAATTGAAATATGTACATCGGAAGTTATGAGGTTCGGTCTAGAATACTTGTAGGTCGATGTTGTAAAAAAATGGAAGCTAGTACGTGATATCTGTCATTATACTTAACACTAGATTGCCAGATTAAAAAGAATGTATGTGGTCAGTTAGTGATTCCCATTGATAGATTGGTGGTATTATATGATAATGAGGGTGATCAGATACCTACCTTCATAATTCTATTAAAAACTAACATATATTTAAAAAAAAAATTATTTAAGTTTTTCTATATAAATAACAATAAAATCGTAAATGAGTCAAATTGACTCGCTCCGGCAATCTAGTATTAAAGTGTTAACCTTTTATATTCGGAGCCATCGATTCTAGACTCATAATGTCCCCTTAGAGAGGACATCCGAGTGCAAAAGGTTAAATTTTGTGTAACATTGTTGCTGATTGCTATTATCATATAAAAACTGATAATGTTTCAGAACATACCAGTATACCGCTTTACGCCACCGGTTCAGCATGTTTTTATTTTGTCCTTAGTGTTCAGACTGCTCTCGATCCTTTAAACTTGTCGAACTGTACATATTTGTCTCATTGTTCCGTGCGTAAAAGACGCGTGAACCTGAAGAGCTTCTTTAAATGTGTTGCTTCGCATCACGGAGCCGATTAGTGGGTATCTAGCTTCTTGTTGAGCGTGCTCGGTGTTGTACAATCGATCGCAACGATCGATCATTGTAAATACCACTGGGATAGTTGCATGGTACGATTTATAGGAGCTCGACCATATGAGACTGGGCACATGGGCGGTGCTCAATACACGACTGTCAGCGGCCAGGTGAACATCGCTCACGCTCCACCGATGGTAAGAGCTATCAGAAACTTAAAAGCCCTTGCTCATGTTGAATTCCAGTGCTTCCCATTAACTTCCGTTAAGCGGATCCGTTTCAGATCATTCAGAGACATGCAGAATATCATACCCACGTCTTATGATCTCAATTATAACGTTTGATCAATGATATTGTACACTGGTTCAGTCCATTGTTTCTGTTTCTATCTGTTTGTAATTTGACGATTTATGGATCCACTATAAAACGATTTGTGGAAAAAATTTAATTTTTCGCGTAATCGTATTTTTATCGACTCATTTTACGAAAGCACAAGATTATCGATTGTTTTACCAGCTTTTTACTCAAATTTGGTAGGTTGAAACCTTGTTTGGAGACAGTAGATGTGATCTGATAGAGAAACACTGGTTATTCGCAAGAGCAAGAGCCCCGTAGCAATATCCACTGTAGTAACAGCTTAGATCGAGCAGCATATCTTAATCGGCAATACATTTAAGTTTTAGAAATCAGTAATAAGTTGATTTAGTTCCTAATTCAAGCAAATTTCCATGCGACTAATAGACGGTTAAATTTATTTTCATGCTAGGCGCCTTCTATTACGGACACAGAGTAGGTACAAAATCATAAAACTTTCAGTTGTTGCGCAATTGGTTAATTAAAAGTAATATCAAATGCAGCGATTTCATTTTGGTTTAATTCTATTAAGTTTTTGACGTTCAAATACGTGCAGACGTCACTGAAATTTAACGATATTAAAATAAAAATTCAACTGTGAAAAATACGCAACTCGTTAGTGTACGTTATATGCACAGTGAAGTCTGTACTGTCGATACTTTTTTCTTTCTTTTTTTCATGTAGCGCACAACTTTGTTTGATATGTATTTTAAACTACGTCACGCATTGATTATCGAAAAAATTATCATTTTATAATATTAATAGAATTATTCGCTTACAGGTTGTTTAACCTTTTATGGTTCTGAAATATAATTTTCCTATGGTTTACTAAGAAACTTGTCTTTCTTGCCATTTCTAAATAATACGAAAATTGGAGGCTTTGATCAATGATTGAGTTTATCCATATAAGAGTTTATTCATACAAAATTTATAGTATATTTTTCTTATTTATCAATGAAATACTTACTAAATCATTTTTTTACAATATAAGTACTCTAAAATCGGATGTTTTGCAAATAACAAATCACCATATAAAAAAATCTATTTTTTTTTATAAAGTACAATCTGCCTTGAAATCAGGTACAACAAACCAAGGTCACATCCGTCCTGTCCGAACCACAACGTGCCTTACTGTCGACTATCACCGCTGGTCACGAGGTGATCCATATTGCGGAGACCGAACTGTCCTGCAAGGCCTCCTTGCCTGAACTGGGTACGGATCCAGCCTCTTTGAAATGGATCGAGCAGACCATAGATACGCACAAGCAGAACGTCGGCTCGCAAATCGCGGCGATGAACGCCGCGACAGCGCAGGTTGTTACTTTGACATCCGGCCCAGCCGACGACGTCGATCACACCGCTGTAGGAGCAGCGATTACCACAATCGCCAACAACCTGCCCGAGATGACGAAGGGAGTCCGGATGATCGCTGCCCTCATGGAGGACGACACCTCCGGCGACAGGCTCCTGGATGCCGCTAGGAAACTTTGCTCGGCATTCTCTGATTTACTGAAAGCTACCGAGCCCGAGACCAAAGAAGTACGTTTACTTATCGAAACGCTGATAAACTGTTTTTGTTATCTGTTACTCGAAGTCTTAAGAGCTAGCCGTGCTTATTGCGAAGTTACCTGAAGTCGCCATTTCAGACTACGAAAAGATTCGCTTTTCTTGAACTGCATAAAATCCGCAGTTTAGTTACCAAACTTGTACATGAAATTTGGCGACAATTAATGAGCAAATTATTTTCGTTCTCGATCGAGTAACGAGTGTGGTATTCAAAATCAGATACGAGATAAGAAACGAAAATTTAAGTGTCTGAAATATATGAGACAGGATCTCTGATAAAAAGTTATCATACAATTTTATTTAAAAAGAATACTAACAAAAGACAGATTTCTCCTAAAAGTTTAAACTATACTTTTCTGTACAGCCTTTCTACATAATGGCTTGTATCTACGATAAATACGTAAGCACTGACACGATTTTCTATCGACATCGATTCTATTTTACTTTGATTTCATACAATGTGCATAGAGGGTCGATTAGATATAGCTTCTTAAACATGTTTTCACACATTTTGATTTTCAAACGACACTAATGCAACCTATTTTATTATTATTTTCGAAAGAAATCATTATACACTAAATGTTACGAGATTTGTTTAGTTGAATTTTGAGTTCCTTATAAGCTTTAAACAAAAGAATCGCAAGTTTGGGTACATTTGCATCATCTATGAACAATGATAACTTTTTAATTCGTATGATTGTGGGAATTAACAGGATAAATAAAATAAGATTTGTTCATTCGAATAATTACGATAAATTGATTTCAATGTTACTGAACGAAACATGTGTGCCCAAACTTCCACACAATAATGATTTATTCTAGAGTAGAACATCATGTATGCACACGGCGACACCTTACTTATATGTACTTCATTTTTCTTTAGCAATGTCTACTTGAAACTTAAGGGGTCATTTTGGTATGGCGTTTTCGAACACTGAAATTCTTCCTATGGTACATTAAGTTACTCAAAGGAAAACTGAAATTGAATAAAGCAATTTTCCTGCATAGATTTTATATACAACAATTGACAGAAAAATTAATAGAACCATAGTTCAGTTCATTGAGATCGAGAAAATGTTTCAAAGTTTACTTAATTTTTCTACCGCCATGCCAGAATCACTTCTTAACAATAACCTCCCTAAAACTAATTGTTCGTATCCACCTTCCAGCCGAGACAGAGCCTGCTTAACGCTGCGTCTCGCGTGGGCGAAGCTTCGCACCAAGTATTAACAACCATTGGAGAAGAGAATGACTCGAACCGCGAGCTACAGGACATGTTGCTCGCTCTGGCAAAGGCGGTAGCTAACTCGACTGCCGCGTTGGTGCTCAAAGCGAAGAACATAGCAGCCACCTGCGAAGATTCGGCAACACAAAACCGCGTGATATCCGCTGCCACGCAGTGTGCCCTAGCTACGTCGCAGCTGGTAGCGTGTGCCAAGGTCGTGGCACCAACCCTACAATCCCCAGCTTGCCAGACGCAGCTGATGAACGCCGTCAGAGAAGTGACAAGAGCAGTCGAAGGTTTGGTCGAAGTGTGCAACGAGACCTGTAACGACAACAACCTCTTGAAAGAACTGAGTGCAGCAGCCGCCGAAGTCAGCAGGACCTTGAACGACCTGCTGAACCACATAAAGACAGCCACTAGAGGAGAACGTGCCAAAGAGACAGTGCAAGAGGGAGCGGTAGAGACGATACTGGTAGCAACGGATAAGCTGTTTGCCAGCACTGGAGACGCCGGCGAGATGGTCAGGCAGGCGAGGGTAGTCGGTCAAGCAACCGCCCAATTGATCCAGAGCATAAAAGGCGAGGCAGAGAGGCAGACAGACTCGGAGCAACAGTGTCGACTATTGGCTGCAGCGAAAGTGCTAGCTGACGCCACTGCGAAGATGGTGGAGGCAGCCAGACAGTGCGCTAGCAGTCCCCATGACGCCAAGATGCAGGACCAACTGCGCCAGGCTGCGGAGGAGCTCAGAGCAGCGACCACCGCGGCTGCCACTCCGGCTTTGAGAAGGAAATTGATCGTTAGGTTGGAAGCTTGCGCTAAACAAGCTGCTTCTACCGCTACTCAATGCATTGCTGCTGCTGCCGGAGTCGCGCATCACAACACTAACCCGTCTAGTCAGAAGGAATTAACCGCAGAATGCCAAACCATGATGCAGCATATACCACACCTAGTGGCAGGCGTGAAGGGTACGCAAGCGCAGCCAGATAACTCCACGGCACAATTGAACCTGATTGACGCGTCCGAACAGTTCCTGCAGCCTGGCAACTCTGTAGTCAAATCCGCTAGAGCGGTCCTACCAACAGTCACTGATCAAGCCTCGGCATTGCAGTTGAACAACACCTCTCAGCAGTTGGGCACTTCTTTGACGGACTTGAGGTCCGCTGTGACTCGTGCTAGAGAAGCCTGCGGCGGTTTAGAGCTGGACGCTGCTGAGGAATTAATCAACAGTCTGAAGGACGAGTTGGCCGAGTTTTATAGAGCTGTCGAAGCCGCGTCCTTGAGACCCCTACCGGACGAGACCACGGAATCCACCGCTCTTCGGTTGGGCGCTACCTCGAAGAATGTCGGATTCGCGATGGCTCGACTCTTGTCCGCTGCCAAACAAGGAAACGAGAATTATACCGGAAGCGCGGCCAGAGAGACAGCCTCTTTGTTGAAGGACCTGACTTATGCTGTTCGAGGCGTGGCCGCCACGTCGGATCAACCTGAAACGCAGAAGAAGGTGCTGATGACGGCGGATGACGTTGTCATGAAATCGCTGTGGCTTGTGAAAGAAGCCAGACGAGCCCTGAAGATGCCAGATCATCCTGAGAACGAAGCTAACCTGGTTGCCGTTGCTAGAGACGTGTCGAACTCTTTGAACAAGTGTGTCTCCTGCTTACCTGGTCAGAGAGACGTCGACAATGCTATCAAGAATATCGAGGACATGACGCAAGTGCTCGGCATGAACGAATACCCGCAAACCAACAAGAGTTATGGGTGAGTTTGTTTGTGTCTTTGATAAAGGCGCTGTTATCTTGCTGTGCGATAGTTTCTTACCTCATTGGTTCTCGTTTCAATTATCGTTTGTTGACATACATTCGAATGGTTAGCCATAATTGTTAGTAAATTTGAGTGACTGTTGGCATTGAGTGTTGAAACATGTTACTTCAAAAATCTATCAATATTTAGAAAATTTGGAATTAATGGTGAAAGATAACCGTTTCTAGATTCAACAACCATTTCATATTTTCATTTAACGGCAGTATTGATCATTTTTATTACAATCTGTTGTAATTGTAAGTAACATGAAATATGAATATTTACTCTACAAGCTCACATTTTTAGGAAGTTTTACACACAAATTTAGAGATCAACATATTAAATAATACATAATTAAAATATTTCTACATTAACTTAATACATAAATTATTGACTACTATTATAACTATTAACGCTTTAGGTACCGGAAGAAGCTGATTATATTAGTAAGCTTTTTAGATGATAGTCTGTTATATTCTAAAGAAGTATAATCATTTTTTCTAAATTATAATCTCGAAAGAAGCTAGTTATTATATTACTCGAGATAACTTATTGGTTGACCAATTTAATAGCTGTTGCTATAAAACAATTCATTAAAAATCTTGAATCATTTACATTTAACTACTAGTGAAATATTCGCTACTATTCCAAATTTTCATTTGAGAAACTGTACATATGTAACAATGTTGCCTCAGATGAACCAACTTAAAACAATACTTCTAATTTAGATGCATCAAACTAAAATATGTTTGTTGAGAGTTCGCGAATAAATAAAAATTCTCTGCAAATATCCGTTTTACATTATTTTATATAAATCAAAATATGGAGAAATAGATTTCGCTGTCCAACGATTATCTTATAATAGAAATAAATTAAAAATATTAAAGTCTGTCAATATCAAGATGTTATTATATCACATAATTTTACAAGTATCAGGAAATACATAAAGATCCGCAGCTTAATTATGTTAAACTTTAATCCTTACAATTCCAGCTAAACGTATCTAACTAATACACATACTAAAGATACTACCAATTTACCTCTTACAGACAACTCCAATCCGATTTGAACAACGCAGCCGCAAACCTAAATGACGCTTCCTCGAGCGTGGTCTCATCCGTGCGTTCTCCAGTGCAACTTGCAAGTTCTTCGAAACAATTCACGAATGCTTTCGGAGACCTGTTAGGTGTTGGAATGGAAATGGCTGGTCAAACGACGATCGACACCCGCAGTCAGATGGTGGTCTCTTTGAAGAACGTCAGTATGACGTCGGGCAAGCTGTTGGTAACTGCTAAAACTGTGGCCGCTGACCCCAGCGCGCCGAATGCAAAGAACCAGCTATCTGCTGCTGCTAGAGCAGTAACCGATTCTATCAATTACCTCGTTGACGTTTGTACATCTGCTGCACCTGGGCAAAATGAGTGCGACAATGCTATCAGAAACATCCAGTCGATGCGATCTCTGTTGGACAACCCTAGCGAGCCTATATCCGACGCGTCATACTTCGAGTGTCTCGAAACGGTCATGGAGAAAAGCAAGAGCCTTGGCGATGGAATGACGGGCATAGCCAATCACGCTAAGAAATCAGAACACGAGCAGTTCTCTGTAGCCGTTCGAGGAGTCTCCTCGTCCGTCTGTGGCCTCATTGAAGCAGCAGCTCAAGCAGCGTACCTGGCAGGTGTGAGCGACCCATCTTCAGTCGCTGGCAAACCAGGTCTCGTAGACCAAGCTCAGTTCTTGAGAGCCGCGCAAGCCATCCACACCGGTTGCCAGAGTCTTGGAAACCCAACCAGTACCGAGCAACAGGTCCTCTCAGCTGCTACCATGATCGCAAAATACACGAGCGCGCTGTGTAACGCTTGCCGAGAAGCATCGAACAAGACCAGCAATCCGGTCGCCAAGAGACACTTCGTTCAGTCGGCTAAGGACGTTGCCAACTCCACATCCGCTCTAGTGAAGGAGATCAAGGCACTCGACCAGAATTATTCCGAAGCTAACAGGGACAAGTGCGGCGAGGCCACGATACCTCTTCTAGAAGCAGTTGATAATTTATGTACCTTCGCGGGGTCGCCCGAGTTTTCCAGTCAGCCTGCTAAGATATCCATCGCTGCTAGGGCTGCTCAAGAGCCAATTACTAGCGCGGGGAAGGCTATCATCGATGGCTCTTGTGCCATGGTGCGAGCAGCTAAGAGCTTGGCTGTTAGTCCCAAGGATCCTCCGACTTGGCAGCTGCTAGCAAATCACAGCAAGAGCGTTAGCGACTCTATTAAGTCCCTAGTTGCATCTATTAGAGATAAAGCACCAGGACAGAAGGAATGCGATGCGGCCATTGATAAATTGTCCGCTAGGATCAGAGAGTTGGACGCTGCTTCGCTGAGCGCGGTGTCACAGGCGCTGACGCCGCGACGGGAGAACACCGTTCAAGGATTCACTGATCAAATGGAAAGCAGTGCGAGCGAGTTGCGCGAGAAACTGGAGCCTCTGCGATTGGCTGCTAAATACGAAGCTGAGAACGTGGGCCACGCTGTCAGCCAAGTGGCGCTGTACTGCGAACCTTTGGTCACTGGAGCCATTGGTGCTGCCTCGAACATGGTGCAATCGAAACAGCAAATGGTGCTACTTGATCAAACGAAAACCGTCGCCGAATCTGCTCTGCAGCTTGTCTGTGTAACTAAGGAGACTGGGGGTAACCCGAAAGCCATCAAGTTGCACACAGAGGTGGACGAAACTGTGGAGTCTATGAAAGATGCGCTGCAGGAGTTGCAAAATACTTTGGAGACCATTTCTACTTCGAATGGCATTGTCACCGGGCTGATCGATACTATCTCGCGGGCTATGGTCAGGTTAGAGGACCATAGGATGTCTACTATTGATACGGTTGATTCTTATGTGGACTATCAGACCAGGATGGTGGAGGCTGCTAAGGAGATTGCGCGACTGGCACAAGAGATGGTAAACAATTGATAACTTCTTTAACCCCGAGAAAGTGGACGTTTGTATCTGTTGCACACCTAGAGATTTACTTAACAATGTTTTTAATTACGTTTTATACATACTTTGTATGCATGTTAACCTCTTAAGTGGCTTGTTTCGTTATGCGAAGTGCATTCTTCAGTGGCGAGTTTTTTCGCCGCTAGTCGTCATGGGCAAGCATTAGAAATATTATAAAAGAACATAGTTATTATTATTATTATTGTTATTGTTATTTTTAGTATTATTAGTATTATTATTAATATTCGACTTGGGTATAGTGTTTCACATTATTTAATTTTATGCAAATACATAGGTCATGGGCATTCTGTAATACACATAGTGATACCTATTATATACGTCATAGCCACTTGAGGGGTTAATCTTATTGAATCTAATTGAACCGTTACCAATTTAATTATGTCGATTCATATTATTGTTATTGTTATTTTTAGTATTATTAGTATTATTATTAATATTCGACTTGGGTATAGCGTTTCACATTATTTAATTTTATGCAAATACATAGGTCATGGGCATTCTGTAATACACATAGTGATGCCGATTATATACGTCATAGCCACTTGAGGGGTTAATCTTATTGAATCTAATTGAACCGTTACCAATTTAATTATGTCGATTCATGCTAACTGCTTATCTGATTATTCAAATTTTAGTCAACAAAGTCCAGCACCGACGTGGCCAGGCTAGGTCCGCTCGCAGTGGACATCTCCCACAAGTACATGCAACTGGCTCGCGACACCTCTGGTGCTTCAGCAGCAGCATCCAACGCTGATGTATCTGCAAGACTTCGCACAGGTGTGCAAGAGCTTGGTCGAGCTTGCGCCGACATTGTACGAGCTACTGGAACCTGCCAAATTTCGCCTGGCGATGCTTACGCTCAGAGAGAAGTAGCGGAACACAGCAAGAACGTGACGGAGAAGGTTTCGCAGGTGTTGGCCGCGCTTCAAGCAGGTTCCCGGGGCACGCAAGCTTGCATCAACGCAGCCAGTACAGTATCGGGGATCATCGGAGACCTGGACACCACGATTATGTTCGCCACTGCTGGAACATTGCACGCGGAGAACGAGGGCGACACTTTTGCCGATCACAGAGAGAACATCTTGAAGACAGCCAAAGCTCTGGTAGAGGATACTAAGACGCTCGTTGCAGGCGCTGCGTCCTCGCAAGAGCAATTAGCTGTTGCTGCTCAGAATGCTGTGTCGACGATTGTCCAACTGGCTGAAGTTGTGAAATATGGAGCTGCTAGCTTGGGTAGCCAAAATCCTGAAGCCCAGGTGATGCTTATCAATGCCGTGAAGGATGTTGCTTCTGCTCTTGGTGACCTCATACATGCTACCAAAGCTGCCAGCGGCAAACCCATCAATGATCCAAGCATGGCACACCTGAAGGACTCCGCTAAGGTAATTATCTTGTTTCTCTACTAGAATTTTTGTTGCTTCGTTCGTATTCACTTCGATGTTGGACGAGGAGTCTCCTGTTGTTGTTGGCTTAGTATTAACTGACACTGAGACGCTTGAGTGGAAGCGGCCTGTAACCGAATGGCAACATCGAGATACCAGGAAGTAGAGCTTTTCTTGAGGGTATATGTGTTTGTTTGTGACTAAACATAATTTTATTGATCTCGTGTTCGAGGGGAAGCAATGGTAGGTGATACAGGACATAATGGTTACACTGCGGATTCTTATGTAAAATGAACGTTTTCTGTTTTATTGATACTGAATCTCCTCTTAGATAAAGAATTTGTTTATTGCGATTTACATATTTTTCAAATGCTTTTCAGATAATACAATATTGCTTCACTATTTGTTCAAACTTGAATAAATTGAATCATGGAGGGTTAATAATCGCAACAAGTTAAGAATTGGTCTCTATTAAAATACTTTTCAATTATTTTAATCTTCTTGCTGTTATAAGTTGCGCCTAGTAATTTTAATCATTAATGCGTAAAATCCGCAGTCTAGTAATGATTAATAATTAAGCGGAATTTGGACAATATAAACGGTAAACGACTCAATGTGGTTTTAGCAGAAATTATTATTTGTTGAAGATAGAACTGATAGGGTTCACATGGTTACTCGTTCATCAGTATTAATTCTTTTAACAATAAGTATTCTTTACGTGTAATATTCACAAAATGCAAATGAAAGAATGGAACAATGTTTGCAATATTCGATTATTTTAAATTGTGAGACATAATTTTCAATCTTATTAAATAATAAATATGTATATAGGAGGTTAAAAGCACATTTGTGCTCGTATTTAATGCCATCATTTGTGCATTGATTTTCCTGAAATTGTTGGAAATTGTTTTGAATTATTTAAAAGTTTTGAAATATTACGATTTAGGTGACCAGCACGCACGCATTTGGCAACTTTCCTCTAGTAATTACAGCAAAGATAGTTGTGAAAAATTGATATGTATATAGTTTTAAATTAAACCTTACTCCTTTTCTCATAAAAAGCACAAAATCCGCTGTCTAATTATCAAGAATCATCGTCGATAATCGTGGATCCGAAGAACAGGCTGAGAAACGCTTAACTAAACATTAACAATAACCAATGACTACATTAACAGGGACGAACCACGCGTGAAGCGTAAAATCTCAGTTGTCGCAAATCTAACAGTGTCTCACTGTTGTCTCGTTAACGCACTAAATCCGAACTTCGCACTTAACCACGGCTCAACTCCCCCTTATTTTCTTTTCTTTTTTGTTTTTGGGGGGTGGACTTTAATCGACCGATTTGTTTACTGCCTCTAACCGACTTCTTCATTGACATTCCGCTACGATAAAGAAAAAGAAAGAATAAAGCAAAAGCCAAAAAATGCATACTCAAGTTCGACGATCTCGCTCACGAGACACGTTGTATGTACCAGAGTTTTGCGATTGCCATTGAAAATGGCAATGATCGTCGTCCGCCACGACCACATGTTCACGCTATTAAAGTCCACCTTGCACTTCTCCTTCGTTCGGTTTTCCATCTTTTCTTTCATGTGTGTGACATACTCGGTCTGTGTTTCCTTTAATGGAACGTATTGTAGAGGCTATGCAAGGCAGAACCGATTATTTGCTTCCATCGGTAAAAGAGAGCACTCTACTACGGCTTTGTTTATGCTTGTTGATGATGTTGATGATGATGATGATGATTAGATTTACAATCGAATACGTAGTGAAAGATTTTGTCACGTACGGTGGACTTTAATGTGTGTTTCATTGACGATATCGGTCTGGCCGATTCGGATAGGTGTTAGAACAACAGCTACACCAGCAGCTGGTGCCTCTGAGCGACGTCGGCGGCTCGGAGTCCGAGTGGTTCGTGTCCGATCAAGAGGAGGAGCTGATTCGTCTGCTATCAGCCTCCGAGAGCGAACAACCGTCTCAGCGAACTTCCGATTTGCTGTTGCTCATGTAGCGGAAGCCTTGATCTTCGGTTTAATCGCGATCTTTTCTCGATCTTACGACCGGTTCAATTTTCGGGGGGTTTCAACTTAAGGAGTTGCATGCATCTAGGAACAAGAAGACTTACTTGGCTCGAATTTAAAAATTTGTTTCATACATAAAACCATACTTTATTGTTCGCTTGTTATTTGCCTGCGGATCTTTATCTTGTCAATGCCTAGGAACAACAAGGATAAACTTCCATTTTACAATTTTGTTCATGCGTAAAACCATGGTTTATTCAATTGTTATTGGACTGTTAATTTTTATCTTGCAAATATCTAGGGACAACAAGACCAGTCTCCATCTTTAAAATTTCGTTCATATATAAAATCATGTTTATGAACATAACGAAAGATTCAGAGATTTACATAAACAAGGTTTTTCGTAGATGACGTTCATAGTGTCAACAATGTCACTGTTGATTTTGATTATTATTCCGTTTAACGTAAATGAATGTTTGTAAAATTTGAATCTGAGTCATCTCATTATTTAATGTAAAAAGTTGCTATATAAAGTTTTGTTCGTTGTCTATTACGTGAAAGCGTGAGAACATCTGTCAGATCGTTTTCTGTTAAAAAAATGTATGAGCCTGAACTGGAACTTTTATTGAACCGAACCAGTTGCATTTCCTTCAAACGTCGGATTTTCTTGCAAATGTGCATTTCACAATTCTCCCAGAATTTGATCCTATCGATGCAACGATTGTCGACGCATTTATATTTTATAATAGTCTTTGTAGTCGAAGATTGAAGATAACAGTAGTCGAACGATAGTAACATGACAAGCTTCTGCTATATCCTTTCTTTCTGTATTTCTTTCTTTATTTTTTACTACGCAAACAATTGTATCGTGCTTTAGTCTCAGTATTACTTTACTTTGTACCGTACATCATCCTGTTGTTTTCTTTCCTTTTCTTTTGTATCGAAATAAATCATTGATCTTTTACACTAGTCCTTTGTGCGAGTTCATTAATTATCCGCGACAGGAATTTTTAAAACAAAGCAACATTAGGTACGTACATTTCACTTGCAAGTATGCATTAACCATTATAACAGCATCGTGCCTGCTGCTTCGTCAACTAATGGAAAGTGAATTAATTAATCATTTATCTACTATTAAAATGATCACATACAACGTTTATAGTAATCGTAATAATTTTCGTAAGATTAAGCAATTAGTAATATTATTTTAGCTTTCTCAATTTTGGGGTGAACACAAGTTCTATCTTCTTTTGGTATAGTCATCGATAAAAATATTATTAAATTAATTGTAATACTATACTTTAACAGGTAAAACCAAAGATACTTCTGTTTTGTCAAATTTAATGCGAAATTTGTCTTTGAATCTTAAAATGGGCAAGAATACTTTTTAGACAACCCAATATTCACTAACATTCTTAATTATTCTTCTATTGCAGAGGAGCTATAATAACTAAAAAACTTCTACTTTGGTCATACGATATAAAAATAAATTTTTGGTACTTGTGAACATTCTAAATAACTTATACGAATACATATAAATAAATTGTATTGTAATTAACTTGTTAAAAAGTAATATCGAACAATGAGGACTGCAACTATTTCCTACTAATGAAGAAGGCGTCTTCTAATTTTATCTTCTCTAATTACCTTTATACTCACTTTTTAATTTTCCTGAATGGTTCTGTTTGATTTTAATAACTTCAGCTAACACGTGTAACTTTCCACAGTCCGAGAATTCTTTTGCAGCAGAATCTGACATCTCTTTGAATCGTACGTCTGACACAATTATTTCTACGTAACATGAATTAACCTCCTAAAACGACTGTTATACATATATTGTTTAAATTGTGAAAGGCTCCACCGATCTCTGTCAATTGGAAGAAATGTCATTTCTTTCTTTGTTATGTTTGTTTCTTTTTAAGAACGACCACACACGACTGTGGTTTGATCGTTGTTATTATCGTATTGCAGTTCTGTATGCATTTATAGCGAATTCTATCAAGTAAAATTCGGCATAATAAAACATTTCACAAAATTGATTTCTTTGTCCGACAAAAGTGGAAATTTATATGTATAATCATGATGCACATTCTAATTGTCACTCGGACAAAACAATATTGTCTTCTAAACCTCGGATATGAAAATACAACGATTCAAATTTTAATTTACATTATCGAAAATGAACTGTTCTATTAAGTATTTTTGTTCTACTATCAGGAAATTCTTATTTCCTATTATATTTCTCATGTAATAATTATAAAAGAGATAAATATATCTTTCACGATAGTTCTTATCATTACGTTAAGCAAGGAATAAAAGAGCAAAATTACAGCTAAAAGTACTTAAAAGTAGCCATACTTCCTCCAAATGCCAGAAACCCATGGACCACGTTCAATGAAGACCCACACGAATCTTTACCCACTCAACACAATTCCTAAACGTAAAATATCGATGGCGCTTTGAATTACTTTAGTACACCAGAAACAATACGCCAGACTATCAACAGGCAACTCTCTAGCAACAACCGTCTAGCAAAGAGACACTCTTGATCTCATATCTCCATTTCTTGTTCAGGTGATGGTGACGAACGTGACGTCCCTGTTGAAGACCGTGAAAGCCGTTGAAGACGAGCACACGCGTGGTACCAGAGCTCTCGAATCAACGATAGAGGCGATCGCCCAAGAGATCCGTGCTTTGAACACGCCGGAGACCCAGAAGATGAACGTGACTCCAGAGGACCTGGTCCGCTGCACCAAGAGCATCACTATGTCAACCGGAAAAGCTGTCGCAGCAGGGAACAGTTGCAAGCAAGATGATATAATCGCGGCGGCGAACATGGTGCGCAAGGCTATCAGCGACATGTTGACCATCTGCAAGGGTGCAGCGTACAATTGCGCCGAAACTGCCGAGCTCAGAGACAGGACTCTTCAGGCTGGCCACGATGTGGCGATGAACTACAGGGAGCTGCTACAAGCGATCCTGCAAATAGCCTCCAGGTCTGGAGATGCTAAACACACTCTGGTACCGATATCGAGGAAGATCGCTCAGAGTGTGACCGAACTGGTGGCTGTGGCCGAGTTGCTCAAGGGTAACGATTGGGTAGACCCTGATGACCCGACTGTCATTGCGGAGAACGAGCTGCTGGGTGCTGCTGCCAGCATCGATGCCGCTGCCAAGAAGCTGGCTAGTTTGAGACCCCGAAGAAGCATCCAGGTGAGTTTGCGTCGAACGTTTTCGACTGCAATCTTTTTACGTCGCCGTTGCATAGTACATAGTATGACTTTATCGACTAGTGGACAGTGTTTGAAGGTTGTTTTTGATTATTTGATTATCTCGGAAGAGAATTATTAGAAAATCGCTTTAATTATTAATACGGTGTGTAAAAGTGTAAATGCCCTTTTGGTTTTTCAACCAAAATCAATTTACCAACATATTGCTGACATTTTTCTGATTAAAATTACATCGAACATTACACAATTTCGATCACATTAACTTGTTTAATTCGCGATATCGTAGAACCTCGATTATAATGGATGGTGAAGGACTGGAATATATGATCTGATTCCCGTAAGATATGTTTGATATTCTTGGTTGTTTTCTAATAATCGACCAGGAATCAAACATATTATTACGGTGATTAGAATAATCAACGAACGTTCGTCGAAGGTAAGGATCGCAGGTTTAAATTAGTTGTAAGCAAAACGTCAAAGTTCCTCTTTCATATAAATCAAACTGTGAGCGTATACCTACTGTGGGGAAAAGTAGGAACAATATTCGATATATGTATTATATTGCTATGTGAAATTTTTGATGCTATAAAGTGCAGATAAAATATTACTTTTAACAGTAAAACAGAAAAAAGAAATTTATTCTATTACTTGTAGCGGCCACATAAAATAGCGCGCATAACATAACGCGAAACGATAACATGCACTTCATAACAATTTCACAAGAACAACTATAAATTTGAAAAGTCGATACACAGGTACCCAATTGCTCGCAGAACGGTTAACCCGTTATCCCAAATCGTTAACTTTAAGTTATCAACTTCTTAAATTATCGAGTAATCAACTTCAAGATATGAACTTTAACTTGATCATACATGTTACAGGAGGCCAACGAAGACATGAACTTTGACGAGATGATCCTCGAAGCGGCAAAATCCATCGCTGCCGCAACATCGGCGCTGATTAAAGCAGCGAGCGCGGCGCAGAAAGAGCTAATAGCAACGGGAAAGGTCTCTAGGACGCCTCTGACAAGTTCCGACGATGGTCAATGGTCCGAAGGTTTGATATCAGCCGCTAGAATGGTCGCAGCTGCAACGCACAGTCTCGTGGAGTCGGCAAACGCGTTGGTACAAGGTGTCAGTTCCGAGGAAAAGTTGATCTCCAGCGCGAAGCAGGTTGCTAGCAGCACTGCGCAGTTGTTGGTAGCTTGTAAGGTGAAAGCTGATCCCGATAGCGATAGCACGAAACGTCTGCAAGCAGCTGGAAACGCGGTGAAACGGGCTACGGACAACCTGGTGAGGGCTGCCCAGCAAGCTATCCAGCAGGAAGAGGATCGATCGTTGGTTCTGAATCGCAGAATGGTCGGTGGCATCGCTCAGGAGATCAACGCCAGGTCAGAAGTGCTGCGTATCGAGCGAGAGCTTGAAGAAGCTAGAGGCAGACTGACAGCGATTCGCCAGGCCAAGTACAAAAACAGACCGGACATGGCTGACACCGACAACGAAGGTGAGCAGAGCGGTTACGAGAGCTACACCACGAAGTACGAGACCAGAGCGTACGATCCTCAGTCACAAATGAACCATAACTTGGACCAGCTGCAGGCAACGACGCACAGCATCAGTCAGCTCTCTGTAGACAGACAAAACTTGGTCAGTCCCGAGAAGGTTCACTCTACGCAGAGCACTCTGGAGAGAAAGATGAAGGACAGCTATCGGTCAGCTATGGAGAGCCAGTATGGATCGGTGGAGAAGAAGTACAGCGACGGTCAGTACGACAGAAGGTACACCCCAGAGAGTCCCTATTCGATGGACAACAAGTTGATCGCTGAAAGTAGCCCTGGCCAGTTCAGTTCGATCGAGAGGAAGATCAATCAAGAGAGCTATAGCACCATGGAAAGGAAACACATGGACGGACCGTACCCGCCTGTGGTCACTATGACGTACGCCCAAGTGTCTCCCACACGGAAGGTCTTCCAAGAGCAACAGCAGCAGCACGTTTATGACAAATACTCTCAGGATCATCATTACTCTGCCGACGAACGACCTTACGAGCAGAAATCCTACTCACCCAGCCAGGAACAGAAATATTACACCGATTCCGTGGACAAATTCTCGGGTCATAGTCCTTTGAGCACTTTCCGCTCGGAAAAACAGTCCGAGTCGCACCGGTTCGGTGGCCTTCCTCAGAACCAGACCTTCAAGAACGTCGAGACTAAGGTGGTACCCGGTGGCAGACTAGAGACCATCACGACCAAGGTGTACTCTTCAACACCCGGAAAGACCACCACTAGTTCCAACTTCGAAACCACCGAGGAAACTAAAGAGTACGCGACCTCCAGCAATGAATTATCCACGTTCAAAGCTATTGAAAACGACACGCACGAAGAACGCATGATGAAGCAGTCAAGAACGCACAAGGTCACTGAGAAGAAGACCGAGAAGAAGATAGTCACTTTGACCATGTACAACAGCCCGGACTCGAAGATCTTCCGGGTCAAGGAGAAGTAACCACGATAATAGCAGAAAGGATAAGCATCTTGAACGAGGTGCTCTAGAATAGTTATAGCGCTCTTCGACACGTTGGAATAAGGAATGGAGACGGCATCATCTTGGCTCTTCGATGCGCAATTAAGCTAATAAGTTTACGACCAGGTTCTTTGTAATATTGTGTACAAGAGGAAGAAATTCTCGGCGAATGGAAATCGAATTGTTATCACGCGTTTTGATACGACGAACTGCGGTTGTCCGACTCGAGATCGAATCGAACGAATAGTTTGAGGTGTTTCGTTCAGCATTTGAACATCAATCGTTGATATTCTTGTTTGTATAATAGATGAGAGTGAGCACCGTGTAGCCGCGTCTTCGCTGTCGCAATAACGAGTAACTCTCTGTCGTCTTCTGTTGCTACATGTTTCAAAATGTTGCCATCAAACGTTAGTGTATAGCATTAACATTTTGTCCACGCTGAAACAACGTTAAGTCGAGGAACATTTTGGTTTTGCATTAGTTTCGAAGCTGAACTTTTTGGAAGATTTGCTCCTCGCACCTAGCTGTAGCATTTATTGTTATCAATGATAAAAGAGGAAAAACGGGTGAGTTTTTGTACAGTTGAACAAATCAGATCTTTGATTTCTTGTTTAACTTTACTATATTCGCTTTAACAAGTCAATTTTATAATGCGAAGTATTGTAATGTATGTTTGCGAATCAGTCCGCAAAGCGTACAGCCTGAAGAACGCCTGTTTCTGTCGTTATTGGGCCCAAATATTTTCTATTTTTCTTCGACTTTCATTGTTACAAGTGGAAACATGGAACAAGCAACGATACTTGTTGCTGGGAGAAGAAACAGGAGGGAACGTGATGCAATATTTGACAGCAAGCGGCATTTTAAAAAAAAAAAACATAGAATTTCAACGAAAAGTTGCTCGTTATTGCTGCACTATGGGCATAGATTTAGAGGGGTCTCTAGCTATTCTCACTTAAAACGTATGATCGCCTCCTGCCAGAATTTTTACGTAGTTTTAGCGAGAAATAACAGCCAAAGATTAACAGCGATACCCAAATTCTGACTACCCTGTTGATGCAGAGAGGATTACTAGTAACAGTTGATGAGATTTCGAATTTTTCATTGACCGAAGTATGTAAAGTATAGATTGGGGACTGATCTGAATTTTTTAATCGAGGCTGTTGGAGAACGTTTAGTTATACTGATTTCTAAGATTTTGAAGTTAGTCAACGATTTTTAGAGGCATTTCACCTCGATGAATAAGAGCTATAGTCAGAAAAATGTCACTTGGCGATGCAGAGCCAGCCATTTATGCTACGTGAACTCCACTAAAATGACTTAATCGCGGGGCTGACCGCTTGGAACCATACATGTCAATTAATTTCATAGCAGTTTCAAAGGGAACAGTTGCAAACGTCCAACTCTAATGAATGAAAAGAATCTTTTTTTAACTACATTACATGTTTACTATTTGCCGCTAGACAATCAATAGTACAGATTAAAAGACAGAAGTAATGGACAGTGGGGATGTTGGTATTTTATGATTCTAAACTTGGGAGACTTTAATTGTAGAAGTAATTTATTACTCGACTGCAGATCTTTATGCAAAATAAAGATGTTCCAAGTCAATTGCAACAAATAGAACTAAACAATGTTCTCGAATCTTCCAACGTCTTTAGTACAATTTTGTATTTCACGGTACTGATGTTTCTTTCATACATACATGAGAGCCACAGTCTTATAATACTCAACAAACATAAAAATAATAAACTGCACCCGTACAACGCAGATCGTTACAATGACCAAACCTGCTTGTTTAAAGCGATGTCTAACATAAATTGTTCAGATAACCCACAACCATCCGACTATAGAAGCGTGAAATGCTTCTGTACTGCTTCTGATGTGGATGATTTGGTCCCTACAGAGCGCCATTACAAGAGAGATCTCTTTTGCTAAGGAAAATGTAATTCTCCCTCAAAAACTAAGGAGAAAAACGATTAAAATTGTTTGTCACGAAATTTGGAGAAACTTGTGCACAATGCATGTATAGTGCGCGAAGTAAGCAAGTAATGTTGCGAAATCCTTTTCTGGAAAATATCAAGACTGTTCTACACAATGTGTCTCGATTTCTTGTGGCTAAAATACATGGATTGCCATAAGGGCGCAGGTAAAACTACAAGTGACAATAACTCGAGGAGTCGAAGACTCGAATTGTAAATGACATAGATCCCGCGAAAAACATGTACACTGCAATATCAAATTGGAAAGTACCAAAAAGTTACGTCCACTAAAATTCAGTTTAACGCTAGATCGACGGAGCCTATCGAAATGACTGATTCCAAATTTTATATTTTACTAGATTATAACAGATGCATTTACGGGGAATTATTTAACAAATTTGTTTCTTTGGATACTCGTTATAGTGTACCAATCATGCAAAATTTGAATAAATATAATCTAGTTATTTTTATTAAGTAATATAAAGTAATCACTTTTAGAGCTTCGTAGTTCCAGCGTTGTAGCTGAACAACGCCTGTAACCACACCTTGGTATGATAATCTTCGTAATGAAACGATAGAGAAGTGTCCTTAGATAGTAATATGTGCTTTCGAAGTTAGCCTTTCTAAGAGTAATTATCTGCCTGATAACATGGACAGGAACCGTCCCGAATACGAATTCGAAGCATTTTTGCAGTGTCGAATTGTATAATATTTATTTAATATTGTACTAAGCGAAATTAAAGGAAGGGCGAGCCTTGTGTAACAAGTTGAAAATTAGATGGTCGTTTGGCACTTCTTTTTTTTTAGAAAACTATAAAAGCAGTTCTCCTGTAATTTGGAAATTACAAAGACGAATGTCACACTACTAACGAAGTAACAATACATGAAAGTAAAGAATTGTTGTACATAACAATATTTCTACGAAGAATACATTGTCTAAAAACTTTTCTATGATTTTTTTAAAATACTATTTAAATAATATTTCTAAACTGTAATGATAAAGAAATTTTTAAAAGAATACAAAAAAAAAAGAATACAATCGCTTGCCTGTTCATGGCTGAAATCGAAATGCCTTTGTAAAAAAGAAAAACAGCTGAAGCCATCTCCTTGGTAAACGGTTGGAGACTGTCGAGAACGTCGGATAAGCCATGCCCGTTTTAATTTAGTTCTAATTTATCGTAATTTTAAGTTGGAAAAACCACGGATTAACAAGAGAAGCAACATATCATTTAATTTTATTAACTTTCCGAGGTACCGTGCGGCGTCAAGCCACGGTTTCTTCACCCTTTCCCTCCCACGATTAACGTTTTTCGTTTTCGCCATTAACATTACTGTTTAAGTCTTTCGTTGTTCCGAAAATTATCCGTTTGCTTCGATCTGTACCCCCCTTTCATCTGTAAAACCGTTTCTCTGCTCCCCGCTGTTGCGCGATTTTTATTTTCCTCTTCAGCTGATATTCTGGTCTAGAATTCCATTTTTACGCCTCTTCACGATTTTTTTAAAAGGAATCAGAAAATGTTTTTATATTGATTTTTACACGCAAATATTTACTGTTATTTGAAGTATGTAACATGTATATATTTTTTCGAGCCAAAACACTTGAAATTTTACAGAGAGTGATCGAATTATTATGAACATTTCGAAACTGGTACATACTTATTTGAATTTGAAGTTGACTAGTACATTTTGAAGGTCCGCTTAAGGGTTAAGGAAATAGATATAACTTCAAAAAATCGTTTCTTTAAAGGTCCTAGACCAGAATACCCCTTTAACGGCGGTGGCTCGTTTTCGATGACTTCGTCGACGAATTGACGACCATCTCCAGTCAGGACTGTCCAATTCGACAGAAATGTCAAAGAAGTTGCAAGAAGTTTTAAACAAAACTTTTGTATAGCTCTTTTAGAAACGTTTGTGTACTTGGATAGGTTAAAATTTATAAAAGTAATTTGTAATTAAAAATTTAGCGTTACTCTCCACAAAATTTGGTGCTTATTTATACTAGATATTTTACTTCGTGAAAGAAAATGAATGAATACCTACACTTTAGGTCTTAACGTGAGATTTTCATTTTTTATACTTCGTTTTATGAATATTAGAATGAGAAAAGACTTTCTTTCATTGACTGAATAGGATTCCCTGTGGTGAAAACGACATAAAAAATATTAATTTTTGTTAATATACACGTTTCTTGTGTTATACAAACTTTCATAAATATACAAAGATCCATAGGTTAACAACAAAATAAAATTTAACTATTAGTCGACGTTTTAGGAAACGGAAAATGTAATTTCAAATATAAATTTCTGAACGGAAAAATGAGCTTTTTAGTTAAGGTCCGGAGGATTGTTGTAAATGTATGAGAAAAATGTATTTTGAGAAAGTTGCGATAGGACACGGTTGGACAGACCTGTTCCGAGTGATTAATTAGTGCAATTATTATTAGTATTTCGAGAGAGTTACCATCACCTCACCGACAATTATTTCATCGACAATTATTTCATCGACAATCGTTTCATCGACACCTAGCTTCGCCGGCAATATTAACTCACCGACATTTTCGTATCACTGACAGTCATTTCCCCGACAAATGGTTTCCTTGATATCGACTTTTGCCAACAATGTTTACATACAAACCATCAGTGGATGAAATGACTATTGGTGAAATAACTGTCGGGGAAATAACTGACAGTGATCTGAAAATGTCGGTGAGTTAATATTGTTGGCGAAGTTGGGTGTCGATGAAATCGTGTCGGTTTAACGATTGTCGATGAAATAATTGTCGGTGAGGTGACGGTAACTCATTTCGAGGATAGATAAAGGACTGTAAATAGGTGTTAGATAATCGACGTGACGGATCGGCGAATTAGAAGGAAATGCGACACGAAAAAAAAGGGATGCAAGGATGAAAAGTGCCTAAGTGTAATGAGCTGCCGCTTTTATAAATGCTCGTAGTGAACTTAGGAGGTTTTTCTTGAATATTACCAAAAATCGAATGCTTTATAAAAAATCCCTTTGCGCAAAGGAGGTCGTCCTGAAAAAAAAAAAATAAAAAAAAAGACGAATGAACTCAGATTTATTGTCGAACTCTTTCAGAACGATGCATATGGTGGTGTTAAAAAAAAAGTTTAAATGAATTTTTATTACATAGATAGCCAACCTAGACGTTTCCAGATGGGAACGATATTACATTTTTTAGTATTAAAATTTAACCTTCGAACGGCAGTGCCAGCAGGTTCATTTTAAACTCTTAGTCATTCACAGACTGCGGATTTTTATGCAAAATAAAAATTGTCTATATTAATTGGAAGACACAAAAACTACATAGATATTAATTTCTTTTTTTTTTAATCATTTGAATGGGTTGTAAATAATAGAACAGTATCATTAAATTGCTTGAATGTTTTCACTGTTTTGTACTTGTTTAATTTTTATCACAAATGCTTAAAATCCGCAGCTTATTAATTACGGAATGATCTAATTATTAGCACGTGTCAGTGTCGACTTACTATTACTTTCATCGCCATCTGTACTTTTAAACTTTCTTTTAGCCCCACACTGTGAACGTGCATGTAGACATTATTGCATTTAGTACCGAATATTTTGAGAACGATCGCCATGTGTATTTTTATTTTATATACAGTGTAGAATGGGATACGGACTGGTGCAACCATTTCAATTGGGATTAATGTCGACGGAACCATTTTACGTTATTTCTTCCGATATATCTAATTCAACCATGAGATGGTACAATTTGTTTAGAAAATTGATACACACTCAACTGTAGTGTTCCTCGCGAATCTCGACTTTGGCAGACTGATCCGACCCTTACTGTACCTATATACATACATATGTAGGTCTGTGCCATGATATATATACAAATAACGAAGATAATTAATTATACCGAGGCAATTATACCATATATATATTACAGTTTTAACAGAATATTGTTTTCCTTTAACAATTGGAATGCATACATATTTAATCGTTACTTTATTTAATCGTTACTTATAGTACAACCGATTAAGCCGCAAGGCTATCTTATAAACATCTATTATTATTATTATTATTGTTATTATTATTATTATTATTATCATTATTATGATGGAATGTTACAAGTTGTATTTTTATATCATATTATTATATGCTTTATTCTTATTATTAATTATTATTAGTTGTAGGTACAGCGAACGATGACCATTATATTATGTAACAAATATTATTTTATTATAATTATTACATTACAGCGAAATTTCACAAATATACATATTAACCATCTTACATTCAGGAAATAAAGAATTTTTAACACAATCGTTGCTTTATTCACTATGATTCTTCATTTTTATGTAAACCTGAGAATGCAAAAAAGTGTAGAGATGTCAGCAGTTCGTTATCGTCTAGGGAAATGAATGGCTGTAATCTGATGTGTCATGTAAAAAAACAGTTAACTTTTCAATCATCACATTCGTATGTACATTATCATGATAAAATCTCAAAATGATTTGTTTTTTTTATTGTTTATCTGATGTAACGTTTTCCTTATAAATCTTGGTAAAACGAAGGCAGCTCGATGTACGTCGGCATCATAGTATTTGAGGCTCATCTGGTCGAGTTCATTATCGCTAAAAACTTTCCTCGGCTCTTTGAAGTTCGTATCCTGAAATAATCAGTTTTCATTTGTATTAATTCTTCAAAGAGAAAGATGTATTAATCTATCTTCTTCTTAATGTATCACAAAGTGCTTTATTTGGATGTATCAGTTAATTCTTGTTTATTTAGTGTACGATAATTTGTTTAATTGTGGAGTAAAATATAACCCATTGCATATGAATAACTCAGGCTAACCATCAAATCCTGATAAACAAACGGAACAACAAACAATTGTACGGCTTTTATTTGAACCATATTTTTTATATATACACCCTGTACGTCAAACTTATTTCTAAAAATATATTAACTATTTTATTTTGTTTTCCAGTGCTCCTCTTTTGTTATTATCAAAAACAGTGATAACCTTATGGAGATACCCATATCATGCAAAAACATATACTTATATAAGAATATATTTTTAATTTTATTTTTATTTTGAAACAGACTTATGAAACATTATTGAAAAATACATTTTATGTGTATACATAGAAAGTATAAATGTGGATAAGAAGGAGATGAAAAAACATAGCAGATCATGCATTAAAAAAAGAAAAACGTATATCCAAAGTCGAATGAAAAAGAATATAAGAAAAAGAATATCCAACGTCGAATGAAACTGTTAACTTTTAGAAATAAAAGTTATTCATCGAACTTTTAGCTTTCAACATAATTTTTTCAAGTTTTCAATTAAGTTTATAACATTTTAAATCTATTGTAGGAGCTCAGTTTTAACAGTCATTTTATATTCGATTATTACGAGTTCTGGTGAATCGTATGCTTTAAGTATGTGTTTAAGAGTATATATAAAATTTAAGAATTCTTTTATAATGTACAGTTTTAAGAAATACTGTTTTAATTTAGACTACTTACGGAGAGTTTTCTTAATGAATATTATTTAAGAAATTAAAAGCAGAATAAATATGGATGTGAAGGCACATTAATTAATCAATTACATGTGTAGATTAGTTAAAATTTTTATATAATTTCATCAAACCGAACAATTTATGGTTCGGATAAAGGTTTTTGCTCAACTAGAATCAATCTCTGCTTTCAAGAAAATAAAAGTTTCTTTTATGTATGGTATAAAGCTTTCAATTAATACACTGCATTTTGTAACAGTATTCTTGGAACAGAAAAGATCATTGAAAGTTTGAACAGTTTCATTCGACTCTTGGTTCATATAGTTTGTACGTATGCACTTACAGAACTTAAACTACCAAGTACAAAACCAATCTGCCCCGTAGGATACGTTGGTACTGCTACGGTTCCATAAGATGCAACCGGAAATACTGTCCCACAATGCTGCAGTGTTTGTGTCACGTGTTCCAAATTGGCCCATGCTGTTCCCGCTTGGCTACAAACGATTCCACCGGGTTTCAATGCAGTTTTCATTAAACTGAAATACGATTCGTGGAACAGACACTCTGCTGGACCTAAAACGAAAGATATACCTCACGCTATTTTGCCCAGAACAGCACCAGTATTCTGCTTGTTTGCAGTTGTAAATGATGGACGAAACTTTTTGTAATATGTAGATCTTATAAATATTAATAATATGTTACATATTTGAATAAGTTAAGAAATGAAAAATACGAAATAAATATTTGAAATAATTTATTTCGCTTCTTTATTGTTATTTGTAAATAAAAATAATATTGATTCTTTTAAGTATTATTAGCAATTTCAAATAGTATATTATTTCGATATTTAAAGTTTGTCGAAAGAAATAACCCTCAAAATAATATATGCATAAAAGAGTGTCAGTATGAACTGGATCCATACCCGATAATCAGGTCAGCTGTTATAATTTTGAAGAACAATTTCACTTATACATCACTTATACAATTTCAATTATAAAATAAAACAGCATGTTATTTGAAATAATATTTCAAATAATGTTATTTCAGTTTCAGTTTTGGTTTCGTTATAAATTACCATGATTTTGTTGGATTTTCTGGAGATTGTAATTTGGCAATCAACATGTTAAGAGAATGTACTCACCAACGGGGTCACTGCTGTCTGTGATAATAACGTCGAATTCTTGTTGACGCTTTTTCAAAAATTCAAAACCGTCGCCCACGACAAGGGTCACTTTGGGGTGAGTAAGACCAGCGCCCATCACAGGTAAGTACTTTTTCGAAACTTCTAGCACTGTTTCGTCGATTTCGACTTGCACGATTTTTTCTACTTGAGGGTGCTTCGCCACCTCTCGAGCAACCCCTCCATCTCCACCCCCGACGATTAAAACCTGTCAGAACATGTAAAGAGCAATTAAGTGTCCAAGAAACAAAATAATTTAAGGACATTTACTTCTTACTGTCAAAATTGTAAAAAAATTTAACTCGTATAAACTGGAGCAAAACTTATAATTTGTATAATTAATCATCACTGGTTTTTTTGTTTCCATTTTCATTTTATTTATAATAAGTAATATTTTTAAAAGCATGATTTATGTAACCATTGGATTTAGATGACTATTGGACCGATAAAAGAATCTTACATTTTTTGGATTTGGATGACTGCATAATGGTAGAAAAGCAATTGCCTCCTGGTATGAAAATTCATCTTTTTCTGTGCATTGAATGATGCCGTCTAAGATTAAGGCCCTTCCGTGTGATTTCCTACATATATGTACATACGTATTGAAAATAATTTAATTTCCTGCGACCTCAAGATTTGTGGAAAATTTTATCGAGTAGTTGTACAAAAAAAGCTTCAATTCTCGAAACTATGATAGATTGAAGCACGAAAAATATTGCTGAATGTTTTCACAGATGTTCCAATATACAGGGTGTCTCAAAAATGTTGTGCTTCCTTGAAACAGGTATTTCCTGATATCATTTATAAAAGTAGAAACTTCAAGCTCTAATCCTCCGACGGCGGAGTTTGGGTCTATTTTAATCGAGAATACCAAAATCGTCGTTCAATTGCGCGGTTTCTGTCATTCATTATTGAAATGAATAGTTAACGTATTAGAAACAACAGAAAGATTAGCGTGTCTACAAGAGGTATCTTCGAAAATATGCACTTTTAAAATCTTGATAAATAAATCAGTGAAGAGCCCTAAAAATCATTAATTATATAGCTATAAGTTATAAGTTTATAAGATAGTCGGCCGTCCGAGGGTTAAAATGAGTTCAGGTTAACTGCTGCATTATGTTTCTTAACGAAATGATCACAGTTTAAATATCGAGGAAACACAGTGAACCGGAAATTTAGTGTTGAAATTCTTTTATGATCCAATAACTCAATGTCCACCTTGAATATTTCCGTCATTTGTAATATCATGAAAAAAATTATATAAAACTTCCACGGAATAGGGGGGAAATATTGTGATATAGATATTTTTTATATGGATGAAGGGATTTCATAGATTTCAAGGTCACCTTGACTTCTTCTACTGGAATGACCACCCTTTTGTATCGTGAATTGACAAAGTATCAAATTTTACGTAAAAATGTATTGACCTTCGTATGTCCTAAACCGAATAGTTAACGAGGCATTATCGAAAGAATTTTCGATAATAAAAAAAAAGATAATCCATCTTATATTTTTAGTGTTTTGTAGTAAAAATGGATGAAAATACATGTTTCATGTCGTTACTATTGTAGTTGTGGCATTCCTATATGTCAACGTGCTCAATAGGTTGGTAGGTCATTCAATTTAAAGAAGTCAAGGTGACCTTGAAATCTCTGAAACGCTTTCACCCATATAAAAAATGCTTGCATGACAATATTTCCATCTCTACACCATGCAAGTTTTGTATATATATATATATATATATGCTATACTATACTAGGTATATATATCCATATATCTCTATATGTTTTGCACACACACACACACACATATGTGTATAGACACAAAACACATACAATCACGTACATCCTTATACATTGTTTTCGTATTGTTGCACATAACAGAAATATTCATGGTGTACATATTCGTCCACCCTGTACATTTTGTTAGAAGCGGAGAGGATAGTTGGCAGTCAATATTTACGTTTCGAGCACCATTACGTCTTGATACGGTGACCGCTCCCGGTGCAGAGTTTTGACAACCTCGAGGGACAACGAGACACCTGGCCACAGATCATTGATTTCACTGAACCAGCCAGGTTTCACCGTGTCCATCTTTCACGTGTCGGTGCGTTGTCGCAACCTCCTTCTGCGATATTCAACTGAAAGTAGAGACTGTATCGGTCGGTTAATCGTGGATGAGGAAAATAAAAACGCGAACTTTTTTATGCGGTCAAACATGTTTCTGTACGAAGCCGTCTACCACGGCACGGCACGGCACGGCACGGCACGGCTGAAAGCATGACCAAACTCGTTTGTCACACGTGTATTCGTGCGCGTAACAGTCGGACACAAAATATTATTTGGTAGATGTTTGCGAATCTTTGTGCAAAATAAAAATGTTCTGCATCTTCATAACTTGGAAACAATACACCCCATATTCTCAAACTCTTTTAAGGGCCCGGTCTTCGTGGATTCGCGATAAGATAGAGTGACTACATTACCGTCAAAAAATAGTTTTACGTGCGGCAAGTTTTCGTCCTCATATAAGAAATTTTGTCCCTGGTAAAGGGCTCATTCGAAGTTATAAGTAGGCCAAAAATTGACGGTCTGCATGCCGTGGAATCCAAGCATTTTTATGCCATTGGATGAGTTTTCTGGATACAATCGAGAGCAGCGCGCATTATAAAATATCTCCAGCTACAAATTGAGCTATATATTGTCTTGATTCTCTGCGAAATAAAGACAAAAACTTGAAGCACGTTTCTGGCGCCAGAATTCATAATATCGATAATACAGAGCAAAAAATGTGACAAGTTTAGTCACACACTTAAAACCCGTCGAATCAAGACCAAGACAGATCTTAAGTCTATGTCTGAAAGCTGTGAACGGGAATTATTTTTTAAAAAGTCACGTGACTATCCCGGGCCCTTAAGGTTTACCTATTTATTCAGAATTCAGATTTTATGCATTCGAAAATACATAAAATCATTGCACGATCCATTTATATGAACAATAGTAAGGGATAAATAATTATGCGTTATTCGTTATTTATAATTTCGACTTACTCGGTATCAACACATGTCTCATTATACATACATAACTACTTTGATGCCCGATTACTTTATGTCGTATCTTCGTATATTCACTTTATTCAATAGAAGTGAATTTTAAAAACACTATGAAGTATCAACTAAATTAAAACTGAAGCTGAAAATTTAAATATTTCTAAACATTTGTCTAAAAACTTCGAAAATATTTCAAGGAGGTTAGGAAAGATACATCCCAAATGCTTGTAAATTGGACTCAGCAGAAATCTCGAACGAAATACGAAAGCATGTACAGAAAACGTGTTAATTTGAACATTAAGAAATAAGCGAACGAAACGTCATACTAACTTTGCTGCACAACTTTTATCACATAAAACAAAATCACAGTCACTTAAAGTCACGTGTAAGTGCTTCGAGAGCTAAGTGACACTTTTAAACGTAGACTGATTATTAGTAAAAATAATTTATTTTCCTAACAAATCGAACGTTTCATTTTAGAACCTTCATCGTAAGCAAGACTGCGGTGAACTCGATTCCTGACGAACGTGGTTTGACGTCGGATTCGGCGACAGACGGACACGACTGATAAGAGTTATGTTACGCAGAGTGTTACCGCTCCATTTTATATTTGTAAAAGCTAGAGTTTCCGTGAACAACACGTACCGGGAACTGTTGGCGATACGGCGGACCTAGACTGAAACCCGATTGAGACTGACAAATGGTTTAACAAGTGTTTGCTTACAGGATGGTAGCCCCTATCGGCCTCTGTCCCCCGTATACTTCATAATAATAATAATGTTCCCAACACAAGCAAGATAACTACGTGTTCCGGCGAGCTAATAAAACCGAAATCGGCGACTGAGTACAATACATTAAGTAAGAAAACGACGAAATCTTGTGAAATCGGTATTCACTCTGATTATTTTTTTCAATGATTCATTGTACGTACTAGGGTGTATAGTATTTTTAAAAAGTTTACATTAATAACATTTCTAAAATATAGCGTTTTTTTTTTATGAATCTCCACCACAATAAAAACATCTAATTCCTTTGTTTACAAAATATAACGAGTGTCGTGTTCTATCGCTTTGTACCGAATTATCTTTAAAAGAGACGCAACAAGAACGACCATCTTGTCTTTTATAAGGCTGTTATCTACACAGAAGTTTTAGCTTGCATTCCGAGGAGCATTTAAAAATATATTAATCTCAATAACTACTATCAATATTAAGAAGAATTATTACAACACGAAGCTCGTTACATTTCGTAAACAAGCACTTACATTTCGTAATCAAGAACTTTCTGCATAACTTCCTTCGATCTAGGGAAGGAATACTTTAAATTTTCATCATAGACACACATAAAAAAATTACAAATCGTGACCTTCACATTTGTCTTCAAAATTCTGAGCAATAAGCAATTAAAAAAAAAATTTCTACTCATTACAAGTCGTTCGGTTTAATTTTGTAATGGTGCCCACTTAATTTTTCTTCTGGGTGTAGGTCTAGAAGAATCTTAAGCAAGTTTTGAAGATAAACGGCTTGTAGATAAACTTATTTAAAGAATTCTTGACCCCTAGAGATCGAATAAATACGAAGAGTATCTACGAGTTTACATACCTATACATATCCTACGTCGTTAGCGCCACTGTACGCTTTTCTCTTAATCTCCGTCAGTATTTCACCAATTTCTTTTTTAGTTAGTCTTTTTTAGACTCAATGGTTTCACATGCCGCGTAATCCGCGTAGAACACTGCGCACGAAATCCCATGTTCAAGAATTTTTTGTGTGAATCTGCAATGCATCGATTGTCACTGAGTGGAGTACGGCTGGTCTGTTTTTCCGTCTCAAAACAAAACATAACAAAACAGTTAACTTTTAGCCACACCCAAGTTGTTAAAGAATCCTTAGAGCCAGGCACACCAATAAATATCTCAAAAAATGACAATGTCCCACTCTATCATAGCGAGAATGAAAAAGATAATTGTTTAATAACTCTGAGAATATTGTAGTTTTGTATAAAATAAAATTCTAGCAATTCAAATGATTCAAAAGCTTGCCGCGCTCCGCGGTAAGGAAAGCGCGGGAATTACAGCTAGGGAAATCGCTAGAAAAGTTTGAATTAAAAACATAAAAGAACTTCATTTATTATTGTTACCAGAGAGGCGATGAGAGCTCTTATGCCAAGGAGTTTTTGTGCCTCCAATATTGTGCTGCCCGAAAACACTATTTTAGCCTGGATCAGATCCCACACTCACGGTAAAGAGGATCCAGGTTTAGCCTCGACCAAAGACGAGGTATAGGAGTAGACCAATCACCATATGGGGCTTCGTGTCTCACATGTAAACAACTGGTTTTCTTACGCCCTCCACGCTGACGAACGATAAATGCTGGAACTAGATCGACCAGAATGATCAAATCTGGTCAAATACAAATGATTGAAGCTATCTACATATCTGATGTTATGACTATATGTTCAAATTATATTTTTTTATTTGATGTCATAAAACATATAATATTAATTCTTACAAATACATTATTAATAATAAATACAATATTAAATAATTCTAGATATCACGTTTTCAAATTATAGCAATACAATTTTCATACATTTATTTTATACAGTTTATTTACACATTTCTCCATGCGTATAATTATTATTCGCATTTTTATAATTTTTTAACACTATTAATACGCATCCATTTTGAATATATTTTGTAGCTGAGTTTGAAAAAGAAATTAAATTGAAATTTACTATATATTTTCATGTATACTTCATTTAAGCAACATAAATTTTGGCTTTAAAGAATCTTGCAAAATATCCATTAATATTAATTGTGAAATTCGAAAGAGTTAAGAATTAATTAATCAATAATTATGTAGTTGATCGTTTTTTGCGAGATGTTAATGTTTTCCATAAGAGTTTTCAATATTAATTTAGTCTTCGGTATTCTCCGATTTATAGCGAATTTAGATTCGTTTTTATCAGAAAAACATCTCCAACCGGCTCATAATATTTTCATTACGATATTTTTAATAATAAGACACTTAGGTTCCGGTTATTCATTATTAATAGGCAGTGCGTTACAATGTTGCATTTCGTACTCTCTTCCGATCGTGGTCTTGAGAATTTCAGTGGCTCATTGTCAGTCGGTCAAGCAGTTGCCGTACACAACAATGTAAGCTCCTAAGCATTGCTTACTAATAAAAATCTAATTTTTGTCATAATTTATTGTCATGGTATGAAAATATGAACAATAAATTGTAAATATTTTTCTGGTAAAAATGAGTCAAATTAAAAAATGAAAAAAGGTAGTTAAGGAAGTGTGTAGAAATAAAGTGTAAATAAATATACATAATTACGCGGAATATTTACCAAAATGTAACATTAATAATGATATATTTAAATACTACTAGAAATACATAATAATGTTTTTAATATAATTCCTCCGCATGTGTGTGAATTTGTGATTCTTGATGATCTCTACATATGCATACATGTACATTATATATGTATATGCGCAGATGATCTCCTAGAAAGAATACATTACAATTAGACATAAAAACATACTTTTACATATGTAATAAATTCTACTAGTTATTGGGCTTTAAACATCAAGCCACGTTACTAATAAAACCAGATATACCATTATACGTTCAATGCAATTGTAATAAAATGCCATTCTTTCATCTTAGTTCTTCTATTACTTCCCAATTAATAATTAATAATTAATAATTAATAATTAATAATTAATCGTTAATTAATCGTTAATTAATCGTCAATTACTCGTTAATTAATAGTTAATTAATCGTTAATTACCCGTGAATTAATTGTTAATTAATCGTTAATTAATGGTTAATTAATCGTTAATTAATGGTCAATTAATCGTTAATTAATGGTTAATTAATCGTTAATTACCCGTTAATTAATCGTTAATTAATGGTTAATTAATCATTAATTAGTTGTTAATCAATCGTTAATTAATTGTTAATTATTTGTTAATTATTCGTTAATTAATTGTTAATTAATCGTTAAGTAATTGTTAATTTATGGTTAATTAATTGGTAATTAATGGTTAATCAATTAATTAACCTGGTCCAAAATATCTCCAGCGGTTCCGCAGTCGGAGACCATAGCTACTGCACCAACCGGCGCCGTTGAAAGTACCTTCGAAATATTGGGATATATCCTGAATAGTATAATTGTTGTTTTTTGTACTACGCAATTTTTAAAGTCTGCGCAATGTTTCTCCGAACTTAGGGATGTTTAATATTACATATTATATTTTTACGATAATTATAACTTAGTTTTCGACGGAAAAAACGCCGAAAAAAGTGGTTTTTATTTTTTCCTACTACGACGCACCAATCGCAGGGATTTGAAAAAAATTGAGCATAATACTTAGGACAATATCTTATTGCTAAATTAATTTTTTTCT